>CM050519.1:64963965-65616777 GCA_027563665.1 Antrozous pallidus | reverse complement strand
TGTGATATGGTACAATAATAAAAACAGAATGTTGTAAATGAGCAGTGTGACTGTATTATGAGAGCTGATGTTAATGAGAGAAGGTTGGTTCTGAAATATTCATCAACCAAAATATGTTTTTATTAAATAGATTTATTTATTGATTTCAGAGAGGAAAGGAAAGGAAAGGAAAGGAAAGGAAAGGAAAGGAAAGGAAAGGAAAGGAAAGGAAAGGAAAGGAAAGGAAAGGAAAGGAAAGGAAAGGAAAGGAAAGGAAAGGAAAGGAAAGGAAAGGAAAGGAAAGGAAAGGGAGAGATAGAAACATCAATGATAAGAGAGAATCATTGATCGACTGCCTCCTGCATGTCCCCTACTGGGGACTGAGCCCACAACCCAAGCATGTGCCCTTGGTCAGAATTGAACCTGGGACCCTTCAGTCCACAGGCCAATGCTCTATCCACTGAGCCAAACTGGTAAGGACAACCAAAAAGACATTTTAGTAGTATTAAAGTACAAGTGTATCTGGACTTTGGGAATAACTGGAATCAATGTTTTGGATGTCATAAGGACATTTTCTGCATGTAATTCCGAACTTTTGTGTGTACATAAGGGACAGTCTCTCAAATATGAAAGCTTAGGAGAAAAGGCAGTCAAAAAGGTTGACCTAAACTTTTCCAGATTACCAAGAGTTTGTTTGAATGTTTCACTAAAAATAAAATTTGTTTAAAATGTCACAGGCAGGAACTATGACTCAAATGTTCTGAATATATAACGTGACACTCCTGCAGCTTGATTCAAGTTATTACACTAAATTGATAAACTCTTCCCAGTGAGGATGGAGTTATTTGATAACATCATTGTTCCAAAAAATTTAACTCCTCCCCTATGTCCCTGGTATGGTCTTGACCATGTGACAGTGGTGGTTGGAAATGATACTTACCCTTGAATTTGGTATCAGCCATATATCTTAACTTGGTGAATGTAGCTTTGTCGCCCTGAAACTAGTAGAACCTTGAAAAATGCTTACTTTCTCAAGCATGCTCTTTGCTATCTCCACCATTAGAGCTGGTGGAGTTTCTTGGTGTATTTGTTGCCCCTTCATCCTGAGCCACAGAATTAACAAATGTGGAGCAAACCTGATGCCACATACAGCAGAACCCAAACCCTATCAGACTTGCAGCTCAAAGCAGATCTCCCCACTTGCAGCTCATCCTAAAGCAGCAGCAGGCAGCCAACCTATGGTAGCAATGAACACATGGTTGTTGATTAAACTTCTGAGTTTGAGGGTCATTTGTCACATCACTTTATGCAGGGCAACAGCCAAATAATTTAGGTGAGGTGCTGTTTCTCATTCTTCTCCAGAAACTTATGCTTTCAGCTAAGAAAAAGTAATTACATTAAAATAGGAAAGGAGTGCCATCAGGACAGAGGAGGAACGCTGGAATACCAAATGGCATACGTCAAGATGAGAGAGTTAAGTGTAAACAAGAAATCTGGGTGTGAAAGCAAGAAACAATTTAAGCTGGTCAGTGTGTGTGTGTGTGTGTGTGTGTGTGTGTGTGTGTGTGTGTGTAGGGGTGGGTAGTGAAGTTGAAGTTTGTTTTCATATTAATTTTGTGTTTTTTTCACTTTCAAGATAGAAAAACTTATCTCTATATATATAAAACCCAAGGTACCGGAATGATGGAATGACTGGTTGCTATGATGCTTGCTGTGGTGGCCGACAGGCCCAATCAGGGCCCTGATTGGTTCCCCTAACCTCCCGAGTCCCCTCCCCACCTCCAACCCAACCCCACTCTACCCCCATTGCGAGGGGCAGCTGGAACCCACCCATGCCCAAATTCATGCATTGGACTTCTAGTTAAGATATAAAACTGACAGAATGGAGAGAACAAAGTAGGAGTCTGAGAATATGAAAGAGGAGAAGTGTAATTTGAGCATAAGGATTTTGGAAAGGCCAAATATGTGGTCTGGAATGAAGTGAAGAGTTGTCCCAGACAGTGCAGAGGTGTTTATTAAAATGTGCTTAGAGAAGACAATTCTGAAGGGTTCATGATAAAAATTTGAGGCACTTAGACGTTCACTTGGTTATATCAACTTATTTCTATGATGTTGATATTAAGTACATCTGCTAGAGGTTAAGAGTACATGTAGGGTTACAGATATGAAGAAGAGCATGAAGGATTGAAATAATAACTGTGGTATATCCTGAAGGCTACAGTAAGACAGACATGATGAAGGTGCACACCAACACACGAACTAAAATTTACAAAAAAAGCCTTTTACAGAGTACAGGAAGAGTATCCAACTAAAAGTGTAATGCAACCCTGGAGAACCAAAATGAGGGTTCCACATCATTTTTAGTTGCTAGGGCTACTGTAATTTCACTTTCAAGATATAGAAAAATAATTCCCATTGTTTGTCCCCAAAGTAGGAATTATAGTATCTGCCTTCCTATCACAAACAGATAGCAAGGGAAACAAATAAATAATAGCAGCTGCTTTCCTTGGCTGCTCTTTGCAGCCACCATGAAGATGTTGATCCAGCCTCCCCAGCACCCCTCTCCCTACAGTCAGTAGTAGACTGAAAAATCTTACATTACAATAGAGGGGAAACAAACATTCAAGAAGTGTCAAAGCATCAGTATGACCAAACAAAGCAGAAAATCAAATGCATCACTTCTGACAACAATCTTAAACTGGTTAAACTTTCCTTTGATGCTCAGATTAATTAATGATATTTAACCCAAATAAATAGTGCGTTGAAGAGATGCATCTAAAACAAAATTTGACATGAAACTTTTAAACAAAGGTGGACAATGATGTGGTCAAAGAACACACAAAAAGTGCACATGTGGCAAATTAATTGCAGACAAAGAAGGATTTAGGGGAAAGTCTTTGACCAAGACAAATAGGGTTAGTTCAAATTGACAAAAATGTCTAATCCACAATGAGTAATCACTTATGCATGTTTATGTAATAAATAGGATGGCAAAAACACACACATATAAACCAGAACCCTGTTAGAATAACAATAATTAAACTAAGAGAAACTTACTTGTTCTGTGACTTTGACATGTTTCTTCCTGGTTTCATTGGTCACAGTGACCCCAAGATAAATAAATAGTTGATTTAAATAATAAAATTAATTTTATAAAATCCAGAAAACATGTTGAAAGACTGTCTAAGTACTAAAACAGAGGAAGAAACCACAAAGGAAAATATTGAACATGTTGATAAGATAAAAAACATTTCATAGTATAGTACAAAAAAATGTTAACAAAGAGAAAATATTTTTCACAAATGTAACAAGTAAATAACTATTCATATTTATGTTTTAAGTAAATAAATAAAAATTTAGCTCCCAATTCAAATAAAATGTAAATGCAACACTAATCCTCATTTTCTATCAATAAAAATAATAATGAAATAGAATTTTTGGAAAAACTAGTAATCAAATCGATATACATTACATAAATGATTTGTATTACAGTAAAAATGTTCCAATAAACCTTCAGCTCTACTATCCTATAATGCATAAGTGGCCATCATAACTTCAGTAGGGTATTATAGAGCTTCCAAACTCATTTTTTAAAAGCAAAATGATGTTATGTTTCACTAGAGTCAAATAAAGAACTACAAATTGCACATGAAAAATGAAGACTCATGAAACACATAGATCCAAACAGAGATTAACATTAGAAGGAAAACAATGACTTTTAATAACATTTGGTAGAACTATTCTCCTATGTATTCTTTTTAATGTCTTCTCAAGGTATTGCGAATTATTTCTCTATCATATGTTGCAATAAAGATGCTGTGGCAATGTGCAGAAGAGGCTATTTAAACCCAACCTGTTTACACGCTATTAAAAAGTCTTTAGTGCTACAACGGAGAGTCCATTATTTTTTTCACTAATGTATGAATGGGCTGAAAATTATTCTAACCAGCTTCACATGTCATGGACATGTGATATTTATAGCTTTTTTTTGGATTTGCTTTTTTTGTTTGTTTGTTTTTGTTTTGTTTTTGGGTGTGTGTGTGTCTGTGTGTGTGTGTGTGCGTGTGTGTGTGTGTGTGTGTGTGTGTTTGCTTGTTTGTTTTTATTAAAGCCCCTTCCTCTGCTCTACTTTCCTTAGATATTCTGGCTCTGGGATAAGATAGTGAAAGTTGGCAGTGTCTTCAAGAGCCTTAGATTGAAATTTGTTAGGCTTTATTGCTCATTTCTAATTCTGTTACTGCTGGTTTGTTTTGTTTTGTTTTGTTTTTTATTTTATTTATTTTTTTATTGTTTTTACTTCAGAGATTTGGATACCAATGTATCTATCAGACAAAGTCAGAAGGGATAGTCCTAGTAGTAATAATTATATTTCATGAAGGCCCAGTTTGGATCAAACAAATAGTAAAGCTGATAAAGAGGTTATAAATAAAAATGACTCTAATTAATGTGAATTGTTTGCAGTACTCATTAAAAGATAAACAGTAAAAAAAAATAATAAGAGAAGTGCCCAAAGCTAAATGGCAGCAATGCAGTAAGCAATGTAAACCAAAAAGTTCTGTTTGATGTCTGGCAATATGCTGACCTGAATATTGAGTAATATAAATGAGAGACTAACTTACAGCATATCAAGTTAGTCTGGATAATACAACATTATATAAGGGGTACTATTTATCTGTTTAAATTAAATAGTAAGATTAAAATATATTTACAAGGCTACTGAAGTACTGTGAATTTGTAAAAATATTTTCTTTCTTAATGCTCAGTCCAATTTACTAATGTGTTTTCTGAAGTTTTTGAAATTTGATTTTTCTTTGCCGAATTTTTTCAAATTTTGGGATTAATGCCAACTCTATTTAATCTGGGATAAATTCTTTACCAATGGTGGTACTTTTAGTCTCCATTAAGATATTGCTCAAAATTTGTTTTAAATGCATTAATTTAAAGAATTACATTAGTAATAGCATTTTATTTTGAACCAATATATTGTGTGAATTGTATGACGTTACTAATTTATAACTGTTATTCTTTAACTTGTACTGCTTGGCAAATTAATTATATGCATTTGTTATCATTAAAATTGGATTGTCTGGATCTTGTTGTTTGAGGTCCTCTGCCTTATCCCTGTGTCCAGTTGAAATATTTGAGTATTCATTCTTTTTATTCATTAAATAAGAAAATATTTTGTAATATCCTTTCTGTTATGACATATGAGTGGTGTTAAAATATAAAATGACTTACACATAGAAAAGACTGTAGCAAAATCATAAGCTTGAGCCAAACACTTTATTTTGAGTTTAATGTGTGATATAACATTTCCTGAAATTCCCTGCTTTTTATACCTCCACCTCTTTATACTGCTGCTGCTTTATTCTTTGTTAGAGGGATGTTTTATTTGTTCAAGTGCCACTACAATTCAGCCCACATTTCAATGACTGGCAGGTTTCCCCTCACTGCGGCATTGACATCTTATCGCCTTTGCCACCTTTCTGCATTTTCAGTGATCACTTTCCTGATTGACACTTTTGAACATTTGTCAACACTTCATTTTCTTTTAGCTAGTAAAAAGACTTTCTAAAGCAACACAATAATTGTAGGCTGTTAGGAAACATCATTGTTGACAGCCCACAATAGGACAAGCAGGCCAGCAAATGAAAAGCCATGTGTCAGTACCTGTATTTAGCAAATGCATAACTTAGACCAGGATGTGAAATAGCTATGGTACTTTTAGCAGAGAAGTTGAGAAGTGAAAACAAAACAAGAGTGTCAAACACATGCATGGCTATGTACATAAAATATTGTATTTGTGAGCCCCCGGCCTTTGTGCAGAAATGAATAGAACCTTGTAGTTGGAGCTATCTGGATTAGTACCTCTCATCAGTGTGGTAATACTGACACCTAAAAAAGAGTATACTTTAATCAGAGACATGATTAAGATCAGAATTAGAACTTAGTGTCATCATTTCCAATGCCACACAATGACTCTTAGGCACTAAGAAGAGTTGCTAACCAACATATATGTTCAGAGTAGAAATAGTTCTGGCATTGCTCTCATATCACACACACGTCCTGTTGTCCAGAATATCAGTTTGGTTTATTTGCATTTTCACACACTTACCAGTACTTCAGACTTTTGAGAGTGAACTTAGTGCCCTGTGATAATTACAAATGAAATGCCTGAAATAAAGCCTAAATAAATAAAGTATAAACTACAATGTCAAACATAAACATTGAAAAAATCTGTGAATAAATTACCAAATAAAGATGAATAAAAGTATGAATGGATGGATGGATTAGTAGAAAATAGATAGATAAATGGATAGATCATATTTCTTTGTAATTGCTGCATTATAAGATGAGGCAAAAGTAGGTTTAAAGTTGTGAGTATGCAAAACAGTTTATTCTTGTGTTATTATGTATTCATTATTGTATTATTTTCCATATGAATAATTGTAAATCTACTGTTGCCCCACCCTGTGTTTTCTTGAAAAAGACATAATGAATACAATACTGTAAATGAAAAGGCATATTTCCAGCAATCAATGACTCTTGTGTTTTTGCTCTAAAATGAAATATTTTTCTTCATCTTTAATGATAAAAATTTGAGGTGGCATATTTATGTACCATACTCAACTTTGGACCTCATGTAAGCCTTCATTTTGAATCAAAATTCCATGTTTTGAAACAGGAGAATAGTCAGATACCTATAAGATTTGGAATTCAAATGTATTTTAAGACTAATTGACATAAATGTAGACATCTGGATCATAGGGTAAATAAAAATGTCCAGTACTTAAAGGAAGAAGTCTGCTTAGGATACATTAAAATGTTTGAGGCATTGAAGTTCTGGATTGTCCAACACAATCCTAAAATCTAAGAGGAAAAAAATTTAATTACCTTTGTAGAATCACCAAAGGGTAACAACCTTTTGTTATGATGAGAAGGGAAAAGATTAAAGATGCATTATTTTTATAGATGTGAAAGTAACTGTACACCAAATTGTTATTTTTCTAAGTTACAAATATAGTGGTCTCCAAGTAATATTCTTCTATTATTGGAGTAAGTAACTATTTAAAAAAACACACACAACATTTTTGTCTCTTTATTAAAATAGGGAAACTTCTTCCTTAGAAGAATAATTAAGCATCCTTATAAAAATAAATCTTGTTAAAAGAATGATCTAACAGGTGTCTGATGACAATGTGGTTTTAATTTGTTTGGGGATTTTACATACTCTTTGCTAACTCAAATCTAAATCAGCTTAAATAAAGAGCTCAACACTAAATACAAACCAAAACAAAAAGATTAAGAATAAAATAATCTGTCTTCCACATGGTCAAGATTCTATATTACAACCACAATTATAAAAATGAAAGGAAGTGCTTACCATAGTTAGCAGTAATTAAGAAAAGTTTAAGATACTATGTTAGTTATTAATTTCAGATTCCTTAATGTTTCAGATTTTTCCCTCCATTCCCCATAACAAAACTGTCATTTCCTACTTTAAATGAATAATAATATTATCATATTTAATGTGTTTTAACCTTTAAAATAATAAATATATTTTATTATTTCAACATTTACTCTCAATATTTTATGAGAAAATTACATCTGAAAGCTGTCTCAAGGTTTTCCAGTTCCACTGTGGACATACAATAATGAGTATCATTTAGTGAATGCTTACCAAATGCTTTTAACTGGGTTAAATGTTTTACATGTTTGATCTCATTTGAGATCTCAACAGACCTTTGAGACAGCTATAAATCCCCAGATTTGGCAGGTGAGAAGTCCAAGATTCAGAGGTAATCTGCTAAATTAATACCATTTAATGAGATGGTATTACAATTCAGGTCTCTATGACTCAGAAAATATAGTTTAGGTCACTATCTTGAACATTCCTTGATCTTAAGACAATGAGAAACATCACTAATTAATAGTCACATTTATTTTCACAAATTCTCTTTTCAGGTACATGTTTAGAATTCTCTTACTTAGTATTGTGACAGTAATTAAATTATTGCAACTTTTTCTATTGATTACCAATAAAACAACTAAAATTATTTTTATTGTATCTTTAGTTAGGTTCATATAATAGCTTTCTTTTATTTTTTTTAAATGTTTTTTTTTTAAGAAAAAGACCTACTTCACAAATTGCAATAGATCTGAGTTTGTAAGAAAATCAGTCTCTTGTAGAAGAATTGAAAGAAAATCCTTCAGAATTAATCTTACCTAACACCTACCTAAGATGAACAGAATCATCTGATATGAAGATTAAAATAAAGTGACTGTATGTATAATATTATTTCTATTTCCACAGCTCCCAAACTCTTTTTTTTAAGTCTTTGGTTTTTTAGTGATTTTTGTTTTTTGAAGGGAGAGAGAGAGAGGGAGAAAAAGAAAAACACTAATATGATAGAGAAACATCAATGGGATGCTTCCTGCATGCCTCCTACTGGGAATCAAGCCTGCAGCCCAGTCATGTATCTTGGCCAGGAATCCACCTGGCAATCTTTCAGTTCAGGGAATGACCCCCAAGCAACTGAGCTACACCTGCCAGGGCAGCTCCCAAACTCATCACTAGTGTGAACATTATTTATTTAGAGGCTTCTGAAATATTTCGTTAGGAGTATTTGACTTGTTTTGTTCATCTTTAAGATGGAGGTAAAAGTGTCTCATCTTCCTCTATAAGATGGAAGAATATTATCAAACTAAAAGCCTGATGCATGAAATTCATGCAAGAGTAGGCCTTCCTTCCACTGGTTGCTGGCACCAGTTCCCCTCTGGCATCAGAGACCCAGGATTCCCTCTTAACCCGTTTGGCCTGGAATCACCCAGAAGGACATCCACTCTAGTTAGCATATTACGCTTTTATTATTATAGATAATGATGGATTTGCTCCTAATGTGGGCCTAATTATACTCTACTAGTTTCCCAGGGCAAGAAATTCATGCACATTAAAAGGGTATTAGAGGAAATATTTTAATAGTGCTATCTGCACTTTCTCTATAATAAAAGTGTGACAGATAAAAGGTAATGAGTACAATCTATATGAAAATAATACATAATTTCATTAATAAATAAATAATAACAAAAAATGATATAACAACAATAACAAACTCATGATGTAAAAACTACATTGATGCAAATAATGACTGATAAAGTGATTAAACTTATTCTAATATCTCCTTGTATACCACATTAACAGTGAAAACACTTCCAGAGTGCTTGAATAATTTCCCTTGGGATAAAGTATTTACAACTTTAACATCACATGCTCTTCGAACTCGAAAGAAAAAAACACAATAACTGACCATTTGTGAAAACAGGTTCAGATAAGAATACTCCTAATCTGTCTAGAGTTTGTCCTTGTGATTTATTAATAGTCATTGCAAATGTTGGCAATATGGGAAACTGTCATTGAATTAATTTAAATGGGAGGCCATTGTCAGATGGGGACAAATCAATTCTTAGAATCAGAACAACCTCTCCCTCTGCAGATCCTGTTAATACTTCAGTTTTGATAATGTTAGGTAGTGATCTTTTGAGAATAAATCTGGTACCATTACAAAGACCCCATTTACTATTAAGATTTCTCAATAGCATGATGATTGCACCCACTTTCAATTTTAATTTATGACATGGCATTCATGAAGGAGTAATATTGTTAAGAAATTTAATGGGGAAATTTTCCTTTTCAGCATCATCTGTTGAGTCAATAGAATCTTCACTCAAATAGCTGTGAAAATCTCCATCAAGTATATCCAAAATATCTTCATTTAATTTTTGAACATGCTAATTTTTTGGACAAAGAATTGCATGTTTAATATATTTTTAATGTTATCTATAGAGGATATACTATTTCCAAAGGTGGCTTCAATAATAGATCCATTACAAATCATTTCATAGAGAATTTCAATAATATCCATTCCTAAATGAAAACCGCTATCATATTTGCCATCTCCAAGTTTTATTAACTATTCTCTATAAGCAGAATCCTCTGACCTCATATTTGTTTTAAGAGACAACTTTCTGAAACATCTCCAAACATCACAGTACTTTAAACTCGTTTGTACTATGGCCAATCACATAGCATGTGGCACGATACTGACACATTGTTGAAAATCCCCTCTGAGAAGGAGAACTTTTCCACCAAATGCAACATCCAAACTCATAATTTCTCTTAGTAATCTGTCTATGGCATCTATAGCAAGACTGGATGCCATGGTGCATTCATCCATAATAAGTTGGGCCTTTTTAATGGTTTTAGCAACTTCGCCACACACTGCAGCAGCCACCATGGATCCCTCAGCCTGACCTGCACCCTCTGTAATCTGGGAACCCTCAGGGGACCCCTCTCCAATCTGGGAGTTTCTGTCTGTCTTTGCAATCACATGAGAGAATTGTCTGAGACCCCAACCTTTGCTTTCTCTCCATCCCCCACCCTCAACAGTAACTTTTTCCAGACTCACTTGGACATAGTGTCTAGGAGATTCAGCAGTGCATCTGCCACCAAAACTACATTTCTAAGCATTTTTGGTGCTCCCTAAACCCTGCATGAACTAAGAGTACTGTGAACTTCCTCCACACAGTGGTGGCCACCGGGGTTTCTGCACACCCCAGAGACTGGCAGCCAGCACTCCCATCCCCTTCGTGGGTGCTGGCCTGGTGGCTTGGGCCAGAACTGCCGCTTGGAGCCAGAGCTTGCTCAAACGGTTGGGGGCAGGGCCGGAACATCCCTGCCTCCCAAGGCCCCCGGATGCCAGCAGCCAGCCTCATCGTGGGCACTGGGCTGGGGGCCATGCAGGGACCCTTGGCTTCACACAGCGGCGGCCACCAGGGTGTCCGCATGATCCAAAGGCCAGCAGCCAGCTCCCTGTCATGGGCGCTGGGCCTCTTGGATTCAGAGCTTGGGAACCTGATGATTCATAGCCCCGCCTTGCGCCTGTTGCTCATTACCCAAAGTGCCTCGGGTGCTCATTTGCATGTTCCACATGAGAGGTAACCTCCACACCTCAGTCACAGCCTAACTATCAGAGCAACCAACATGTGAGCCTCGTGAGGGATCCCATAGCATAAAATTTCCCTAACCGTCCCAAGGTCACCACGAAAGGATGTGATTCAGTCACAGTAACTGTAAGGAGGGATCTTACTGGCCCTTAAGGACTGTGCGGACAGAGCTTATAGAGTTCTTGCTTCCATGGCACTGTGGCCATGCCCCCGCCAGCCTTGCTGGGTTCACCGGCCTCACCTCCTGTCCACTGGCCATGCCCCCTGCCTATGCCCCCTGGCCACGCTCCCAGTCTGCTGGTCATGGCCCCTGCTCCTGGTTGGCTGGTATCATAGCAGAGGTATGGTCAATTTGCATATTACTCTTTTATTAGATAGGATACTCTATGAATTGTGATTGATTCAAGTAAATATATGAATACATGAGTTAATATGTATTCACTATATATATTCAATCCCAAACTGAGAGGGTAGAATACCATAGCTTTTATTTAAGTTTCATGTAAGATTATACAAATTTAATTACCTTCACATTGTCTCTCTTGATCCAGCAAAAGTTCGTTCCAGTGTACTACTACTCCAGGCCAACCACAGTCTGTCTGCAATCCCCAAAGGAAGTTCCAAGTACAAACTGCCTAGTGGAAAGAACCCTATCTACCCACAGGCATGGAAGAGAAAATAATACATTTATTCTTTTCAATACAGACACATAAAAGAAAATAGTACTTTATTTTTTTTGAAGCCACTAAATTTTAGAAGTTTTGTTATAAAGCAATAAAATATTGGAAGAAGCTTATTAAATCTATTAATGAATTATTATATAGAGAGAATATATTAGAATCCCTATTATAAAACATTTTAAATAAATATTTAGTATTTATGGATATTAAATAATTATTAAGTAACTTTCAAGGTCTGATAATGATAACTTGGAGGGTAATAGAGGGAAATTCATTGGACTTTTCTTCTGCTTAGTTTCCTCATGTATTAAACATCAGTAAAATATAGTGAATTTAAAATGAAAAAAAATATGTATAATATTACAGTAACTAGGTCATATTACTTTGTTAATGAATAGTACAGCTGCCTCATACTGTATTATTTTTATCAAATCTATACTAATAAAAGGGTAATATGCTAATTAGACTGGATGTCTTCCAGACATCTTTCTGGACAAAACCATGGTGATGGGGGCTGAGGCAGGGGCAGTTAAGGGTAACCAGGATGGCAGAGGAGCAGTTAGGGGCAATCAGGCAGGCAGAGTGGTTAGGGGAAATCAGACAGGCATGCAGAGTGGTTAGGGGAGATCAGACAAGCAGGCAGAATGGTTAGGGGTGATCAGAGAGTAAGACAGGTGAGTGATTAGGGGCTAGGGGTCACAGATTGCAGAGGGTGCAGGCTGGGCTGAGGGACCACCTCCATGCATGAATTTTATGCACCAGATCTCTACTATTTATGTAAATAATAACCAATAACCTCAAAAATATAATTGAAAGGTGCAGGAAGAGCAGTATCAGAACAGGGGATAACTTTAAGATAAATGTAAGAAATAGGAAACCAGACTTAGTTGAATATCTATAAAGAGAAAGTCCTTAAGATAGACATTTTTTTATATTTAACCTTATTTAATTGTAACAACCAACCATGATCAAAGCAAGGCTGAAACATAAACAGTATGAAGAAGACCATGTTTGTGAATAAGTAATAACTGAAAATTATATAACTAAAAATAATCAAGTGGTTACTATATTATGGTGTAGAAAATATAAGTATTAATGAATTTGAACAATAACTAGGTACATTGAATGATAGATATTTCTATTTTACAGATTGAAGGAAATTCCTAATGGGCTGCATATACAATGAATGCTTCTATTTTATTGTTAGATTGCTTTTTGAAAGAGGCTGTGAAAAAAACAACAGTATAAATGTACTGCTATTGAAAAGCACTTTATTTTTTATTTAAATATATTTACATGAAAAGAATAGATATTTCTAATGTCTTCCTGTTGGTCATGAAACGTGCTTATTACTGTTCAATTCCCAAGAAACATGTGAGATGGCTTACAAAGTAAAACGTATAGCCCTAGCTAGATTGGCTAAGTGGATACAGTGTCAGACCTTAAATTAAGAGTCTCAGGTTCAATTCCATTCAAGGGCATGCATTTTGGTTGTAGGCTTGATTCCTGCCCTGGTCCAGCACGTGTGGGAAACAACCAAATCCATGTGTCTCTCTCATAGACATCTTTCTCTCTCTGTCTCTCTCTCTCCATTTCATCCTCCTCCAGTGAGGATTAACCACAACAAAAGTAAAACATCCTATATAATAAAAGGCTAATATGCAAATTGTCCCCTTGACCAGGGGGCTGGGCCAGCCAGCCAACTAGTTGAAACCCCTCCTCACAGCCATGCACAAATTGTGCACTTGGCCTCTATATGAACATTTAGAAATTTAAAGACAGAAACCAAAGGAAAACCTGGAAAGCAATATAAAAACACACAAAACAAAACACAATTTCATCATAGCTATTATACATAGCAACATTTGATGAAAGTTAAATGTAGGATGTTCACTGGTTGATATGGATAGCTGGTGGTAGATCTGTTCCCTTTTCTCACCAAACAGAAAAGTGAAATAATAGAGAAGCACAGGGGACCATGAGAAAGCAATGAGAGTTGTTTAAACAAAGATAGCTATAGGAACTAAGACTGCTGAGAGGAAAGAACTTCTTAGAAATACACTAACATTCTGCCAAGAAGTTTACTATTGAGCAATTTTCTAATTCTGGGTGATTACAGAAAATTGACTATCCCATCTATATGCCCATAAAGGACAATTACTGAGAAAAAAACAGAACTGGAAAATGCTTTCTGGAGATTTGAGGGGCCACAAACAGCCAATTTTTTTCCTAAGTACACTTGCTGAATACTAGGATTCTATGGGGCTGGGATGAAACACCTAAGCTGAAAGCCCACAGAAAGCAAAACAGATAATTTTGTTAGTTTTCTGAGAAAAATATATGATGTGTTTATGTAGTAGGGCATTAGAGAACCCACTATGACTTTAATTAAAATCCTACAGAGCAAGAGAGATCATAACCAGAGTGGGCCTTTCCAGGACTGCCACATGGCCATGGTAAAGCAAGTCCCAGACTAGATTCAAATGACCAAAAACTACATTATCAGGTGAGAATGGGAGCAAGGAGTGTGGGTGGCTTACTTTTTCAGTAAAGGGCCAGATATAAATATTTTTGCTTTAACAGGCCATACAATGTCTTTCTGCAACTTTTCAAGTCTACCTTTCATTGCAAATGCTGTCATATTCTATATAATAAAAGAGAAACATGCAAATTTGACCATACATTTGCTACCTTACTAGTCAATCAGGAGTAGAGGCGGGGCCGAGCAGCCCAAGGCAGGGGGGGTGGGGTCGAGGTGCATGTGGGGCCGAGGTGAGGGTGAGACTGAGGAGGGCAGGGCTGAGGAGAGGGGCGGGGCTGAGAGGGGCGGGGCCAAGGCGTGGGCGCAGGTGGCAGTGGCATCACTGTGGCATGGGTGGCAGTGGCTGTGGCACTGGCGTGGTTCCAGGTCCCCTGGCATTGGGACAGGGGACCTGAGGCCAGGCCAGGGGACCTAAGGTTGCACCCTTTGCTCATGCACCGGGCCACGGGACCTGAGGGGTCCAAAGGGGTTTGACAGGACACGTGAATCCACATCCCCCACCTCAGCACTGGGGGACCTGAGGGCAAGCTGGAGGTCCTAAGGCTGCACCCCCTTACCTGGTGCCTGGCTAGGGGACCTAAGGCTGTGCTGGGGGACCTAAAGTCATGCTCCCTGCCAATAGGACTTGATGGGGGACCTGATGCTGTGCATCCCACCCAGTGCCAGGCTGGGGAATCTGAGGCTGCGCCCCCTGCACTGCAGGGCTTCATAGGGGTAGGGCTGGCTGAGTCTGGGTCTTGTGTGATTTTAAGGTGAACATGGGTGGGCGAAGATTTGACTCTGGATCCCTCAGCATGGCCCAGATTGACAGAAATGGAGATTTTCTTATACATTTTATTAATTTTCTTTCATCTCTGACACTTCCATTATCGAGAAAGGGAAAATAGCAATATTAAAATATTTCCTCTAATTAATTCCCTTTTAATGTGCATGAATTTCATGCACCAGGCCACTAGTACAATATGCAGAAAAATAAAAATAAGTGTGGCTGTGTTCCAATAAAACTTTTTTATTTTACAAAAACACCAAACTAGGCAATTTTTTAAAATATATATTTTTATTGACTTTTTATAGAGAGGAAGGGAGAGTATAGACAGAAACATTGATCAGCTGCCTCCTGCATGCCCCTTACTGGGGTTCGAGCCTGCAACCAAGGTACATACCCTGGAATCGAACCCAGGACCTTTCAGTCTACGGCCCAACATTCTATCCACTGACCCAAGCCAGTCAGGGCCAAACTAGGCAAATTTGACTCATGAGCTACAGTTTGCCAACCTATGGCCATGGTCAGCAAACTGCAGCTCGCAAGCCACATGCCACTCTTTGGCCCTTTGAAAGAGGCTGTGAAAAAAATAAATAAATGTGCTGCTATTGAAAAGTACTATTGAGTGTGGCTCTTCCATAAAATACCACTGCCTGGGCAAGTCTATTTTGCGAAGTGGCATTAGAAGAACTTTAATATTAAAAAAATGTGGCTCTCAAAAGAAATTTCAATTGTTGTACTGTTGATATTTGGCTCTGTTGACCAATGAGTTTGCCGACCACTGGCCTAGAGGCTGATGATATTACCTGAAGCTTCAGAATTTTTATATGCAATATCAATGTCTGGCATTCAATCTAAAAATGCTACTTTCAACAAAGAATAGAACTGAAAAATAAGGAAAGAGAGAATGGAAAATGGAATGAAGAAACAAATTTACAGATGAGCCAGTAATTGAAGTCAGCTGGCGAAGGTTTTGAAATAACTTTTTAAAGAATGGGGGAGTGGGGTGGACAAAGTAGATTAAAATATAAATAATTTCACAAATTGATTAGAATCTATACAGAGAAAATATATGGAGGATGTGGAACTAAAAAATAAAGCACCTGAAATTAAAAACTATTTAGTCTGTATTAGCATAAGATTAGACACATAAAACAGGGAGAAATGAGAGTTAGTAAAAGGTATGCACATAAAAGGAAAAATTTTTAAAATAATAAGAAAAAAAGACAATTTTTTCAAATGAGCAAGCATATATATCTTTAAAAATTTTTATTTAAAACATTTTACATTTCCTTTGAAATGATGCAAAGTAAATGAGCATAAGCATTTTTTTCTGACTTGTTTGCATTGCTTCCACAATAAATACCAAATGCAACAAATATTTTTTTAGGAGGGAAGGAAGGGAAGGACAGAGGAAGAAAGGGAGTAAGAAAGAAGAGACAGACATAGAAAATAAATCTTTGACAAAAATATTATTTAAAAAAAGTAATTGCTTTCATTGATATTAATTTATATGTTTGAATTGTTTGTTAAAATAATGGATAGTAATTAAGACATCCTATTATTTAATATCCATGTTGAATTAACTTTATAAAAATAAATATAAAATACTTAACTGAGAGAAAATTATAATGACCTAGTTAAACATAGTTTAAAACATATTATAAAAAATAAGTTTTATATCCTTCTTGGCACAGCTTACTCATTTTGCAAATACATTACCTATACCTGCTATAAAATTGAAAAACCAAAACATGGTTAGTGCATAGGATATAAATGAACTATAGTTTCTGCCTTGCAGGGTTATAAACTGATGTTGATGGCTAGGTAAGATGCACACAAGACAATGGAGATAGTGTGGGAAGTATGGGTGTCAACTTGATAAATACAGCAAAGCAAAGGCTATTTTTAAAAGTAAAGTAATGATTTTGCCGAGTTGCCTATCTCTCTCCACACAGCTGTTACCATTAGTGTAATTCATTGTCAGAAGGACTGCAACACATCTTAGCCAGATAAGTTCTTCTAAGTCTTGTAAATGATATCCTTCCTCTGTGCTATATTTTAGTTTCCCCAGGGAGGAGGCTGCTGCTGAAAATATCCACATTGTTAGTGTTTTCCTGAGTCCTCTGATCATATGACAATACATATATAAGCCACAATTTCCAAAGTTCTAATCCTTGTCAGTACACATGCTTGGTCTTCAATTAGAATGTTTATATATATGTGTATATATAAAAAATATTATTTATGTCTATATTAAACTTTTCACTCTTTTTAATTTACTTTCCCCTAAGACTGGAGCAAATGAAATTCCACCGGTGCTTTTGAGGAAGCAAAAGGAAGTTTGTTAGTTAGAGACAGGACCACACGAGGAAGAAGTAGAACCAGGGAACTGACCATGACCATCAGGAGTTGCTAAGGCAACCTGGCTGGGAGTGGAAAGAAGGGATCCCTTGGGAGACATGAGCTTTAAAATGTATGAATGTTATGCTAAGCGAAATAAGCCAGCCATGTAAAGATAAGTATCACATGATCACACTCATATGGGGAATCTAAGGAACAAAATAAACTGATGAACAAAACAAATCCAGAGACACAGAAGCATGGAACAGACTGTTCAATCTCAGAGGGAAGGGAGGAGGGTTGTAGGGGAGAAGAGACCAATTAAAGAAGTTGTACGCATATATGCATAACCCATGAACAGGGATAATAGGGTGGTAAAGGCCTAGGGTAGGGAATAGGAGCAGGCTAGAAGAGCTCAATAGGGAGAAAAGGGGGACATGTAATACTTTCAACTATAAAGATTTTTTTTTTTAATGTATGGATGTTGCTAAGACAGGTAGCTTGCAGATAACCAATCAGAAGACAGGGAAGTATACAACTAATCCCAAGGATGTTACTAAGCAGAATTCTTTGAAAGGACCTATCAGGAGCCAGCAAAGCATATATCTACCCCTAGATAAAGCAGCATACTTGCTTCCTCTTCTCTCTTGCTCACTGGGTTCCTAGTTCTCCAGTGGCCAGAAATATGTTCTCCTGCACCCATGTGGCTTATGGCCATGTGGGAATCCACACATGGACTAATGGGCTTTAATTTGCTTGAATGCTGAAGTACATACACTCCCCTGCAACACTGAACAGAAGCTCTGGACACAGACCTTCTTTTGCCTCTCCTGGGACCCCAGCTGCACCTTTTCCTGGACTAGCTTAAGGAGCATGGGATTATGGAACCTGTAACAAAGAAGCTTCACCAATAACCTGCTTCGCGCTCCTTTCTGCTGTTTCTTACTACAGAAAGTTCATCTATCTCTCAATAAATGTTGCTTCTCCTAACTGATTTTTGTCCACAAAGTTGTTCATCAATTTTGTGAGATAAAGAACACTAACCTACCAGAAATGTTGGCATCACTTTTAGCTTATTAAATCAAAAGTTGTAAATTTTGATGTCCTTCTGATGATTTCCTCCTATGTACCTGTACTCTTGACAGTAATATAGTGTTTCACTAAGTCAAATATTCCAGTATAACAGTATCTGATTTTAACATTGACCCTCAAAAACATTGTTAAAGACTATTATGTTGCTTCATTTTAACCAATGGCAAACTCTGATGCCATTAATTATGGAAATAAAAATAGAATTTCCATAAATTGTTTTCAAACAAATATCATGGTATATATAATTGGCATTGTCTGTTTTGGGATTTGTTTTATTATTTTGCCTAAGGTTTTTTTTTGGTTTGTTCATTTTTATATGAAGAATTTTCTTTGAGGCCCAATAAATGTTGTCTTAATATAAAATAGAATTAATATACATTGTGAAAATTGAGCTCAGTTTTATTTTATTATTCCAATTGTTTTATAATCCACATATATGTATAAGTAGATTTAAGATAACATATAGTTAATAAATTACCATCCTTCTGTTCTAGTTTTTCAGAATATCATGATGAAAAAAATATAATACAACTTAAGCAATTTCAATTTAGATTTTACAACTTTTTGATTGAATGTTTTTGGTTGTTGTTAAGTAAACATGTCTCTGGATAGTCTAAACAACACTCAATTTTCAAGACTCTTTAGGAAACTCCCTTATTTAAATTGCTTTCATTTGGTATATTAACTGTAGGATATGTCTAACTTTTTACTTTGGTCAATTTAAACATCAAAGAAAAAAGCTGAATATTAAAATAACTCATGAAATATTTTCTTAGCTGATAAAAAAGTTACTGTGCTATAAAGTTAGACAAGACTATATAAAAGAAAATCTTTTTGAATAATTGAATAAGCACCAAAGTGCTGGCATTGGCAGCACCAAAAATGATGCAAGTATATGTTGCTTAGATGTAAAATAACAAAAG
The DNA here is from genome assembly GCA_027563665.1 of Antrozous pallidus. Classification (NCBI taxonomy): domain Eukaryota; kingdom Metazoa; phylum Chordata; class Mammalia; order Chiroptera; family Vespertilionidae; genus Antrozous; species Antrozous pallidus. The sequence continues at coordinate 65,597,451 of CM050519.1, read as the reverse complement.
GAAACAGTGTGATCTTACTTTGGCATGACTACACCAAAGCTTTTGTTTTCTCTCATAATCTCTAAGAAACCAAGAAAACCACAAACCAAGAAATTTCAGTGTACGGTTTTAAACACACACACACACACACACACACACACACACACACACACACACACACAATTAACATTGAGAAGACATGAAGAGACACGAATCAACAGGAATCCTCTTTGAATTTCCATGGCCATTCACTGCTGCAGAAAGTCCATTTAGCTCCTTGTGAAGGCATTCAACATATCAGGAGTCTGGGAGTGCAGACTATTTGAAGTCAATGGAGCAGGCAGACAATTAAGACACCGTTTTCCATTTGGCTTAAATGAGTAATCACCTCATTTCCATTATGCTATTTCTTGACATCTGCAACAATTTCATACAGTGCTCCCAGGAAAAAAGAGAGAGAGAGAGAGAGAGAGAGAAACTCCTCAACCCTGAGGAGTAATTGTGTGCTTGTGCTCATTTGGAGGTGACTTTGTGCAGTGGGCATCATTATTTCTTTAACAGAAAAACAAGTGAAAACATGTTAATATGCTTGTTTTCTGATGAACTTTTTTGGTTTGTTTCTTTCACTCACTGGTGTCAGCATTTTGTTTCCAATGGAAAGAAGGATACTCCTTCAGGAACCAAAAATAGTTCCATATTCTCTTTGCCGGCTGAATAGATTGGAGATGATAAAATTCAGGCACATTAATTGAAATTGGGCAAATGCCCCCTTTGCCTTGCAAAAATTCTATATCAGCTTCTATTGCCTTTTTAAAACAACTGGGAAATTGGATTTCTGAATTCTTAGCAAAAATAAAATTTCACGTAAACTCTCATATGTTCATATGTTAATTAATTAACAATATGGTTATGAATATGAGTTTATGTAATGCATCTTACAATTTAAATTTTTTAAAATATATTTTATTGATTTTTTTACAGAGCGGAAGGGAGAGGGATAGAAAGTCAGAAACATTTATGAGAGAGAAACATTGATCAGCTGCCTCTTGCATGCCCCCTACTGGGGATGTGCCCACAGCCAACGTACATGCCCTTGACAGGAATCGAACCTGGGACCCTTCAATCTGCAGTCCGACGCTCTATCCACTGAGCCAAACCGGTCTCAGCTAAAATTTTTTTATAATTAATTAATTATCCTGAAGCCATAAATATATTTAGGCTAATTTAGCAGTTGATTAGTGCTCATAAAGTCATACATAATCAATACTGAGCATCTGGAAATATAATTCATGACACTTGATTTTATCTCCAGAGTTTAATGCCATACTATGTTTATAGAGAATAAGATATCTCTACCAGGGACATTTCATATGTTATAAATTTTACCACTGGTAAAAGTAGAGTGCATGTTGCTGGCTTTTGATATTTAGTAGGTACACATAGTGGAGTTGATATAAAAACTTGCTTTGATACTGAGTAGTTAGATATACCAGCTGATAAAATCCAAAGAGATACATTATACAAGGATATGGCAAAGGTAGTTTTACATTTGCTCCTATGGAAAAATCCTATCTAATAAAAAGGGAATATGCTAATTGGCCCTCATGCCATCACAAAGATGGAGGCATCTACAGCCAAAAAAGAGGGAATATACTAATTGTCTGTCACAACCTCAGAGATGGTGGCATCACAGCCACAAGATGGCAGTGCCCAGTCCCCTCAGCCCTACAGGGTCAGCAGGCGAGTGGCATGGCCAGGCCTGCTCCCAGGCAGGTCCAGGCCTTTTGCTCACCTGCCTCCAGGGTCTCCCAATCCGCTCAGGCCCCCAGCCTCCCAAGGCTGGCCCAAGGTGCAGGCAAGCTGAGGATGGCATCTTCCCAGCTGCCCAGGGATGCTCTAGGATCAGGTAACCAGGGTGAGCTGAAACTTATGCTGTAAGCAGTAACACCAGCAGAGGTGTGATGGGATGTCACCTTATCCTGAGAGATAGGTGGTCTCCTGCCCCTGAGGGCTCCCAGTCTGTAAGAGGAAGCAGGCCTACATGAGGAACCCCCAATCCAGTCATGAATTTTCAAGCACTGGGCCTCCAGTAATGCAATAAGTAATAAATAATAATAGAAGAATAAACTATTTTATGTGCTCACAACTGTAAAACAATGTTTGTCCACCCCTACATACCAAAATAAAAGTGTTTTTTAAAAAACTTAAGCATCTTGTGAATATTTGAAATATGAAAGATGAAATGCTGATATAGTCAGCTATACAGAGTCAACTAAAATAAATAGCATCATTTTGTATATAAAATTATGGTTTCTGATAATCCTATCTAATAAAAGAGCAAAATGCCAATTGACTGGACCTCCACTATGTACAGAAGCCACACTCACCATCCAATCAAGAGCGAGTATGCAAATTAACCTAACAAAAGTGGCAGTAGCCAAGGAACTAGAGAGAGGGGGAGGCTTGAGTTGCCCACAGCGATGGAGGAAGCCAAGCTTTCTGCAGACCTGGCCTGCCCTGCCCTCTGCTCAAGGCTACAAAGTTTCAATTATAGAAGATAAATAAATCCCAGATACCAGGGTCTTGGCTTGGATCACTGGGGAAATAGCCAACCTGGAAAACACCACCCCTCACCCAGGCTGCTCCATGCCCCAAGGGAACCCTCACCTTGATCCAGGGCACCCTTCAGGGCAAACCAGCTAGTCCCACCCATGCACCAGGCCTCTATCCTATCTAATAAAAGAGTAATATGCAAATTGACTGTCACTCCAACACAAGATAGCTCCTCCTACATGGTCAAAAATCCTTCCCCCATGTGGACACAATATGGCCACCAAAAGATGGCTAGTAGAGGAGGGAAGTTGGGAGAGGGCAATTGGGGGTGATCAAGCCTGCAGGGGAGGGCAGTCAGTGGTGACCAGGCTGGCAGAAGAGGTATTTGGGAGCAACTGGGCCTGCAGGGAAGAGCAATTGTGGAGGGGGCACCCAGGCCTGCAGGGAAGGGCAGTTAGGCTCAATCAGGCTGGCAGGGGAGCATTTAGGGGCAATCAGGAAGGCAGGCAAGTGAGCAATTAGAAGCCATCAGTCCTGGATTGTGAGAGGGATGTCCAAATGCTCTTTAAGGCCTGATCATATCAGGATCAGGCTTAAATGGGCAGTTGGACATCCCTCAAGGGGTCCCAGATTGGAGAGGGTGCAGGCTGGGCTGAGGGACACCAACCCCATGCATGAATTTTTTGCATTGGGCTTCTAGTCCTATATAATAAAAGGATAATATGCAAATTGTTCCCTCAACTGGGAATTCAACCAGGAGTTAGATCAGGGCCTGGCGCAGGCTTGGTCTAGTTCATTGCAATGCAGATACAAAGGAATACTACTTACTTTATTCCCTTTGCTTAATTTTTATTGCATACAGCAGAGAATTTCTTATACCAGCTGTATTGGAAGAGAAGTCATAACTTAGTCAATTAAATGAATGAAGGTATCCAGGAAATCCAGTGAGAAAGATAAACCAGAGTGACTCTATATCCTCTTCAATAAAAAATAAAAAATAATCTAAAATGTTATTTTTGCCATCTTAAGTAACTTCCAGTTTTTATTTGGTGTGTGATACTAAAAGAATTGTTATCTTATTGTATGCTTATTGAGTTTCATTTTCCATAGCAAGGATATAAAGATTATCTCATATTGGTGAGCTTTCACTAAGTTTGATGAAGAGTCCAGTCTTACTGTTAAACGAATTGGTTATTTGTTTTGTGACTTGTGATTAGCTTCATTTTTGTAGTTGTATCCATTCCAGGATTAGGATTGCCTCTTTATCATTGATGTCTTTTTTTTGAGATCACATTGGTTAATAAAATTATAAAAGTTTCAGGGAAACATATAGCAACTGTATATTGTATTGTTATGTTCTTAACTTTCATTATAATTGGCATAGTTTTTGGTAGCTCTTTTTCATGCATTAATTGATTTATTTATCACCGGAACCATTTGAGACAGTAGATTGAAATCTCTCTTCAGAATCAGGAAATAATTTACTATTAATTTTTTAAATATTTTTGTCTTCATTTATTTGTTTGCTTGTCTAGAAATAATATGAATGCATCGCATATTTCATGTCTCATATTTATTTATTAACTTGTTTTCTCAATATTTTTCATATTTTCTCTAGGTTTTATGAAGTATCATTTTTTCATTTTCACACATTTCATTTATTTATTTTTATTTATTGATTAAGGTACTACATATGTGTCTTTATCTCTCCATTGCTCCTCAAACCTTTCACTCATGGCCTCATGACCCTGTTGTCTCTGTCCATTGGTTATGCTTTTCTGTATGCATACAAGTCCTTTGGTTGATATCTCCCCCTTACTCCCGCCCTCCCCTACCTTCCCTCTGAGGATTGATGTCTGATCTGTGTTTTTCTATCTCTGGATCTGTTTTTGTTCATCAGTTTATGTTTTGTTTTTGTTTTTTTTGTTATATTCCACAAATGAATAAGATCATGTGATATATATCTTTCTCTAGCAGGCTTATTTCACTTAGCATAATGCTCTCCAGGTCCATCCATGCTGTTGTAAATGGTAAGAATTTCTTCTTTTTAACTGCACCATAGTATTTCATTGAGTAGTTGTACCACAGTTCTTTAATCCACTTATCTGCTGATGTGTACTTAGGCTGTTTCTAAATATTAGATATGGTAAATTGTGCTGCTATGAACATAGGCATGCATGTATCCTTTCTGATTGGTGTTTCTAATTTCTTATGATATATTCCAAGAAGTGGGATCACTGGCTTAAATGGAAGTTCCATTTTCAGTTTTTGAGGAAACGCCATGCTGTTCTCCACAGTGGTTTCACCAGTATGCATTCCCACCAGCAGTTCACAAAGGTTCCTTTTTTTCTGCATCCTCACCAGCACTTGCCATTCTATCTAGTAAAAGAGTAATATCCAAATTGACTGTAAGTCCAATCAAGCCAGGCCCACAGCCACACCCACCAGCCAATCAGGAGCAAATAAACCCCAACCAAGATGGCTGGGGCCACTGAGAGCAGGAGAGTGGCTTGGGTTTCCCAGGCAATGGAGGAAGCCAAGCTTTCTACCTGCCCTTGCCAGCCTAGGCCTCAACTCAATGCTACAAAGTTTCAATTATAGAAGATACATCCCAACAGAAACGGCGGCAGCCATGGAGCTGGAGAGAGCAGAGGCTAGGGTTGCCCGGGCGATGGAGGAAGTCAAGTTTCTGCAGCTCTAGGGCCTGGCTTCCACTCTAGGCTACAATGTTTCAATTATATAAGGTAAATGTCCCAACAGAAATGGCTGCCGCCTCAGAGTGAGCAGAAGGCTTGGATCTGCTCCAGGCTACAAAGTTTCAATTGTAGAACATAAATTAATCCCAGACCCTAGGGTCTCTATTGGGTCACTGGGGGGCGTGGCCACCCTGTAAACCACCACAGGCCCCTAGCCCAGGCCACCCCACACCCCTGGGAACCCCAACCCTGATCTGGGACATTCTTCAGGACAAACCAGCTGGCCCCCACCCATACACCAGGCCTCTATCCTATTTAATAAAAGAGTAATTTGCAGATTGACGATCACTCCAACACATAAGAGGGCTACCCCCATCAGGTCAAAGATTGTGCCCCTATGTGGACACAAGATGGCCAGCAGGGGAGGGCTATTGGGAGGTTCCAGGCCTGCAAGGAAGGGCAGTTGTGAGAAATCAGGCCAGTAGGGGAGAGCAGTTGAGAGGGACCAGGCCTTCAAGGGAGGGCCATTGGAGGCATTCAAGCCTGCAGGGGAGGGCAGTTAGGGGTGGCTAAGCAGACAGAGGAGGGAGATTGGGGGCAAACAGGCTGGCAGGGGAACAGTTAGACATCAATTAGGTTGGCAGGGTAGTTGTTAGGTGGTGATCAGGTTGTCAGGCAGAAATGGTTACAGGCAGTCAGGGAGCCAGCAGTCCTAGATTGTGAGGATGTCCGACTGTCCGTTTAGCCCCAATCCTACCAGGATAGGGCCTAAATGGGCAGTCAGACATCCCTTAAGGGGTTGTAGATTGGAGAGAGTGCAGGCTGGGCTGAGGAACATCCCCTGCCTCATGTGCACCAATTTCGTGCACCAGGCCTCTAGTTTATTGATAATAGCCATTCTGACAGATGTGAGATGGTACAGCATTATCATTTTATTTGCATCTCTTAAATAATTAGTGACTTTGAGCATGTTTTCATATGTCTTTCAACCTTCCTTATGTCCTCTTTTAAAAAGTATCTATTTAGGTCCATTGCCCATTTTTTGATTTTGTTGTTTATCTTCCTTTTCTTTCTCCTTCTCCTTCTCCTTCTCCTTCTTCTCCTTCTCCTTCTTCTCCTTCTCCTTCTCCTTCTCCTTCTTCTCCTTCTCCTTCTCCTCCTTCTCCTTCTCCTTCTCCTTCTCCTCCTCCTCCTCCTCCTCCTCCTCCTCCTCCTCCTCCTCCTCCTCCTCCTCCTCCTCCTCCTTCTTCTTCTTCTTCTTCTTCTTCTTCTTCTTCTTCTTCTTCTTCTTCTTCTTCTTCTTCTTCTTCTTCTTCTTCTTCTTTTTTGTTTTGTTAAATTGTATGAGTTTCCTGCAAATGAAATGTTGGAGATTAAACCCTTATGGGAGATCACATTGGCAAATGTCTTCTCCCATGCGGTGGGCTTTTTTATTGTTTTGTTAACAGTTTCTTTTTCTGTATAGAAGCTTTTTATTTACCAATACAGCTCCTAAGGCAATAGAAACTAAAGAGAAAATAAACAGATGAAATTATGAAGTTTCATTTAATTTATCTTTCAAACTTTGTAGTCATTTTTAAGCTTTAAAAAGTCTTGTTTTCTGATTATTCCATTTCAGTAATACATGTTGTGCTAAGTAGGCCCCCTTTATATTCCATTAGATGCTATATTTTCATGACACTAGAAAAATAAATTACAGCTTTTTAGTCTTTTTGCTGTTAAAACTTTATCTATTCTCTGAATTCTCAGCTTATTTCTGGAATGAGTTTTTCCATTTGTTTGCTTATTATTGTTTGGTTTTTATTTTGAAATCATTTCTACCATATTAATAGTTATAATAATAAAGATGATATTTATATATTCTGTACCCAGACTCACCATTTAAATTTTTGTGCTTTTAAAAATTATCTCAATACTTATTGTTTTATTTTAGGATAGTTTTAGTATGACATAAAAATTGTGAAAACAGTACATAGCGTTCCCATATACCCCTTACTTAAGTTTTCCCTGTTATTATCATATTTCATTGTAATGGTAGATTTTTTAATAATAAATAAGCAAAGATGATTATTAATAGTATTAAGTGAAGTCATACTTGACTCAGTGTTACATTTATACTCAAATGTTTTGGGCACTTTCACGATTCCATCCTGGACATCACTTTAGATTTAGGTTCCTTACATCTGTGACACACTTTAGGTTTCCTTGTTTCTGAGTACTTGCTTTTATACTTTAGCTATCCTCATATATTACAAACTTCCATTAGAGATTTATATTTTTAAAACATAAATGTGATACTGTATTAAAACTATTTTCTGATATTTTTTCTATCTGTATATGCAAGCTCATCTTTCCCCTTTATCCCACACCCTTACTGCATCTTTCCTTGAGAAGATTGGCTAATGAGTAGTAATTCAGATTGTGAGAAGAGTTTGTTGTCTAAAGGCATCAATAAGATAGAATTCCTAAATAAAGGTAGAACAATCACAAAATTGCACTTCAGGCCAAAATTTTAATTTCAAAGTACTTAATTTTTTTTTTCATATAAGTCCATCATTATCTTAAGTCTTTATTGACATTTCTTTCAATGTCTTTAGGGAAGAAGGCATTGAATTTTTGTCTTTTAGCCTGAGGATAAATAAGATCCTATCCAAAGTTAACCTGTATAAATGTCAGAGAAAGGCAAGAATAGTGAAGTATAATAATAATAATTGTTATTGTGTTTCCATAGACAGATTTAATTAATTAGTCTCTGCTCTAGGTACATATGCTTTCAGTCATAACTACTGGATTTTTATATAAAACACTATTAACAATTTTTTCTGCCTATTTTGTAGTACCTCACTTGTATTCACTCTGCTAATCTCTTTGAGATATTTGTTGAAATATATTGTTCTCTGTTGGGCCCTTCTCTGTCTTTCTGATATGGCCTTATTTTTTTTTTAGTTGTCTTTCCTTAAAAGCTAATAGGACTTGTAAGTAAGAAAAGACAAAATAATCTTTTGAGTATTCCAATTATAACAGAATGTTATCATTATTTTTAATCTTTGAAAATCTAGCTAAAAATAATATATGATGTATACATTTCTTTGATTATCTTTAAGATTATTCTTTATCTGTGAACAAGTAGCCCTGAGCACAAACCTGTGCCAGGCTTTCTACAGGACCTTGCTGCTCCACACCCACTGCCCAGTGGTTCTCTGTGGCCCAGAGGCCCATCCGCGACCAGATGTGGAACACTTGCTTGTTGTTGCTTCGACAAAACAAGCATTCTGCCAGGCTGCTCACACTACCCGCTCTCAATGATGCCCCCCCCACGAGGACTGGGGGGCTTGAGAAGACTGGGCACTGCCATCTATGTGACGGAGTGACATTTAATTTGCATATTACCATTTTATTAGATAGGCTGTTTTTTTATTCTATCTAATAAAATAGTAATATGCAAATTGACCATTACTCCAAAACACAAAATGGCTGACCCCATGTGGACACCAGATGACCACCACAAGATGGCTAGCAGGGGAGGGCAGTTGAGAGGGACAAGGTCTGAAAGAGAGGGCAATTGGAGCAATCAAGCCTCCACGGGAGGGCAGTTAGGGATGACCAGGCTGGCAGAGGAGGGAAGTTGGGGGTGACTGAGCCTGCAGGGAAGGGCAGCTGGAGGGAACCCAAGCCCATAGGTGAGAGTAGTTGGGGGGGACCAGGCCTGCAGGGGTGGACAGTTAGGGTGACCAAGTCTGAAGAGAAGGGTAGTTAGGGGCAATCAGGCTGACTAGGGGAGCGGTTAGGCATCAATCAGTTTGCCAAGGGAGTGATTAGTGGGTGATCACGCTGGCGGGCAGAAGTGGTTTGGGGCAATCAGGAAGGCAGGCAGGCGAGCAGTTGGGATCCAGCAGTCCTGGATTATGAGAGGGATGTCCAAGTGCCCGGGCCTAAAAGGGCAATCAGACATTCCTTTAGGGGTTCCAGTTTGGAGAGGGTACAGACTGAGCTGAAGGACACCAACATTGTGCCTGAATTTTGTCCACTGGGCCTCTAGTTTCAGAGTTATTTGATCAATTCAACTTTGTCTCTGCTGGTTAATATTTTGATATTAACCTCACTTCTCAAATTCTGGTCCATTTATTTAATGTAATTTTCTATATTCATAACATTTTTACACTTATCTGTATGCCAAAGAATGTGTTTTTGATGGATATAAGAATGTTATTCACAGTATCATCTTCAATGTTGAGGTATTGGTAGCAATATAAATAATAACAATACATTACTGACTAAATCTATGCATATATGGAATACTATCAGATTTTTAAATGAAATTTCAGAATATTTATTGATATTGAAAAAAAATTGAAAATGCATTCTTAAAATCAAGCTGAATATCTATAAGAAAAATGTGTTACTTAAAAAAATAAATATATATCTATTTTTGAATAGAATAAATATCTGACCTAATTGTAACAAATTGCAACAATCGCCGTTAACTTCTTGGCTAATTAAATGTGACTTTTGCTTTCATTCATGTGTTTACAGGGTTCAATTATACATATTTAAATATAAATAAATAAATTACAATTTATTTATATTTAAATGAAAGAAATATATATTCATTCATATATTTTACAGGGTTCTATAATATATAAATGTTATCAGATAAGTATAAAAATGTTATGAATATAGAAAATTATATTAAATAAATGGGCCAGAATTTGAGGAGTGAAGTTAATTTCAAAATATTAAACAACATATGCATCTAATCAGAAAGGGAACTTATGAGAAGTACTTGAAATATGCCTAGTGAGATAAAAATAATAGCTGAGACAATTATTACATAGTATCTTAGAGAAGAAAATAAGTAAGTACATAATATATTCTGTACAATAAGTAGTATCATGAATCACTGGCCACTTAAGGTATGAACAGAAGGAAGTGACGGGGGTTGGAATAGGTGAGTAATGGATGGGAATGGAAGGAGTGACAGGATGAAGAAAAACAATATAGGAAATTATGGTTAGGATGACACAGCAGTGTTCCAGACATAAACATAAAAAAAAAACACTTCGCAATGAGACGGCTTCTAAAAATACATATAAGTGAAGTATTCACCTCATATTTTGACTGCTCACCCTGCGCATATCATGGGCCATCATGCAGCAGAACAAACAAGCTTTGCATATAGATACACTAGAGACATGGTTTTTTCTTTAGAAAATTGACAGACAGGATGTTACAGCGTGTCCTAAACATTACTGTCCAAATTGTCTGAGGTCTGTGAAGGTAGTAAGTTGGAGGAGCCATTTGCCCCTGATGCGTGGATCAGATTCAATGTTAATTGTGTGTTCTCACTTAGCTCCCTATCAGCCTTTAACAGGCAGAATTTCATGACTTGTTCATTTATTTGTTGGTTTTTCCTCTACAAAGAACACTAAAAATTTAGTCTTTAGAGCCTTAAACCCTAATCATAAGGAAAACCTTAAGAATGGCAATATTAAAACACATTACCTGTGAGAAGAATTTATAAGTAGTGTGATTTTCTCATACTGTTAACTAAGGAACACAAAATACCACTGAAAAAGGAAAAAAGGTCTCTGGATGGTCACCAAAAGAGACCTGAGTAGAAGTTAGAAAAATTTTTTAAATTTCAGAATAGTTTATTTAAATAATCTTCAAGTGTATTTTCGTTTAATGACAGTGGCACATGAAATTACTATGGATATTGATAGGCAATAACTGAATTTTGAGGAAATATAGCATTTATGGCTGGATATATTTTAATTTGAAAATCTTACCCATTGACATGAAAGCCAAATTTTATCTATTAGTGCTTACCCTATATTAAAATGAATAGATTTAAGGACTAAATATCCTTATGCAGAAGATGCTTAAAATATTAACACCATTTGAATGATTTTAAAATGTAAATACTATATATGCACATATATACATATATGTATATCACTCAAATTAATTAGATTAATGTGATTTTCATGCAATCCTGTCATTTTTCAGAACTAAATTATGAAACTTTCAGTAGTCCACATTAGAGACATAGAAATAAATAAATAGAATGAGATGTTAATATAGGCACAAGATATTTTTGCAAAACAAATTTTCCTAAAATACAAATAAAAAATAATTAAGCCTTTCTACAAAATGATTTTTCCTCACAATTTTTTTAATTCACAAAGAAATATAAGCATAAATAGAAAAATGTTTTAAGAAGCCATTTTATATTTTACTGAATTTTGGTTTTATAAATTACTAAGTAATACACTTTCTTCTTCCACTGAATATCTCAGTATGGAAGCTTTAGCTAATACTGATTGACTCCAGACTGTACCTAAAAATTTATGAGTCAAGAAGTGAGATTACATAAGCAAACCTTACAAAATAAATAAGCTCTTAGTTTTAAAGTATTACCCTAACAGGTTTGGCTCAATGGATAGAGTGTCAGCCTACAGACTGAAGGGTCCCAAGTTCGATTCAGGTCAAGGGCACATGCCCAGGTAGAGGGATTCCCAGCAGGACATGCAGGAGGCAGCCAATCAATGATTCTCTCTCATCTGTGATTCTCCCTTTCCCTTCCTCTCTGAAATCAATAAAAATATATTAAAATATTGCTTAGAAAGTCAAAGACAAAGATTTCCTTTAAGTACTCTGTTAAAGAGTTTGGCATTGGAAAATTTAAGATTTCCACATTTGATATATCTTCCATGTAATTTTAAATATATTTATAATACTTCTCATTCATGAATCATGTCATTCCCCTACTTGAACATCCCTTTACATATATATGACAGCTTCTCATTTCTTCAAAAAAAATCCTAAATAGCTCAACATTACACTTACTGTCCTTCACAATCTGCTGCCTTTCTATTCTTCCAAGTTCATTTCTTGACATTGTGCCTGTTGACTGACTTATTAGCCATAGCTGTTCTTTAAGCATATGCTACTTTCATACTTCCATTTCTGACTATGCTGGTCTATTTACTGTGGTATAATTTAAAGACAATGTAATAAAGATATTTTCTTGAACTCATCACTGTCCCCTCATAAGCGAATGATGATCTTGTTTATTCCATAACACTAATTACTATATACCTCTTTTTTTCACCCATCGCAATCATATGCATTTAAAGTATGTTTATATAACTTTATTTTTCATCATGTTGGCATCCTTCAAAACCTAGAAGTGCCTTCTACATTGCAATCTATACCCCTCAAATAATTATAAGTGAATAAAATCATTAAAAGGAAGAAAACACTGGACTTATTCAGGATACCAGAGGTATAATTCTGGATTTTTCATCAACAATGGTGTTTCATTATGTCACAACTAAGGCAGTGATACAGAATGAGACAAATCAAAGCCAAAAAAACATGAGTTCAAATAGAAGTTGGCTCCATCACATATGAATATACTAGAGGCCCAGTGCACAAAATTCATACACAGGAGGTTGTGTCCCTCAGCCCAGCCTGCACCCTCTCCAATCTGGGACCCCTCGAGGGATGTCTGACTTGGGCCTAAATGGGCATTCGGACATCCTTCTCACAATTCAGGACTGCTGGCTCCCAACTGCTTGCCTGCCTGCCTTCCTGATAGCCCCTAAGCACTTCTGCCTGCCAGCCTGATCATCCCCTAACCACTCCCCTGCCAGCCTGTTTGTCCCTAACTTCAGGCATGGTCATCTCTAACAGCCTTCCCACCCATAACTGCCCTCCCCTGGAGGCCCAGTCACCCCAACTGCCTTCCTCTGTCAATGTAATCACCCATAACTGCCCTCCCTTGCAGGCCTGGTCCCTCCCAACTGTCCTCCCTTGCTGGCAATCTTGTGTTGGCCATCTTGTGTCCACATGGGGGCAGCTATCTTTGGTAACATGGGGCCAGCTATCTTGTGAGTTGAAGTGATGGTAAATTTGTATATTACTATTTTATTAAATAGGATAGAGGCCTGGTGCATGGGTGGGGTCCAGCTGGTTTGCCCTGAAGGGTGTCCCAGATCAGGGTGTGGTTCCCTTGGATTGAGGGGCATCCTGGATAAGGGGCCTGATGTGGCTTATAGGCCAGCCACACACCTTGGTTACCCAAGCTGAGGCCCTGGTATCTGGGATTTATTTATCTTCTATAATTGAAATTTTGTAGTCTTGAGCAGAGCCAAGCCTCCTGCTTGCTCTGTGGCCATAGCCATTTTTGTTGAGATTGATTTATCTTTTATAATTGAAGCTTGTAGCCTTCAGCAGAGGTCAAGGCCAGGACTATGAAACTTGGCTTCCTCCCTTGCCAGGGGCAAATCAAGCCTCCTGCTCTCTCCAGCTTCGTGGGCTGCTGCCATTTTTGTTGGAATTTATTTATCTTTTTAATTGAAACTTTGTAGCCTTGAGTGTAGGCCTGGGCCAGCCAAGACAGCAGGGAAGCTTGGCTTCCTTCATTGCTGGGGAAACCCAAAGTTCCTTCTTGCTGCAGTTCCATGGCCACAACCATCTTGGTTGGGTTAATTTGCATACTTGTTCCTGATTGTCTGGTGGGCATGGCTTGTTGGTTCTAGTGAAGGTATGGTCAATTTGCATATTACTCTTTTATTAGATAGGATTTCTGTGGCTTTGTTGTTTAATCTTGCTTATGTCTAGTTTCTGGCTTGAAAAAATAAGAAGATTTAAGGATTTTCTAAAGTTAATTGTGAATTGACCTACATGACATACTTGGAAAGAGTATAAATAATAAATATTAGTTCACATATTTCACCCTTACATATAAAATAAATTATTTGGTCTTCTTTATTACTTCATTTATCTTAAAGAGGATTTTGGAATGATTTCTAAATTTCTACTTGTCATTTATCATTAATATTACAATCAAATAATGCTTCCATAGTGTTCATTAGCATTAGTCTATATAAGTGAAATTAATATACCTGAAATTGCTTTATGTAATAAACAAACACATGAATTAGTAATATTTCTTTCTGTCATATCTTTGCAAATGTGGATTTACTTAAGGCATATAAATTTTATTATCTTCTGCTTTTTTGTAAGTAACTTTGGAGCATTAGTTTCTTCCCTGACTAATCTACAAAGTTGCTGTGGGATCACATGGCAGCACATATGTGCACATTCTTAAAATAAATTAAGGTGTTAAATAAGTGTGAAGCATTTTTGTAACTTACATTTATTCTTCTTTGTTGTTTTTGTTAGACAATTTACAAAGTCTGATAAGTACCTATATATTTGTGTATAATGCATTTATATTTGAGTAATATTTGAGTATATTTGAGGCTTACAGGTAGCTTTCAAAGGCTAATAGGAACTGAATTCTGAATCAAACACAGATTTCCTCATTCTTGATTCAGTTTTCTTTTTCCCATTTTAAAACATTTTCATAAATTATTGTTGTATGGATATTACTATCAGTATGAAATAAAGTAACATAACTACATGCAGTCTTCTAATCTATGAATAAATTAGCTACAACTAAATTCCAAGAGGACTTTATTAATTATGGTATCAGTAGATAAATTATTAATAATAAAATCATATAAAGATGAATTTAAATACCAAATTTCTTATATAAAATTCTTATCATTGCTAACTAAATTTATTTTACATAAATGCTTTCAACATAACATAAGGACACGAGGAATAAAGCACTTCTACAATCAATTTCCTCCTTCAGACTGAATAATAGTTTTATTTTAAATGATGACCATCTGCCTTCCAAAACAAAGTAAAACATGTACCTAAATATCTTGCTGGGTTTTTAAGAATAGATAATTAAAATTTGTTGTTGTTGAACATCTATTATTTTTACAATTGAAAAAATAGGTTTTTTTTCTTGTAAATGTTTTGATGATTTGATCTTTTAATCTAACTATAAAACTACTTTTTCATCATTGACTATTCAGCTATGAATGAACAGAAGAGCTATCATATCTTAATTATATTGAAGATAGTTATAAAAATATTGAGTATTTGGAATTATAGCACTTTAGCAAACATTTTAACAAATAATTCATGTATTTTGAACATTTATGTTGCTAGAATCGTTAGTTAATGCTAATGCTATAATATTTTTTATTTTTAATATCAATTTCACTTGACATTCTTCAATGCACACCATTTCTTAGTTGAGAAATACTAAAAACTATTCATTTAAGTTTTGAAATTAATAAGTTAATTTTATTTACATATCAAAGATTTAAAAGGCATATTCAGAAATAAAAATTTCACTAGTATAAGACCAGTGTTTTATTTTACTTATTCCTTTCATAAAAGTTTAATGCTTACCTACAATGTATCAGATATATTTTTCTAAGGATGTATAGATATAATACATGCTCAATTGGAACATGTCATAAATATTTACCTATGATACTTCAAAATACTATCACTTGTGCTATTGTTATTTTTCTAGAAGTATCATTCTATTTTTCTCTATAGTAAAGATAACAAATTTTATTTGAACTTTTAACTTTATCTGTTATAAAATTTGAAGACAATAATAAATGAACAACTGAAGTCAAATATGTCATCATTATTGATTGTGTTCTTAAAATATGCAAATACTTTGTATATTCCATTGATTTATTGCCTGGTTGTGTTTTACTTCAAAAACTAAAATTGATTTTGAGGTCTTTTACTTGTTTAGGATCCAAGTGTTAAAATAAATATTCTAGAAAGAGATGTACTTGCAAAGATGAGAATTTTTGTGATGTCAATGTCTTCTAGGATAATTTTAGAATAATATTTTTTGCCATTCTGAAAGTCATCAGATAATTCCAGAACTGGACATTGTGTTACAAAGTACATCACAATAATCTGTTAAATTGAGAGATGCTTTCTTTCACATTAGGAATTCTACATTTAAAAATACTTTAATTATAAATATTTTTATAATTGTATGTGCTTATTTATTTCTGGTAGATGCTAGAATAATAAGTATGAAAATCACTCTAAGCATTTAAGATGTGTTGCCAAGTCAGTATTCTCTAGGATATTACTTGCTTTTAAGATAAAAAAAGGAGGGGTGGGAATCTTTCCATTCTGAGCTTGTATAACCACTAAATATGAAATAAATGTGAATGAGAGTCAGGTTAGTGCTGGATATAAGCATTCCTTCCATGCTCACCACTCAACCTAGAATCAGGTACGACCAGAAAGTCCTGTAAAAATCATTGAATTTCTAGTCCTGGAGCCAGCCCAGTAAACATTAATATAATGACAAGGCTTATCCTTAGTCATATATCAAGAGTCCCTAAATTCCTGAAGACAATTGTATAAAGAACACAAGCTAGTGGCAAATTGACATTTTCTGAAAAATGAAAAACTTACTTTGTACACAAATCCTATATAATAAAGAGGTGATGTGCAAATTGACCATCACACCATCACACAAGATGACCACCACAAGATATCAGCAAGGGAGGGCAGTTAGGGGGCAACCAGGCCAGCAGGAGAGGGTAGTTGGGGGTGACCAGGTTGGCAGGGAAGGGCAGTTGGGAGCAACTGGACCTGCAGGGGAGGAGTTGGGTGTAGATCAGACTGTCAGCAGTTGGGAGCCAGCAGTCCTAGATTGTGAGAGGGATGCCCGACTGCCAGCAGTTGGACATCCTTGAAGAGGTCCCAGATTGGAGTGGTTGCAGGCTGGACTGAGGGACAGTGCATGAATTTTGTGCACCGGGCCTCTAGTAGTTCTATAATTCATATTTTATGCTGCCAGGAAAAAGCTCAAGGAATAAGAGTGATTATAATAAGTATTATATGTATGGGGAAATGTAGTCCATACTATATAGTAGTATGGACTACAAAGTAACTTTGTAATTTTAAAATTAAGGGAGATAATTATATAGGTAGGATTTTTATTCCTGTGGCAGGAACCTCAGGCTGTATGGCTCCTATGCTTTGAGGACTGTAGGAATTCATGCCATTACAATTCCCTCTGAAGAAAGTAATAAGACATTAAGAGATCCAGTTTATGTAATGTATAAAGTGGCTGCAAAGAACAATAGTTGCAGAAACATGAATATTAGTTTATATTTAAGTTGCATAAGCTCTTTATCACAGAACCCATTACAAGAAAAAAACCTAGAAATAAATTCTATTAGAACATCTATCCTTTGTAATATCATGGTTAATAAAATAACAAAAAATGCACCACACAATCAAAGGCAAGTTGACTATTTTAATGTGGAGCATGTGTTTCTAAATGCACTCCTTCCAAGTGGTAGTAAAGATAACTTCTTTCACCAGTATCTTTAGTGAAAATATGTAACATAACTTCAACATCAAGAAACCGGCTCTTGATTGCTTGAAACCTCAAACAGAAAATGCTCTTTTGAGTATAGTTTTGTGTTTTTATATTAAATTAGTTTAATAAACTTTGAAATATCTTAGAAAAATAATGTTTGAACCTAGAATTGTTAATATAGGATAATCTGTGGACTTACTATAATAAAAAATTTCAGAATTTCTTAGGAGGAAAACATTTAGATAAAATTTATGAGCATTTATAGATTTATTAAAAAAGAGAAAGGAGGAAAGGGTGTTAACATTTTGGAGACATTTGATATTAAATTACAAAATTGTAATTAACCAAAGTATATTACATAGACATATAGTAAAATTATTTATCTGTAGTTTTCACATTAAGAGAAACACTCTCTGACTATGTATGAAAAAGATAATAGTCAAGTGACTTTGAAGAACCATAAAGAGATTTACTTCATTTTAATTCACGTTATTTTTATAATTTTAATTGATTTCATAAAGGAAAGTAGAGGGAGAGAGATGGAAACATCCGTGATGAGTGAGAATCATTGATCAGATGCCTACTGCGCACCACTGACTGGAGGTGAAGCCAGTAATCAGGTCATAGGCCCTGACTAGGAGTGGAACCTCCTGGTTCATCGGTCGAAGCTCAACCAATGAGCCATGTCAGCCAGGCTAATTCACTTCTTTTTGTGTGTGTGTTTTTTCCCAGCAGAAAAAAAGTTTTGCATTATTAAATACCTAGGAGCTAATGAATAATTAGCTTTAATTTTAAATTGTCATTATATTATCATTGCTAATCTAACATAATACAATTCCATCTACATTTATATAAAAGGTATTAGTACCTCTTTGTATTTCACATAGGAGATACATCTAGATCATCTCCAAAGTGTCCTTGGAGCTATTGTATTCTATAGTTACTGATTTAAGCGATAAACCACCAGTAGCATACATTGAAGGCATTGTGCTTTAAAGCAAACTGCTTCTCTTTATTCTAAAAATGGAGTCACCCTTTCTTCTCTGTATTTTCTCTCAACCTTATCACTGAATTTATTTGTTGAAATAAAAAAATAGTGAAAGCTTAAAAGCATTGAGTGTTATATCTAAAATATTTTATGTAATATTTTTGTTCCATGAATGCCAACAATGTATTAAATATGAGAAGACAAACAAGGTTTGTAACAAAGGACACTCTTCTAAACATGAGCCAGAGAAAGTTTGTTCTCACCTTTAACATCTTTAAGTTGGTAATTTATCTTAAGTAGTAAGCACCTTAGTGTTAAAGGCAAGGATGAGAGAAAGGTGAATTATTTGAGGAACTAGAAGTGACAAATAGAGACCCATGCTCAAGGAGAAAATTCTATTATTTCTTTTCATCATTTCTGGATGGTGATAGCATTTCTATTAGTTTGGCAGAAAAGCCAGGACCTGTCAGCTCTTTAATATATAAGCATCTTATTACTTGAAAACAATATTGTCTCAGTTGATGTTAACAATATAAGCAATATACTAAAATAAAATTAAAGGAAGGTCTCAGTCTTGCACTTAGGGAAAAAAATCTACTTAAATCAATTGTATCAGGGTTGAGTAAATGAAAATGACTAAGGTTAATTGCCAAAGAATAAAGATTTTGAATGTTTGTTTTGTTCTTGTTTTTCTGCAAAATGAGAGATCAGTTTTGAGCAAATAATACCCTTGATCTTCTATTTTCTACTTCTGATCCTAAAGAGAGAAGTGTGCTATTCTTCAATTTGTATTCATCTAACAGAAAGTTTGTGTATTGGTGATAGGGAGTGGAAGGTGTGGAGGGGGGTTGAGATAGAAAAGGGGGAAACAAAGGTACAAAGAGATATGAAATGAAGGTTGAGAGAGGCTTCCTCTGCTTTTTAACCATTTTGTCTTCCTATTGTCATAGCTAGAGTAGAAACCAACAAGGCAACTTCTTACCCTGGGTGCAGGAAAAGCAATAAATCAGCCAGGAAGCACTGACCACAATGACGGACATAGAAACAGAACTCTATATTTTTCTATTCATATTTTATTGATTCATTCAAAATTTTTATACAGGCAGTCCTCATGTTACATCGGACTCGACACACATCATTTCACAGTTATGTTGCCATCTCCCATTTATTTATATAAAAAAACGTTTCGTCATTTTGACTTATATACATATGTGCTTTATGTTTTTTATTATTTACTGTATTTACCAAAAGTCAGGAATTGTTATCTTTCTTTTAATTTTTTTTACTGTTTCTCTTCATTACTGCTGTGTAGGTGCTCCATGTGAGTGGTGTAGGTGTTTATGTAGGTGGCTTCCAACTTAAAGCGAAAACCGTAAGTTGCACTGTAGGAAAGGATCTCTGAAGTAACCCAAGAACCTACTATACTGGGTTGGAGGAGAGCATCTTTTGGCTAAGTTTCAATGAAGTGACATCATTGAGTTTAAGTTTGAATAATAATATTTTAATTCCTCCTGAGATACCCTTAAAGATTAATGATTGCCATACGCACATACACACCCACACACACACACACACACACACAAACACACACACACACACACACGAGACCTGGTGCATGAAATTCATGCACAGGGGCAGGAGATGTCCCTCAGATGTCCCCTATAGGATCAGGCCTAAACGAACAGTCTTACATCCTTCTCACAATCCAGGACTGCTGGCTCCAAATTGTTCACCTGCCTGCCTCCCTGATTGCCCCTAACCGCTCTGCCTGTCAGCCTGATCACTCCCTAACCACTACCCTGCCAGCCTAATTGATGTCTAACTGCTCCCCTGCCAGCCTGTTTGTCCCCAACTTCCGCTGCCAGCCTGGTCACCGCTAACTGCACTCCCCTGCAGGCTTGATTGCCCCCAGCTGCCCTCCCTTGTAGGCCTGGTCCCTCCCAACTCCCCTCCCCTGCTGGCCTGATAGCCCACAACTGCCCTCCCTTGCAGGCCTGGAACCTCTTACTGTCCTCCCCTACTGGCCATCTTCTGGTGGCCATCTTGTGTCTACATGGAGGGAGGATCTTTAACCATATGGGGGCATCCCTCTTGTGTGTTGGAATTTCATAATATTATTCCAGCTGTAGGAAATGAGACAATTGGATCTAGGAAGAAAAAGTGGGGAGAGAATTCCATTCATTTACTTCATCCTTTGTCACCCATTCTCTTCTCTAAATTCATTGTTACAGCATCTGACACTTGTCAGCCTCCCAAATCCTTAAGAGTTTCAAAAACTTCTGGCTGGGACTCCTCCTGCTCAGAGGCTGGTATTGATGGGTGGTTGTAGGGACACATTGTGAGACAGAGAGCAGCCAGATGCCACACAATACAACAGGAAATGCGAAAACAACCCATGGACTGAGCAGAGTACCAGCCGCTCCAGGCTAGTTCCTAGTGATTAAGCTGCGGTTTGCTGGACAGCAACAGGATGCCTTCCTCCCCTCCCAAAAAATAGGTAGGCAGGTACTTTCAGTCATCCCAGAGGAATACCTCTTTGTTCACTAAAGAGCCTTTCTCCAGGGGAGATGCAAATTGCTTTGCCTTTTTTTTTTTCTTTAATTAGGAGCCAAAGTGCCTCTTCTAGAAGTGAGGCGCAAGAGCCCATGGACAGATTTCACTCATCCCCTCTGGGACATACAGTGTGAGATGTTCTCCCCAGGCAGTGAACTTATCACGGAAATCCACTTTTCAGGGCACCTGGGTGCACAAAGTCTCCAGTGCATGCCCCTGGAAAGAAGATGATGCTCCCCAAGTTTCTGTGCAACCTCTCCCAGACTGCCGGCCTGAATCGGAGTGGTTTCTTTCCCCGGTTGTCAGACGGGGATATCCTGTTCACCTCCTGCTGGGGATGGAGCTGGGGCTGTGACAGGGACTTTACTGTGGGTGGCGGGCGGTAGGGAACCAGGTCCCCTGTTGGGGCTGGGGCTGTGATGGGGAACCCTGCCAACTGCAGTGCCACCATAGCCAGCTCAGGGCAGAAGGGATCTGTCCACCATCTTGCTTGGGGGTTAATTTGCATATGGCTCCTATTGGGTGGTAGCATAGTGAAGGTATGGCCAATTTGCATGTTTCTCTTTTATTAAATAGGATATATATAGAATCATTAACAATCAGTATAAACCTGATGATAAAATCATTAGTAATCATTATAAACCTTATTCCAAGTCATAAATAAATTCTTTGGGAATATCATGTTTTTCATTGGACTTAAGAGATGATAAAACAAAGCAATTTTAATAGAAAGTTTTTTGGGAAATACAAATGCAATATAAATGCTTGTTTGCATTGTTTCTTTCTTGTTTGCATTATTTCTTCCTTAATACTCATTTAATAGAGTCATAGACAGGACATCAATGGGAAACCAGAGAAATACTAACAGAAAAAACACAGTGACCTGTGATGGCCTCCTGCTCAGTTTCCAAGGAAATTAACCAATTTCAGGAAATTAACAGTAATGGCTGACTCACAAGCTATTAGCACTTCCTAAGACATTGTATTTAATCAAAAGTGGGAAGAGAGGTTTGGAAACAGTGGAATGTTAATAGCATTCCATAATTGGACTAGGGATCCAATGCATGAAAATTCATGCACTGGGGGGCAGGGTGGTCCCTCAGTCAGGTATGCCCCCTCTCACAGTCTAGGAGCCCTCAGGGGCAGAAGGCAACCAGAGGATCAGGGGAAGGCAATGCCCCATCACATCTCTACTGCTGCCACTACTGGCAGTCCAAGCTTTGGACAGCACTGATTATCTGAGCCTCAGGCAGCTCTGGACGCCTGAGCAGCAACCACCATCTGAGGCTTGCCTGTGCCTAAAGCCACCCCTGTGTGGCTCGGGGGCTGAGGGGACTGGGTGCTGCCATCTTGTGGCTGCGGGTGCTGCCCTCTTTGAGGATGTGGCAGTCAATTAGCATATTCTCTCTTTATTAGATAGGATGGCTTAAAAACAAAGCATATAACTGTCAGTTCCAGTGAGATTCTTTCCAGAATGTGGAGAATCCAGCAGTAGCCTGAGCATTCAGGTTCAGTGTCTTGTTCATCTGGTGGCTGCTAATCAGGGGCACAGTGAAACCAAATACAGAGAAGTTATTTCCAACCCAGTGTCCAAAAGGAAAAAAGAGGTATAATTACATTCTTGGTGTCAATACATGCAAAAATGTTAACAGCTAAAGAGATCCTTAATTCCTAATTTGGCACCAGGGACAAATAAATTAGATCCCTTGAGGGTGTTAAATATATGTTGCATTCAATTATTTAAGTACTAGAGGCCCAGTGCACAAATTCATGCACAGGTGAGGTCCAGACAGGCCATGCGGATCGGGACCATTCGGGCTGGGATGGTAGGGGAGAGGGGCCATGAGGGGTTGACTGGCTGGCCCCACTACCAACCAGGGTGGGGAGGCCAATCAGGGGCTGTTCCCCCAGGTTGAACTCCTGGTTGAGGGGGCAATTTGCATATTAGCCTTTTATTATATAGGATTCCTGCATCAGCTGATCTGCTGTAGTCAACCATAATAAATTTTAAAATTGTCCAAATTTTGAGAGCTAACTTTTTACCTGTTTATAGCATCTCAGTTAGATTTGGAGATGTATTGAGTCAGACAAAATGTGGTAATTCCAGAAGTTTTTTTTAAAGGACCTTAAATATATAATTTCTTTATGAAAATCCTTATCAGCTTTCTCAAAAAGCTAAATTGTGCATTTTTCTTACTTGCTGACTAAGAGATGAAACTAGCCCAAGCCATCCATGCAGGAAACTTAGTTACCTGATGTCAGTTAGTTTGTGAAGTAGTTTTTGATAGCTTCCATAATAAGATACCCAAAGGCTTAAACAGCAGAAATGTATTTCCTCCCAGCTCTGGAAGCGAGAGTCCAAGATGAGGTGCTAACAAGTTTTGCTTTGCTGAAGTCTCTCTGGCTTGCAGAAGGCCACCTTCCTGCTTTGTCCTCACATGATCTTTGTTTTGTGTGTTCACACCTATGGTGTCTCCCTATGTGTCTTAATCTCTTCTTATAGAGTCACAAGTCAAGTTGGGTTAGGAGCCACCTTGACAGCCTCATTACCTTTTAAACTCCAAATACAATGGACTTAGGACTTCAGTGTACAAATTTCGGAGGACACAATTCAGTCCATAAGAATTTATCAGAAAGAATGGCCACTTCCCTGAAAAGAAATGCCAGAGACTGTCAAAAGGCTTTTGGTGTGTCTCTGATTTTTCTGTGTTTATTTCTCTGAATAAATGCTGTTTACTCATGCCTAGATTGAATATCAACCCATCCAAGAAATAACTCTTCTTGAAAAATAAGGTTAGACATTTGTGAAAAGTATCATCTTGAAAAAATAAAATTTCTGATGTCCTTATTGACTCAATCAAATGGAAATATCTCACAGTCTAGCATAACAAGTTTTACTTGAAACAAAAATAAAAAGGCAGAACCACACTGTGCATTTAAAAGTATTTTTTAAAAATATTCATCGTACTGTTCTATAATTACATATAGATCCAATGAAAAACTTAGAAAGCCCCTAAGATGAACATATTCACTCTGCAATTCTACTTGTGAAAGAAACTCTCCAGCTTGTGAAATGTAGTCACTTTTCTTGAATCTGGCAACATCCTCGATGAATTATGCAGTTCCATATGGTCTAGAAATAGATCTTATTACTTTCCTTATCTTTACAAAATGAGGCCTATTTGGAAAATGATAAATAACAGACAGCATGAGAAATTTAATTTGTTTTTGTCTTTATACATGTACTAGTTTTATTTTTTCCAGTTATTTCATCAGACATCATAAGTCAATAAGTTGTTCATCTATTTCTAAAACTGTATCACAATTCTTTGTAAAAGTGAATTAACCCAATGCCTTGCTAAGGATACCAAACTGTAATTTGAGAAAACACTAGCATTCAGAATATTGTTTTGAATAAATAGATCTTTTTATTACAAATACATAAGGACTGTTATCCTTCCAGTGCTATTATGACATTAGTATAACAAGTATGCTTTCAAAATTAAATGAAGAGAAGTTGGCTTGGTTAGGCTTATCCAGAAAGCTCTCACAACACATGTACTATTAAGTATGTGCTAGAGAGTGTGTGTGCCTCATTCTGAATTGTGGCCTGCACAGATGGCTGACCCAGTCATGAATTTGATTACCAAGATTCAGATTCTATCTGAAAGTAACTGGAGTCACTATGAGACTCTATGATTAGATCAGTATTTGTGATCAGGAACATAGCCTTTGATAATTGTTATCATTAATTCTATTTTAATAATAAATTTATAGTATCAATCCTAATTATAATCAACAATATCTTTTTTTTCTCAATATTTCTGTCATGCATATACTCACAGCTTTTGATGAGATATAAATCAGATAAGCAATCTTTAGTGGCACTTATAAAAATCTCCCTTTTATAACCCTTTTTCTTATTTCCATTTGCTTATATTATCAACTTCATGATCATTTCCTTTTAAAAATTGAGAACAGAGTGTACATTTAAGAAAAGAGTGATGAATACAGTCTGTTTCCTACATAAGAAAGGTCAAAGTGGACCCAACCCCCAAAATCTTGGTTAATTCTGAGAATTCTAGTATTGCTTCAAATAAGAATTTTCTTTCTCACTCACAATGAATGTCTTAAACCAATTCAACCCAGTGACAATTTGACTACACTGCTTTAAAACCACAAAACTGTGTAAGTCAGGGAACCACAAGCCAGATTTCCTCTGGGAGGCACAAGATAACTATCTCAGAATGTTCCAATAAAAGGGCTAGAAAAATGCAGCATCAACTATTCTCTTGAGCAAATAAATATAACGGGAGGGGTTATAGTCTTTCATATTACATAGGGTAACATTTTTCCTACCACATATCATTTTTATATTTATTTGTATTAAATTACATACAGAAAACAGTACATGTCATAACTGTGCATCTTCATGACTGCTCACAAAGTGAACACAGCTGTGTAACCATCCCCAGTACATCAAGAACAAGAATATGTCCAATACTCATATTCCTCTTGTGCCCTCTTCTATCATTATCCCTCTTCCTGATGTTTAGCAGCAGAGAGTGGCTTTGTTTGCCTTGTAATATAAAGCAATTCATTCAATATGTGGGGATTTTTGCGTGTGTCTGGCTTCATTCGTTTTGGTGTGGATAGTTGTAGAGTGTGCATTTACATTGTGCTCTAGAATTCCCTGATATGAATACCCCATTATGCTAAAGATGGGCATCTGGGCAGTTGCCAGTTTGTTGCCATCACCAACAAATAATGCCATTGTAAACATTCCAGTATGTTGCTTTAGTGCACATCTGTATGCATATTCATCAGTTTATATCTAGGAGTGGAGTTTTTGCTGAAATATGATATATGCATTAGCAAACATCACCAGAATTTTTCCAGAGTGGTTCAAAGAGTCTTACCAGTTACTATGTTCCCCAGTAATGCCAGAACTTTCAATTTTCTATAGCTTTGCTAACATTTTGTATAATTACTACATATTTTTCTTTTTGTATATTGTTGCTTCATTTCTTAAGCCATATGGTAGTGCATGGTAATATAGCATTGTGATTCTAATTTACACTTTCTTGATGAATAAGAATCTATTTCGGCTAATACCTCCTCAATTCACCATTCCCCCAGCCTCTGACAATCACCAGGTCATTCTCTGCTTCGATGAGTTCCACCACTTCAGATTCCTCGTGTAAGTAATATCATGAAGAATTTGTCTTTCTGCATCTGGCTTACTTCACTTAACTTCACTACAGGTCCACCCATATTGTCACAAATAAAAGGATTTCCTTTTCTTGTTAAGGCTCAATATTATTTCAGGGCCTGAATATGCCACAGTCTGATGGACATTTATATGACATAGATTGTAGTGATGGTTTCCTGAATCTACATTTACATCCAAACTCATCAGTTGTATACATTAAATTGTCCTTATGGTAAGTGATTTTGACCTCCTCTCTCCCTCCTCTTTCTCCTCACCGTCCCACTTCCTCCCTGTCCTCTCCTGTACATGTATGGCTTGTGCTGTTATTCTGGGCTCCTCTGGCTCGGCTGGGCCACAGCATTTTTCCCTTTGGACCCCCCCCCCACCACACTGCCCCTGTGTTCCCTGCTGACAGAGTGCTCCCATCAGGGACTGAGGTCCTAAGGGCAGGGATTCCCAGGAGGCGCCCTCCTGCTAGTACATCAGCCCTAATGGCCAGGCCCTCCCTCAGGGACCTGCACAGTGTGCCTGACGCCGTCTCCGATAATGAGGTGGATTCCCTCCGTCCCCTGGACAATGCCTGGGAAGAAGCCACGTGGAAGAAAGCCCCTACGAGGCAGGAGAATCTGGATCAGGGCCTGAAGAACTGCAAGGGCACTTCCATCAAGGAGAGGATCAGGTGCCACTCAGGACAGGGACAAGGAGAGTCAGCAGGAACTGCCAAGTCCACACTAGGCAGTGCACACTCACCGCCAGGCCCACTGGTCATGAGGATCTGGTGACCATTACTTGACTGTGAGGACCTCAGCAGTGCCCTCAAGTGTTCTTCCCTATGGGGACTACTGCAAGAGCTTCAAGCACATTATCAGCACGTGCCTCAACGTCATCATGGTGGGTGGGAAAGAGGGCAGGTAAGGACAGCCATGCCCTGGGCCAGGAAGGGGTACCCCAGGCTCAGCCTGTCCCTCGCATGCCTTCCAGGTCAGCCTCTATTTTCAGAATTGGTCTCATGTGCTGAGCTACATCAGCAAGACCGAGTCCACTGGTTTCAGGCTTGATCCCCATTAAGGGTCATGCAGGAGGCAGCTAATGATTCTTTCTCACCCTTGACGGTTCTTTCTCTCTCCTCCGTTCCTCTCTGAAAACATATATATATATATATATATATATATATATATATATATATCCATATCCATTAATACACATAACATGGACAAATATATAGTTATGCTGAGTGAAAGAAGCCAAAAAATAAGAGTATGCTGAATGATTTCACTTATATAAAACTCTAGAAAACAAAGTGAAAGAATATAGATCAGAGTGGCTGCCTGAGGATGTCTGGGTGGCAGCAGGGGTGACTGCAGAAAGAACTACAGAGGGACATGAGAAAGCTATTGGGGTAATGGATATGTTCATTAGAAACAATGAAGACATATATTTGCAGATTTCTACAATTTCCCATTAATATGGATAATACATTTATAGTAAATTAGCAATCTACTTATCAGGGGGTACATGCTAATGAGTCCGTTTTATAGCCAGGCATATGGTATGGTTAATGGTGGTCCTACCCTGTCAGTGTGAATTGATTTTGATTTGTAAGAGACTGTCTCTCTAGTTCCTTTCATTTGAAACAAATATAAAAATTAATATTGTATAAGTGCCCTACAAAATAAATGCCTACCTAAGGATCCTTTGGGCTAATATCACTAGGAAAATGAAGATACTTATTTTAGATCACTTTTAATAAGCATTTTAAAAATAGAGTTTATAGCCCCATCAGTTATTAAAGCAAAAGCAAAATTTTGTGGGTTTTTATTTTGTATTTCTAAAACATCAGTGATGTTATATTTATACTAGAGGGCCCTGGGCACAAATTTGTGCATGGGGGGAAGCAGGTGGGGTTGTCCCTCAGCCCAGCCTGCACCCTCTCCAATCTGGGACCCCTAGAGGGTTGTCCAACCGCCCATTTAGGCCCGATCCCTGGGATTGGGCCTAAATGGGCGGTTGGACATCCCTCTCACAATCCAGGACTGTTGGCTCCAAACCACTCACTTGCCTTGCCTAATTGCCCTTAAGAGCCAGCCTGATCACCCCCTGACCACTCCTCTGCCAGCCTGATCAATGCCTTACTGCTCACCCACCCAAATGCCCCTAACTGCCCTCCCACACTGGCCTGGTCACCCCTAACTGCCCTCCCTTACCCCCCCAACTGCCCTTCCCAGAAGGCCTGGGTCCCCACCCCAACTGTCCTTCCATACAGGCCTGGAATCCCCTCCAAATTGCCCCCCCAACAACCCTCCCCTGCTGTTCTGGACATCCCAACTGCCCTCCCTTGCAGGCCTAGTCCCACCCAGCTGCCCTCTCCTGCTGTCCTGATTCCCCCCCAACTGTCCTCCCTGCTGGCCTAGTCACCCCTAACTACCCACAACTGCCCTCCCCTGCAGACCATCTTGCGGTGGCCATCTTGTGTCCACATGCGGACAGCCATGTTATGTCTTGGAGTGACAGTCAATTTGCATATTACTCTTTTATTAGGTAGGACTAGAGGCCTAGTGCATGAAATTTGTACACTCAGGGGAGTGTCTCTCAGCCTGCCCTTCCCCTCTTACAGTCTAGGAGCCTTCAGAGGGAGTGCAGGAGTCAGACATCCTTAGTCCTTAGTGCTCTGCCAAGGCAGGAGAGGCCCCTGCCACTGCTACTGCACTCACTAACAATACGCCTGGCTCAGGGCTTCTGTCTGAGTAGCACTCCCCCTGTGGGAGCACAAATGTGTGTTGATCAGCATTAAATGTATTCTGGCTGAAAGTATAATTTACATTAAGTAAATATCTTTGCACAAAAAACTACATTTTTGTTGATGAACTAAATAGTTATTTTTTATTTCTTTTCATGTAATAAAAGAAGGCAAACTTAAAGCTCACACTATTACTAGCATATTTTTAAATGCTAGAATGAAATCCACATTAAAGAGAAATGTATTTTTTGAATTATATCTATAAAATACCGTATTTAACACTGCTCAGCATTAAAGTTGATATTTTTCTGACTTCAAAAGAGACAAATTATTCACTGTGTGTTGGTGTTTCCTGCTATGCCACAATGGTATTAACCAATTTTCTATGATATTTTTCTTTCTTGCCATTTCTCACTCTTACTCAACTACCAATTCTTCTTTTCAAAAGTAAAAACTATAGAAAAATATATCGGGAATGCAGGGCAAGTAGTTAAGTAACTGGACTGGATCTTCTAATGAAATATTGAAAATAATTTTTACCTACCCCCTTAGCTCCACAAACAGATAAATGAACCCAAAAAGCAAAAAACAAACAAACAAACAATAACAAAAAACAAAGATAAAAAACAAACAAACAAAAAAACATGGGAACAAAAATGTTATTTTTCAAATGCAAAAGAATCTTAAAATGGTTTGCTAAAAATTTAAATTTGAAATCAGCCATGCTCTGTGCAGTCTTTTTCCCTTAACATTTTCCAGGCTATTAATTCCTTACAGAGCCTTGCTCTTTTTTCAGATGCTTCTTCTGGTACTTACTTGTATTTTCCATAGTAATGTACTTGGTAGCAATTTCTTCAATTAGTAATTATAGGCAAAAGCTTTTAACTCCTTACAGTAGTGAGTGAGGACTCAACTTCTTCCAAATCAACCACATTTTGCCTGAGACAAATTATTTTAAAGAAATCAAAACTTTTGTGTAAATAGCAAATATTTAGAGTTGATGACTATTTGAATATTTTAACTTGCAAGTCAAGTAATGCAATATTATTGTTATAATGGTCATTTTCAAGGGTTTTTCCAAATTTAAAAATTTATTCATGTGTTTTCATTTGTTCAGTATTCTATGCATCTATTGTTAAACCAAGATCTGTCAAACTTCTAGCTATGTTTATCAAAGAATTAAACATTTTAGAGAATGCATGACATCATTATATTTAAATCACAGTTTTCTTTGTCTTCTTTTTTTAAAAGGAACATATTCATGTAAACTATATATATACTAGTGGCGCAGTGCATGAAATTCGTGCACAGGGCAGGGGTGGTCCCTCAGCCCAACCTGCCCCTCTCACATACTGGGAGCCTTTAGGGGATGTCCAAATGATGGCTCACCCCCAGCCTGCCCAAGGCCTAAAGCCTCCGGCGAGGCTTTAGGCCTTGGGCACTCAGCAATTTCCCTGCTCAACTCAGCTCCAGTTGCCTGTGACCACCTGGCCCCAGGGCTGGGTGCTCACCTCTGCTCCTATGCCCCTGGCCACTTGCCCAGCCCCCTGGCCACCTCCCACACTTGCCATGCCCCACCCCCCAGGCCACCTCCAAGCTCTGGCGGCAGTGCTCCTGTGCTCGTTCTGCCCCGCCCTGTGCCCCAGCAGCCTCCAAGCTCATGGGGCCTGGGTGCTCTCATGCTCTTCCCTTCCTGGCCACCTTCAAGCTCCAACTTTGTCAGGAAGAATGTCCAGAATGACGACCAGAAGATGTCTGGTCTAACTAGCATACTCTCTCATTATTATAGATATCTTTCCAAAGAACATGAGATCTAGGTCTTTCTCTTTCTGTAAATTATTTTTTATTTTGATGGCCTTTCTTTTTTTGGAAGCAGCATGTTAATGAACATCTTATTACACTCTTAATTATTTATATTATGTTTTTACAGGATTGATTTTGCTAGAGAGAGAACTTGGTCAGAAAATATGCATAATTAATAATTATTTGAACAGATTATATTTTAGAGTCAACATGTGCTAGCTAGTTTCAGTCACTATTGGAGGTACTACAAGGACACAGTAGAAGACATCATAGCCATATTTGTTTTTTGATGAAACTATATTGAAGGTAGATATTTTTATGGGTCCCCTCAAAGTTGACAAATAGAACAATCTCACCAATGCTATTACCATAATTATATATATATTTAATTTTGCAAGTCTTATAGTAAAAGAGAGAATCACCATTGCCATTTTATATTGTTATCAATTATAAATGAGATTTGATATAGTTTCATGTATTTGTTGGCCATTTGCACTTCCTTTAAATTTCTTGTTCCATATTATGCTAAATTTCAATATTGATCTATTACTGATTTTTAGCAGCTAAAGAATATTTTAATGTATCAATTAAATATTTATAAAATATTAATTATACTATCACCTAATAAAACTTTTCAAATATTTTATTTGAGATTTTCCTGCCTTTGCATTTTTTTATGATGTCTTTTCTCTTAAGATATTTTGCTTCAGTATATTTTGGTCTTTGAATTGTTATTTTTAAAACCATTACTACATTTGATTTTGTTGAAGATAAAATTTGAATATCTCTGATCTATAAAATTCTATATCTGCTTTTTAATTTATCCTTAATACAAATAAGTATATAAAATAACAATTTTTCAGTGGAACTAAGACTTCTGTAATTACCTACTAGTGTTTTATAAGAGAAAACATATGAATATATTTTATCACTTATTTCTCATAAAACTCTACAGAATATAGTTCATATTGCTTGTCTCAATCAAAAAAATTATCCCCAAAACTTATTCAGAATGTTTCCAAGTATTTCTACTAACTTCAGACTTTATTATTACTCTCTTATTTGTATACTCTTTATGGTGTCATTCCATACTGGTTCTTATTTTCTCAAGCAACATGAGTTTTTAAAGGTCATCAATGAGGGTTTGATCAATATTGTGGCTCTTTGTTGGCATTATAATGCCGAGAGGCTAAGATGTTAGTTAAAATTAAAAAAAAAAACTAGACCTTTTTATCAATGTGACAGATACATATGCCTTGAGCACTAACAAGGCATAGCTAATTACTGATACAGTTGCCGAAAAGGGATTCTGACAGTCATGATATATGAGCAAATTTGTCTTGCAAGTGACAAGTCAGACAGAGGTTATTGGGCATCTTGGGCACTGCCAGCTCACTGGGTGGGTTACAGAAAGTGTCTGATCATTCTTTTTCCATTGCTGAGGGGGAAGTAGTGTACCATCATTTGAGACTGCCGAGTCTTTCATATGCTCATACTGTGCCACTAAAAGTTTCAATATTTCTTTCTACAAATGTTTTTAAAGGGATGTGAAAAATCTGTTAGTTTTCCTCTAAAGTTCCTGTTTGAATTTTTCATATCTGCAGGATTTATCTAGCAACATATTGTTTGTCTAAATTATATACATTTATGTCATTCTTTAGTCATGCCCTTCCCCTATAGATGCAAGCATGTAATTTAACGTATATAAGGCATAATAAGTTTCACAATATTTGGTCATTGCAAGATTTCCTTCTTATATCTCAAATCCAGAAAATTATAAGTCATATGAAGAAAATTGGAAGTTATTTTGCAATAGGCAAATGACTATATATTATGTTTATGAGTGTGTGTGTTTCAATAAGAAATTATTGCCTAGAAAGCCTATATTCAAAGATTATATTTTTAGACTGCTGGTTCAAGTTTTTCAATGCTGAAAAAATAAAACAAAATTTTAAGTATGCATCAAATGTTTTCTGAATCTTTCCATTCCCACAGTGTTAGTAACAGTCACTAAACATTAATCATTTAATAAGAAAAATTTTATAATAAATTAGCTGAAAAAGATCATAGCCAGCACTAGTGGGTTAATTTTCCAACATTACTATGAAACCAAGTCCATGTATACACAACAGAAAACAGGCACAGTGATAGTAAAATGTGTTCATTTTGTTCCAACCCACATCATATTAATTGCTAAGCACATGCTCACCTCATTTGTAAAGGTTTAAATTTTTTTATAAACAGAGGGAAATTATTTCATGGAGGGCTACACTGTGTAGGTCCACTGTGTGCCATGTTTTCTTTGGAATACAATGATATACAATGCCCCTTGCTGTATAAACAAATACACCTACTATAAACAGATATATTTTACACTAGTGGCCTGGTACACAAAATTCATGCACTGGGGGAGGGGGTTCCCTCACCTGGCCTGCACCCTCTCCAATCTGGGACTCCTCCAAGGATGTTGTACTGCTGGTTTACAGGGATCAGAGCTAAACCAGCAGCTGGACATCTCTCTCACAATCTGGGACTGCTGGCTCCAGCCAATCACCTGCCTGCCTGATTGTCCCTACCACTCTGCCTGCTGGCCTGCTTGCCCTCAACTGCCATCTGCCACTGGCCTGCACACCCTCAAATGCCCCAACACCAGCCTGATTACTCCCTACGGCCCCCTGTGCAAGCCTGCTCACCCCCAAATGTCCCCCCTGCTAGCCTGCTAACCCCTACCTACTCTCCCCACTGGTCTGCTCACCTCCAACTGCCCTCAGCTAGCTTGCTCGCTACAAAATGCCTCCCCCACTGTCCTGATCACCTCCAACTGATCCCCATTGATGGCCCAACACCCCCAACTGCGACCCTGCTGGTCTGCTTACCCCTAATGGCCCCACCAACCACCAGCCTAATCACCCACAACTGCCATCCCATCCTGCCCTGGCCTGGCAGTCCAAGCTCCCAGCCCCTCCTTATTTAGTTTTCTTTTTCTTTTCTTTTTTTTCCAGCACCTCCTTGAGTGGAAGCCAGAGCCAGCTGGAAGCAAGTATCTGGAAGCAAGTATTATTTATCTTCTATAATTTGAACTTTGTAGCCTTGAGCAGAGGCCAGAGCTAGCCAGAGCAGGTGGAAAGCTTGGTTTCCTCCATTGCTGGGGCAACACAAGCCTCCTGCTCTCTATAGCTCCATGGTTGCCACCATCTTTGTTGGGATGTATTTATCTTCTATAATTGAATCTTTGTAGACTTGAGTGGAGTCCAGGGCTTCCAGGTTGGGTGGGAAGCTTGGCTTCTTTCATCATCATGGACAACCCAAGCCTTCTGCTCACAACAGCTCTGTGATCACTACCATCTTTGTTGTGTTAATTTGCATACTCACTCCTGATTGGCTGGTGGGCTTGGCTTTTGGGTGTAGAGGAGTAATGGTCAATTTGCATGTTTCTCTTTTATTAGTGTAAATAGTGAAAAGAAATTGCCCACTTTCTAACAAAATAGAAAACATTTTTCAAGCCTAAATGATGAGTCTGTGGCATTGGTGGTGTCTAAAAGGTGGTAATAGGCTGGCTGACATGGGTAATAGAGCAGGTGATGTTAACAGTGTTGAAGGTTCTTAGAAGAAGGACAGCTGAGCCAATCCATGCATAATGAGAGGAGGCTTCAATGAAGAAATGGTAGGGACTTTAGATAGAGAAATCAATCTGCCATGTTTAAGTTGTTCTTTGAAAGAGTGTCCTGGTAGGTGTTCTAGCTCCCATTCTCAACCACATTTCCACTCTGCATGTGTTTGGTTCAGGAAGGATGAGCTATTTCAAAAACATATTTAATCCTGTAATTTGTACATACAGCCATATTAGACATTAGCATATACTTTTTATGTTGGCTATTTATTTCCATAGTCCTTACTAAGTAAGCTACTTATTTATCCAGGGAAATAACCCACTAGTAATTCTCTCCTTGGTATTTAAATATTGTCTCCATCATAGTAATCATACAATAAATGTTTCTTCAAGATTAGAGGTATTATATGTATTTCCTTTATGTCTGAATACCCGTGGTGACTAGTTTTATGCATCAATTTGGATTAAAGGATAACCAGGTAGTTGACAAAAACCTTTTTCTGTAGGTGTTTTTGTGGACGAGATTAGCATATACATCAGCAGGCTGAGCAAACAAGGTCACCCTCTCTGATGTGAGTGGTCATCATCCAATTCATAAAGGGCCTGAATAGAAAAAAAACAAAACTGAAGAGAATGAGAATTTTCTCTTTCTGTTTTACTGGAGAAATCCATCTTATTCGGCCTCAGACATCAGTGCTCCTGATTCTTAAGCTTTGGACTAAAATCAAGATTTCCACTGTTGGCCCCCCCAATTCTCAGATCTCCCGACTCAGACTGAATTATACTATTTTTTTGACTCTTCACATACTTGTACACAGAGCAGACTATGGGACTTCTCAGCATACATAGGTATGACCTAATTTCTATAATCTCTCTCTCTCTCTCTCTCTCTCTCTCTCTCTCTCTCTCTCTCTCTCTCTCTCTCTCTCTCTCTCTATCTCTCTCTCTCTCTCTCTCTCTCTCTCTCTGTCTCTCTCTCTCCTGTTTCCATAGAGAACCCTGACTAATACAATCCTAAATACTGTTTGAGGTATCTTATAAATAAACATAGAGATAATAAATATGGAATTTAAAAATTGTTTAATGGAATGTAGAAATGGGAAAATAAATTATATTGAAGCAGAATGAACAAATATTTTAAAGAGTCCAAATATATGTATTCCCTTTAAGTAGATCCTACTTTAATCTCTATAAATCTACATTAACCTGTACATAAAGTCAGTCATATAATAGTTCCATATTTATTTAAATTTTTTAGTTTTTTCCCAGTATTACAAATGAAACATAACATTTAGGCAGATTTTATTTTTAGTTCAGTTATCATGAGACAGTAACATGGAAGACTCAGAAAAGTTTGTGGACCTCAGGAAGAGCAGCAGCTTGCCCTCTTGCCTTAGAGAACGAAAATTGAGATGAAAGACATAAGAGTATGCTTGGGAAATCTTGGAGATGAAAGGGGAGAAGAGAAAGGACATAAGTAAATAGAGACTAGAGGGAAAAAAGTAAAATAGAATAAAATATTTATATTTTTTATTTTCTAGTACAGTTGTCTGTAAATATTATCTCTAAAAATGATATTTTCTCTTTGCTTCATAGTTACTGTTTTATAGAAAGTTTTGTTTACCTGTTGATATAAAGTTCTTTTACTTTTTATGTGTAGCTGTTTTCTTTGGATATTTTCAACCAGAAACCAATACCCTACAACATTTTTTCAGGGAGTTGAGGTCATCCTGCTCAAAATTATAGAAATTTTCTTTGAAGACATACGGCATTTTTACTACAGATATTTATAATGATTCCTCCTGAAACCAAGTTATAATTAAACCAAAATAATAAAACTTCTATAATTCTATAAGAACCATGGATAAGGCAGAGTTCACAAGAGAAACTTTCAAAATTTAAAAAGTAAGGAAAAATTATTAACGAGGCTAAGCTGATCTTAATATCCTCCTAAAGCTCCCAGCAAGGTGCCAAAAGCTCAAAGAGCTGTTGCTTAACATACAAGATGTAAGTGAAGGATTGCATATAGAACATTTAGCATCTTAAATCTGATCATTTTTACTAAAGAAAAATAACTCAGGTAGTCACACCCAAAGCCAAGAGTGAGGTTTGTTTTCCAAAGAAACTGAATAATATGTCAAGAAAAAATAAGAATACTTAGTTTCTATATACTAATAGAGCTTTTCTAGTCCTAAATATGGGTGATCTCCCCCAGAAAGGCTGGTTCTGTTCTATAACAAAAATGAACAGATGTTGATCTTTGTCCGTATTCACAGAGTTACTAGTTTACAATATTTTATGGTCACATTTAAAATACCTATGGAAAAAGACAGTGTGAAACAAGAGAAAAAATAAATCTCAAAAAAAAAAAGAAAAGAAAGAAAGAACTGTGGTACATCTACACAATGGAATATTATGCTGCTATAAAAAAAGAAGAAACTTTTACCATTTGCAACAGCATGGACGGAACTGGAGAGCATTATGATAAGCAAAATAAGCCAGTCTGAGAAAGATAAATATCACATGATCTCAATCATATGTGGGATATAATGATCAACATAATTTGATGAACAAGAATAGATCCAGAGACAAATGGCAGGGGAGTAGGGGATTAAAGAGCAACCAAAGAACTTGTATGCATGCATATTAATGTAACCAATGAACACAGACACTAGGGTGGTGGAGGCTTGCCCGGGTCAAGTGGGAAAAAAGAAGACGTGTAAAACTTTAGACAATAAAAAATTTAAATAACAAAAAATAAATTTACAAGGTGAAATTTATGAAAGGTTTCAGAAATTAAAAGTGTTCAGATAGTATTTCCAATGAAAAACTGTAGAAATAACACATCTATAAATTAAAAGTAAAATTTATGAAGTTTCAGAAATTAAATAAAAGTGTTCAGATAGTATTTCCAATGGAAAACTATAGAAATAATACATCCATAAATTAAAAGTAGAATGGTGTAAAAAAGAGTAAACAAGTGGTTAGAGCATCAGTTACAGACTAAAGGGCCCAGGGTTCAATTCTGGATCAGAGCACATACTTTGGTTGCAGATTTGATCCCTGGCCCTGCTAGGGGAACTTGTAGGGGGAAACCAATTGATGTATTTTTCACATTGATGTCTTCCCTCTCCCTTCTACTCTCTCTAAAACTCAATGGAAAAATATCCTCCAGTGAGGACTAACAACAACAAAAATGACAAAAATTTCAACACAAATTTTGGAATGAGAAAAAGGATAAATGACAAACCATAAAACCAAGAAATTAATGATCCAATTAATATGCATTCTACAAAGAAGAAGCAATCTAATGGAGGAAAAGACATTATAAAAACATTTATAATGAGATAATTTCTCAGTATTAAAATGACACAGACAATTTTGAATTACATAAGGGTTACTGAAAAAAAATTAGTAAGAAAGCCATACTAGATACATAATTACAAAATGTCAGAATACTTAGGGAAGAAGAAGAGATTAAAAGCTTTCAGGGTATTCCCAGTGAAAAGCATTTTCTCAAAATATACGTTCAAAACCTAACTACCAATAATTATGAAAGTCACCTTATATGAAATAGGGGCTTTGAAAATGTAATCAAGTTAAGATAAGGTCATACACCATTAGTGTGAGCCCTAATCTAATGATTGGTTTCCCTTTAAGAAGAGAGGGATTTGGACACAGAGGCAAACAGACACATAAGAAGAATGTCATGTGATAAGAGAGGCAGTGGTTATAGTATCCAAGCACAAGCCCAGAAGCACCAAGGATTGCCGATAACACCAGAAGCTGGGAAGGAGCAATGAATGTTGTTTCTCCAGAACCTGCAGAAAGAGCATGACCCTGCCAACATCTTTTAGATTTCTGGTCTCCAGAACTGTGATGAGAGAATACGCTTCTCTTGTTTTAAGCAATCTAATTTGTGGCACTTTTTAAAGAGACCCTAAAAAACTAATAGGTAGTGTGTTAAGACAATCTCTACAGGACAGAGAATACAATTGAAATTGGACTTTGAGTCAGGAATGCTGAATGGGGTGATACAAAGAGAAAATGTCTTCAAATTCTGAGCAAAATACTTCACTACCTAGAATTCTTCACTCAGACAGTGCAGGCAGAATC
Organism: Antrozous pallidus; assembly: GCA_027563665.1. Lineage (NCBI taxonomy): Eukaryota > Metazoa > Chordata > Mammalia > Chiroptera > Vespertilionidae > Antrozous > Antrozous pallidus. The sequence goes on along the minus strand of CM050519.1, from coordinate 65,558,963 downwards.
AATGATTCATGAATTTAAATCCTATGTAGCATTTCTTACTTGAGGATGTACTACACATGAATAAAAAAATATATCATGAAAGGGGAAGACAATGTCTAGCAGTTGATGAGGTTTCAGGAGGATATCTGTTTAAAAGCTTGGAAAGATGGAGACCACCAGAATGAGAGCCTCTTAGGAAAAAATAGATTAGGCGGGATGCTTGAAATGTTTAAGAAAATTTGAAATTGATACTTTGATAGTGAAAAGATCAAAGCAAATGGCAAATAAAACTTCTCAGACAAAAAAACACAACCAAAATTGATACAATTATACTTCTTATATAGGTATTAAACAAAATTCATATGGTATTATGTAAATATATATATATTATGTAAATATATATTATGTAAATATACATATCCAAATACATATACATATATATGTATACATATGGTTTCAGAAATTAAATATATGTATACATATATTTGTATATCTATATTTATAATTTTACTAGAGGCCCAGTGCCTGGATTCCTGCACCAGTGGGGTCTCTCAGCCTGGCCTGTCATTATCTGGAACCCCGTAGGGATATTGGGCTACCGCTTTTAGATGGGACCAAAATCAGCAGTCCAACATCCCCTGAAGGATGTAGTAGTGCAAAAATCAGCAGGTGGCCGAGGAGGAGCCCAAACCTGGGCTGGGTGCAATACCACTCCCACTCATCCTGGCCCTGCTGTACCTGCTGCTTGATAGCACAGCTGCTGAGGTGGAAGAGGCTTGCACACCTTGCCAGCTGTGGGCATGGCAGCATCTAGTGTCTGTCAGTCAGCTGAAAGGTGCTTCTGCTATGGGAACACACTAGGGGGAAGCTTCTGCATTGAACATCTGCTCCCTGGTGGTCATTGCTCATCATAACAACCAGTCAATCTGTCGTTCAATCTCTTAAGTTTTTATGTATATAGACATAGTGTATACATATGTACTCATATGTATTTTAATTCTGTCTAATAAAAGAGCAATATGCAAATTAACCATCGCTCCGTTACACCTACTAGCCATGCCCATAAACTACACCAGACAATCATAAGCAAGTATGCAAATTAACACCAACCAAGATGGCTGCAGCCAAGGAGCAAGCAGGAGGGAGGCTTGGGTTTCCCTCGCGATGGAGGAAGCCAAGCTTTTCACAAATTCAGGCTGGGCCCAGGCCTGCAATGGAGGGCAGTTGGGGGCAATCAAGCCTGTAGGGGACTAAAGTTGGGGGTGACCCAGGCTTGCAGAGTAGAGCCACTGGGGGGACTAGGCCTGCAAAGGAGGGCATTTAGGGGCAAATAGGCTGGCAAGAAAGCAGTTAGGCACCAATCAGGATTGCAGAAAGTGGTTAGGGGGTGATCAGGCTGGTAGGCAGAAGTGGTTAGGGACTATCAGGAAGGCAGAGAAGTGAGCAGTCCTGGATTGTGAGAGGGATGGACATCTCTCAAGAGTTCCATATTGGAGAGGGTGCAGGCTGGGCTGAGGGACCCATGAATTTCATGCACCGGGCCTCTAGTTATAAATAAGGAGAGAAACAGCACAATGTAATTATTTGAGTGGAAAAAATTGTATCTATCAAGTCAAAAGATCATGTTAACATGTAGCAGTAAATGAATCATTTTGTGTAGTTTGTAAAGACCAGATTAATAAAAAAGGGAAGTATCTCTCTCTCTCTCTCTCTCTCTCTCTCTCTCTCTCTCTCTCTCTCTCTCTCTGTGTGTGTGTGTGTGTGTGTGTGTGTGAGTGTGTGTGTGTTCCTGTGTTCAGATACTTGGTCAGAGATTTCCCAAAGTAATTGTCACAAAAACAAGGTTAGGAAAAATTTGAAATACTTCGGTGTGCATTGGCAATATTCTACTGCTTTTGACACAAACACAATAACAACAACAACAAACATAGTTTGAATTAATTAGATCCAAATGCAGGTTACTAATGAAAAAGGATCAGAACATTGCCTTCAAGTTTATTAAAAAATATGGTTAATGCTGGGGGTTTAAAGAGTATTTCTATTGATTCATGGTAATATGTGGATCCAAATTGATTTGATCTTTCTCTTATCAGTGGCCAACTGTGTTGAACTTAGTCTTTCATAGGATATTGAATTTATCCCTTACATCATTAAGTCAATTATGGATGCTTGGTGACTCAGGGAATAATTAAAGTTTTACAGAAAGGAAGTCCTATTTGGATAGAAAGAAAAAAGAAGAAAACCTACCCCTTACAGGTGTGTTGAATCTGAGTTGACACTTTGGGGATGGGTTGAAATAGAAACATTCAAATAAGCATGAGTCAGGCCCCCCAAAAGCTTTTCTTGTTTTACCAAGCCTCCAGATGAAGTATTATATGCATCAATGTCCAACATGAAATTAGATAATGGCAAGCAAAGGGGTGAATCAGCTCGGTAAGGAAGGAAGACATCACAGCACTACTTGCTACTGGCATTCAAGGAATCTGAAACTTTCTGTGTACCCAGTGAGGGCATAGGTAGTTGCTAAAAGATGCACTCATTTGGCCGACACCTGGGATAGGGTTGCATGTGGTCAAGGGTCAGCAGCAGTGGTGACTCTGTCATACCAAGAGATAGATGAATGCACCAATTTCGCTGATGACAGTACAGAGACTCTCAAGCCAACATCCCTGACAAGGACCAGACAAAAAAATAGAGAACATTAGGACTGTCTACCCTTACCTTGCTGCTGGGAAATATGAGCAGATTTTCGCTATTTCACTTTGAATACTAGAACATGTAAAAAATTATTTGGACTTAGAATAAACTAAGATGTAACTAAAGGAGATTTTTTTAAACAAAATAAAAATTAAGAGATAAATCTAAATTTCTCCCCTACTAAGTAGCCTCTGGAATTATAAGGAAGATTAAATGACTTCTCTAAAATGAAGGAAGAAAAAGTTGACTTTGTATATCAGATTAATGTGATTAAATTTGTGACATTGACTATATTACAATTTGTATAAACAGGGCTAATGATTTTAAAACAACCTTTCCTCTAAGTTAACAATACTTAAAAGGTTACAAGGATAGCATAAAGGGGGAAAAGTCTCTTTTTTTCCCTTTTCTCTCCCTTTTGTTATTATCTGTATTTTATAAATTGAGCAAGAGAATGGATCCAAATTAAGACTTAATCATAAAAAAAACTTAAAAAAATTATTCTTTGTATGCGGTCAAAAGTTTAACTAGTCAAAAGTAGATAAATTGACTTTTGGAATTCCTACTAACTTTAGCTTGTTATCTGAGGATACCATCTTGAATCTTTGGAGGAGGGTAACTAAATTTCTATGCGGTACATACAAATTTAAATAAATATTACTAATAAAACAAACCCTCAAGCAATATCCATCCATTTTGATTGTCCTGAACACATCTTATAATCTAATGCTGATGTCACTTTATTGTAATAACCCCTCTAGGCAAATTTAATGTCTTTTTCTAAACAAAGTCAGGGAATTCCTCATTAAAAAAAGTATAAAAGAGAAAACTTACTAAAATTGCTTGTAATGTATCAGTGAGTCTAGGAGCTTTCTATGTGATGCAATAAATTACCCTAGAAACAAAATCTTAATTTACATTAAAAAATGCCTGCACAGCCTAAGTAATCCTATGATTGCCTTATCCATTATGGTAACATAACTAAAATAAACTACCAGGCCAAAAAATTTGCTTAAATATTAACAACCTGCCTGTGAATAACAATTACCTCCCTTAACTTGTTCCTAAAAAGAGGAGCCTTTAGAAACCTGAAGGTAGGTAGAAAGGGGGCCAAAATTTTAATAAGAACTTTTCTCTGCAATAATTTTTTATCTGTTAGGAACACAACAACCAATCTGACATGCTTATAATCCAGCTGCTAAAATGCTGTGCACTGACAACCAGGGCCCTTTTCTCCTGAAAGTTAAGGAGTTAATCTGCCATAAAACTCATTCCTACATTTTATCATCCATTAGATGATAGAAATATAGTTTAATCTTAGATTATTGTTTGAGTTAAGATTTGTAAAAAAAAGAAAGGGTTGTACAAATGTCTCCTTATCATATTGATATGATAAGGAGGTATCCACAGTGCTATATAGGAATTCAGTAGAGGTTTGGTATTCTTTTAACTTGTAATTACTGTAGTAGATTATACAATGCAGGAAATAAATCACAATACCATATTGTCTTTGGGAAAGGAACCATGAAGGTGATTTCTATAGAAGTGTTTCAAATAATGAGGCAAAAGAACAAAATAAGCTGAAACAGTTGAAAGTAGTATTTGCAAAGACACACTAAGAATAGTCCTTCCATTTATTAAAAATCTAAATGAGTTGACTGGCATCATTCAAGACCAAACTCTTTAATGTGTCATCTTTAATTAATTATGAAGAATCACTGGAACATATTTTAACATTCATTATTCTGATTTTATTAAAAATCATCTAATTAAAACCAGTGCATAGGTATTTTTCCCCCAAAACAAAAAGTTTGTATAAATCCATAGGAGCTAGTAAAGACCATGTTTCCTATTTGTATGGATTATTCTCAAAGTTACAAATACCAACAAAAAAACAAGACAACAAATGAAATGCAGAATCCTGTATGGATTATTTTCATTTCTTCTTTCACTGTGAGATTAAAAATAACTTTAACAGAACCACTATTACCCAGCCCCTCAGGCTAGAACACCCCACTCCTTAGGCAGTGCTTGGGAGCCACTAAGAGCCCCTGAGGGTGGAATTCTGCACAGACAAGAGCACATCGCCCTGCAGTAGAAATTCTGAACTTCCTCTTAATTTTCCTGGATAACTGTCCACATTCCCCCTCATGCCTCAACCAAAGTGCCAGAACCCCTCAGAGTGCATCAGAATTCCGTGCCCCCAAGCGCACCTCCACAGATATGAAGTGCCAATAGGCAGGCAGCTTTAGCCCATCTACCCACAGGGCGCTAGTGGAAACCACTGAGAAAACTCCCGGGGTGCACTCCCGCCTAGCAGTAGACTTATTGAATTCTCTCATCTGGGGTACCAGCCCACAGGCACCTCAATTGCATAGCTACACTGCCAGGGCCCTTCAGAGTCCTTCAATGTGCCTCGCTGGCAAACTTACCTCAGGTACTCCTGTGAACTGCCACTAGGAGTAAGCGCCTATCCACCACAGATGGAATTAGAAAGGATATATGCATCCCTATGTTCACAGCAGCACAATTCACCATAGCTAAGATTTGGAAACAGCCTAACTGCCCAACAGCAGGTGAGTGGATTAAAAACTGTGGTACATCTACACAATGGGATACTATGCTGCGGTAAAAAAGAAAGAGCTCCTACCATTTGCAACAATATGGATGGAGATGGAGAGCATTATGCTAAGCAAAATAAGTCAGGCAGAGAAAGATAAATATCACATGATCTCACTCATCTGTGGAATATGATGAACGTCATAGACTGATGAACAAGGACAGATCCAGAGACTGAGAAATGTCGATCAGAACATCAAACCTCAGGGAAGGTGGAGGTTGGTGGAAATAAGGGGAAGGATCAACAGAGGGACTTGTGTGCATGCATATGAGCGAAATCAATGGACACAGAAAAAAGGGGGGTGGGGCATGAATGGAGGGTGGGGGTAATGGGGAAATAAGGACACATACTTAAAAAATAAAAAATAAATAAAAATAAATAAAAATAAAATAAAATTATAAGAAAAAAATAAAAATAACTTTAAAATACTAATATCAAATCCCATAGTCCTGAAAATGGTATTAAAAAACTAAAATAACAAAAGTGTAATTATGTTATTTAGTTATATGAGAGTGTTATAATAATAATGACTAATATTTTATTAACACAGAATTAAATTTATAGCACATATTTTTATATTCTATGTTAAACCCATTATTTATTATAAAGACACTATCTTTCAACCAGGTCCTGATTACATAGTAATAGCTGGACACTAAGTATACATCAAAAATAATTTAAGTACATTTTGATACTTATTTCCTTTACTTCTTTGATAGCAGATGTTTTAAAATCATACAAACAATGTATTATGGAAGCTAACTGACTCTAGACTTACCTCACAGCTTATTAAATAATTCTAATTTATACAGACTCCTAATATGTCTGTATTTATAATTTCCTAATAAGAAAAATCTTAAAATGAAGATTTTATTCCTTTAAATGAATAAATTATTTTTGATCGTTTCACCCAATCACATACTACATAAAAACAATTAAACTTTTTTTGACTAACGGATCTTCTAATGAACAAAATAAATTAACACAATATATCCAGATAAATTGAAGTATCCAACAGACTGACCAATCTCAGAGGGAAGGGAATGAAAGGCAGAAAGAGACTAACCAAAAAATGGACACAAAAAAATAGTATGGTGAAGGCCTGGAAGGAGATGGGAGCAGGGTGGAGGCAGTCAATGTAGGGAAGGGGAAGAGAGGAACATCTGAAATACTTTGAACAATAAAGATAAACTTTAAAACTCTTACTTTTGGGGGTAATGTTGGAAACTTTCATTTAGTCAATCAACATTCCTACAAATTGGAATTATTTGAGTTTGTTTATATATTTATATGATTTTATATAAGCATCACATACATAGAGATCAAGTAGAATCATTCTACTTTTCCTCCCTGACTTAAACAAAAAAAGATCAATTCTGCAGTTTATGGTCTAAATTTCAATTTGCATCAGCAGTAAAACATATCAATGTCTGGCAGCTACATAAATCCAATGAGGTTAACTAGGCCATAAAAACTAAATGCTGAAGTGTTCATTTCTCTCTCTGCTTTATAACCAGATGACTCTCTTTCCTACTTTGCCTATTTTATTACCAACTTCTTCAGAAATGAAAAGTTATAGATAATTTTGAAAGAAAAAAAAAACAGGAAAACTCAACTTCTATCTATAAAACTGGTAGATATAGTAAAATAAGCCAATTGGCAATATAATTGTATATAAGGCAACAAAAATCTTTATTGACATTTATATACATTGAATAGATAATAAAGCTGACAGGATCTGAATATTTTTATAATTAATTGTATACTCCAATATCTATATATTCTGCAGAGCTCAAAAGGTTGTTGAATAGTGTGAAGGTATATAGTTATTTGAATACTAAATGGTACTAAATATATAACAATGTTTGAGCTCAGTCTCCTATAATAAATGTCTGTGAATTATAGAATTTTAGAGTTGAATTTTACAGAAAAATCATTTACTACACAGAGGAAGTGATCAATTTTTGTGACCATCAGTGGAGTCTAATATCTAATTCATAACTTTGGACAAGTATTTTGTGTAAAATTCCCTCCTTAGGTCTAATGTTACTCTCTCCTCATTTGAATTTTTTCTTTCAAATACTACTGTGGCTATTGCTGCTCATGGAACAACCTCTTGCTTCCACACCTCAGCTGCTTGTAGATAGCTGCTTTGGTGTAATGCATTTAAATCGGGTAAATTGGTGATAAATGGAAGTAATGTGTATCATTTCTAATCTAAAGCAGAGAAGAAGAAGGAAAGTTCTTCACCTACCGTGATGATCATGGAAGTCACACTACATGGTAGAAAAAATTGGAAGTCTATATCACTGAGTTACATTATTGAAGAGGGTTGCCATGGGGAGTTACTCATTTTCCTCCAAATTTTGCATGAATAAGAAATAAACATGTTAAGCATCTGTGATTTGGTCATTAAATTAATACTGTACTTTACTCCATAAAGTCTCTCTGGCTTTCTCTATTCTCTTGAGTTGCTGTCCTATTCTCTACTTCATTACTCCATAGAACATCTTCCTTCCTAAGGTAGAGTGCTTTGCAGTTTTCAGTGTTAACCATTTTTCGATGTATTGTTATCAATATATTGAAACCAGTAGCCTATCACACAGTTCACATGCAACAGGCTGCCTGTCACTTCCAGGGGAGCCAGGAGGGTCCCATGCCGATTCTGCAGGAGGTGGGAGGGAGCCACGCTGCTTCCGTGGGAGGCAGGCCTGGCATCTCCTCTCTGGGCCTGTGCTTGGCCACGGAAGCTGTAGGCGGGCCCCTGTCCCTGTCCATGTCCGCTTCGGCTCTTGGGGACGGCCAGAGCGAGGGCGTGGTGGCTTGTCGGCCACCCCCTCTCTGTCTCCATCTCCGCTCTGGGCCTCACCGGCATGTTCAACCTCCTCCTGTCTGGCCTTGACCCCCTATGGCATCCCAGCCTAAATTAAATATTTTCTTTATATTTCCTTTATATGTGAAATTTTAATAATAAATTATATCATACAGTCCCCCTACTTATATATAAAAAGGGAAACAAAAATGCATATATAATGTGTACAACATACACACACATATATAGAGATTATTTTTACTCAAATATTATTTTATAACTATAACATTCATTTCACTTCATATACCTTGCAAGACCAGTTGAGATAATTAAATACCTCCCCTTTTAAGTATATTCCCCCTTCAATTACTAGAAGATGGCAAACCTACTGGTTCCCTTGGTTCCTAAAACTGCTATTTCCCTGTCTTTTGCACACAGAAATGCAGGCTTTTCAAAAAGACCTGATGTCAGCTTTCTTTCCTCTCTTTCTTTATAAAAATTACATGTTCATTTATTTTATATAGAACCTAATTCTTGAGTTTTATATTAACATAGAAAGTAAATTATAAAAAAAAAACATTACAAATTTGGCAGTTATCTTAAACTCAAATGCATAACACTGGCTTCATGATTACCTGCAGCATTTTCCTGACAATCCCACATATTCTACCTTTCCATCTGTTTTGAAGAAATTAACATCTATCCATTATCTATACCTTAAAACTAGAACTAGTTACATTAGTTTGTCTTCTTTTGAGCTTCATATGTCAATGTCCTACTTCAGTTCTACTTCCATACTGCCTCTTACCAGGTCAATTTTTGATTTCTTTATTCCTACTCAGCTAAAGGATTGATAGTAGCCCCATTCATACCTAGAGTCAATTTAAATTAAAATAGGCAAACAGAGCAGATACAAGAGCTGATGTGTTTTAAAACTAGTTGTGTTGTTTTGCCATAAGCTAAGAATATATGTATCTAAAACTTAACCCACTAACCTGAAAACTGTGGCTTTTACTAATTCTACTGGGCTAATACAAACTGTTTACACAGAGTTTATGCTTCTTTTTGCTGGATATAAATGTTGTTTTATAAATGATCATTTAACAAGGCTCCAAACCACATTCCAGTTTTTTTTTTCTCTCTCTCCATGATGGAGGAAGGGGTGACTTGGTTCTGTCCTTTATATTTCTAGCTTTTGGCATTCTAATCCAAATAAATGGCCAATATCATTTAACTCACAGTTTAAAAATTACCATTCTGGTTTTCCTTTTACTGCCACTATTTTTCAGAATGTAATCATCTCTCACATAGACTATAATAAATTCTCACTTTACCCAATCAAAATTTAACATTGCTAGCAACAGTATTTTTTGAAGGTTAGGAGTGTGTACCTCCTATTATCCATACAATTTGATTCTTAATATAATAGCTAAATCCCTTAACACCTATGGGCCTTTATTATCTGACTCAACCCTAAATTCTAAATTGTACACATTATATATACATTTTTGCTTCCCTTTTTATATGTAAGTAGGGTGACTGTATGATTTAAATTATTATTAAAACTGGGAAACTATTGAAAAAGACAGGGAATGAAATACAGGAATAACAAACACAAATCAAATATATTTCAGGTACATCAGGCTGTATGGTTAATCTGATGCATAATTTTCACCTAATCTTGTAATATTCTGCTTATAAACAATGGATCCTTTCTCCCCTTGGAATGATTCTTTTTGGAATACTAGTCATGCTTTAAATTCGACTATTAATGTAATGTTCCTTGTATTCTTTTACTCTCTAGGCATTTACGCATTAGTTAAATCTTTTTGTATTTTAGATCGTAAAATACAAAAACTATTGGGATGTACTCAGGTGGACCAAGATTCAAGCACTAATGGATTGAACAGTGAGCTCCACCTCATTGAGTTCCATCAATTTTCCCTTTTACTAGGGGGGTTGGGGAGAGTTTTACACAGCAAGTGGAGGGAGACCATGGCTTCAGTAGGTAACAGCTTATGTTATAAAAAAATAGAAATCCAGAAAGAAAGAGAAATGAGCCTTCTCCCAGCATTGGTATAAATACAAAGAAGAAATTTTACTATTTTGATTTAGGCTTTCTGTGTCATTCTGGGTAGATTATGGTGGCTTGCAGGTCTGTGCCGCATTTCTGCCCTTACATCCAAAAAGACAGGGAAGCCCCATAATTGGTTTGCACCATAACCACAACCCAGGAAGGCTTTCAGCAGAAAACAGGAATGGGACATTAGACAAAACAAAAAGAGTCATATTGTGCAAATAGTTATTTGGTAATCAAATATATCTTGTGTTTGGTTACATGTGTTTGAACCTTCAATCTATGATTTTTCAGGTACCCCTGTAAGCTTTGTTTCCTTATTTATAAAGTCTGTTGCTTGAGATATATGAGGTAAGTTATTTTAACTACTCAGAAATGGAAGCACATTTGTTATTATTGATATCACTCTCACTATTCCTTCCTTTCCTCTTGGTGTGCCATTGATTATATTGTGCTCTTAAAACAAAAAAAAAAGCCTTTCTAATAAAAGAGTTATATGCAAATTGACCATACCTCCATTACCCCCACCAGCCATGCCCACTAGCCAATCAGGAGTAAATATGCAAATTAACCCAACTAAGATGGCTGTGACCACAAAGCAAGGAGGAGGCTAGGGTTTCCCCAGCAATGGAGAAAGCCAAGCTTCCTGGCCTGTCTTGGCCTTTGCTAAAGGATACAAAGTTTCAATTATAGAAGATAAATAAATCCCAACAAAAATGGCAGCAGTCACAGAGCTGGAGAGAGTAGGAGGCTTGGGTTTCCCCGGGCAACGGAGGAAGCCAAGCTTTCTGCCCAGCTAGGCCTGCCCTAACCTCTGCTTAAAGCTACAAAGTTTCAATTATAAAAGATAAATAAATCCCAACAAAAATGGCTGTGACCATGGAGTGAGCAGGTGGCTTGGGTTTCCCTGGTGATGGAAGATGCCAAGCTTTCCCCCAGCACTGGCCTGCCCTAGCCTCTGCTCAAAGCTACAAAATTTCAATTATAGAAGAGAAATAAATCCCAGATCCCAGGGCATCCACTTGGGTCACCAGGGGTCATGGCCACCTGCAAACCACGACAGGCCCCTTGGTTAGGCCACCTCACAACCCAAGGTAACCCCCACCATGATCCAGGAGACCCTTCAGGGCAAACCAGCCTGTCCCCATCCATGCATCAGGCCTCTATCCTATCTAATAAAAGAGTAATATGCAAATTGACTATCACTCTAACACACAAAATGACTGCTCCATGTGGAAAAAAGATAGCCACCACAAGATGGCCTGCAGGAGAGGGATCAGGTCTGCAATGGAGGGCAATTGTGGGTAATCGGGCCAGCAGGGGAGGGCAGTTAGGAGGAACCAGACCTACAAGGGAGGGCAGTTGTGGGCAATCAAGCTTGAAGGGGAGGGCAGTTAGGGGCAATCAGGCTGGCAGGGGAGCAGACAGGTATCAATCAGGCTGGCAGAGGAGTAGGTAGAGGGTGATCAGGCTGGCAGGCAGAAGTGGTTATGGGCAATCAAGAAGGTAGGCAGGCGAGTGCTTGGGAGCCAGCAGTCCTAGATTGTGAGAGGGATGCCAGACTGCACGTTTAGGCATGATCCTACCAGTATAGGGCCTAACCGGGCAGTCAGACATCCCTTGAAGGGTCCCAGATTAGAGAATGGTGCAGGCTAGGCTGAAGGACATATACCCCTTTGCACGAATTTCATGCATGGGGCCTCTAGTATATTTATAATTGTTTTACTTACTTTATAATAATATAAGATTCTCACAGTCTTAGTCCATATATTTTTCAACTCCTTATACCTATAACAACTCCTATGACACTCTGTACACATTAGGTATATTTATAACATATCCCTTTACATGTGATATATAATTTGATTCTGCCTTGTCATATACCATGCATTGCAGGTGTTCATATTTTTCCTTATAAAGTGGCAGGCTTCCTAGAAGCAAGTATTTTGCCTGTTTATCTTTCCAAGACTTGAAGCAATGTTGTACATGCTTTATATATACAATAAGTTTTTTTAAATAAATCTATATAAAATATGATATATATATTATCAAAGAAGAGTCAATGATCATTCTGTCCTCCCTTTTATGGGATCCTTGTCAGAATGTGTATTATCTAAGTTTACAAAGAGTGCATTTCTTCAGATATCCTGTGGTGAGTGCCTGTTAGTTCTGTACCCTCTCTAGATGACAGTAGCGTGGCATGCTTTTAAGAATAAGAGAAGCAAAGCATTATGGAAAGATTATTAAAAATATAAAGTCATTTAATTTTTTTTTAAATTAACCAAGGTGTTCATATTTTCAAATTTCTAGTGTCTACATTTCATAGCCTCCTGCTCTCCATTACTGCCATCGTCATAAAGCTGCTAACACTATTCTAATTTTGATTTGTTTAAAGGAAAAAAAAAGGGGGTGAAGAGTTCATGCCATCATTTTATATGCCACAAATAAAATAACTCTGCTTCTTTTTCGGCACATGCAGAAGTATGAAAAGCTTCTCAGATTCCTGACAGAACTGTCATTGTTTACTATTAGCACTGTCATAGCTGTGTGCCTTGTCATTCTATACAGCAGGGCACGGGCTGGCGCCCTGCCTGATGCTGATTTGTAGGAGGAAAGCCTCCCGTCTCACTTCCCAAGATAATTCCTGGGGCAAGTGTGCTCCCTAGTGTTAAGAGTAGCTTAATGGCTGGAGGGTTCCAGCTGACCAGACACAGAAAAGGTAGATATTCATTTCTCATCATTCTCCCTTTACATCTTGTGTAGTTGTCACGATGTCCATTCCCCTAACTAGTCTTCTTCCACATTCTTTGACATTCTGGTAAAAAAGAGGAGATATAAACAGAAATTACTTGGATGTTAATTTGGTAATTTTTAAGGGGGAATAACATATTCATGGAAAACATTAATCATTATTATATTTATGATATTTCATATCATGCCAGAGTTCTTTTCTATTAGCCAGACTTTTCCTTTTTTGTAGTCTCTTCTTTCCTCTTTCCTGGTAATTATTTGTTTATTGCTGGTTTCCTTATGTTTTGGGACATATACAGTAAGAGATTGAAGGAGAAATGTGTGGTTCTCCACCCCTCCCATGCTGATAAAAGGTTTATATTTATAAATTCAGATGTAATTTTCAACTATTCTAAAACAAGCAGGTCAGACCTGACTTTAATAGTTTTCTTAGCTGAAATTGTAGATTTTTTTTCACTTTAACTTATGAGAAAAGATTATCTGATACATGTTGTGTTGAACTTCCCTTTAGTAGTTTACTTTGTCTTTTTCTGCCCATCTGTCTACTAATAAAATATGAAATAAAATATACCTGTATTGCTACTTCCCCCAAATATATATATATATCATTATTATATTATTATAATAAATATATCATTATTATATTTATATTTATGAAATCTTAAATTCTCCTCCTTTTTTACTTGCTTAAAATTATCTCAATAGTGGAAGTAAACAATTCTTATTTTGATTATTTATTATATAAAATCAATATAACTCTTGTCTCATTGTAACTTTTTGTAAATAATTTATTTTTCTTATAAGAAAATAAAAGAGGTATAGTTGATAAAATATTAGTCATGAAGAAGCAAAATGCACTGTACACCTGGATATTTTTTCTAACTAATAGCTATTTAATTCAAAGTATTTTCATGGAAAAATTTATGTTGCTGGAATTGCAGATTATGGCTCCTAAAGGTAAATCTTTATTTTATTTTTTTCTTTAGCATAAAATCCTGCCTCAATATTTTTTATTCTTTTGGATATTTTTTACATAACTATGCTGAGTTACTTTTTCTTTCGTGTACCTGCGTATGTAACTTTTGCTTATAGAATGGTTTAATGATAGAGCATAAGTTTAATACTTCAAATATTTACCTCTACATTTCAACATTGTTTTTAGTTTTGGTATGTAAAAAATATATAAAAATTAAAATTAAAATAATCTTAATAAGAAAGATAAGAATAGTTTTGTTGCTAGTCAAGTATTTTAATGACCTGATAGTCATTTTTAAAAAGTCAATGTAACAAACATCACTATTCCCCATAATTCATTGGCAAAATACATTTCTCCCAGAATATCCACCACATATTAATTTAGTAAATTTATAAATAATTGTCAAATCAAATATATTAAATAAACATCAGAAATATCATTGTTGTTATAAAATAGATGGTTTGTTTTAAGTTAAAATTTTTCTAGGAATCAGATATAATAATTACTGAGAATATTAAATAGCATCCAGGTTAGTCTAATATTTTTGAGAATCAATTGCTGATTCTCTAGAATTAGGAACAAACTTGAAATAATAAGAATCTAATCAATCCCTATAACTAATCCTACTTTGTGCAAGGTATCTTGAGAGAGACAATAAAATAAATTTAGGTAGATTTTTTTTACACTTATGATACTAAAGCAAGTAGACAAAAATCATTAATATTCACTTGTTAAATTTTGGAATGAGTCAATAAGAGAGTGCCTAAAATCCCTATCTTTAACTCAAGATTCCCCCCTTGCAATACCTTTTCAACATTTGTTAACCTGTACATGATGTCTTAGATAAAATTAACTTAGTATTATTTTGATATCAATGAAATTATATTGTAGAACTTATCAAAATGAGGTGACATTTTTTTTTAGTTTGTGCCCTGACCAGAGATCAAATCCACAACTTTGACATATCAGACAACACTCTAACCAACTGAACTACTGGACCAGGGCCAAAGTAAGGCAATTTTTCCATGTAGAAATTTGTTAAAAATGTATCTGTCTAAAATAAGTTATTAAATAAGATCATTTTCAGTCATTCTCAATTCTAGGAATTTATAATAATGGGTTATAGTTTAAAATAAGAAAAACTTATAAAAACTACTATAATTAGTGAATAAAATGTTTGTTTATTCCAAAAAAGGCCAAAATATTACTTGCATCCAGTGTCTGGCCCTTGTTCCCTTCTCCTACCTCCAACGCCCCAGCAAAATGTTACATCAGTGAAGTGGATCCTGAAAATACTTAAAAATCATATATATATGATTGTTTATTGCTGTATATATATGAAAATTGTCCCCTCGGGAGTTTGACCTGGAGATGGGGAGTTTGATCACTCGCTATGATGTGTGCTGACCACCAGGGTTGGTGCAGAATGAAGAAAGGCCCTGGGAAGAAAGGCCCCAACTGGCCATGGGAAGGCTCTGATTGGCCCTGATTGCTGGCCAGGCCTAGGGACCCTACCCATGCATTAATTTTGTGCACCAGGCCTCTAATAC
Source organism: Antrozous pallidus (assembly GCA_027563665.1). Taxonomy (NCBI): domain Eukaryota; kingdom Metazoa; phylum Chordata; class Mammalia; order Chiroptera; family Vespertilionidae; genus Antrozous; species Antrozous pallidus. The sequence continues at coordinate 65,543,501 of CM050519.1, read as the reverse complement.
ATATATAACGTTAATCCTTTTGTTTGTTTGTATTTTGTCTTAAATGTATACTTTTGTTACCATATCTAGCTTGAATTTTTTTGTTAGCTCCTTTTTTCATCAGTTAATATTGCAGTTTGGGAGGTTAAGTAAATAGCAGCCTTGTTTCTCAATTACAGATAATCACAGGAGTTAGACAGATGGAGATTAAATATCTCCTTTATTACAAAAGATGTCTACATTAGAGAAAATGAATTTTCTAATACCCACCTAAGAAATAGGCATTCCCCACCAAAGTTACATAACAGAAAAGTAGAAGGAATGAATGCCTTCTGTAGGTAGGTATATACTAAGAGGACCATTCAGCCAAACAGCTCAGCTTTCTCTTTAAAACTCACTAATAAATTACGTGTGATCTCCCCTTTGTGAAGAACTAAATTGAGGAGAAACAGAAAGAAGCCAGGATACTGCTCTAATTGAGCTTTGTCTTCATGATAAAAAATAGGAAAGAAGCACAGTCTTCTCTCTGACCCTCAAAAACAAAGAATGACAATACAAAGCTGAAATTAAAATCTCTTGGGTTTTGTGAAACCACTGCACCTTTTATTATTTTAAAGATGGACCAAGACATTATGCTATAGAGATTTTTTGGTGTAAAAAATTCCACAAATATTTTTGGAAACTATTTAAATTCCTAACAAACAAAGCCAGAGAGGACTTCTACTTGCCAAATACAGTGTTCTAAAGCAAATTAATCACTTGGATATGAGCTTATTACTTCGAGTTGGATGTCTCACTAAATTCTAGGAAAATTCAAATGGCATAATGTAAGAGTTAAATAAAATTTGTTTCTTTACATTTTCTTTCAACTTCATTTATTTTTGTAAATGCAGTTTTTGATATTTAAGTTATTTTAAAAAATATAGTAAAACTAAAATTTTAGTTTTCATTTAATACCTATAATTGCATGTGAATATGCCATTTTCTTTTTTCTATCCAACATTTTGAATAGTACATATCAGTATTTTACTGTAGACATTAAATCATATTAAAATGTACATAATAAAAATCAAAATTTCATCTGTATGTCTATATCATATCCATATGATATCTTGGAAGATTTTTGTCAAAAGTAAAGCTGAAACTCTTTATATTCTTCCCATTTGGAAAAAATAGCTCTTGAAATTAGGCAATAGTCTGTGTTTACTGACATTGATCAATTGGCCCCAGCCATAAGGAAAAGATAGAGTGCAGATTATAAACAAGGCGGAACCTGTCACTTGCCAAATTTGAGATGATTCAAAACTGGGAAAATAGGCAATATAACAGTTGATGACAAGATTGAGATTCAGGTTGTCTCGAAAGACTGGAATGCTGGATGAATGCCAAGAATATAGTTTGATAAGGATGAAACTCAAGTCAGGCCTTGGGTTTCAAAAAAGAGAATAACAATGCTAAGTAGTGGATCATGCAGCCAGTAGTTCATGGTTATAAGATCTGACTTAGAAATAACTCAATAATCACCAGCAGTGCCAACAGGCTGCTAAAAAAAACCACATATGTTGCATTGGTATAAATTGAATACACAGAACAGTGAAATGTATAGACCTCTTTTTGGAATGTTAAGTATAAATATCTGAAACACTAGGCTTGATATTAAAACATGAGATTAATGGGTTACAGAAAAACAACCTAAAGCACTCATTTGTAAACTTGGAAGAAAGAATATTTTTGAAGAAGAAAACACGATGACTAATTCCCAAAATACAAGGTCTTCCAAGGAAAGCGTAAAGAAATAACTTTATCCTAATACAGTGGGCTTCAAAGAACAAGACTAAGGACTAGTAATTAAGTTAGATAGTAGATTTCAGTACACACTATATAGTAAACACACAATTAGCAATTGTTGAAAGAGTTAATGACCAAAGAAATAATTTTGTAATATTTTAGTTTATGAGATAATTACACACACTCCCTAATAAGATAATAAGTTTTAATTCACAGAAGGGGTTCAGATATAAGCTTTATTAATGTTTCAAATGTCATTGATTTGGTCAATAGGTTATTTCAATTTCCTTTCTTATTTCCTCTGAGACTTTACTCATTTCAAAAATTACTTTATTTTTCACTGAAAATAGCTCTGTATAAGTCTGTGTTTGTCTTCATTTTTTGGAGGCTCTTAGGAAACATACTGAAAATGAAGAAAATAATAACTCTCAAAATATTTTAGTGACTAGTAATTTTAAAACAGCTAAGACCAATTAGAAAAAAATATAGTAATCTTTATTATAAAAATTCATAGACAAGAAAAAAGGGGTTTCCTTATTGTTTACCCACCACATTTATGCCTTAGCAGTGGGATGATAGATTTCATGTGGAAGTGTCCTGATGTTTTTGTGATACTCTGCTCTGATGATATCATGGCATCATTTACATTTTTGCTCAATGTTGCCTATTATCTCATCAGCTCTGTTGATCAAAGCCTCATTTGCTGTATAACTTAAAATCTATCTTCTCTAGTATAACCCATAGACACAGATAATAGTGCAGTGAAGGCCTGAGGGCAGAGTGGATGTGGCACAGGAGTAGGGGGCAGGGAGTCAATGGGAGAAAAAAAGGGACATTTGTAATACTTTAAACAATAAAGATTTTTTAAAAAAATTTTTTAAAGTCTTCTATTTTCCTAGTCTACTGTTCTATTAGTACAAAGGTTATGGGACCAAATGTTTGTTTCTCTCTTCATTGAGAGAATGACTTATTTCCACTTTTTGCAAAAATACACGCAGACATCAGCAATGAGTAAGAGGTTAAAGTTAGAAAGACAATGTGTGTTTATAAATCTGGGACAAAATTCTTTAAGTTTTTCATTGTTAACAGTCAACTGTGCATAATGGATTCGATTACCTCAGCAGAGGTCCTAATTGGCCATTAAGATGGCTTAAACAATTGATTTGAATGTGCTAAATTTGCTGATATTTTGGACATCCTAAAACTGCCTAAGGTGAAAAGGGCTTAGATATGCATAATTTATGAATTGATTATCATATGAGCAGATAAACTTATATGGCCTGGAGGCTATTTGGGTGTTACTATATGGAGTGCACCTCATTTAAATGCATCAACCTTCTCTTTCTAGGTGCATGGTTTGCATTTCTGCATGAAATATTTTAAATTGAATAGTAATTGTGAAATAAAGAAAGTAAAGTGGACAATAATTATGGAACAAAAAATAATATGCTAACCTCCCATGTCAAATTAATTTTGCTTAATTTTTCATATGGAATGACACATTTTCATTAAGTGATTAAAATATATTGCTACCCTTGCTATGATAAAAATAATTGCAAGCATAACGTTTAATTTTGTTGAATTTTCCTATATAGAAATAATAAGTTAACACAAAAAGAGAATGCATTTATACTGAGAAATAGATATAAAATTAACACTGAAAATTTTTGCTGTGAGGAAAATTCACTAATTGAACGGGACCTTAATTCCAGATGAGAAAGAGAAAAGAATCAATTTATTCTCTTCTCAAGTCCTTCATGTGCCAGTGGTTAGAGAAACATTTTGTTGGATGTCAAAAAGTAAACTATCTTAGAAATATAAAACAGTTGCCACATTTTATGCTTCCCCACACTGAATTGTGGAACTGACATCAGGAAGTGCTTGTGAAGATACAGAAAAGCAACAGTAATAGTCTAACTCCATTTACATGTTAGTGCCTAGAAAGTCTGCCTGATGAGTCTAAAACTGCCTGAAAACTCTATAATGAAGAAAAAACTAGGCTTTATAAAACCAAAATTTGCAATTTCTTTTACAGCACATGAAGTCATAAATGATACTATGAAAAGCTAACAAAATAATATTGGCTGATCTTGAGGCTTCTTGTTACTCTCATTTTTGTTTTTAACTTGTTTTGGGTAGATCTCATCATTCTATTTATGAAGTTGACATAATAAACTGTCTAGTGTAAAGTTTATTAAAATTGGTAAAGGAAAGATGTGGTTATGTGGTCTAGGTTGAGTATATTTTTAAAGGAGAGAAGGGCACGGAAATGTTCAAGATTTAATCACTTGTATTATTCCTTAGTTACATTAAGGGCAGATATCTAGAGGTAATGGTCACCTACTTTCTTCCTTTCTAAGAGAAACTTAATTTTTTTCCAAAGGACAATATATGTTGTCAACATGACACACCTCCCAGACTTGTTAAAAGCTAGAAGTAATTATGTGACCCAGTCCTTGCCAATAGGAGATAAGCAGAATTTAATAAGTTGAGGTCACTGTAAGCTATTGCTTTTTAAGATAAACTGACTTTGCTGGCATATGCCTTTAGCTATTTTGTCCTTCCTATTCTTTACTGCCTGTTTCACTGACAGAAATCTGGAGATAGGGTGGGCTTAAGGCAACCTTAAAGAAAAAGTAAGCATAAATTGCTGGGTTTCTTGTTCCAGCATTAAGAAAGGTTTAGAAATTTAGAGAAAGGTTGTGTATAACTGAGGTAATAGTCCAGTGACCAAAGATGATTTTGAAATGCACTGGGATTCAAAGGAGCTTAGCTAAAGTTCTCCTTGTCTCAGAATCCCTTGCTTTTTATTAACACAATTTGTCCTAAGGCAGGATGGAGATACACACTTCAAAGGCTAGGGTTTCATACAGAAGCAATGTTAGATTCGGAAATAGCCTAAGGCTTTTCAGGTGTTTGGCCTGTAGGAGGCAATAACATGTAGATTAAGATGCCCTAAACTGTCTGGCAGCAAACAATCATTTTATTCAGGTTTGGGGGAAATCCCTTTAGACATTCCCAACAGGTAATAACATATGTGACTTAGCCCTTGTTGAGTCTCCAAGTTCCATCAACCTTTTGATGAAACTCTTGTAATTATGACATGCTGGAACTGGCTTACAGCAATAAATAGCCACGAAGATGTCAGAGGTGTAAATGTGAAAGATTCTGGTCCTGTGGTCACTTCTATGTGAGCAGTCTTTGTACTTCTTGATATCTGGTGAGGTGGCAAAACCTCTGCTTAAGACATGATCCTCAAAAGTTTCACCCTTTGGACAATAAAACTTAGGTTATTTTAATAATTTGTTTCAGATATAGATGATTAGCTTATTTAAGCTTTGAGAATGGTAATTTATTGGTGAGAATGCCCAGGAAGGAATTGCAAATAGGTACTATAAGTAATAGTACTGCTTTAATAAATAATAAAATTGTTTAACAATATATATAAAATGTGGAGAATATCTGTAATTTTCGAGAAATATTAAAAAATCTGAAAATTATATAAGAACCAATGAAATTTTACAATGAATTCAAGGAAGGAGAGTAAAAAATACAAAAGAAAAAGTAATTACAAAAAATTAAACTTAGTTCCCATAAATTAGAAAGTTCTGCTGAGTGTCATAATCTATTTTATAAAGTCAGTACCAATAAATTGAAGTACTTTTTGAAATGAATGATATATACAATACTACAAATAACCTTTCAAGTAATACAATCTAAGGACTATTTATAAACAACAAATGTAAGATTCACTTTTTAAAAAATTCCTTTATTTATTAAAATTTTATTTATGGATTTGACTCATAAAGTTTCTATTCACAAATAATGAACACATTAACTTTTTAAAATATATATTTTATTGATTTCAGAGAGGAAGAGAGAGGAAGAGAGAAAGATAGAAATATCAGTAATGAGAGAGAATCATTGATCAGCTACCTCCTGTATGCCCCACACTGGGGATCAAGCCTGCAACCTGGCCAAGTGTCCTGACCAGGAATTGAACTATGACCTCCTGGTTCAGAGGTTGATGCTCAACCACTGAGCATTCCAGATGACCAAACACTTATTAACTCTTATGTTCTAGACCCTAGGAATGTATTTAGTAGAAAACCAGAAAAACAACATTTATGTCCTTATTGAACTTGTATTCCATGGAGAAAAATAGCTAATGATTAAGTAAATATTTCAGTTATTTTAACAAAAAGATAAATGGTGATATATGAAAAAATGAGTGTCATCAGAAACTTGTGCAAAATAAGCCTAATTAAGCATTAGTAGAGCATCATATTTGTCATCTCAACAGAAAAATGTTACCTACTATATGGCAAACATTGTGAAACACCAACAATTGAGAAAAATGAACAAAAACAGCTTCTGCCCCAGAGAAGTTCACATCCCAGAGTGAAGATAGGCAAGTTGCAATGATAAAACAACAACAACAAACAAAACAAAAACAAAAACAAAAAAACAGAAAAAAGAGATAAAATTTCTTAGAACAAAGACTATCTTTTATTAAGCAGAAAATCTTGATGGGTCATTTTTATTGTCTTTAATTAGAACACTATGTGACAAAAATACTTGATTTTCTATGCAGAATAAAATGTGGAGTTTTATTAAGAATTCAGAGTCATCAGATGAAATAGATGAAACTGACAGGATAAGAAACAAAGAGCCAGCAATGTGGTGTCATGCCTGGCCCCTGGTAATTGAGATGTGAGTGGTACTGGGTAATCGATGTCTCACATGTCTATTGAAAAGATTTACTGATGTGTAGCAGCAGCTCATATCTCAATTTTCTCTAGCACAGTTGTCCTCTAACTTAAGCGATCATCACAATCACTTTCTGAAACACAGATTTAGGGCATAGCCCCCACAGAGTCTGATTCAAGTATGAGATAAAGTCTGAGAATTTGTGTTTCTAAAATGTCTCCCAAGGTGTACTGATCTAGAACAAAACAAAATTTTCCCAAAGTTTGATATCTTTCCTGTCTTTCCCTAGTAATTTAAATCACTTTCTTACTATTTAAAATTTTTCTAGTCAGTCCATATTAGACAACTGCCTAATACATTTATACTTAATATATTTCTTTGACATTATTCTTTATATATATATATATATATACACACACACACACACACACTAGTGGCCTGGTGCATGAAATTCATGCATGGGAGGTTTCCTCAGCCCAGCCTGCACCCTTGGGTGACCTCTTGGGTTATGTCCTGCTGCCAGTTTAGGCCCGATTCCTGTGGAACATCCAGCAGTAGGATATCCCTCTCACAATCTGGGACCACTGGCTCCTAACCACTCACCTGCCTGCCTGATTGCCCCTAACCTCTCTGCCTGCCAGCCTGATCTTGCCCCCAACTGCCTCTGCCTGCCTGATCATCCCCAACTGCCCTCCTCTACCAGTCTGGTTGCCTCTAACTGCCCTCCCCTGCTGGCCTGATCTCACCCCAAACTGCCCTCCCTTGCTGACCTGACCTCACTCCCAACTGCCTTAAACCCCCTCCTCAGTCCCCACCTTAGGTGGTGCCTTCACAATTCACCCAGATTGTAGGGGGTGCACTGACCATCAGGGGGCAGCTCCTGCATTAAATGTCTTCCTCCTTGTGGTCAGTGTGCATCATAGCAACCAGTTGTTCTGCTATTTGATCGATTTGCATATTAGCTTTCTGTTACATAGGATGATCTGATATTGCTGTAGGCATCAGGATCCCAGATGGGAAAATCAGACATTGACAAAAAGGTGGAGCCCAGAGAATCTCTGCTATTCCCTGCAGCAAGTCATGGAAATGTAAGTTCTGTTTTCTGCAAACAAGTTTAATTTGAATAAGACAAATACACTCTAATGTTTTTTTGAAAAAAAATTAGAAGTTTGTAAAATACAATATATACTACATTTTTAAGGCTTATTCTATCTACATGAAGCCAAAAATAAAATTCCAAATGACACATGAACTGACAAAATTATTTTGACGTTTTTTAGGTTCTGTAAATTTGCTCCTTTATTCACAATTAATTACATGCTTTTTTGACTTAAGTTCATTGAACATCCAATTGAGATTAAAGATTCCCTGAGTTAGCATACTAATAATTTCAAACTCTGAGTCGTTAGTATTGTGTTCATGAGACTCACAACCGAATCAGTATTTGTCCAGTTTTTTTAATTAAATTTTCCAAAATATATTGAAAAATTATTTTGAAAGTTAGCAAATGTTAAATAAAAAAATAATTCTGCATAATTGGACTTTAGGCAGTATTATTCAGTTTATATACAAAGTTAAATATGTTTGTGGACATCAGTAGACAAATTTATTATATGTACTATAAATGCACTGAGGGCTAAGAGGATATTTGTTTCTACTGCTAGTGTATCCTAAGTATCTCTGATTTTGTCTGAAATCTAGAAGGAACTCAAGAAATATTTGTCTAATGAATAGATGATGATTTTCCAAAGTCCTGATTGAAACATTGAATGTCTTTCATCAAAACTAATATATTCTTTATTTTAATAGAGAGTAACTGAAAAGTGTAAAAGTTGAGTTAGTCTACTGTGTTTGGGGTTATACAATTTTGCCATGAGAAATATAGACGTTCATAAAACAAAATATCCATCAACTCAGTTCAATACCCAAATATTTATTTAAACCTTTCAACCATGTAGACTAAGAACATTTTATTAGATTAATTTGACAGACCATAATGTAAATAAGAACCTCTGCTTTTTCTCGCCTCCTTGCCCTTACATCTTTTCCATGGCATCATTCATTTTCTTCTGCTCATTGACATCTCTGATGGGTTGCATAGGTTTCACAGTCTCACAAAGTTAAAACTTCTCTGCTCCCTCTCTAGTACTAAGAATCCATGCCACATAGTTCAATCTTAACTAGTGTAAATGTATTTATTTAATTTTAAAATTTTTACTTTTATCCATCCCATGCCTGCTTAGGTATGGCAGCCCACAGAGGAAGAACAGCCTTTGGGTCTCTTCCTTTTGTCTTCCTTGCCACCTCCTCCACTCCATAGCTTTTATTCCTACCCCTCCATGTGACAAAGGCAGAGGAGACTGTATGTGAGGAGCAAAATCTGACAAGACTGTATGTACAGTGCTGCTTCTGCCTCAATGCCTTCTGGGGTTTGTGGGTATGTACTGATAACTCCCTAATTTCACAGAATGTTTAGGCGAATTCCTTGGACATCTACCATCAAGAACTTTATGATTGGCATCAGTATCTTGGCTTAAGCTGTGTGATTCCTTTAGATCCTTTCTTCCAAATAAAAGCACTCAATAACCTAATTTACAAACTTCATGACCAATTTACCCTCAAATTCCCCCTTTAACTTCATCTAGTACCCAATTGATCACATAGTGCTATATATAGTCTCCAGCCCTTAATATTAATTTTATTATTATGATGTAACATCCCTATTTTCCTTGAGTTAGTTTTTTTCTTAAAATATACATTAGTCTAATATTAATATCACTATACCAAATTTATTTTGTCTCCTGGAATGATATTATCATTTTTATTTGAACATTTTCACATTTCATATTTATTTGATTCCCTTGAAAATAATCTAAATGTCATTTTAATTCAATCTGATTACTTAGATATTATAAAGTGTTTCAACCATTATGATGACTGATTTATTTGGTTTGGTCAACTATATTATTTTGTATTTTCTATTTACCATCTTTATTTAGGTATTTTGTCATTTTCTGTGTTCTATTTTATTAACCATTTTTATTTATTTTCTTTTATTGCCACTACTATATAAACAATTCTATAGTTGTTTTTTTAGTAGTTACCATAAAATTTGCTATGTGCATATTGATTTAATAAAATTTTTATTAAACTAACATTTATTTCTAAGGAAGCAGTCCAATCTCCAGTTACTTCCTATCCTCTTATCATATATAATTTTCTCTCTTAGTATTATCTTATGCTTTATTAAATATTATTGTTTATCATTTATTTCATCTTAATAGAGCATAAGTTCCTAAAATTTTATCTGTCATCATCATTGTATATTCCCAGTGTCTTGGCATTGCTAGGCACTCTATAGGTAGGTTTTCAATAAATATTTAGGCACCCCATAGGTAGGTTTTCAATAAATATTTAGGAAATACTGTTTGTTTCCATAAAGTAACATTACTATATATAATAGAACAATACCAACAAATAAATTTTCATTTTTCTTCTTATTTCCAAGCAAGGAAAATAAAAACTTTGGTTCATGTGGTTTGGTGGCAGTTTCTATAGTGACTGAGATGAAATCAAGAGGAGAAAAATGTTAGTTATAACTTTTTTTCTCTCTCTTTTTCTTTCTTTTCTTTCTTTTTTTTATTTCTTGCATTATAATAGCCAAATATTCTATGTGCAACAATCAGTTCAAATACAAACTTTACCATGATCCCTGGAGCAAAATTAGTTTTAGTAACTTTTACGTATTTTATTTAACAAATATTGACTTGATACTTGACAAATTCCATACAGCCTATGACCTTTTGGACTTAGAGATGAATAAGACTCTGATTTTGACTTTGAGGTATGTACATTCCAGTAGAAAAGATAAACATGTAAATGTGTCCACTGATTATAGTAGTTCCCAGTGCTTTGCCCTTTACTGCTATGGGGTATTAAGACAATTAACTGAGCTCGGGAAGATTTTGGAGTTTGCCTTACAAAACTATTCTTAGCACCACTCTGTTTTTATTTGTTTGTTTGTTTGTTTGTTTTTTACCTAACCTTAAAAACACTTTATAAATGCAATGTTAGTGTCCCTCAAAATTCTTATGTTGAAACCTCATTTCTAATGTGATGGTATTTAGATACTCATCCTTCGAGGGGTGATTAAATCATGATGGTAGAGTCCTCATGAATCAGATTAGTGCCCTTATAAAAGAGGCCTCAGAAACCTCCTTAATCCCAACCAACATAGAAGATAACAGTGAGAAGACAGCTATATATGAATCAGGAAAAGGGTCCTCACCAGACACCAAATCTGCCAGTGCCTTGGTCTTTTGGACTTCCAATCCCCAGAACTGTGAAAAATAAATTTCTGTTGCTTATAAGTAGTCTATGGTAATTTTTCATAACAGCCTGAACATGCAAAACCCACCAACCATAGTATATCATGTGTAACTTCGTCATTGACATAGAGCCCTTCGGAACTTTTTTTGCTTTGGTTGAAAAACTCTTCTACAAAGAATTACAAACTTATTCACCCTGTTCTTATTCTTGGTCCTAGAGACCTTCTTTCATCACCTTCTCTAACTGTACATCTGTCTCTCCTCATTTCTGCCCTTGCTCATTCTCTAGTACCCATGTCATTACCTGAAATTATGTCTCATAGTTGTTTGCTTGTTTATCAGTAACTTGTCAGTCTCCCCAGTGGAATAAGTCTCATGAAAGAAGAATCCTCATCTATCTTGGTTAATCTTACAACCTTAGTGGCTAAATAGATACCTTGAATACCAGTAGGTGTCCACTTTATGTGTTAAATGAATGATTTAAATATCTCAAGTAACAAAAGGTTTTACCGTATGTACATAAGCTGGATGCATTGGGAAGCTGTTAGAAAAATAAGCTCACCAAAGTAAATATTTACCCTTTACTGCCTTTTATTAAACACTCTAGAGTTAAGCAAACTAGAAAGTGGAAATGGTGCCATAGGCCAAGTCACATAGTATATTAGGCATGAGGGACTATGGCCAGAGTGCTCTTGTCTGTTCATTTCAAAACACTATCCCCAGATTTTGTTCTGTACACTTGGGACCTTTTAAAAGTTCAGAAATGTTTTAAAGTTTCAATATGTTTTGAAGGTGGTTTTGAGGTTTCCTTTTTCCTTATATTCAATACACTTTTTATATTCTATCTGGAACCATAACTTAAATTATTTGAATACCACCAGTGTATTAAATAGAAAGAAGTTATGCTAATTTTGACAGATTGCCATTAAATTGTGCAGACATAAGGAAAATTAGGCACTACACTTTTCATCTCCATATTGGCTGGCTCATTAAAACCCTTCCTCAATATGCCTAGTACCGCTTCCTGTCATAAAATTTGTGAATTCTATAATAATAACATTTCCGAGAAACTTTAAGTTTCATTGTTGATTATTATAAATAATTATTTATTTTAAATATTAATTTAAACATTTAATTGTATTTTCCTCTAAAAGCTATAAAAATAAAACAAATTAATGAGAAAAACAAGTAGGCAATATCAGCATAGTCAAAAATGAACATTTAATCCACAAGAGAAGAATTTCAACAAGTTAACATGTATAATATTTTATCTGACTGGTGGCCAAAGTCATGAAAATTAAAATACTGTCTACTTTTGATTGAAAGAACATTGTGTGTCAGATGTGGTTCTAAGAAGTTAACATAAATTAACTAATGCAGTCATTACAATAATCTTATTGAAATGTCATTATTATCACTATAATCTTAATTTTATCAATGAAGAATTTATGGATGAAGTTTGTATATAAAATCAAAATATGCATATCTCAGAGAACACATCCTTATCCACTATACAATCCTGCCCTGCTCAATTCTACTTTTCTCTGCCTGCATAAATGCTCGTATTAAACTAAGCATTTATTTACCATACAATTGAGCAAATGAACTTTTGCACTTGTCTCAGAGAAATGAAAGCTAATGTTCACCCAATATCTTGGACTTATAATCTTTGTTTATAATAGTCATACACTGAGAAAAAATGAAATTTCTCTTAATCAGTGAGTGCCTAAACAAATGGTAGTACATCCATCCATCCATGCTATGAAATATAAGAACAAAAATGAATTAACTATTGAATAATACCTTGGATCACTCTTTCAAGAACATTACACTGAATGTGAAAAGATAAATCTCAGAAGTTATATGTGAATCATACTGTATGATTGCATTTCTAGAACGTTCTCATTTGACAAAATTATAGAGATGGAGAATATATTAGTGGCTTCCAGACATCATTGGGGGATGGTAATAGAGGGTTACTGTGAGAGTTTTACGGGGAAAGACAGTTTTATATCCTCATTGTGGTATTAACATGAATCTACACATGTGATAAAATTGTACACAACTGGGACACATCCCCAAACCATGTGTGTGTGTGTGTGTGTGTGCGCGCACACACACACACACACACACACACACACACACACACACTACCTATAAATATAACAAAATCTGAATAAATTCTGAGATTGTCCCAATATCAATTTACTAGTGTTGATATTGTATGATACCTATGCAGGATATTTATATTGGAGGAAATTCTAAAAAAAAGAGTATGAAGAACCACCATCTATGCAATTTTTCAATTCCTGTGGATTTATAAATATTTAAAAGTAAAATGTTAAGGAAAAAATCATGGGTCTTGGTAGGCTTTGTTCTCACATTCTAAAATGTAATTAGTCATATAACCTCATTATGCCTCTTATTCTCTTTCAATAATTTGGGGAAATAAAATTTCCCTTCATAGGAACATTTGCCAAAATATATGAAATATTACTTATGAAAGCACTTTATTTCTTTGAACAGTGGGGAGGTAATAGACAAATGATACTGGCCTACTAATTACCATTGCTATTCTTTTTTGCTACATCAAGCCAAGTGATATTCTTATGGGAATCATAACATAATGAATTAATTTATCTAAAACTATATAATAAATCCATGATTCGAAATTTTATCTGAAATCTGTTTTAATCCACCCCCAAAGATGATTCCATTCACAAATATGTCATCTTTAATTATCAACACACAAATAGTACTTTTCTAAACAAACAGTATACAATGTTTGAACTAAAATGTATTCACACTCCTTTAAAAGAAAACATTAATTCAATTTATCTCATAATCATGCTGCTGTAGCCTTTTCATATTGAAATTACTGTAAAAGCTGATATATTGTCTGTGGCAACATATTTACCACAAACAATACAAAAACTTTTAAATGATAATTTTCACCAAAGAGGCTTCAAAGGGATCCTTTTGAATAATGTTCTTCTGTTTATGAAGTGAAAGTGTTGAATCCCAATGGTTGCCAAGTGAAAAAAATACATTGAATTATTATAAGTAGAGAGTTTCTTAAGGGCATTTATTAAAAATCAAGATAGTAGTCAAGATTTATATTTATAATTAAAGTATGTTACTATAATATGAATTAAAGCTTGCCTTATTCAAAATATGTGTATACATTTCAGACATAAAAATGTAAGCAAATATTAAAGGTACCACAACACATTATGTTCATTATAGTTTTCTTACCTGTGAACCATAACCTGTTCGGAAAACTGCTAGAATTAGACACACACAAAAAGTGATTTTTCTTCTTACATTTTTGGTAGGAATGGGTTGTATCTATTCTGATTTCAATGTGATTATTCTCAGAATTATAAATGAGGTAAAATTTGCATTCATGCTATTTGAGCACATTCTGAAAGCTTATGGTAATCTGGGCAATTTTGAGATGGAAGACTTTATTGTGGTAAATTTAAAAAGCTTTATTTTTCTCCCTGTCATTATTTTTCCATGTTCTTTTACTTTACTGAAACACATTCACTTATCGAATCAAAAACTAATCTGAAAACATTCCTATCAGATGATTTATTTGTGATAAAAAATAGTCAGCTTAGTTAATGATTAAGAAGAGAAAAGCCTTCTTCAGGGTTTTTAAGAAAAAATATTTTGTTAACCTTTAACAGCTGAGAAAATTGCCCCTGTAAGCAATTTAGAGGAAAGGTGTGTGTGTTACAGAGCCAGTTAATATAGACACAGTGATATTGCATGAATTTGCTCTTTAGAAGACACAGTGGCCCATGTCTTACCTTCACAACTTCTTTCTCTAGCAATGCTTCCTCCCACACTTGACATCAGAATTACCTTGGAAGGTATGGTCTCAGAACCAATAGAAAGTATCAGTATTACACTAATAGAAAACTATACTACAAGGTCATAGTAATCAAACAACATGGTACTGGAATAAAAACAGACATATAAATCAGTGGAATAGAATAGAGAGTCTAGAAATAAAATCACGCCTACCTTGTCAATTAATATTTGACAAAGAGATAAGAACATGCAGTGGGGTAAAAATAATCTATCAATAAACAATGCTGGGAAAATCGAACAGATTGATGCAAAAGATAACATTAGACCTCTTTCTTGCACCATGTACAAGAATAAACTCAAAATGAATTTAAGAATTAAATGTGGTAAGACTCAAACGCATAGAGCTCCTGAAATAAAATGTAAACAGTATTCTCTGACATTTTTCTTACAATGTTTTTTTTTTCTTTTTCTGACATACCTCCTTTGGCAAGGGAAACAAAAGAATAAGTAACAAATGGGACTATAGCAAAACTAAAAAGGTTTTTCACATCAAAGGAAACCATCAACAAATGAAAAAACAACTTACTGAGTGGTATAAGATATTTGCCAATGACATGTCTGACAAGGGGTTAATTTCCAAAATATATAAAGAACTCATACAACTCAACACCAAATATACAAACAATCCAATTTAAAACAAATGGGCAAAGGACCTTAATAGACCTTCTCCAAAGAGGACACACAGATGGCAAGTAGACATAGAAAAAGATGCTCAAGGTCACTCCAGTAATCAGGGAAATGCACATTAAAACCACAATGAGATATCACCTCACACCTGTCAGAATAACTGTCATCAATAAACGCCTAAACAACAAGTGCTGTTGAGAATGTGGAGGGAAGGGAATCTTCATGCACAACTGGTATTGCAGCTACTGTGGAAAACAGTATGGAGGGTCCTCAAAAAATAAAAAATGAAGCTTCCTTATGGCTCAGCAATTCTACTTCTGAGTATATATTTACATAAACCTAGAACACTAATTTAAAAGAATATATGCACCCCTATGTTTATTGCAGCATTATTTACAATAGTCAAGATAATAAGCAT
Organism: Antrozous pallidus; assembly: GCA_027563665.1. Taxonomy (NCBI): domain Eukaryota; kingdom Metazoa; phylum Chordata; class Mammalia; order Chiroptera; family Vespertilionidae; genus Antrozous; species Antrozous pallidus. The sequence goes on along the minus strand of CM050519.1, from coordinate 65,527,772 downwards.
CCCAAGTGCACCTCAACAGATGTGTAGATAAAGTGGTGATGGTACATATATACAGTACATTAGAATATTACTAAGCCATAAAAAAACAAAATATTTCCATTTGTGACAGCATCATGGACCTTTAGCATGCTAAGTTTAATAAGCCAGGTAGAGAAAGACAAATACCATATGATTTCACTTGTATGTAGAATCTAAAGAACAAAGTTCATGAATAAACAAAATTGAAACAGACTTATAGATAGGGTGGACTGGTGGTTGAGGAATTAGGTGAAAGAGATGAAGGGGTTAAGAAATACAAGCTGGTAGTCACAAAATTGTTCTGCGGATGTAAGTTATAGCATAGGGTACTAGAAATATCAGGAGGAACACGTTGTAAAGCATATAATTATCTAACCTTTATGCTACACACCTGAAACTAATAATAAATACCATTAAAAGAAAACTAAATGGAAAACAAATTTTTTTAATTTACTTTTGAAGAACTTTAAAAGTTATAGATGCCTAGTGCCTAGCTGGGTAGGTAAGAATATACATATGGCAAATAAACTCATGAAAATATGTTCAATATTATGCATCATTAAGAGAATGTGAAGTATAATGATAGCAGTGTTATTTACAGTAGACAAGATCTGGAAATAGCCCAAGTGCCCATCAGTAGATGTGTGGATAAATAAGAGCTATAGTACACTTATACCATAGAATACTATTTGGCCATAAAAAACAAAGAAATCTTAACTTTTGTTACAGCATGAATGGATATGGAGATTATTATGCTAAGTGAAATAAGCCAGTCAGAGAAAGACAAATACCATAAAATCTCATTCATCTGTGAAATATAATGAACATTATATACTGACAAAATAGAAACAGAGGCATATATACATGGAACAGACTGACACCTGTCAAAGGGATGGGGGCGGGGTGGACTTAATGTAAGAAGGTGATAGTATAATTCAAAGAATATACTGTATAACTTATAGATATAGTTATATATCTACTCATAGATTTAGTCACAACAGTATGGTGATGGCCAGAGGGAAGTAGGGCCAGGGCCTGAGTGGAGGTGGGTAAAGTGATGGTGGTGGGGAAGATGGGGACATGTGTAAAAGTGTCAACAATAAAAATAAAGTTAAAAAATAAATTTGAAGATAAAAAATATACTATTATACTTCTATTAAGATTTTCAAAGTTTAAAAGTGCGCCTTTATTAACACAAATGCAATTTTAACTAAAAATTAGGTAGACATCCTTTTCTTAAGCATGCTATTTGTGTATTTGTGTGTGCTATGAATTTAAAGAAATGTAATAAATGTTAAAATGTTTATTGAAAATATTTTTGTTTTACCTGATTGTACATTTAAATATTTTATTTGATATGTTTTGGTTTACATATATTTTATTTTTGAATCTGAAGAAAATATATAAAAATGGTTAAAGAAAGCAATAGAAACTATACTGTTTAGCTTGCCAAAACAAAATAATGGCAAGAACAGGTGCACAATTTCAGAAATACAAAATCACTTTTGACAGCCACTAGGAAAAATGGGAATAAGGCTGATTAATAAAATAACTCTAATACACTACTCATCAGGGCACTCAGTAGAAATATCAGTGATGGAACTTTAGAGGCATGGGAAAGTGTAGGTCACTTTGCACATGGCTTCTGGACCCTGATGACAGAGAAAACTAAAGGGCAAAATTAAAGAATAATTTAAAGATTTTTAAAGAAGATACACATTAAGACATTAAATGGACTTTACTATGAAATATATCAACTAAACAAGAAATATTAAAATGTGTACTCTTAATTATTTCACAGGATTAATTGAATTTTGTATAAAATATCTTACCTCCTGTCAACATAAGATTTTTGTAGCAGAAACATTTTTGTTAGAAAATTTCAACCATTTTTTCTTCCTGTAATATAACAATTTGCAACATTAGTGTTCTTAAGCATTGTCTTAAACTGATATGAAGAAAGGAGCCCATATATTAATTACATATAAGAAAATACATACATTGTTAGTTGCCCTAGTGTATAAAAATAAAATGAATTATTTGATCCATAAATACAAAGGTTTGAAAACAAAATTGAAACGCCTTTATAGTAAAGATATACTCAACTTTTCATATACTTGTTTAAATATATTTAAACTAGCATATTTTTATTGAATTAAAAGTAACAATGTGATTATATTATTGTTGATCTCTTCCTTGATATCTTTCAGGAGTTTGATTTTTTTTATATATTTGGGTGCTCCTGCCTTGGGTGTATATATGTTTACCAGGGTTATATCTTCTTGTATTGATCCCCTTAGTATTATGAAATGACCTTCCTTATCTCTTATTATGGCCTTCACTTTGATGTCTATTTTGTCAGATATAAGTATTGCTATCCCAGCTTTTTTTAAATTTCCATTTGCCTGAAATATATTTTTCCATCCCTTCACTTTCAGTTTGTGTGAGTTCCTTGTTCTGAGGTAGGTCTCTTGTAGACAGCCTATTTATGGGTCATATTTTCTTATTCATTTAGCCACTCAATGTCTTTTGATTTGGAGCATTTAGTTCATTTATGTTTAAAGTTATTATTGATATGTACTTGTTTGCAGCTGTTTTTATTTTTTGTGCATGTGTTTCTTCTTTTCTTTTTATTTCTTCTTTTTACACCAGTCCCTTTAGCATTTCCTGCATTGCTGGCTTGGTAGTGATAAAATCCCTTAGCCTTTTTTGTCTGTGAAGCTTTTGATTTCCCCTCCAATTTTTAATGGTAGCCTAGCTGGATAAGAGTATTACTGGATTCAGTCCCTTGCTTGGCATCACTTTGTAAACTGCCTTCCATTTCTTTCTGGCCTGATGTGCTTCTCTTGAGAAATCATTTGATAATCTAGCGGGAGAGCCCTTGTACATAACTTTCTGACTTTCTCTTGTAGCCTTTAAGATTCTCTCTTTGTCCTGAATGTTTACCATCATAATTATGAGTGTCTTGGTGTGGGTCTTTTTGGGTTCATCTTGTTTGGGACTCTCTGTGCTTTTGTGACTTTTTTCTTCCATACATTAGGAAAGTTTTCTGTCATTATTTCTTCAAATAGATTTTCTAATCCATGTTCCTCTTCCTGTAATTTTGGCACCCCTATTATTTATATGTTGCTTCATTTCATGTTGTCCCAAAGTTCCCTTAGACTCTCTTCCTTTTAATTTTTTTTCCGATTGCAGTTTAGTTCTTTGCAGATGTGTTTCGCTTCTGTGTCTTCTAATTTGCTAATTAGGTCCTCTATTTCTCCTAGTCTACTATTGAAACTTACCATAGTAAGCTATATCCCATTATTATAGTAGCAACAGCACTCTTTATTTCCTCTTGATTCTTACATAAGTTGTTGATTTTTTCATCCATCCAGTTTATGAACTGTATGATCCTTATTCTGAATTATGTTTCTGAAATATTGCATCCTCAAAACAGTCTCTTTAATAAATGTCATTGGGGAAATTGGATAGATAGATTAAAAAAATGAAACTAGACCACCCACTTAAACCATGTACAAAAATAAACTCAAAATTGATAAAGCACTTAAACGTAAGACAGGAAACCATAAAAATCTTAGAGGAATTCACAGGCAGCAAAAGCTCAGACATATGCCAAAGTGATATCTTCACTGATACAGCTCCTAGGGCAATGGAAACTAAAGAGAAAAACAAATGGGACTCCATAAAAATAAAAAGCTTCAGCACAAAAACAAAAATACACAAACAAAACAAAACAGACCATCAGTAATACAAGGAAGCCCCATGCATGGAAGCACATGTTTGTCAATGTGGTAGTGCCAGCAGCCAGAACTCACCACAGCTGAGTCTAATTGAGGTCCCCAGGGACAGAGAACGAGAAGGTGGCAGTGGTGGTGGCAGCTGCAATGGTGGTTGTGGCGAGAACTTACTGCAGCTGGGTCTAACTGAAGCCCCTGGCATTTCTAATGTTTTACCTGTAGCTTCGGCTATATGTCAGCAAGAATAGAAGGCAACCGTTGGAGGGAAGGCTCCCAAGTCCCAGCTTCAGCCTCCCAGCTGTGGAAACTGACAACATGTAGGAGGAAGTCCCACCCTTACAGAATCTGTCCAAATCAGCTGTTGATCACACTGCTGAAAGGCCTGACTAACAAGACTATCATTCTCCTCTATCTCAGAATGTGGCAATAGAGAGGTGGGACTATGTCTCTTTGTCCAAAGAAAAACTGTTGATATAACTGAGCTGTGTAGCAGAAAGGTGCCGACAACATTATCGACAGAAAATGTCTGAAGAGCGACATGCATCTGATCTTGAAAGAAGGCGATGCCTGTGACAGAATGTATCTGAAGATCAGCTATTGGAAAAACGTCCTCTGAAGCTGAAAAACACCAGCATCTTAGACAGGAAATGTCTAAAGAACAACATGACTTTGAAGTTGAAAGAAGGTGGTGGCAAAGACCGAATATGTCTACAGAAGAGTCATCAACAAGTACTAGCAATAGTGGTAGGAACTGCCTCCACAGCAAAAATGGAGTACATGAGGATGCAATTCTTGAACATAGTTGTGGTGAAATGACTGTTAGATGTGAATTTTGCCTGTCACTAAATTTTTCTGATGAAAAACCATCTGATGGGAAATTCACTCAATGTTGTAACAAAGGGAAAGTCTGCCCAAATGATCTACATTTTCCAGATTCCCCGCCATATTTAAAAAGATTAATGACACAGATTTTGACAGTAAAAATTTAATAGAAAACATTCGATCTATAAATAGTTATTTTACTTTTGCTTCCATGGGTGCAAATGTTGCATCGTCATCAGGGTATGGGCCATACTGTTTTAGAATACATGGACAAGTTTATCATCATTCTGGAACTTTATATCCTTCTAATGGTGTTTCTCGGAAGTTTGCTCAACTCTATAATTTGGATACAGCAGAAGCTACAGGTAAAAGATTAGCAACCCCAGCAAACCAGGTCTACTCAGAAAGACTCATGATCACATCAACACCCTCATGCATGAAATAAATAAATTAACAAAATTGTACAAGATGCTACATGAGGTAGAAAAGGAAGCCCAATCTGAAGCAGCAGCAAAAGGTATAGCTCCCACGGAATAACTATGGTAATTAAATAAGATCATAATAGTGACCCAGGTAGATATAATTCTCCCTGTGTAATTGAGGTTGCTGTCATATTCAGAAACGAAGATGGAGAACCTCCTTTTGAAAGGTACTTGCTCATTCATTGTAAACCAGATCCCAATAATCCAAATGCCACTAAAGTAAAACGAATCAGTATCCTGTTTCCTACATTAGTTGCAATGACATATTCTATTCTTTTTCCACATGGTGAAAAAGGTTGGGGAACAGATATTTCATTAAGACTTAGAGACAACAGTGTACTCAACAATAATACTAGACAAAATGTAAGAGTGAGCCTCCCTTTCCTTAATTATTTCAAGAATAATCCCCCAATAATCAACCTCATCACCAACCAAGCAGGTGAGTCCTCAATAGTATATGAAGTAAAGTCAGACATTAAATGTTAGACTATGACTTTTCTCCTTATACAGAGTATCAGTTTGATTGCAGAGTGGCTTCCAGGCTTGCTGCCAGCCTTTGCATGGTCCAGGATTATGAGTTCAGGATCTATGACATTGAGAATAATTCAGATGTTTACAATAAAAACACATGGATATAGGAATTCACTAACGTTGATGTTAAAATTCATGGAAAAAAATAGTCCTTTGAATCTTTGGTGGTTAGAAATTAAAGACCTCAAATTATGTGCAATAAACAGTAAATAAAGTTACTCTGAATGGCAAAAAAAAAAATACATTAGGCGCCAGGAAATGTTCAAAGACGTGGGAGCCATTACCAGATCAGGAAAGGAAGTCACTGGGTGTACATTATTGCTACAAATACTATATTTCCTACTACTTACAACATATAAAATATAATGTATTAGATGCCTTCCTATGTCATGAAGTATGTATTCTCATAGGTAACATTGGTATATATGTTATAGTTATGGCAGTATGTCATATCCTGTCTATATTCATAAGAGGATAGTATGCTAATTAGATCATGAAACATTCCAGATGTCCTTCCAGACAAAGCCATAGTGATGGGACCGTGGCAGAGGCAGTTACGGGTGATCAGGCCAGGAGGGGAGGGAAGGTGGGTGTGATCAAGTTGGCAGGGTGGTGCAGTTGGGGGCAAAGAGACCAGCAGTCAGAGTGGTTAGAGGAGATCAAGCAGTCAGGCAGGTGAGCGGTTAGGAGCCAGTAGTCCTGGATTGTGAGGGGGTTATTCAATTGCCAGTTTAGGCCTGATCCTACAGGGGTCCCAGATTAGAGAGGATGCAGACCAGGCACACACCCCCTCTCTCTGCGTGCACGAATTTCATGCACCAGGCCACTAGTATATATATAATTGTACTAAAGGCCTGGTGTACGAAATTTGTGCATGGGGGGCAAGAGATGTCCCTCAGCCCAGCCTGTACCCTCTACAATCTGGGACCCCTCAAGGGATGTCCAACTGCTAGTTTAGGCCCAATCCCAAATCAGACCTAAACAGGCAGTCGGACATCCTTCTCACAATCCAGGACTGCTGCCTCCAAACTCCTCACCTGCCTGCCTCCCTGATTGCCCCTAACCACTTCTGCCTGCCAGCCTGATTAACCACTAACCATGATACTGTCATCCTAATTGATGTCTAACTGTTCCCCTGCTATCCTGTTTGCCCCCAATTTCCCTACTCTGCCACCCTGGTCACCCCTAACTGCCCTCCCCTGCAGGCTTGATTGCCCCCGACTGCCCTCCCTTGCAGGCCTGGTCCCTCCAAACTGTCCTTGCCTGCTGGCTTGATCGTTCCAACTGCCTTCCCCTGCTGGCCATCTTGTGGTGGTCATCTTGTGTCCAATTGAGGGCAGTATCTCTGACCACATGGGGGCAGCCCTCTTGTGTGTTGGAGTGATGGTCCATCTGCAAATTAAACTTTTATTAGATAGGACAGAGGCCTGGTGCATGGGTGGGCCAGCTGGTTTGCCCTGGAGAGTGTCTCAGATCAGGGTGGGGGTTCCCTTGGGGTGAGGGGCGGCCTGGGGAGGTGCCTGTGGAGGTTTGCAGGCCAGCCACACCCCCCAGCAACTGAAGCAGAGGCTCTGGGATCTGGGATTAATCTATGTCTACAATTGAAACTTTGTAGCCTGGAGCAAAGTCAAGCCTTCTGCTTGCTCCATGGTGGCAGCCATTTCTGTTTGAAACTTTGTAACCTAGAGTGGAGGCCTAGGCCAGCAATGGCAGGTGGAAATCTTGGCTTCTTCCATTGTCAGGGAAACCCAAGCCTCTGTTCTCTCCAGCTTATTGGCTGCCAACATTTCTGTATCTTTTATAATTGAAATGTTGTAACATTGAGTGGAGGCCTAGGCAGGTGAAAAGCTTGGCTTCCTCTGTTGCTGGGGAAACCCAAACCTTCTTCCTGCTCTCAGTGGTGGCAGCCATCTTCGTTGGGGTTTATTTGCATAACCTTCTCCTGATTGGATGGTGGGTGTGGCTGTGGGCTTGGCTTGTGAGTGTGGTGAAGGTACAGTCAAATTTGCATATTACTCTTTTATTAGATAAGATATATTACCACATGAGCTATATACTAGTATATGCTAAGGTTTCTTTAATGCACCAAACAAGATTTACACTTTACCTGTATTGACCTATTGAAAAAAATCTCCTTTGTGCCTCCCTGGTTGGCTCAGTGGATAGAGTGCCATCTGTGGACTGAAAGGTCCCAGGTTTGATTCTGATCAAGTGCATATGGCTGGGTTGTGGGCTCAAGCCCTAGTAGAGGGCATGCAAGAGGCAGCCAATCAATGACTATCTCTCATTATTGATGTCTCTCTCTCTCTCTCTCTCTCTCTCTCTCTTCCTCTCTCTCCCTCTCTCCTTTCCTCTCTGAAATCAATAAAGACATATTTTAAAAAATGAACAAATACTCATTTGTTAATTATTTTTATGTTACGGGGAAAAGATAAAATAAAATGTTTTTGGATTAATTTATTATTAACTAAAAAATCCATGCATAGGAAGGGTGTCGCCTCAGCTTGGCCTGCACTCTTTCCAATCTGGGACCTCTAACTCCGAACAACTCAAATGCCTGCCAGCCTGATCTCCCTAACTCAGTGATGACAAACCTATGACACTCGTGTGAGCACAGACATGTGTAGCCATTTTCGATGACATGCGGCCGTATGCAGTCACATACAGAGAAGTATGGGGCCTCATACCAAGAAGGACATTCCATCCTTAGCTACTGCACGGCCAGGAGCAGTAGCCATGGATGGAAAATTTCTGTAGTGTAGTGTAGACACTCTGTGCTGGAGGTCTGTAGGCCAAAACAACAGAACTCCGGCATAGAAAGTCTAGTTCTGAGACTTCTGGTTAGGCCATTAAGGGATCTTTGACCTCATTTCAGGCTGACAGAGCAGGGAGCAGCGGAATGCCAAGGAGGATGCATTTCTGGGGGCTCTGTGATCGCCATTACCAGCAATCACATAACCACTAATTTACCATCATTACTCAAATAAGGGAGGGAGAGGCTGGGAGAGGCGAGAGCCTGTGCTATGGGTGCCATTTCCCGCCATTAGAAATAGTGGCAGCCATCTTAATTTATATAAGGAAAGTCATTTTGCAGCATAGTGAAGATTCCATTTTACCGCTATTACTGTTGTGCATCCTTATTAACCCCTATTTCTGCTTATTAACCCTGCCCTTTGCTAAAAGACAGTTATATGTGCCGTCTTGTGATTGATCAGTTAGGCTACTTAACCCCTAATTGCCTGCAGGGCTAACAGGCTATCTATAATTCTATCTTCTGTCACTGCCCCCCTGATGGAGAACCCAAAAAATAAAAAAACAAGGTTAAGTAAAGGAAGTGGTAATATCAATAGCTGACACTTTCAAGAGACATGGACAGAGATGTATGGCATTATAGAAAAAAATGTCAGATCATTTTGTGTTCTATGTACTGAAATGGTAGTAAGCAGAACATGAAACATAAATAGACATTTTGAAACTAATCATTCCCAGCTCTTGAAAAAAAGTGAGGATGAAAGGAAGGAATACATTTCCAGGCAGCTACACCTTTATAAGAGCCAATCTAATTCCATCCTTAAATTTATAAAAGGCTCTACAAATTTAACATCTGCAAGTTTGATCTTTGCTCACTACATAGCTCAGCATGGAAAAGCACTCAGTGAGGGAGAATTTATTAAAGAAACTCTCCTAAGATGTGTACCAATTCTATTTCATGATATGCAGAATAAAAATTCAATTATTAAGAGAATATCTGAGTTACCACTCAGTAGAAATATCGTAAAATACTTAATAATGAGACTGGACACAAATGTACAACATCAATTAAAGAGAGACATAATTAATTGTAAATATTTTTCGATCTCTCTTGATGAAACTACTGATGTCACATCACATGCTCAGTTGGCCATTATTGGTTGATATTCTGATGGTCTCACAATGAGAGAAGAGTTGATAAAGTTAGTATCAGTGCCAACAAATACATCAGGAAGCAAAATATGTAAGTTTGTTATACAAACACTAGGAGCCCAGTGCACGGAATTTGTGCACTGGGGGTGGGTGGTCCCTCAACCCAACCTGCCCCCTCTCACATACTAGGAGCCCTCAGGGGATGTCCAAATGATGGCTCACCCCCAGCCTGCCCTCTGGGAAGGCTTTAGGCCTTGGGCACCCAGCCATCACCCTTTTCAGCTCAGCCCCAGCTGCCAGCAACCACCCGACCCTGGGGGCTGGGCGCTCGCTGCCACCACCATTTCATCTCCACCCTTGGGGCCCAGTGCTCAAGCCACTTGGCCCCACCCCCGCCCCTGATTGGCTAGTAGCATAGTCAATCAGGAGCGAAGGTACGGTCAAATTTGCATGTTTTTCTTTTATTACATAGGATTCAGTGACCTAAGCATTGATATCTCTAAAGTTGTGTTAGTGAAGACAGATGGGGCACCAAACCTGGTGAGGAAAAAAGTCAGATTTGTCAAATTCGTTACAGAAGATATTGGACATCTGATTGTGCCTTTTCATTGTATTATCCATCAGGAGGTTTTATGTGCCAAGGCAGGATTCACTGACTTAAACGACTTAATGTCAGTTGTTACAAAAATAGTTAATTTAATAGCTGCTCTCCCCCTTCACAAGCGAGAATGTTCTGCACTTTTTCTGGAGGTTGATTCCACCTACAGTGGATTGCTGATGTACAATAATATAAGATGGCTCAGCTGAGGCAAAGTTCTTGAGCACTTTGTGGAGTGATTTGAAGAAATTAAGGCATTTCTTGAGGATAAGGATCTGGGAAACTTTTCTCAGCTCCATGATGATAAGTGGCTCAACACCTTGATATTTTCTACAGATCTCTCTGTTCATATTAATGAACTGAACTTAAAGTTACAAGGTTTTGGCAAAAGTATTTACATTATCTTTGGATACATAAAAGCTTTTGAAAGTAAACTTAAAATTTTCAAGCGAGATGTAAAAACTAAAACTTATAGGTATTTTCCTCGAGTAACAAATTATTTTGAGAAGGCCAGTGCAGCTGTACAAAATGAAATGGAATCCTTGCATATAAAGTACCAGCATGTTTTAGACTCTTTATTTGTCCAGTTCAGTGATATATTTAATCAATTTAGAAGCCTAGATTAGACCATAAAATAATTAATATCCTGATGTAGTAGTCTACAGTAGTTTAGAATTAAATGGTTTCCAATGAACCCAAATTGATGACTTGGAGATGCAACTTGCAGAATTTCAAGACAGCATCTGGGCTCAGGTGTTTGTTGACTTGAGGTCAAAGCTTGAGAATATGGAAAGGTGCACTTGGAGAATCAAGAGAAGTGCCTCTAGGAACAGGAAATTTGGAGTGTCTGGAACCGATTACCAGACACTTTTAGCACCCTGAAAAAATATAGCAATGGCTTTACTCACTATTTTCCCTCTATGTACTTTTGTGAGTCCTTATTCTCATCATTAAATAATATCAAAACCAACAAAAGAAACAGATTGACAGATGAAGTTAGTAGCACTTGCTTGCGTTTGAAGTGTACAAAATACCAACCTTCAATTGAAGATTTAGCCAATGAAAATGAGCAACAAAAAAGTCACTAATAGGCAGGTTAGTTAAACAATTCTCCCTCCCCCTCACTTATCTTAATTCAGGGCACCCCACACAAGTTAAATAATATCAAGACCAACAAAAGAAACCGACTGACAGATGAACAAAGAAGTCACTAAGCAGGTAAGTTAAATAATTAGTTTTTGGTTTATTAAATACAGTTTATATTACAATTATGCATTTTTGTTATTTAAACTATAAATATTGTGAAATTATGTGTTTTTTCTCAAAGTGACACACCACTCGAGTTATGCTAGTTTTTTGGTGAATTGTGACACACCAAGCTCAAAAGGCTGCCCATCACTGCCCTAACTGTTCTCCCATGACAGCCTGTTTGCCCTAACTGCTCTCCCTTGCTGGCCTCTCCTGGTAACTGTTCTCCCTTGCCTGCCTGATTGCCTCTAACCTCCTCTGCCTTGGCCACACCCACATGGCTTTGTTGGGAAGGATGTCTGGAAGGACATCTAGAAGGTCATGTGGAAGATGTTCAGTCTACTTTGCATGTTTCTCTTTTATTAAATAGGATGCCACCTTGTCCTAAAAATGCAGGTTGTTCCCAGGTTTTCCTATTGTGGAAGGGGAGCCCGCAGTAGCATCCTGGGTTATAACCAGGGCTTATGCGTTTGTGCTTTATCTCAGCAGATGTGATTCCTATAAGAAGACTCTTGGTTGTACCTTGAACATTTCTATTGAATTTACCAAATCATACCTCAAAAATGTTGAACCACTTTAAACTCCCACCAGCAACCATGTATGTGCCCTCCATCCCACTTTGATGCCAATATCATTGATTTCTCCTTAGAAGCTTCCCTTCTGTCAGCTGGGAATGCTTGGTACTTGAGCCAACCTCATTGTTCAGTTGGGGACTTGATTTCCTGAGATAGAATTATGGAGAAGGAAAAGTAGCTTTCCTCTACCTTTCTGAGTTCTTAGTGGGGGCCTTTTTATTGAAAGACAGATCACCAAGAGAAAAACAAAAGTTCATTAACATGTGTACCTTGTGTATATGTGGGAGATCCCAGGGAAAAATGAGTAACTCCCCAAGGTAGCTTAGAATGCAGATTTAAATACCTTCTTCCTAGGGAAAGGGGACAGGAGATACAGGGCTCTTAGAGGATAGTAATTGATATTTAAGAAAGATGAATGGGGTGGGGGAAAAGCGTTTGTAACAAAGTTTGGGTGTGATGTCAACTTCTACTCTCCTGTCCTGTGACAGGAGTCAGTTTTCTCTTTCTAATGACACTTCTCCTATCAAGGGTACTTATGATATTTAAGCTCCTTTAGGGGGGTCTGATTTTAGGAAGATCAGGAGACCAGTGAAATCCTCTGCATGCATTTGTTGTTTTTCAAGCATCTGCAGCTCAAGATCATCAATGTAACACCAAAGGATATGTTAGGGTGGCATGTTCTCTGACCTTCAGAATAAACCCAACAGAAGCTTCTTTCCTGTCTTAGATGATTTGCAACAGTAGCATTATGCCCTGGATTTGGTATTCTGACCAGAGCTTCCTGGGAGTGATCATAACATTACCTTGTGTTTGTGGAAAGGTGTTGGCCACAGCACTAAGTAATCCAGGGGAAGTTTTCTCATCTTGTGTAAAGGGAGATAAAGTTATGATAGTCTATCTCCCTTTCTATATGTTTCTTGTAGGTTTGTGTCTCCACTGCCCCAACCCATGCCCCTCAGCAACCCAAGTACCTCTGCCTCAGGCCTTGGGGCTGCTGAATGTCAGGCCTGTGGGTTTGTGTCTCCAATTCACTCCCCAACCCCCCAGTTCCAGGTTTATTATGGCATGACTTGGAGCTGCTGGGGGCTGGCCCCCCTGCTTGTTTTGTGGCTGTGATCATGACCCCTGTGGCTCCCAGCACTGCCATGGCCGGGCTTGGGGCCAGGTTTTTGGCTGTGATCATGACCTCTGTGGCCCTCTGGTGCCTCCATGGCCAGCTCAGGGAGGGGGCCTGCCTGCCATCTTGGTCAGGGGTTAATTTGCATATTGCTCCTATTAGCTGGTAGCATAGAGAAGGTATGGTCAATTTGCATTTTTCTCTTTTATTAGATAGGATATGCTCATATACACAAGGTACAGAATGAAGTGTTTAAAAATAAATCAGAATATTTTCTAGAAATTATTGATAAACTTTGCAATTTCTACAGTTAGAAAATATATTTGCATTATTATAGCTACCAATCAAATATATATATATATTGGTTTAGATTTCACAGGAGTGTATCTTGAAACAAATATTCTAGTGTGAGGAGTTTATTTAGGAAGTGATCCTAGAAAACAACAGTTAAAGGAGGAGGAGAGACAAGAGTGAAAAAAAAGTTACTAAAATCTGTGTTGTCAAACAAGTTATCACTGTAGGCTCCTAAGTTTCAGCCCCACTGGAGAACTACGTGAGAGCATATAGAACATCAGTCACCAATATTGCTTAGAAGAGGCAAGAAATCTAGTGAATTTATCCAAAAATTCTCCATCATGCCTGAGCTATGGCATGAGCCAATTGTGCCCCATGGTTTAATAAAAACAGCCAGACAAAGAGTTAGAGGTTCATGGGAAATATCCTTAAGTGGATAGAAATTCAGGCTGAGGGAATATGAATGGTGCACTCTGATCATCTGCTAGCTATATATTTCTATTTGATCTAGTGGGAAAAAGAAATAGAAATATTAGAATTAAATTCGCCCCTATTTATTAATATAATATACCATCAAATATTATATGTGATTTTTAACAGAAAAAATGCACTATAGAATAGAGTTTTCTCACCCATAATTCCCCTACCTAAAGTTACCAATACAATTCTTTTGGTGTATTTTGTTGATGTCACTTTTGCTGATTTTTAAGCTGTTTGTTTAGAAAGAATATTGTTAGGTTTTCACTCCCAGCTAAGATGGAGTAAAATAAATTGAAACAAGTCTAGACAAAATGCACACAAAACACTTTTCAAGATACTGGACTTCAGGCAATAAAGGACAATGGTCCCTGAGAGGTTGGGCACAAGCAAGGTAAGTTCTACCACTGCTCCTGCATGCAGCCTTGAGTCTCCAGGCCATGGCACAGAGAAACAGCCAAGAAACAGACACCCTGCACTGAAATGGAGCTGATAGTTAGACACCAAGGAAAACTATAGGTCCCAGGATGGATGACAAGAAAGGAGATGGCTGCAAAGGAGATAACTCTGGAGACATTCAGAGAGCCCTTTTGTATATCAAGCTGAGGATGGGAAGGAAAGAAGGGAGGAAGGAAGGAAGAAAGGAAGGAAGGAAGGAAGGAAGGAAGGAAGGAAGGAAGGAAGGAAGGAAGGAAGGAAGGAAGGAAGGGAAGGAATTTCCCAAAATTAATAGGAGGGAAGGTGTCTATTATTCTCAAAGGGGATAGAATATAGAGCTAGATTCGACCAGAAGGGAAAAACTTATAATTCCTGGTACATTGGGTAGAAAGCACATTGGTCTTGCCTCAGCAGTGGGAAACACTTAGATTTAGAACAGTATTATTTTCATCTTTAATCATCTCAAAAGCAATAAACAGATAAAAGTGTTTATAAGTAAAACAGTTTGGCCATTATTAAACAGTAACACATACACCTATCATTATATCAACTGCACTTATATAATTATGGAAGCATCAACTGCACTTATATAATTATGGAAGAGGAAATATGCATATGTCCACATGAAGCCATATACTGGAATGCTTATAAAAACTTTTCTTGTAACACCCCAAAACTATAAATTACCCAAGTGCCCACCACCAGGATGAATATGTAAATATATTTGTGTATACCTGAACTGATATCATATTGTATGTCAACTGTAAAATTAAAGAATGATCTAAATTTTAAAAAAGAAATGTGATTAGCATAAAATAATTGTTGTCTATCTATACAATAAAATGCTACCCAGAACTTTAAAAAAAGTACACTACTGGTACATATTACAGCTTAGATGAATCTTAAAATAATTATGCCTGTGGAAGATGTTAAATAAGAAAAAGCAATTACTGTTTGATGCCATTTATATGAAATTCCAGGAAATACAAATTAGTGTACAGTGATGGAAGGCAGGTCAGTGGTTGCCTGGAGATAGAGAGTAGTGGAGTTAAAGGATGGACAGACTAATTACAAGTATCGTGACCAATATTCAGTGGGATTTATATGCTCATAATTTATATCATGGTGATGTTTTTACAAAGGACTATTTATTCCAAAACATCAAATCTTATATCTTTAATATTGGCAGTTTTCTGCAGGTCAATTATACCTAAATAAAGCTGTTTAAAAGAAAAAAGAAAGTCTGACATTTGTGCTCAAAAGCAGTGTTCTACTTGAATCTACTACTTCTGATAAGTTTGTGGCTTTGGTCAACTGATTTGTAAATTATGCACCCCAGTTTCTCATACATAAAGAGAGCAAAAAATGTTTATGTCATATTTAGAGATTATATAAGAGAAGCACCTGATTTTGAGTAATTTTCAGGTGTCTGAGATTCCCCCATATTATTTCTTTCAAATTATATTTTTTATGTCAAATATCTTCAGAAGAATTGCAGTTCTTCACTAAATATGATAGACTTTTAGAATTCACTTTCTATTTTAATATATTTCCAAATGTAATATACACTGTTTTCATTTAAAAGTGGGTCAAAGTCCCACATCTAGTAATTTTTTTAAATCTTTATACAACAATGGAAAATAATGAATTTTACAAAAAAATGGCCACTCTATCAAACCAGATATTCATAATAGTTATATGTATGCTAATTCTGTGCCAATATTTATAAATTTGATTAAAACATTGTGTATTATACATATTAGGAACTCATTAATATATACTTGGCTGCATGGATGACTGATAGCACCATTTTTGTGCGAGCTTTATAATGTTAGTTGATCACTGAGTCTCAAAACATCTTTGTAAACATCATTTTGCAGAATGTGGTTAATCTGAACATCTTTGAAACATTTATTGAATGTGCATGTTGTGAATGTGAAATTTCTGGAAACTGAATCTCTAGTCACCTGAAGCAATGGTGGGACAGATGGCCAGTTTTTACATAAGGCAGTAGTTGAAGAATTTGCCTCTCAGCGACCCTCTTAAAGCTAAGAGCAAGCATCTGGTGGGTATGCATGAAGTACTAAGTGGACTACAAAGTCTGGGAGGGAAGCCACTTGGCTGCTCTGAGCTATGGAGGCTTTCTTGGAGACAGCACCATATGGATCTATATTGGGCTTAGGAAAGCTCAAATGGAAACTGAAGAAAGAAGCTAAAGTACATTAGAAACAGAAGTTAAGTAGATTTGTGAAGAACTAAATTCAGAGGACTAAACTTGAGTTTATAGTTGTTGTTTTTTATTCCACAATGTGTATTTTATGACATTTGTTTCTGACAATGCAGTGCCATTTAAGGACTGACATTGTGTGATTCATATAATCCTACACAAAGAGCTATCTTCTGACTGTTTTGGATGTTAGGGTTCATTTGTGTATTTAGTTGTCTACATATGTATGTCATTCTGAGATCAACTACTTCATTTATAAACTTTTCTTGATTAAAACAATCACTATTTTTGTTAAAAAACATGTTCAGCAATTAAAATAACATGCATCCAATTGGTAAGTCTTCAACAAACATATATACTACTTGCCTTGAATCCAATGCCTGATTGAGTTTATGGGAAAGAGAATTTGCCATTCTTTTAAATTTTTTCTCAGTAAACTTTTACTGAGTACTTGCTCTATATGGGATTCTGGGGTGAGCAATGAAGACACAATATACTGAACAAGAGTTTTCAGCTCTGGGATCTGGGAGTCACTTAGGATAGACAGCTATGTAAAGAGACTTATCTGACATGGAGGTCAATTCTACAATGACACAATGTGCATGATGTTGGGGACGCAAATATAGATACAAAGGGAGCCCAGGTGATTGTTGGAGGTCAGATGAGGGCTTCCTGCAAAGGAAAGTCATCTTGGCTGGTAGTAGTTAACCAAGTCAGGTATGGTGAAGAAGGAAGAAATGCACATAAAACGTAGCATCATTTGAAAGACAGAAACTAAGCATTTTGTTAATGCTTAACAAAGCTAAGCATTTTAGGGCATTTGTAGGGGCAGAGAGTTTTTGGAGAAATAACTGGGAATAGTACTACATCATAATATTCATGCTCTGCTCTGCTATTCTTGAATGTGGTAGAAGGACCGCCATTGCTTTTAATGAAAGGAAAGATAGGCAGAATGATAATTTCAGTAGCAAGGCAGAGAAAAGATGTCAAAAGATTAAGATCTGAATATGAGGAGAAGCATTAGTGTAGCTGATCTTCTGGACTGGGGTCCTCTCAAGAGAATCAAATGCTCCCCTTGCACTTTCTTCTTGGAGGTAAAGCTCAATAACAGAAAAAGAAGTGGCTGAGAGGATGCCTGGGACCTGGTATATAGTGTTTCCAGTCGCAGATGTCAGGAAGTGGCCTGTGAGATATCCAACACACCTTTCTCCACAAATGCTAATACATAGCTTAGAGGGCAAAAGCTGACTTACCACAAGACCCCCTGACTTCCAGACTCTGTCATTAGTCTATGTGAATACATAAATCTCTTTTCAAACCGAGTTTTTATGTATATATTCTGAGGTGAATATGTGCATCACAGAACACTGCTACCTGCTAGACAAGATTTATATTTAGATGAAATAATTGTAAGGTCACTTTTAAATGTAAGTGCCAGCTACCTATTATAGTGGGCCACCCCTCCCCGCCCTGTCATTCAAGTTTCTGCATTAGTCACAGAACAATGAGAGCAACAGTGTCAGTGTGGATTCCCCCTTGCCCTCGACACTCAGCCTGCAGACTTGCCTGCTCCTTCTGTTGGGACCCTCAGCCAACTGAAGCCAGACTTCCTGTTTTAACTCTCATTTCTCAAGAGGTAATCCTCCCAGGGGATGTAAGATACTTTCCTTGTCTGGCTGGCTTACCTGCCAGAAGCTAGTTTTCTTTAGGAACACTTCTTTCTTAGAAAAAAGTACCATGAACATGGGAGGGTGATTAAGGGGAAACAACTGAATTTGGTTCTCGTCAGTCAGAGCAATTCATTACCCGCAGAACTCACTCTAGAGCCTCCCTGTGCATAGAAATAAATAACATGCAATTTTAAATGGTCTAGTAGTTACATTTCAAAAGTAAAAAGGAACAAGCAAATTAATTCCAGTGTATGTTTTATTTAACCCAACCGATGTAAAATAGTAATAATCTAATACACAATCAATACATTATTAGTGAAATATTTTACCTTCAATTTTTTGTACATCTTTAAAATCCAGTGTGCACCCCTTCTCAATTTGGAATCTCATCTAAAAGTCTATAAGCCACGTTCTACAGAAAAAATAAATAGGAGGACATTTTCTTTACAGTTCACCCAGCCTCGCCTCCCATTCTCTTCCTTCCACCCCAGTGCCCTCCCACCTGATGTTAGGACCCTGCTCCCACCAGGTCCCTCTGCCCTCAGGAGGCCTGGGCTGTACAGTCACGCAGAGGCATGTGGGCCAGTGATGTCTCTTGTAACCCCTCTCTTGCATAGCTGCATTTTTAGGGAGTGATCTTACAAACTATATTGACTATCAGTGAGTCATGTATTTTGAATCCTACTACTTTTGAATACATTTTCTATAGGTTTAGGGTAATCTTGTTTAAGAGAGACAAATGTGAAAAATCTGAGCAAACTTTGAGCTTCCTTGGAGTTTGCAGAGTGCTTGCAGCTTCACAATGTGGAAACGGTATATTGAAGATATATTGGAATATTTCCTATGTTCCTATTTTCTCAACTCACCTTTCTTTCACCTCTGAGGTGAGCTTTGCTTGCTGGCACTGGTCCTTTAATATTTGTCATTGCCATTCAGAGCAGGCTGCATCATGGGGCTTGCCAGTGGAAATTAAACTTGAACATCTACTTGCTTGCTGCCTGCTTGCTTGAGGCACTTTAACATTTTCTCTCAGCTCACCATGGAGCAAATGGGAGCAGCATTGTCAGCTGAGAAGAATTTATTAGCCAGAGTTCAAACCTTCAATAAACAATGCACAGCAGCTCTCGCTCAATCATGACATCCAATAGGCAGATTTCTGAACTAATGTACTCTGGCTTCTGGGGAGAACCAGAAGCTTCAGCTCCCACTTCCAGTGCTTTGCGCTGTCAGTGAATTTACCTCCTCAGCCTCTTAGAAACAAAGTGCACATGCCATCTTAGCAGGAACTCCACAGCCTCAGGCTGTGAGCATTTTAGATGGGAGAGATTTGGGCTTGGCATACTTTAGCCCTATTAGTAAATTATTAAGAGCAGATTATTGCTTCCTTTCAATATTTGGAGGATCTTTCTAATTCAGCATGCGAATATGCCTGTTTGACTATAGGTATTTCAAAGTTAATTTCAAATGAGCATAGCACCTAAAAAGGAATGAATGAATATACTACTTTGTCTACACTAATGAAAGATGAATATGCAAATTGACCATCACTCCACTATACCCACCAGGAGTGAGTATGCAAATTAACTCAACAAAGATGGTGGCGGCCACAGAACTGGAGGGAGCAGGAGGCTTGGGTTGACCCTGGTTATGGAGGAAGCCAAGCCTCCCACCAGCCCTGAGTGATCCTAGCATCGACTCAAGGCTACAAAGTTTTAATTATGGAAGATAAATAAATCCCAGATACCTGTTTCCAGCCAACTCTGGCCTCTGCTCAAGGAGGTGCTGAAAAAGAAAAAAAAGAGGGTCTGGGAACTTGGTCATTGGAGGTGTGTGGCAAGCCTGCAAATAGACATCATCCCCTCACCCAGGCTGGCCAGGCACCCCAGCGGGGAACCCCACCCTGAAGGGGGTATGACCAGCTTGAAAACAGCCCGCAGCTCCTCTCCCAGGCTGGCCACAAACCCATGGCCCAATCCCTGTAAACAGTCAATTGAATATCCCTCAATGGGTCCCAGATGGAGAAGGTGTAGCCTGGGCTGAGGGACACCCTACCCGCTTCATGCATGAATTTTGTGTACCAGGACACTACTTTAAAATAATAGCTCACTATTTTTAGAGAGAGGAAGGGAGAAACAGTGATGTGAAAGAGAAACATCAACCAGCTACCTCCTGCAGGTCCTCGAATCAAACCAGCAACATTTAGTGCATGAGGTGACACCCAACCAACTGAGCCATACTGGATAAGTCTTCATGGCAGCAATGGGGACTATATTTGTACTTTCTTTACCCTAAGAAACATGCAATTATCATGCCTCACCCTTCAGTATAAAACAATTTTAGAGTAGGAGGAACCAGAAGTCTTGGATGTGGAGTAGTTCAAATCAGAGCTACATTGCCCCGTCCTCCATTTCCACTGAAACTGTAACTCCTTGTAAACACAGATGCATTGCCGTCACAGGAGGACAATCACCAAGGCAGTGTGCCAAAGGAACTTGGAAAGGCAGAGCAAAGAATGGGAATGGGTGAGGTGAATGTTTAAAAAACTATTACACATACTGAGAGGATTCACTAAGTGGTCTTCCTGAATGAATGCATATAGAATCCTATTATGATAATTATTAGGGTTTTCTTTTTTATCCATTCCATACCCTTTGCCTTGAGTAGGTCATTCACCCATAAGAACGTCAAAATGTCCTCATCTTTAAAGTGGTCTTATCAATAGCTCCCATATACTGAATAATTCCCTTACCTTCTTGTTTGATATAGACTTGTTTGATATATAAAAGATATAGTCTATCTTTTATACTTTCATGAAACAAAGTTGAGACCATTATTCACTTAAAAATAAATAAAAAGTAAAGGTTAAATGATTAATCCAAGTCCACCATGCTCTTAAGTGGCACAGCTAGAATTCAAATATATGTATTTTATTTTCTTATAAATTATATCAGCTGATTACATACAATATAGTTTCATTTCAGCACGTTACCTAAGCTTTATTTCAAGTGCTAAATAGGCACACATGGCTATTAAACACTGCACTGGATGCATTCTTCTTTTCACTATTCTCCAAAAGACTTAACACTGGTTAATCATACTCTGTTTCCTTGAGCACCTAGCATCACCCACTCCAAATTTTTATAAAATCTTACAAAGTTTCAAGGACCTTGGCTTCAATAATAACGTCACAGATTATCCAGATCCTCTAGAATGAATCAATATCCTTGTACTGCTTCCTTGTGGCATTTTGTCCTGTGTTATCATATTTCAGCTGCCTGTCTGGCATTGTAATTCTTTTTGTATTTATCAGTGTCACTTGCTAGATTGTTAGCTTTTGAAAGCCACAAAATGGGTATCCTTGATCTATATATCCTGTCTAGGCCTTACTATAATTCCTTATATAGAGAGGGTAATAGGTAACTGTCAAAATAAATAAAACAAAATTGCCAGATAAGGAGAAAATAGTAACACATATTTGAAAAATGATCAAATTTTAGTATATGTTATCTATTTGATGTTATAATGCCTAGTTTTAGATGATATTTTAAGACTGATATCTATTGTGATGCCAAACATTTTCTGATATATTTACCATCTGGGACACAATAAAATTTGAGGCTACAAATAAAAATGTATGAAAATGCTATTACTAGTATCCAACTTTGCACTGAAAAATCCATTATTTATGTTATTCATAAATAAATGTATATTTATTTTGGGAACCTACTCATAACTTTGTCATTGGAAATGACAGTTTGTGATGGTTGCATTATACTAGGTAATAGAAATCACATCTATGGAAGGTAATTTCTGATAGATCAAGAAAACCACATATTAAGAAGTCAATGCAGAAGAAGCAACAAATCAATAATAGCTTGTAATTCCATGTAACACAAAGGAATGCTATACTTTCGTTGCCATTGACTATAAAAATTATGAATATTTACATGCAATCCCAATTAGGGAACCAAATAAAAAGTAAAATAGTTTGCAAATCAATAAGATACAGTGAATCAAGCTAATGAATGGAATTTTTATGTCAACTGTATCTTAAATTATCCCTTTAGGTAAAACTAACAGCCTTCTTCCCCACAGACATGGCTTTAAGATGCACTGTTGCTTCTTTTTATTTATTAAATCAAGATTATCCTTTAACACCAGAGGTGTGCTTTTTAACTTAAGAAAGATAAATATAAGCTTTTTAGAATTTATCTTTACTTGTACAGTTGGTATCAATACAATGAAAAAAACAGATCTGAAAACATTATCTTATCTAATAAAAGAGTAATATCTAAGTTAACTGTCACTCCACAACAAAGATGACAGTGCCCATAGTGGTTGGGCGGGATGCTGGCAGTGTCCCCTGGCAACACCACTCCAGAGTCTGCGCCCTGGCCATGCAGAGGGAGGGGAGGAGAGGACCCTTGTGCGGAGGCCGGGGAGAGGGACACCAGGCTCACAGTGACTCTAGCCCAGTGTCTGCACCTGGGATGCATGGAGGGAGGGAGAGGAAGGGTCTCAAGCCAGAAACGGAAGCCAAGAGCATGGGAGCATTAGGAATTCTGGGAGTCATAGTTCTGGTGACAGACATGCTGCACAATCTCCTAGACACTTGAGCAAAGTGAGCTTGGAGCAAGTTATCCTTGTAGGTGAGGGGTGTAGGGAAAGCAAAGGTGAGATACATAAGTCAGGGTGTGGAGGAAAAATTAAAAGGTAGATATCCTGAAACTTCTAGGAAATCTCCAACAGTGGAGCTCTATTATTCTGTGGGTGCCAAACCAGACTGGGCTGGGGTCTCAGACAATTCATTTACATGATTGCAAGACAGACAGAAACTTTACTCTTTCATGAACCCAGGCAAATACAATGCAAAATATGCACATTTTCATGGAAGAGGACTTAACAGCACCCTTTGCTATACACCTTTGGTAAGGCACCTTTTTGGTGGCCATCTGTGTTAGTTAATTGCCATAATCAAGAGTAAAAATTAAAACGTTTCTATCTCTATGACGAGCAGTTCCTTACAACTTGGAGCAAGGCAACTATCCTATCTAATAAAAGAGTAACATGCAAACTGACCATACCGCCAATCAAGCCTTGCCCACAAGCCACATCCACAAGCCAATCAGGAGCAAGTAAATCCCAACCAAAATGGCTGAGGCCACTGAGAGCAGGAGGGAGGCTTGGGTTTCCCTAGCAATGGAGGAAACCAAGGTTTATGCTGTTGCTTACCTAAGCCTCCACTCAATGTTACAAAGTTTCAATGATAGAGAATATATCCCAATAGAAACGGCGGCAGCCATGGACTTGGAGAGAGCAGAGGCTGGGGTTGCCCGGGAGATGGAGGTAGCCAAGCTTCTGCAACTCTGGCTAGCCTAGGCCTCCACTCCAGGCTACAATGTTTCAATTATAGAAGGTAAATGTCCCAACAGAAATGGCTGCTGCCATGGAACGAGCAGAAGGATTGGCTCCGCTCCAGGCTACAAAGTTTCAATTGTAGAACATAAATTAATCCCAGATCCCAGGGCCTCTGCTTGGGTTACTAGGACGTGTGGCCAACCTCCAAACCATCACAAGCCTCTTGCCCCAGGCTGTCCCATTCCCCAAGGGAACCCCAATCCTGATCTGAGACACCCTTCAGGGCAAACCAGCTGACCCCCACCAATGCACCAGGCCTCTATCCTATCTAATAAAAGAGTAATATGCAGATTTAACATCACTCCAAAACACAAGATGGATGCCCCCATCTGGTCAAAGATCCTGCCCCCATGTGGACACAAGATGGCTTCCAGAAGATGGCCAACAGGAGAGGACAGTTGGAAGGGACCAGGCTTGCTAGAGAGGGCAGTTGGGGGTGACCAATCAGGCAGAGGAGGGAAGTTGGAAGCAAACAAGCTGGCAGGGGAGCAGTTAAGCATCAATCAGGCTGGCAGGGTAGTGGTTAGAGGGTGATCAGGCTGGTAGGCAGAAGCAGTTATGGGTAATCAGGAAGGCAGGCAGGCAAGCAGTTGAGAGCCAGCAGTCCTGGATTCTGAAAAGGATGTCCAAATGCCCAGTTAGGCCTGATCCCTGTGGGCAGTCAGACATCCCTCAAGGGTCTTAGATTTCAGAGGATACAGGCTCGGCTGAGGGACAACCCCCCCAAAATCCATGCACAAATTTCGACCACTGGGCCTCTAGTCTATAATAATAAAAGTGTAATATGAGGGGCAATGAGGCAGGCAGGCAGAGGCAGTTAGGGGCAATCAGACAGGCAGGTGAGCAGTTGGGGCGATCAGGCAGGCAAAGTAGTTAGGGGAAATCAGGCAGGCTGGCAGGTAAGTAGTTAGGAGCCAGCAGTCCTTAATTGTGAGAGAGTGCAAACAGGGCTGAAGAACCATCCCCTGCCCCGTGCATGAATTTCATGCACTGAGCCTCTACTTGTAATATAAATTTCTGTAATTTACCCAAAATTTATATCATGAAAATACTAAAAAGTTGATAGACTATAGACTTGCATTAATAAAACATAAAGTACCCTTACTTTCGGTACAGATGGCTATTATTATAAATATTTCCAGTTTGTTGTCTTTGTGTGGTATATATACAATTTATCTGTAGCAATAAAACAATAAAATTCCAATGGTAATCAAATTTTGCCATTACAGTTCAAATTCTGTGGCAGCATTAAAAATTTTTCTTTTTAAAAAATATTTCCAAATTAAGTTTATAGTATTCTTTATAGTAGATTCGATGGGATATTTTAAAATGCAGAGTCCATATATTTCTCTAAAAATATTTTAGATTATTTATTTGATTTTCGTTTTGACTGGTGTTGAAATTATTTTTGTTCATGTGTCTTAATTGTTCTTTGTTATCTGCAAAAAATCAATTTTTTGCATATATTTATACTTGAGTTTTTTACTTTTTAAAATCTTGTTTTTTAAAGCATGTATATAGCCAGGGTGTTTAAAAATTCAAATTATTTTACATTAGAGAAAGGAGAATTTCTGTTCACTCTCCTAGCTTGTACCAGCAAACAGAAGTCATTACTTTGAAAAAAAATTCTAATCTTTTGTTAGGTGATTTACTCTCTATCTCTTAGTGTCATTTGTGTACAACTAGTTCTTGCTTTTTCAGGTTTGGCATGACCTATTAATTTCACATTGTGAAAAATTGGGATTTGGCTCTGTCACATATTTCCATCTACAATGAATAACAAACACACTTTCTCTTCTCCCTCATCTAAACTAGTTGTCTTATTGGCTGAACAATATTCAATGTTTCCATTATTATGGCTAGGTGAGGCTGGTGGTATTCTAAAATTGCATGTCTCTTGTATCACACTGTTTGTTTTTCCTGGAGTTACTAACGACCTAATACTTTTATTTGTTTAACTTATATTCACTTTTCATTAAGTTATCTCCTAGCACTCCACCGGAAGTATCAACCTACTTTGAATAATTCTAAACATGTGGACATTTTTTTTCTCTTTCTTATGAAAAATCCTCCCCTAAGTGGATCTCATATCCTGATGATTAGTTCACTCCTTTTTGGGGGATGGAGATCCGCTCTATAATAAAAGTAAAAAATGTGAGAAAGTACATGTATAACATAGTCTAATTTTAGGTTCATGCTTAACTGTGAGTATAAAATTAATGTAGGGAAATCCTTTGCTTCAGTTAGATCTTCTCTTTTCACAGTATTACTTCTCTCCCCTCTAGTTTTCTACATTTGCTTTTGACACTGTGATACTACTATGTTAATGCTTTCTCTGAGAGCCTTTAGGTATGATCTCTATTTCCAGTAAACTTAAATTTGGAACCATGTGCTTTGTTATAAATCTATTTTCATTAGTTGACTTGCAACTAGGTGACCCACGCAGTCAGACAATTCATGTCCCCCAATTTGGAGAATTTCCCTAGACTTACTGATTTGATAATTTCTTTATCTCAATTTTCTCTATTCTTTTTGTGGTATTCCATTTCCAGATTTTCTCTCTGATGGGCGGATTCTAAAAAAAAAAAAAGTAGTAATTCTTTCTTTTGCCATCTCTCTCTCTCTCTTTTTTAATTAAATTTTCTGTATTGTTCCCACAACCCTATCTTCCCAGTGGTCAGCAAACTCATTAGTCAACAGAGCCACAGTTTGCCAACCACTGTGCATTTTCGTTTTTTTAATGCTATTATTATTTTATTTTCAAAATGCCCACTTACATACTTATTTAAAGCAATTCTGCTTTGCTTACCTTAGAATATTTCCCCTCATTTTACTGCTCCTTATGAGTATGTAAATAAATATATATGTAGGTATTTATGTGTGTATGCTTATTGAGGAAAGTATGAAGTTAGTTTCAGAGCTTATGCTTAGGAAATAGCAGTCACAGTAGAAGAACTAAAAAATTCTTGTAATAAGTTTACTTTGCTGAACAGAAAATTGAAGATGAGATTTGGGTGAGCCATCTCATTACCTCACTTCATTATATAATACTATAGTATTAGTATAGCATTATACCACACAACTATAATATATGGATTTTTTTTCAATCTTGTCTCACAAATGTTATAGTTAGTAAAATTAAGCTAAAAATCTGGCCTTATAAATGTTACAGTTAGCAAAATTAATCTAGAAATTGGAAAAATTAACCTAATTTTTATTTACTTCATTTTGAGGAGTTCTAGTGATTTATATTTTATATTTTATGTTACTGTAGTTTTATTTTATTTTACTTATTTGATTTTCCAAACAGGGAAAATAGATTTAAGACATGCACTATTTTGGCTCACATAATTCCTACTCTGAATATGTTACTTAAGATTAAAACATATTCATTTATTTGAATGTTTTATCAATAATATCATGATAGCATTGATTTTTTGTTTATATTTGGTTGTTTTAAAGATGGAGACTGTTTTATTAGTTTACATAACTTGTTTATGTTTTATAATTACATTTATTTTTCATTGTTTCTGAAAAAAATCTCCTTGTCCTTACCGTTCACTCCATCCAGTGCTGAAGCAAACAACCCTGCTCCATGCAGGTACAACCTGACAACACTGCTTCAAATGTGTGCTCCATTCCTTTTCCTCCCTGTATTGCAAGTCAGGGATCAAACAGAAGCAACCTAGCAATGAGGATTGGTTAAAACACAGGGCTACCTTTGTCCAATAACAGATAATGTTTCCTCCTATTTTCTCTCATGGATAAAAGTCTTGGTTGTTTCATTAAGCAAGCAACACAGACTAGTAAAATAGTTGCTGTGAATGGGGAAAAATAGAGTAAATGGTACAAAATAAAAAATGATATAAATTATTCTAAAAAATTGTTGAATTATAGTAACATTAATAAGCATTTTATGTCTAAAACAAGAAATTACAGATATTACTGTATTTTCAACTAGTCAGTAAGTCTTTTGACTTTTTAATTTTATCTTGTACTTCATGTTTTAAGAATTTGGATGAATGTGTCTAGATATAGGTACCTAATACTATAAAGTTTTATTGTTGTTATTGGAGAAACAATTAAAGACAATTGGGACATTTTTTTAAACAAAACAAGACCATAAAATGTTTATTTATAGGCAGCACTTCAAATATCTTAATAGAATTTTTAAACAAAGTATATAAAGTGAAAGGGAATTAGTTAGTATAACATAAAAAGAAAAAGTAAAGTACTTAAGAAAAGGGAACACGAATAATTTTTTCCTAAGCTATTCAAAGTAAATTTGCTTTGACCACTATTTTACATTTACCTGTTTCACAACAAATAAAATATATGAATGTTTAAATAATTAATTCTTAAATTAGATATTGAGATCATCATGTATAGTGTTTTATCCTCATTCTTAATTCTGTTCTCATGTCCTAGTATTGTACATGGAGTTTAGTGGAAATGAAACAAATGCATGATGATTGAGGAAATTAATGAATCAATAATATTAATCTACAAAAACTCTGCATTAGACTGATTTTTAAACTAAGCCTCAAAATTTACTATTAATTTATACTGGGAAGATAAGGTTTTTATAATAGGCTACCATATATTGAATAAAGTAGAAAGTAAAATAAATTTTAAAAGAGTAAAAAATGAGGAAAATTTAAATTTAAGTGTTTCATTGACTTCTAAGCTGGAAAATAAGAAATTCAGGGAATAATTTTGTTTTTACCTTTTAAAAGTTATTTAATTTAGGTATTTTCCCATACATTAGTAATTTTTATAGATTAGATAGATAAAAATTGATATTTGAAAGATGACTAAAGATGTTCTTAAAAGAACTGTTTTGACAAGTTCTAAATGAACTAATAAGTTCATCTGTGTATAATAAACTCATTAGAATCTCCATTTCAATTTCAAAATTAATCAGTTTGGTAGTACCAATAAGTCATTAAGTATTGATTTGATAAGACCCTAGCTCCCCCAAAAAGGCAATAGAAGGAACATAGAAGCATGTGTGTAACCAAGAAATATTTCAAAAATAACACAGAGATTGTCAAAGATAAAACACATCTCTATGAGAACTTTTAATCTCTCTTTATCATCAAGGCTCTCTCAGTAAAGGCTGGCATCTTAAGCTGGCTTGAGGAAAGCTAACACAATCAAAACTCCATGTGGAAAGGCTTCTGGAATCTTTCTTTGAACACTGAGAACTTTCCCTTTGCACGGCATCTGTCTCTGCCATTTTGGGAGTAAACAATCTGATGAGAAATAGCACACTATCCTTCAAAATGATTTTGTAGAGAAGTCAAACTCTTAACTGAAACTTAAAAAAATGATTTTAAAAAAGTGACCAATAAATGACAGTACTTGATATTTGCATTTATTATCCTCATTTAAAAATAGTGTTTACGTTCAGTGAATATAAAAAAAAATCTTGTGCTTTTTTTTTTAGTTTGAAGAAACTAAACATGTTTTAAGTAAGCCTTTAAAAATTAGAATAAAGACAACTTTTAAAACTCAAAATAAATGAAATCTACAGTCCCCAACTCTACATTTATCAAACTAAAAAAATCTGTGATTATTTTTAAAGTATAATGAAAGTCCACACGGAGTGAAGGAATGTCAGCAAACACCTGTCCATCACAAAAGAATAGTTTTCCTTTACAAACCATACTTAATTTTGATTGAAGAAGAATTAGTAAGATCATTAACTGCTTTTATGTTAGTCATTTTCCTGTCTGTCCATCAAAGGAAGAAAAACTCCTGTGTCTACAACTGAAACTAACGAACAGGTAAGGCCTCTGACCTTGCTGAGCACTGACATCTCTGTCTCCATTTGTCATTTGATCTGCGGTTCTCAGCAAACAGATGTCTCCTTTCGCCTGAGGCATACTCAGAGTTACTAGGGCAGCTGTTGCTATGACATTTGATGAAGGTATGGAAAGTGATCATAATATGATAATGTGATAGGTCCATCCAACAGTAAGTGCTTGAAAGCATGAGAGGGGAATGATGTATTCTCTTCTCTTTTATTAATGTTCATTTTAAAAGTGTTTTTAATTAAATGTAACTCCCCTGTGTCAAACATGATTTTTCCTTTAAATTGCCTGTAAGATAATTTACAAAGAGATGATCTGTGCTTTCAGAGTGCTTCTATGTAACATCCGAATTCTAAATGTTATTTGCATGAGAGAAACTACATGTATATATATATATAAAAGTCTAAGTGGCCAGCCAACTGGCCAGTAGCTATGATATGCAGTGATGACCAGGGGGCAGATGCTCAACACAGGAGCTGCTGAGCTGCTGTCATTTGGCAGTGATGGTTCTCGGGTGATGCACCCAAAACCAGAGAGGTGGGAGTCCATTTCTAGGATGCATCTCCCTGGAACTGCCCACTCGCAATCTGGGACCTCTCCAGTAATGTCAGATAGCAGGTTTTGATCTGATCCCCACAGGCCAGGCTGAGGGACCCCACTGGTACATGAATCCATTCAGCAGGCCTCTATAACATCTAATAGTCTTGTTTCTTTAAAGGCAAAGGTGTGCTAATTATCACCCAGGCCTTCTCACAATGAATGCATATATGAACAGAGGTTAGTTCATTACATTAATAGTAGCAGAGGAGTTCTAACATGCATTAGTAAACTTAGACTAGTCCATATAATTTTGGGTCTGGGGATGTAAAATCTAGCTCACATATTGTGTGAATTTCCATTTTACATATAAAGGAAGCAAGCTCACCTGGTGAGCATTTTCAGTGTGTACATAATTGTGTTTTAAGAGAAGCACTAAGTGTCCTGTTTGTTAGGTCCTAAGATTTTTCAAAACATCCTACATTTAAAATGAATTACATTTGCATTGGGAAATACAAATTGATTCCAGATGTAATAGAATTCTTTAAAAATAATGGTGAAAATATATTTTACTTCTATAAATAATTTATTATTTAGTATATTCACATGAAAATTGAAATGAATCCTAGTTAAGCTCAGAAAACACGGCCATAATAACTACTTTAAAATTATAATACTATGATTATATTTAGCAAAGTTCTCTAAGGTCTATGGAAATAGATAAAATGTAGAAACTGAAACTAAGCCAACATCATCTCTAGTACTTCAATATAGGCAATCTCACAATCCCTTTTATTCTTAGTTTCTTGACATATAAAATGAAACTAATGATAATTATCTTAAAAGATTACTGCCATCACTGATGTTAACATTCATGAATCATCTAATATCACAACTCCTCTATAGTATATGCCATAGTATTATACATATGATAAATGATCCCTCCTATTATTTTTATTCTAGAGCCTAATTAATCCAAAATAGATAAGTGTATGCATGTATATGCATATGTGCATGTGTGCATGTGCATTTGGTCAAATAAATAATTAATAAATAGAAAGTCTTACTTTACTCAATGAGCCTACCTGAGTTCTCTGAAAAAAAATATTTCTAAGGTAAAGTATGTAAAATCCAGTTTTTCTTTTTAGAATAAGGAGCAGCAGTATATCTTAAGTCTCTTGTAATAGTCTTCTTTTATTTGTGTATAGCAACTCCCATGGTGCTTTGTAAAAATCGTCACATCATATTATTTTATTTTGTAGTAAATCTGAGGACCATAATATTTCTAGGACAAATCAAAAGTCATATTTTCTGGGACACAGGTTTTTTAAAGGGATTAATTGAATGGCAGTTCAACTGACAATCACTAGCATACTTAGACAGCACTATATAAAATAACACATTATTTCAAGTAAAAGTTACTTTACCTCAAATTACACTTATGTTATTTCATTTTGATGATATAATTATTGAAAACATATTTTTCTCCAACTATGAGTTTATTTTAAACAACTTCACCAAACATCCATTAGTCTTAAATAGAAGCACTCTTTAAAGCTTACTGACTTAAATTTGTTAGACCATGTTCATAATTTGTTTGAAGTAAAGGGAAGACTTTGTTTATAGACATGTCAGAGATTATAATATCTATATCTATATCTATACCTATATCTATATCTATATCTACATCTATATCTATATCTATATCTATATCTATATCTATATCTATATCATCTATATCATCTATATCATCTATATCATCTATCATATATATATATATATATAAATATATATATATAAATATATATATATATATATATATATATATAGAGAGAGAGAGAGAGAGAGAGAGAGAGCCAGTGATCATAATGCTGTAATGACTGTAACAACCAGTCACTATGATGCCCAAAGTACACTGCCTGATGGGCCTGCCCCACCTCACCTTGATTAGCCCACAACCCTTCCCTCCAGCCAGCCCTTCCCCTTATGGGCCCCCACCACCCTGATTGGCCCGAAGTCTCTTCACCTGGCTAGCCCCACCCCTGATTGCCTCCCCTACCCTAATAGTGGGTGCAGTGGTCTGGCTAGACAACCTCCCGATGCCCCTCCCCCACCCCAGATTGGTCCCCCGACCCTGATCAGGGGCAGAGCTGGGAAACCATCTGCAGACCCTTCCCCCAGGAAGTCTCACCCCTGATTGGCCCCCCATTCAGATCAGGGGCAGGACCACCTAGCCAACCACCCTAAGCCACTGGCCCCCAATTGACCCCACCATGCCACTTGGGGGTGGAGCCTGCTGGCCCACTGCCCACAGCCCCTCCCCATGGCTGGCCCCATGCCTAATCAGCCCCCCCAATTGAGGGTGGAGCTGGCTGGCCAACCTCCCCAGGCCCTTCTCTCCACTCAGCCCCACCCAAAATCAGCCCCCTTTCCCTGATCAGGGGCAGGCCTAGCCAGCCTACTGCCACAGCCCCTCACCACCCCAATTGGGGTTGGGGCCTGCCAGCCAATTGCTCGCAGCTCCTCCCCCCAGCTGGCCCAGCCCTGATAGGGCCCCAATCAAGGCAAACCATCTGGCCAACCTTCCATTGTCTCTTCCTTTCAACAGGCCTGCCCTGATGCACTCCAGTGGGGGCCCAGCTGGCCAGACTCCACTGTGCACACATTCAGGAACTGGACCGCTAGTTTAATAATAGAACTTAGAATAAAATACTTTGTATAAATGACATGAATGATATTTTAAGTTCTAATGGGACTTTACGGGAGCACAAAAATGTCCAATTATATGCACAGATTCTACTGAATCTCTATAAAAATATTAAGAATGCAATCACATAAAGTTGAATGCACATTGCATTAGCAATGTTTTTAGAACCTTATGAAGCAGTAGTGAAGTAGTGAAGAGAAGGTTAATCCAGAACAAGTACGGCTGGAAACAGTAGTGTTATTTTAGAGGTAAAAATGCTACTGAGGTAAAAGTGCTTGTTGCTACTGAGAAGAGTCCAGAGACTGTGTACTTGGCATTGATTTCATGTTTGTTATAATTACACACATCTGATTCCCAACAACACTTGTGGTATTTAGTGAGGTAGACATTATATGACCTTTGATTTAATGAGCATAAAGCAAATGATGATGAAAAGCATGATGACAAATTTAAAGAATAAGCTTCAGAAAAATTATTCTGGGATCAATGAAAATAATGGTTTAGATATTTCTTATTTCTGATAAGTAATATAAAATCTACAAAAATGACACAACGAAATCTTAACAGATGTTAAGTCATCTTAACCAAGCAAATTAAGAGATCATACATCTAAAAATAAAATAGGTTATTTGACATGCACTGTAATTACATTGGATATATTGGTTTCAATAAACATTAAAGAAAAAATTAACATTAGTCCTGCCAACTACATTTCTAAATCTGCTTTTCAAGCTTATAATTAAAATCCTAAATTATTACTGCCACAAATTAACAGTTTTAATGTAATGCAGACATTGTGCTCATCAGCATTTAGTTGTTTTGTAAATGGATTGTATAATAGAAATTTAAACAATATAAACTTCAGTAAACAATATGTTCTAAGAGCCTTGTGTTGCAAGAGAAAATTGTATAAGGTGGACTTTTCTGCTCTAAGACTTTCACAGCCAAGGAGAAAGGGTTGACTCACAAAGATACACAGTGCAGTTCTTAATAGAATCATCTTACCTGCCTCACCTAAAGCAGTGACTGGGTTGGAATACAATTGTTTAGAATCTTCCACTTACAAAGAGCATAGGAGACTCCACTCCCTCATTTGTATGGCAAATGCTGTGATGTTACTGGACGGGTATGGTCCTTTAGTCAGAAGATGACTCTAGAAGTTGTGAGGGTTTTATGTTCCATGATTCCCATAATCTCACTGAACACACACTGATCCCATTTAATTCTCACAACTTTGTAAATAAATTTTATTATAGCAGCTTAGAGAGAAATAAATAATTAAGACATTCATTACATATTTGGAGTTCTGTCAAATTCAACATGAATTTTCCAGTATTGATGTTTTGTGGCATTTGTTTCCAGTACTCTGCCTCATAATGTATGTTTCTTCTTAAGTCAGTGGTTTTGGACTGAACAGTTAAAGAAACACTGCAATTAAAAATGTGATCACAAACATCAGAGTAAGATTCAACCACACAGATCATATTAAGTTTAGTATAATAAATTTTTCTGTTAATTATGATATAATTAATAAAGTCTTAATTTTGAAATAGGTAAATTAGGAATAATGTATAAAGATAATGTTTTCTTATTTAAAATTAGAAATGAATATGAAATACTTTCAAATCTTAAATTTAAATGAATATTAGAGATCTTTATTTATAAAATTAACATGGGACTTGGTACACACACATACTCTTATCAGCTTTATTAATTATTCTTAGATTATTTTACTCCAAGAAAACTACAATTCCAATGCACTTTCTTAATTGAATTAAAAGAATCGGGGTAGCATCAATCAATTCTGTAACACACAATCTGGAAATTGCATTTTGTGCTCACTACCAAAAGTCTAGTCTCCTTTTATCATCATAACCATATATTTGACCCCCCCTTCCCTTTCTTACCTATTTTATTTTCCTCCAAACTCTTTCCTCTCTGGTAAACTACCATACTGCTGTTCTCTTTGTCTACAAGTTTGTTTGCTTGCTTCTTGTTTTTTGTTTTATATCCAAATTTTGGTTGAAATCATATAGTTCTTGCCTTTTTCTCTCTGACTTATTGAACTCAGCATGACACTCTCAAGATCCATCCGTGTTGTCACAATCTTCAATACAATTTAATTATAATAATCTCAGTATAAATTTAGCAATTCCAATTCACGGCATTTTCCCTTCATTTATGGTTGAAACCAATGGAAAAATTATACCAATTTATGGTGTCACCTAGAATTTTCAAGGTAAATTTGTAATTTTGTTCTCAATGATAATTGCCAAATTAGATTTAGAAATAGTATGATAATATACAAAAAACTAATCAAACCCTTTTTGAACTTTTTAAAATATCTACTCTCTGTATTAATAATAGCACCATTCTTACTAATCTCAAAGACATCCTTAATTTCTCAGTAATTACCCTATACTTTTGAAAATAAAAAGGATGATGAAGATAATAATAATGATGATGGTGCTTGTCTCACTTATTAGAAAGGATTTGAATGAATATAAAATGAGAAAAATAAAAGTGTCTTTGAAAATAAAATTACTCTATAAATGTAACATATTACTAATAAAAAATTAAAGTTGCTCTCTTGTTCTTTTCTTCCCCTTGTTTGAGGCTCTGAGGTTATTTAAACTGCAAAAGAGAATTTGTATGTCTGCCATTTTACATACTCATTTTCACATGATATTCCAAGGGATTTTACTTTAGTGAACACATTGTTTAACAAATTTGGTTATTATTTAATGATTATGAATGTCTATTCATAACCCAAGTCAGGCCTCCTATAACCATACACTGAGTCTCATACAGTGTATTTTTCATTTTTCTTTGTTGGCTTATTCTTTTGGTTTACTTTAGTCACCTGCCACACTTCCCAAACCCACACTCACAAAAAAAGTTCATTTCTTCTCTCCAGAACAACCTCTATCCTCACTTCTATTGGTCAATTGTTGGTCAATAATCTAACAAAGTTCAAAGTTCATATACAAGGTGGGCAAAAGTAAGTTTACAATTGAAAGTATGCAAAGCAGAGCTTATTCTTATATTATTATTTATTAATACTTGTTATTATTTTAAATACAAATAACTGTAAACCTATTTAACCCAACCCTATATGTAACCATTAGCCTAATTAGTTTTGTGAGTTTTTGTTTTTCTTCAGAGAGGAAGGGAGAGAGTTAGAAACATCAATGATGAGAGAGAATCATTGATCCACTGCCTCCATACAGCTCCTACTTAGAATCAAGCCCATGACTGTAGCATTTGCCCTCTTTGGGAATTGAATGGTCACCTGGTTCATAAGTTGACACTCAACCCCTGACCAGGGGGAATCATTAGTTTTACAGTTTTTGGCAGGGAAATTTTAGTTCAGTCACATAGCCATTCTAGATCCTCAGGGATTGACAGATCAGCATGGTTATTTCGTACTCTAATCCATGAATACTAGTACATACAAATTATACAAAAGTAAGATGAAGTATAATTTAAATGTGAAAACTCATTTATAGTTGTGGAGATTAAAATACATTTTCTGCATTTAAAAGCTTTGTACTCAAGGGACCAAGATGGAGGCATAGGTAAACACCTATCTTGCTGCCCCACACAACAATTCCAAAACTACAACTTAACAACAGAACAAACATCATCCAGAATCACCTGAAAGCTGGCTGAGTGAAAATTCCACAAATAAAAGTAAAGATAGGATGCTATGACTCAGAGGAGCTGTGGAGGGCAGCGTGAAAATATCCGCGGAATCAGAGGTTTGGAGCCACGCACGCGCGCCAGCAGAGAGGGCGAGTGGCTGCAAACCCGGCCAGTTTTCTCAAACAGGAGAGACAAAGACATCCCACTGCACTGATTCCCCAGTTCCAGGTGAGGTCCGGGGAAGCCACACTCACAGGGAGTGAAATTGGACAGTGGGAAGGCACGCTGAAACTCGGGCACAACAGACGTCTGCAAGCTTGTGGAGAGGACAAACTTGTGGAGAGTGCATGTAAACTTGGGAACAGCAGTTTGCATGTAAACTTGGGAACAGAAGTGCACAACAACATAGAGAGGACTCGTGACGTGCTCCCTTGTTCAGGAGACCACCGGACTGCTTTGTTTTACAACCCTGGATGAGACTTTGGGTGTGCAGACTCATTTGAGGAGAGGCTGAGTTATCTGGCAGCTTTCTATGGCAGTGGGTGGAGATAGGCGGCGGGTTTCTCTGGGAGGTGCATGCAACCTTAAGGACCTGGCACAGAGACACAGGTTCCGCATAGGGCAGATCTGATGCTGCCTGGTAAGCCTGGAGACTCTGTCCATCCTACCTGAATACAGCTGACCCTCACAGTCAATTGGCCTGGAGGTCAAACCCTCTTAGTGCTATCAACAATAATCTGGGCTTAAATTCAACAATTTTGTACAGCTCATAAAGGGTTGCAGTAAGAGTATCCACCTCAGGTAACTGGGGAGGCTGAGCCACTGTCCCTTAGAAGACATCTACCACACAAAGCTAATGGACCAACTCAGGAAAGCAGCCACAATGCAGAGAAATGGAAAGAAATCAGGTATGAAAGAAATGGAGGCAAAAAGACAACTGGACATAGAGTTCAAAACCATGGTTATAAGGTTTTTCAAGAGGCTCGTAGAAAAGGCCGAGACCTACAAGGAAATGAACAAGACCTATGAGGAAATGAAAAAGAACCAACTAGAAATTAAGCATACACTGACTGAAATAAAAAATATTACACAAAGACCTAAAAGCAGTCCAGAGGACCACAAGAACCAAGTCAAAGATTTGAAATACAAAGAAGCAAAATCCACTCAGCCGGAAAAGCAAGAAGCCAAAAGAAGCCACAAAATTGAAGATAGTATAAGGGGCCTCTGGGACAACTTCAAGCATACCAACATCCGAATTATAGGGGTGACAGAAAAAGAGAGAAAGCAAGACAATGAAAACCTATTTGAAGAAATAGTGACCGAAAACTTCCCCTACCTGGTGAAAGAAATTGACTTAAAAGCCCAAGAAGTGCACAGAACTCCAAAATATAGGAATCTAAAGAGGACCACACCAAGGCACATCATAATTAAAATGCCAAGAGCAAAAGACAAAGAGAGAATATTAAAAGCAGCAAGAGAAATAAAGTTAGTTACCTTTAAGGGAGCACCCATATGATTGTCAGCAGATTTCTCAACAGAAACAATGCAGGCCAGACAGGAGTGGCAAGAAATATTCAAAGTGATGAATAGCAAGAATCTACAACCAAGATTACTCTATCCAGCAAAGCTATCATTCAGAATTGAAGGTCAGATAAAGTGCTTCGCAGATAAGAAAAAGCTAAAGGAGTTCATCACTGCCAAACCAACATTACATGAATTGCTGAAAGATATTCTATAAGAAGAGGAAGAAGAAAAAGGTAAAAATATAAATTATGAACAACAAATATACATCTATCAACAAATGAATCTAAAAATCAAGTGAATTAATAATCTGATGATTAGGATAAACTAGTGAATATAACAGAATCATGGACATAGAGAGGGAATGGACTGACAATTCTTGGGGAGAAAAGGGGTGTGGGAGATGCAGCAAGAGACTGGACAAAAATCATGCACCTACAGGAAAGGACAGTGTGGGGGAGGTGAGAGCAGAGGGTGGGATGGGTACCAGGTGGAGGGGAGCTATAGGGGGAAAAAAGGGGGAAAATATAATTAATAAACTGAACAATAAAGATTAAAAGATAAAAAAATAAAATAAAAGGTTTGTACTCAAATTCAGTCTGTCATTGGCAGTGTGACAGTAGATTTTTCTTTTTAAATTCCATTCAAATTTTGTATTTCTAATTATGGCTCCCAACCTTTGGGATCCCCACTTACTGCCCCCTATCTTACAACACTTAACATAACATCCTAGATTGGGCAAATGATTCATGTCACTCTTGAGCTTATGGGTTTAAAATGACTTTTTAGTGTCTTTTGCTTCCAGATCAGATCTTTCCAAATAAGTCAAAGGATTTTTACTGCTCATTAAAAACAAAGCCTTAGGTAACTATCAAAGTGTCAGTCAAGAAGGTGACAGATTAAACAAAACCAGGCACAATACTGACATTGCTGACAATTCATTGGAAGTTGCAACAGTAATGGATTAAAACTGACAGAAAAATGACAATAGAACTTATTGACTAACAGACCTTATTGATCAAGTAAAAGAGCCATGGAAACCAAAAAGAAAATCAAAAACTCAATTTAAACTTACTATTACTTATATATTGTTGATATGAATACATGTAATTTAATTTAGTCACAACATAAAAGACCTGACTCCCAATACCATTGTAAATATATTTTTCACGGTCTAATTTTTAAGAGATAGTCTTCATAATGAATTCTAGTCATGTTTTTAACTTCATTGTGGAGATTTATCTGAGAATAAATGGGGTTGTGAAACTACACAGGGTATTTGGAAGGAGCAGTAAATGTGTATAACCAAACTCAAATAAGCAAACAAACAATAAAAAAAGGGAAGCCCTAGCTGATTTGGTTCAATGCATAGAGCTTGGCTCGAGGACTGAAAGGTCCCAGGTTCGATTCCACTCAAGGGATCATGCCCAGGTTGTAAGCACTATCCCTAGTGGGGGCATGAAGGAGGCAGCCAGTCCAGATTCTTATCATTGATATTTATATCACTCTAGCCTTCTTTCCTCTCTGAAATTAATAATAATAATAAAAATTAGCTCTGAGTTTGGCTCAATGGATAAGCATAGACATGGGTACTGAAAAGTCCTGGGATCAATACTGGTCAAGGGCACATGCCTTTGAGGCAGCCGACCAATGATTGATCATTGATGTTTCTCACCATTGATATTTCTATCTTTCCTCCCTTTTCCTCTCTGAAATCAGCAAAAATATATTTTTTAAAATAATAAATTAATTAAATTAAAATTAATTTTTAAAAAGTAAAGAATAAATTTAAAAGAGGGTTAAATATCTTATTTACATAAACAGTTTTATAATTTGGAATATTAACTTTGCCTAAAAATATAAATGTAAAAATGTTAGAAATTTATTATAAGAAAGTACATAAAAGCAAGGTATGATAGTTAATTTGACAGATCAACTTCATTGGATGAAGAGATGTTCAAATTGCTGGTGGAGCATTAACACTGGGTGTTTCTGGAAGAGACTAGCATTTGAGTCATAGACCGAGCAATGCACCTACTCACCAATGGGGGTGGGCATCATCCACATTCACTGAGGGCCTGAATAGAACAAAAAGGCAGAGAAAGGGTGATATAATCACTGAGCTGGCACATCCATTTTCTGTCCTCAGACATCAGTGTGCCAGGTACTCAAGCCAATGGCCTTGTATTAAATTATACTGCTGGCTTTCTGGTTTCCCAGCTTTCAGATGAAGATGACTATATTCTGCACAATGAGAAAACCTGATGTACATATATGTATATACACACACACACACACACACACACACACACACTAGAGGCCTAGTGCAAGAAATTTGTGCTCTAGGGAGGAGGGGGTTGTCCCTCAGCCCAGCCTGCACCCTCTCCAATCTGGGATGTCTGACTGCCTGTGGGATAGGGCCTAAACTGGCAGTTAGACACCCTTCTCACAATCCAGAACTGCTGGCACTCAACCACTTGCCTGCCTGCCTGCCTTCCTGATTGCCCCTAACCACTTCTGCCTGCCAGCCTGATCACCACCTAACCACTCCCCTGCCAGCCTGATAGACACCTAACTGCTCCCCTGCCAGGCTGATCACCCCCAACTGTCCTTCCTACAGGCCTGGTCACCACTAACTGTCCTTCCTTGCTGGTCTGATTGCCCACAACTACCCTCCCCTGCAGGCCAGGTCACCCCCCAACTGCTCTTTCCTGCCTGCCATCTTGTGGTGGCTATCTTTGACCACATGGGGATAGCCATCTTCTGCGAGGGTATGAGGGTCATTTGCGTATTTCCTCTTTATTATATACTAGAAGCTCAGTGTACGAATTTGTGCACAGGTGGAATCTGGCTGGCCTGGGGGAGGGGCTGTAGGCAGTTGGCTGGCTGGCCCTGCCCCAATCAGGTTGGTGGACCAACTGGGGACAGGGCCAACCAGGGAAGGGGCCACAGGCAGTTGGCTGGTCAGCCCGCCCCCTGGTTGAACTGATAGAATTCTCAGTAGAAAGGACAATTTGCATATTGGCCTTTTATTATATAGAATGATACATATGTGTGTGTGTGTGTGTGTATGTGTAGTGTGTGTGTGTGTGTGTGTGTGTGTGTGTGTGTGTATTTTTTTTTCCATTCTATTTCTTAGGACACTCTTGACTAAAATATAAGGTCTTTCTTATGATCAAAAAAAATTATGTAATCAGAGGGAGGAACCAAGATGGCAGCATAGGTAAACACCTATCTTGCTGCCATACACAGCAATTTCAAAACTACAACTTAACGAAAGAATAAACATCATCCAGAATCACCTGAAAGCTGGTTGAGTGAAAATTCCACAAATAAACGTGAAGATAGGACACTGTGACTTAGAGGAACAGCGGAGGACAGTGTTGAAGAGATGCGCGGTGTCAAAGGTTTAGAGCTGTGTGCACGCGAGTGGATAGGGTGGGTTGCTGCAAAGCCGGCT
This sequence comes from Antrozous pallidus, assembly GCA_027563665.1. Classification (NCBI taxonomy): domain Eukaryota; kingdom Metazoa; phylum Chordata; class Mammalia; order Chiroptera; family Vespertilionidae; genus Antrozous; species Antrozous pallidus. Next base: position 65,486,528 of record CM050519.1, on the reverse strand, counting down.
GGTTTTCTCGAATGGGGGAGACAAAGACGTCCCACTGTACTGATTTTCAAGCTCCGGGGGAAGTCCTGGGAACTCACAATCATACATAGTAAAAACTGGACAGTGGGGAGGCATGCTGAAACTTGGGCACTGCAAGGGTCTGCAAGCTTGTGGAGAGGGTGAACTTGTGCAGAGTATGTGTAAACATGGGAACAGAAGAGCTGCGTGACCGTGCAGAGATGACTCATGACTTACTCTCTCATTTGGGGAAACCACCAGACTGCATTGTTTTACAACCTTTTTACAACCCATGTGTGAGATGTTGGGTGTGCAGACTCATTTGGGGAGAGGCTGAATCTTCTGGCAGTGGGTGGAGCTCAGCGGCAGTTCTCTCTCAGAGGTGCTTGCAGCCATTGCCACACAGCACAGAGACCCAGGTGCTGCATAGGGTGGAGCTGAGGCTTCCTGCTCTGCCCCAAGACTCCACCCATCCAACCTGAGCAGGGCTGAACCTCATAGCCAGTTGGCCTGGGGGTCAAACCCTCCTAGTGCTGGCAACAATAAGTTAGGCTTAACTTCAACAAGACTGTGCAACCCATATCCACCTCAGGTAACTGGGGAGGCTGAGCCACTGTCTCTTAGAGGACATCTACCACACAAAGCTAATTGACCAACTCAGGAAAGCAGCCACCATGCAGAGACATGGAAAGAAATCAGATGTGAAAGAAATGGAGGGAAAAAAATATGACTGAACATAGAGTTCAAAACCATGATTATAAGGCTTTTTAAGAGGCTCCCAGAAAAGGCTGAGACCTACAAGGAAATGAACAAGACCTATGAGGAAATGAGAAAGGACCAACTAGAAATTAAGCATACACCCAGTGAAATAAAAAATATTATACAAAGACCTAAAAGTACTCTAGAGGACTGCAAGAACCAAGTTAAATATTTGAAATACAAAGAGGTAAAATACACGCAGCTGGAAAAGCAAGAAGCCAAAAGAATCTAAAAAATTGAAGATAGTGTAAGGGGCCTCTGGGACAACCTCAAGCATACCAACATCTGAATTATAAGGGTGCCAGAAAAAGAGAAAGACCAAGACAATGAAGACCTATTTGAAGAAATAGTGACCAAAAACTTCCCACACCTGGTGAAAGAAATTGACTTAGGAATCCAAGAATCACACCAAACCCCAATATAAGAGGATCACACCAAGGCACATCATAATTAAAATGCCAAGAGCAAAAGACAAAGAGAGAATATTAAAAGCAGCAAGAGAAAAACAGTTAGTTACCTATAAGGGAGCACCCATAAGATTGTCTGTGGATTTCTCAACAGAAATGATGCAGGCCAGACAGGAGTGGCAAGAAATATTCAAAGTGATGAATAGTAAGAATCTACAACCAAGATTACTCTATCCAGCAAAGCTATCATTCAGAATTGAAGGTCAGATAAAGTGCTTCGCAAATAAGAAAAAGCTAAAGGAATTCATCACCACCAAACCAATACTATATGAAATGCTGAAAGATATTCTTTAAGAAGAGGAAGAAGAAAAAGGTAAAAATATAAATTATGAACAACAAATACACATCTGTCAACAAATGAATATAAAAATCAAGTGAATTAAAAATCTGATGAGCAGGATAAACTGTCAAATATAATAGAATTATGGACATAGAGAGGGAATGGACTGGGAGAAAAGGGGTGTGGAAGGTGCAGCAAGAGACTGGACAAAAATCATGCACCTATGGGAGAGGACAGTGGGGGGGGGGGAGGTGAGGGCAGAGGGTGGGATAGGTACCGGGTGGTGGGGAACTATAGGGAGATAAAAAAGGTGAACAATGTAATTAGTAAACTGAAAAATAAAGATTAAAATATTTTTAAAAATATATAATCATTAATTTATCTTTGGATAAAAATCCAAAACCTAGGGTTATTGGATGCATAGAACTCAAGAATGAGCTGTATTATCTTAAAAGTATCAAGTTTCTTTCTTTTTTATTATTAGAAATCTTTATTTAAAATTCTAATGATAAATAAAATTTTATTATTTAAATCTTGCATTAATTTTTATTTACAGAAAGCTGATAAAATTATACTCTATTTGATACTCATGCTAGGCTTCTAAAAGAGAATATTCTTAAAATGTGAAGTGATGATGCATAAAATCATACCATTATGTTTCCTGAATACAGAGTCACATTAGACATATATTATCTCTAAGTGCAGTATTACACTGATATTACATTTTCTTCACCAAATGTGAATAAAAGTTTCAGAAATTTGATATTTTCAAGAGATACTTAAACTGTCCAATGCTTCATTCATTAAAATATTATTGTATATATTTCTATTGTGATAATATAAATGAAATGTTATGTCCATTTTTTTCTCTGAGTTATTTTCATTGTCCCTGTTTGCAATAATATAAAATATATGAATTCTTAGCTTGAGGTCATAGTATTCTAAAATTTTGGAATCTTTCTTATCAGTTTTTGTTGGAGAACTTTGATAATATAATGCAAGAGAACCAAAATATTTTTATTGGGTAGGCAGACCTCTTAACTAGACAGCATAACATGAGAACTTATATAATTTTATCTTAAATAAAATATCTTGAGATTATTTAAAAGAATCATTCATTATTTCAGACATTTTACTTTGATAAAATATTATCCAAGCTTTTTTTGTTTTTTCCATTTGCCTTTATATCAAAAGCACTTAATAATAAATAGCAGAAGAGATAGTAAGCAAACACCCTACAAGAATTGAATTACATAGACAATGATGGTGAGAGTATAGCATATCCATATATGATAATAACAATTTAAATTAAAGTTTTTAGGTTTCTCCTGACATTAAAAACCATTCCTTGTGCCTGTATCCTGTTTCCTAAAAATTACTTTATGTTTATATTAGTACAATTGTGTTTATATTAGTTTTTAATACATTTTTAAAAATTATTGTAAAGTTATTTTCATTTTGGCCCAAATATAAATTAAAAATTATATAAAGTACTGGGAGTTGGTAGAGGTGGGAAAAAGGGTGGAAAATAGGGATGGAAAGAGACTTTGCTTGGGGCTGAGTGCACAATGTAGTGTGCAGATTATATTTTCCTGAGTTGTATACTTGAAACCTGTATGATGTTGCAAACCAATATCATCCTAATATGTTAAATTTAAATGATACATATTTTATATATTTCTACTATTTTTTAAACCAAATATTTGCCAAATGGTTTTACAATATTAGTTATCAATTATACCTGAGGGACACATTTCTTTATATACTCAGGATATTTTTATATTGAATAGTATAGGATAGTGGCAATTCTCACTATTAATGGTTTAATTAAAATTAATTTGTCATCTTATATAGCTTTGCAATTATCAATTTATTGGCTTTCAACTCCAAATTCATCCTTTAAGACCTGGCTTTGGATGTGGGATTCCTTTTAAGCATATCTCCTTTATGTGGGCATGATAATAAGCATTCTCAGTAGAGGGTGCTGAAGAGACATAGAAGAAAAGGAAGTGTCTCCTGTTAGTACTGGTGGCTAGTGTGTGGGTAGGAGGTAATGGGATGATGATATGCCCCAGCACATCTTAGAATGCCTAGAGTGTAACTTTCAGCCCTAGACCAACATGGTGCTCCCCTTCCTAGATTCCACTTGACATGAACATTGCTCTAGGCTCCTGCCCTAGTCTCTTTGCTGGCTTGTCTCTCCCTACAAGTCTTTGTCCTATAGTCTATCCAACACTGCAGCCATCCTATAATGAACACTGCCCACTTCAGACACCCTGCCTCCTCCACTGACACACATGCCCCTCTGCATTGCAGTGAGCCAAGAGTCTCGCTGAGGCTCATCTGGGTCCCAAAGGATGTTTTGTGCTTGTTCAGCAGCTACAGACCAATGTTGATCTGGGATACCAGCAGAACTGCTGCCATTAATTGCTCTGCAACTCCACCTTCTCCAGTGAGGTCAGAGCCCAGCCTTAGTGGGGAAGGTTACTGCCAGGATTATCCATTGTTGGGCACACTTCATCAGTTATAGGGTACCTTATATCTTATTGTTACTCCCTTTTAATATTATGACTAGTGGACCAGTGTACAGATTCATGAACATTGAAAGGAAATTAATTAGAAGAAATATTTTAATATTGCTATTCGCCCTTTCTCTATAATAGAAGTGTCAAGCAAATTCATGATGGGCAATGACAAATGGAAACACATGCATGCAATTGGCACCAGCAAGAATTTTATATGTATCACGCATGTGCAAGTAAAATTAGCCTTATATATATATATGTATAGAATAAATTAGTTTAATTCAACCTGCTTTCTGATTTAGCTAAACTTTTTCCAGCCCAGTGAAACACCTTTGCTTTGTTGGCATCAGGTCTGCTGTGTGATTTCTCTGGCAGCTCCTGTGTTTAGTGTCTGCCCCATGGTGGTCAGTGTGCATCATAGGGACCAGTAAGATGGGTGGAGGAACACTTAGCATATTAGCCTTGTATATATATAATGATGTGTATTAAACTTCTACTGTATAAATCACCATGTGGGTCTGGACTAGACCCAGACTCATACAATAACATAAGATATCATGAATTAGAGACTTAAGTAAAGTTTGTTAATTCAGTGTCTTCAAGACTTCATAGAACTGTTGACTGAATGTAAAAAGACCATGCAATGAGGAATGTAAGTAGAAAACTGCAAATTCTAACTATAGCCTTAATACCAGCTATAGAAATTAAGACAATGAAGTTGAATATGCATTCTTTTATGCATATATTTGTCCTATTTTTCCTCTATACTATCCTAACAAAGTAAATACTCAACAATGATAAATCACTCAAAAAATGATGGAATAATGTATTGGGGATTTGTCTCTTTATTATGGATATCCTCATTTTAGGGTTTAGGTGAGTATAAATTTGCTGGTATGAAGTATCTACATTAATAAAAGCAAAACATGCAAATTGACCATCACGTTGCTATTTCCCACCAGCCAATCAGGAGTGAGTATGTAAATTAAGATGGTGGTGGCCCTATCCCTAGGTGCTCCAGGCTCTGGGAAGCATGAATGCAGGCACAGAGTGGCCAAGCAGGTCAGGAAGCCTACTATGGGGGGGGGGGGCAGGGGGCGGAGGGAACTATAGGAGCGGCGCTTCTCCCAAAAAGAAGACTGAAGGCAGCACAGAGGGAATGCCTGCGTTCTGAGTGCTGGAGGAAAATAGGTGCTGGCAGCCAGGGGAAGGAAGGCCTACTGCACGAATCTCTTCATGCAACGGTCCTCTAGTAGTTTTATAATTTAGTATGATAGCATTGTTGTTGTTGTGCTATGAATAGTTAACTCTGGGTAAGAATATATGGTACATAACAAAATAGTATCACACATTTCTATGATCCCAGATTGCACACCTCTTTTCAAAATGAATTTGCCAGCTGGGCTGGCTCAGTGACTTCCTGGGATGTGACATAATGGGACTGATATGTCTCTGCAACTTCTGGAACTATGCTTTCATTGGACCCATGACCTCCATTTTTACTCATGGGATGGCTGGACTGAAAGGAAGTTTGTCTGAGTGATTGGTTAATGTGAGGTCACATGAAGAACCCGTTGTCCTCAGTTAATAGCAAATAGCAACTGCCAGACATGTGAGGCCACCTTCCAGCTAGGTATAGCTGCTTCAATCAGCACAGGTGAAACCAAGAGAGGACCCAACCAACCAAACCACAGAAACCTGGGGAATGAGAATTAATACATTCCCTTATGGGATGATCTTTTGTACAGATAAGCTAATTGAAAATGTGTGTGATTATATGTGTACTATGTGATCATGGAAAAGTGTCAGCTGTATTAGGTTCTCTGTTTCTGATTTAGCATCACTGCCAACTCTTTTTATACTCTTTGCCTCATCAAACTCTGGGAATATCCATTTCCCAAGGTCCCCATCCTTATACAGTAGAGGTTAACACTCTACCGTGGAAAGGAGAGAGAGAACTACATAACCAGACACCCAGAGAAGAGAGACCATGGGGAGACAAAGAAACAGCCTGCATATGAAAAAAAAAGCGTGCAACCTGATAAATAAAAATATATATACAGAGGCAGTAAAGCACTGAACAGACTGTCAAATTATAGCAGGAAAGCTAGGGAGTGTTGGGGAGGGAGAAAAATAGATCAACCAAAGGACTTGTATGCATGCATATAAGCACATCAATGGACACAAGACACTCAGGGGGCGGATGGGATGAGGCATGCAATAAGGAGTAGGGGCGGCTGAGGGAAGGTCAATGGGAAAAGAAAGGAGATATATGTATTCATATATGTAATATTTTAAACAATAAAAAACAAAAATAAATACACATTAAAAAATAACTTTACTAAGGCTCAGGAGATCTACATGGTAAGAAGTCATCTCAATATTTATTATAAAGCACATTTTTATACCAAGTTGGTTCTATTCCATTGGATGCTGCCCATCAGACATATCCTATGTAATAGCAGCACATGGGCTTTGTTTTTCAAGTAAAATTCAGAAAAAATGTGATGTTTATTAATTAAACAAAATAGATGGCTAAGCCTCTATCTTATCTATGTACTTTACTAATCTATCCTTAACTGTTTTTTTTAAATGTATTTTTATCCTCATTTGTATTTAACTCCCAGAAAGGTTGATTATGTGACCTTCTTATCTAAAAGCACTGCCATCTGAACAAGACCATGTTTCTGTACATGCATCATCTACATTAAGAATTGCCAGTCCTTATCTGAAACCCTCATTATCCAATTTAAGTCTGTGACCTTTTTTCCATTTTCCTAATTGAGATTTAAAGATATCAGAATTCATACTCCCTGATTGTAAGAATTGGGGGTGCGGTTCCTGTGTAACTAGAGCAAAACATAATAATTACTTATCTGCATAAATAGTTTATTGTGTGGCTGAATTGAAAGTTTTCAGTTCAGAGAACATTTTTAGAATATATTTTTATTGCCGAGACTGGTTTGGCTCAGTGGATAGAGCGTCAGACTGCGGACTGAAGGGTCCCGGGTTTGATTCCGGCAAGGGCATGTACCTTGGCTGAGGGCACATCCCCAGTAGGGGGTGTGCAGGAGGCAGCTGATCGATGTCTCTCTCTCATCGATATTTCTGACTTTCTATCCCTCTCCCTTCCGCTCTGTAAAAAACAATAAAATATATATATTTTTAAAAGAATACATTTTTATTGATTTCAGAGAAGAAAGGAGAGGTAGAGAGAGATAGAAACATTAATGATGTTAGAGAATCATCAATTAGCTGCCTCCTGCACACCCGCACTAGGAATCAAGCCTGCAACCTAGGCATGTGCCCTGACCAGGAATCAAACTGACTTCTTGGTTCATCGGTGCAGACTCAACCCCTAAGCAAAACTGGCCAGGCAGTTAAGAGAATTCTTTAAAATCACAGATAATCAGTTGTAGTGGGTAATAGTAAGTTTTGATAAAAAATGTAAGAGGTGGGTTACCTCTGGACATAGCAGTCAGAAACAAAAGGAGTCACTAATTCCACTGGAGAAAGGTGAGAGGAAGAGAGGTATCCAAAGAAAAGTTTAGGCCTTTCATGTCTCCACATGTGCTTCAGGACCTGCAAAGAAGGGGAATCCAGGAGCCTCATGAGAGACAATAAAAGGGAAATTAAAGGAGCGGTGGTGATAGTGAAGCCTTCAAACATCAGCCCATGAAGAGTGATGAGGTGGCAAGGTCGTGTGCATTTGTTTCACTTTGTTAATCTGCCCTCTTTCCTTCTCATTTCTTACACTGATTTTAAATTTCCAAATAAAAACCAGTCAGAGGATTAAAGAAAGTTATAAATGCTCAATAATTAAAATATTTTTCTATAAATATTTATGAACATCTATATTTATTTTATCTATCTATCTATCTATCTATCTATCTATCTATCTATCTATCTATCTATCTATCATCTATCTATTATCTATCTATAGATGTTAGGTAGATACCTATATTATTAGTTAAATTATAAAAAATTCAAACTTTTGTGTTAATATTTATTTTCTAGTTTCATTTATATTATATTACTAGAGGCCCAGTGCACAAAATGTGTGCATGGAAAAGGGGTCCCCTCAGTTCGGCCTGCACTCTTTCCAATCCAGGACCCCTAAGGACCTCTGGCAACTAACTGTTCACCTGCCTGCTGGCCTGATCCCTCTAACTGCTCTCCCCTCCTGCTGGCCTGATTCCCCTAACTGCTCTCCCTTGCCTGCCTGATTGCCTCTAACCTCTTCTGCTTTGGCCCCGCCAACATGGCTTTGTTCAGAAGGTTGTCCGGTAAATGTTCAGTCTAATTAGTATATTACCCTTTTATTAGTATAGATGCCACATTTTCTTAAAAATGCAGGTTGTTCCCAGGTTTTTCTAATGTGGAAGGGAAGCCTACGGTAGGGTTCTGATCAGGGCTTATGCACTTGTGCTTTATCTCAGCAGATGTGATTCCTAGAAGAAGACTCTTGGATACCATCATCCTCCAAAAATGTTGAACCACTTTAAACTCCCACCAGCAACCATGCATGTGGCCTCAGTCCCACTTTGATGCCAATATCATTGATTTCTCTCCAGAAGCTTTTCTCCCATCAGCCTGGACTGCTTGGTACTTGAGCCAACCTCATTGTTCAGCTGGGGACTTGATTTCCCGAGATAGAATTATAGAAGAGGAAAAATAGTTTTCCTCTACCTTTCTGAGTTCTTAGTTCTTTTCATCTGTAATGAAAAACAAATCACCAAGAGAAAAACAAAAGTTCATTAAGATGCGTACTTCATGTATATGTGGGAGATCACAGGGAAAATTGGTAATTCTCCAAGGTGGCTTAGAATGTAGATTTAAATTATTTATTTCTAGGAAAAGGGGATGGGAGATATAGACCTCTTAGAGGAGAGCAAATCATTTTTAGGAAAGATGAATAAGGGTAGGGGAAAATAGTTTGTAACAAAGTTTGGGTGTGATGTCAACTTCTACTCTCCTGTCCTGAGACAGGAGTCAGTCTTCTCTGCCTGATGACACCTTCTATCAAGGGGACCTATGACATTTAAGCTCCTTTAGGGGGGACTGATTTTAGGTAGATCAGAAGACTTCAGTGAAAGCCTCTGCATGCATTTGCTGTTTTTCAAGCATCTGAAGCTCAAGATCATCAATATAACAACCTAGCATACTTTGGAGTGGCATGTTCTCTGACCTTCAGAATAAACCCAACAAAAGCTTGTTTCCTCTCTTAGAAGATTTGCCACAGTAGCATTATTCCCTGAAGACAGTATTCTGACCAGACCTTCCTGGGAGTGGTCATAACATACCCTGTGCTTGTAGAAAGGTGTGGGCCATATCACTCAATAAACCAGGGTCAGTTTTCTCATCTTGTGGAAAGGGAAATAAAGTTATGATAGTTTATCTTCCTTTCCACAGTTTTCTTGTGGGTTTGTGTCTCTGCTGTGAACCTTCCCTCAGAAGCCTCAGGACCTCAGCTGCAGGACTTGGGTGCCGGGACTGTAGGTTTATGTCTCCTATCCAGTCCCCAGAAGCACCAGTGCTGCAGTGGCAGGACTCCCTGTGTGTGTGTGTCTCCTATCTGGCCCCCAGCAGCTCCAGCATGGCTGGCCAGTATGGGTGTTGCCATCTTTGTTGGGTTAATTTGCATACTCACTACTGATTGGCTGGTAGTATAGTGGAGTAAAGGTCAATTTGCATGTTTCTATTTTATCAGTGTAGATATTTATATATTGTATTATATTGCATTACATTACATTACATTACGTTACATTACACTATACTAGAGGCCCGGTGCATGAAAATTCATCCACCAGAGAGGGGTCCCTCAGCCCAGCTTTTCCCCTCCCACAGTCTGGGAGCCCTCAGGGGAGGGAGGCAACCAGGTGATCAGGGGAAGGCAATGCCCCATTACACCTCTGCTACTGCCACTACCAGTAGCGAAAGCATTAGCTGTCCCTGGTTATATGGGGTGGCAATGGGCAGCTGGGCATCCAATATCTGAGCCTTCCTGTACCTCAGGCAGGTTCTGGATGGCTGGGCGGTCACTATCTAAGGCTTTTCTGCACCTTGGGCCAGCCCTGGGTGGATGGGGGGCTGAGGAGACTAGGTGCTGTCATACTTGACAGTGTGGTAGTCAATTTGCATATCCCCCCCTTATTGACTGTGGGTGCTGCTATCTTTGAGGGTGGAGCAATCAATTAACATATTCCCTCCTTATTCGCTGTGGGTGCTGTCATCTTTGTGACAGCATGAGGGTCAGTTAGCATATTCCCTCTTTATTAAATTAGATAGGATTATATTTTATTATATTAATCTGAGAGCCTGAAAAAACACTGATCAAAATTAAGGAAAAACTCCAGATGCCTGTTAGATATTTCCATATATCATAATGTATTCTCTTAATTAAAACTATTACTTATGACCAATTATGTTGATACAATTTTATAAGGAAACCAAAGACTGGTTTTATATGATGAGAAATTTATCTGCAAGAACAATCACTAATTAGGTCTTAAGAATAAGGTATTACCATATATCAGAATTTCAGATGTTATAGAGCCTTAGGATGATTTTCCTTTACTGGTTTCCTATAATAACACTTTATTATTTGGGAACCAATATTATGTTCCTCAATTAGACTAAAATGCAAATACCATCTACACTAATAAAAGAGAAACATGTAAATTGACTGCACTTCCACTATGTCCACAAGCCACACCCAGCAGCCAATCAGGAGCAAGTATGCAAATTAACCCAACCAAGATGGCTGTGGCCACCAAGTGAGCAGAAGCCTTGGGTTTCCCCAGCAATGGATGAAGCCAAACTCCCTGGCCTTCCCTGGCCTCCACTCAAGGCTACAAAGTTTCAATTATAGATGATAAATAAATCCCAGATACCAGGGCCTCTGATTGAGTCACCGGGGGCGTGTCTGGCCTACAAACCACCACAGGCCCCTAGCCCAGACCAGCCCATGCTCCAACGGAACCCCACCCTGATCCAGAACTCCTTCAGGGCAAACAAGCCAGCCCCACCCATATGCAAATTGACCATCACTCCAACACACAAAGTGGCTGCCCCCATGTGGACACAAGATGGCTACCACAAGATGACCAACAGGGGAGAGCAGTTGGGAGGGACCAGGCCTTCAAGGGAGGGCAGTTGGGGCTGATCACACCTGCAGGGGAGGGCAGTTAGGGGTGACCAGGATGGCAGAGGAGGGAAGTTGGGGGTGGCTGGGCTTGCAGGGGAGTGGTTAGGTGGTGGTCAGGCTGGCAGGCAGAAGTAGTTATAGGCAATCAGGAAGGCAGGCAGGTGAGCGGTTAGGAACCAGCAGTCCCAGATTTCGAGAGCTATCTCCAACTGCCCAATGGGTCCCATGGTTGAGATGGTGCATGCTGGGCTGAGGGACACACCCTCCTGTGGACTAATATCATGCACTAGACCACTAGTTATTAATAATTTACATTACTACCCTTTTATAATGGCAGAATAAAATAATAAGAAGAATTATGAGAACCCTGATTTAGATTTACTCAGCAAGTTGAGTCAGCTTGTTGTTATTATCTTCTCAAAGAGCATATATCTATATTAAGAAAAGGGTAATATGCTAATTAGACCATGAGACATTCCAGATGTCCTTCCAGACAAAGCCATGGTGTTGGGGCCGAGGCAGAGGCAGTTATAGGTGATCAGGACAGAAGGGGAGGGCAGTTGGGTGTGATCAGATTGACAAGGGGGTGCAGTTGGGGGCAAGCAGGCCAGCAGGCAGAGTGGTTAGGGGAGATCAAGCAGGCAGGCAGGTGAGCAGTTAGGAGCCAGTAGTCCTGGATTGTGAGGGGGTTGTCCAACAGCCAGTTTAGGCCCGATTCCACAGGGGTCCAAGATTAGAGATGATGCAGGCCAGGCTAAGGGACACCTCCCCTGCACCGCCCCCCCAAGTGCATGAATTTCATGCACTGGGTCACTAGTATAATAATAAAAGCATAATAAGCAAATTAGACCAAATATCCTTCCAGAGGAAGCTGGAGCTGAGAGGAAAGCCCCAGTCCTGGGTGCCAGAGGGAAGCCTGTGCCTACAGCTGGAAGAAGGAAGGCCTACTCTTGCATAAATTTTGTGCATCACGCCTCTAGTGTTCTATAATGGAGGCTCTGCTTAGACATTGCCTATCAAGTAAATAAAAATAAAAGGAAACAATTGTATCATTGAAAGTAAATAAGGACTGAGTGCCATCACTCACTCTAGGTACCTATATAATTGAGGTTTTAACAGTTCCCACCTCCCATTTCTGCCCAAACATTTTTCTTAACCATGCACTTACTGATCTAAAACATCCATCAGACATTCTAACAACTTTTTCTCTGTACTTATAACTTTCCAAATAACTTATTGCATATTTTCCATGTTCAGAGATGAACTTGTGCTTTGTTTAGGAGAAAGTTAATGGTTATGATGTAGCTAGAACCTAGTTCCCCAATAACATCCCTGTTAATATTTTCACCAGATCATTCTCCTTTTTTTGAAATTTGGGGGAATCACACAAAGGAGATTGAGGTCAGTGGTTGTCAATCTTAGGGTCATTTTAAAATCTGAGATCTATTTTTAGAAGTACTAGCAGAGCCTCATCTCTAGAGATCCTCCTCAATTGGCTGGGGAATGGACTGAAATGGAGCAGCACAAAAACTGGTTTTCAAAAATTGTTTTCAAAAGTTCCCCCAAGTGATTTTTTATAAGTAGCTTAGAGTTAGGTAGAAATAATCTGAACTATATTTGTCCTTCTTATCTATTTTTTTTAAAAAGTATAAACTCTAGTTATTGCTATTAAAAATTACATAAACCCGATATTTTTGTGGTTCTGTTACCCTCTCTTTCAAAAATTACTTATGTTCAATTCTTAAAACACGTTAAGGTTAATTAATAAAGATGCTGAGGGTAAGGAGGTTGATAGATACCATTTATTTTGTGTCACTCTGTTAAATATTTTCCTATGTCATATAATTTAATCTTCACGATAAACCACAAGGTAGAAGTTATTATAACTCCTTATTTGCATACATAGATATGGAAATGTAGATGTAAGATTTGTGACTGAATCTTAATAGACAATGTCACCATATCCACTAGTGAAGCAGAGACCTTTACTGAGGAAAAAAGTAATTTGAGAAAGGGCCACTTTGTTGGGAAAGTCTTTGTTAACAAAGGAAAATCACATTTTCAATACAAAGGTTGGGATAAGATGTAAGTATCCCTGGTTTTGTCAATCATGTTCTTTTTTAAAAAATAATACATTTTTTATTTACCTCAGAGAGGAAAGGAGAGGGAGAGAGAGATAGAAACATCAATGATGAGATAGAATCAATGATCAGCTGCCTCCTTCATACCTCCTACCGTGGATAGAGCCCACAACCAGATCATAAGCCCTGACCAGGGATGGCATTGTGACCTGATTCCCCACGCTGGCTGGGCTGTCACTCATGTTTTCAACTGAGTTTATCAGCATGGAGATTATAAATTAATCCACGAAGTGCTAGACTGTTGCTTAAGAATGTATGGAGAGAAGAATATATTTGATGATAGATGTTTTCTAAGATTATTTATTCTTTGTCCTCAATGATATTCACACTACTTTCAGCCTATTTCTCACCCTTAAAAATGCAAATGGGATATGATCCTGGCTGTAATTAAACTTCACATGCTTTGTGCATTTATTGCACCAAGATCCGGACATACAATTACACCTCCATTTTAAATGAGGAATTGAATTGGAGTTAGAGCAGTCAACTGACATGAAGGGTTTGCAATTTACCCACTGAACCATGCTGCCCTTGAAGCTAATTATAAAAAACTAGAGGCCAGTGAACAAAAATTCATGCAATGGAGGACAGGTCCCTCAGCCCAGCCTGCCCCTTCTCACAATCTGGGAGCCCTCAGTGGTGGAAGGGAAACCAGCAATCATGGTAAGGCAATGCCCCATGACACCTCTGCTGCTGCCACTGCCGGCAGTGCAAGCCTCAGCCAGCCCTCGTTACCTGAGCTTCAGACGACCCTGGGCAGCTGGGCAGCCACCATCTGAGACTTGCCTGTGCCTCAGGCTGGCCCTGGGTGGCTGGGGAGCTGAGGGAACTGGGGGACTCTGGAGGCAGGGTTGCAGAACAGCTGGGCCTGCCTGGGTGCCTGCCACACTGGTGGGGTGAGAGGATTCAGCACTGTCATCTTGTGACTGTGAGTGCCACCATCTTTGAGGGCATGACAGTCAATTAGAATATGCTCTCCTTATTGGTTGTGGGTGCCACCATCTTTGCCATGATGTGAGGATCAATTAGCATATTTCCTCTTTATTAGATAAGATTGGGGAATGCAAGAAACAAGATTTGTGACTGAATCTTAATAGACAATGTCACCATATCCACAACTGAAGCAGAGACCTTTACCGAGGAGAAAAATAGAATAATTTGAGAAAGGGCCACTTTGTTGGGAAAGTCTTTGTTAACAAAGGAAAAATGCCAGGAAATCCAAGGGACTTTAATAATGAGGATTCCTCTGACTGCATGGGACAAAAACTAAACTTAAGCAAAAGGCTCAATTTATGGAATCAAGCAAGAGGTAAATAAATATGCAAATTTCTGCAAGATTCACCAGCTTCAGGGACAAATGGATTTAAGATTCTTAAATCCCTTCAAGCTCCTCTCTGCCTGACTCTGTGTAGGTCTCTTATTCAGGTAAAACAAGTGCTTCTCAGGGATCCTGGTTTTTGCAGCAGCATCTCCCTGTGAAGCACCCTACTTTTCACAGCAAGCATCAATGACCAGCAGTGCAATTTCTGAAATGTCTGCAATTTACAGATTCTCTTACTGACAGTTGCAAACTGGTGGCCTCCCCTGACCTTTACGCCTTCCAGTAATCTTGCACACACATAGTTCCCAGGCTTAAGTGCAGTTACTGTTAAAATTACTACAGGGGTTTCTACTTTCCTGATAGAACGCCAACTAGTACAGAACCTTAATAAAATAATCTTTAAAAGTTTTAGTAAATGACTACTGGTACTGTTTTAGAAATAACATTTTACTCTTAATGTCAGCCTGTCAAAGGCTGTGGAGGATGATTTTCCTTTTTAATTCATTTCCAAATTCCCCACTTCATAATATGAGTTTTTCCCCCCAAAGCTAAATAGGACCCTCTTCCTCTACTTCCATTGGAGCATTTACCTAAATTAACCTTATATTACTGGTATGTAATTAAGAGAAACTCTCTTAGTATTTTATGTTCTTAGAAGACAGAACTTATATTTTATTTATTTTTATCTTCCCAGTAAACTTTCCAGGACCTTTCCTACAGAAAGACTCTTAATGATTTTTTATACTTAATTAAATTTAATTAAAATTATTTTAACATAATATGATAATAAAATATAATTTTATTTATTAATTCACAAATTATTAAAGCACTATAAATACTTTAAATAAATTTATGAAACAAGCCATTTCAAACATTTCTTTTTTAATATATTGTTAGCTTCAGAAAAACCATTCTTTTTCTAAATTTATTTATTGATTATGGTATTACATATGTATCCACTCTTTAATTAAGCTCTTTACAGCTTAACATCTGGGAAAAATAGTCCTGGAATTTAAATATCTATTTATTTTATGTACATTATCTGTTCATAACCAGTGAGTTTCTCTGATCCTTTATATTTAGTTTTGATTTGTAAAACTGCTTCAGACAATAGAGATAAAAGCCTTTAACCTGTCATCTGGGTTACAAAGAGTTTTCAGTGTCTATTATATTTTTAACTTTTACTAAGATGTTTTTGCCACATTTTGTTTTGATGTTGTTATCTATAAAGTAGGTAAATGTGTTAATATTTCTCTTTATATTGCCTTATTATGTGTCATTTTTTAATAGACTTTCTTGCTTAAAGGCTTTTTTAATCATCAAAGGTCTCTCCTCATTTCTCTCTAACCTGTCCCATATTGTGCACCTTGATTTAACCAGGGTTGTGGGCACCATGTAAGTGTTTCCATACATTGCAATGTATGATGTGTGCAATGTTGTTGAGCTTCAAATGGTAAACAAAAAGACATACCTACTTGTACTTACAGTATGACTTTATGGTTGTATCACCATCCATTCCTTCCCTTTTTACTGATGGGTTTTTAGATGGTTTTCATTAGTTTTCTATTTATCTTTTTCTTCTCCTTTTTCCTCTTCTTTCTCTATCTCATCTTCTTTTTAATTTTAATAAATTCACTAATGTAGTCATCTTTTTATGTACGTAGGATAGAATTTTAAAAACATTGCATTGTGGGTAGTAGATTATTAAATTATGGGCATTTAAAATTTAAATAGAGCCGAGACCGGTTTGGCTCAGTGGCTAGAGCGTCGGACTGCGGACTGAAGGGTCCCAGGTTCGATTCCGGCAAGGGCATGTACCTTGGCTGCGGGCACATCCCCAGTAGGGGGCATGCAAGAGGCGGCTGATCGATGTCTCTCTCTCATCGATGTTTCTGACTTTCTATCCCTCTCCCTTCCGCTCTGTAAAAAATCAATAAAATATATTTAAAAAATAAATAAATAAAATAAAATAAAATAAAATTTAAATAGATATCTAGATAGCTTCCAAAAGACAATAGCATTTCTTTTTAAATAGTTCTTGTCTTAACCACTAATTCTTTAGTCTTTTGCACACTTTTCTATGAAATGCATGTTTACATTTTTGACAGAATTTTGAGTTGAGTTATATATTTTTTCTAATAGTTTATAGGAACTCTTTGCATTTTTAGTATGTTATCTGATTTTACCATTCTATGTGCATTATAAATATTGGGTAAAAATCTCATCTTGATCTTTTTTTTCTGCCATTAAAATGATTTAACTTGTTATGAATTAAGACAACATAATTTTAATAGTTTCTACATTGATTTATTTGTTACAAAAATTAAATTCATATGTATACTTCTAGACACATCTGTTATAAAATATTGAAAATTTATATAATGTAAAAATATTCACTTTACCAATATTTTAATATAATTTTAAATGTTATCAGATCTATATTAAATTTATCTTTTTAATAAATTAAGGTAGGTCTCTTGTACCAATTTGCAGTGCCACTTTTCAAATGTGATAAATGAACATATTGAATTAATTATAACCTTTATAATATTTTCTATAGATTTTTAAATAGTATCCAATTGCAAATGTTTTGAGCTACAATAGTGCTATAATTTAATAACAATTAGTTTGTGACTGTTTATAAAAATTATCTCTAGCATCGTAATTATACTATGCTCCTTCTTCTATCTCCTGCAATAAGGAACTGGGGAGGTGTGTGAAGAATGAAATCCCAGCAGATTCCTTTGTGTCTGCAGTAAATTACTGAGTGGGCTTTCTCTTCATCCTTTAGACAATTTCCCCCAGACTATAGATTTTAAGACTTTTGTTAAAAACTTTAGAATTATCATTTGTGAAATGACATTTTTGGACTTGGGGTCCAAACGTTCAGCATGCAGTTTGAAGATAAGGGCTGAGATTACTCTGGTGACCCGGAGATAGCCTGGGAGGATGTTATTGGAATAAAGACTAAAAATGGTGGGGGCCAGAGGAAGGACAGGGGTATGGTAGGGAGAGGTTGAGTGAATACATAGCTGCCTAAGTACTTCCTATGGGCTATGATCGCTAGCTGTGATTAGGTAGTAGTCACATAGTGCATGAATAGACCATCTTATATTGGAGGCAGTAATTATTTTTGGCCCCTTCCCTTGCAACTAGATCTGACTTTATGTTATTTTAAGCTCTATGAAATCCAGTTTATTTTCATTTCCTTTTCGGTCCATGGTTCTACCCAACATACTATTATGGCGGAACTCAGCTAGCGAAAAAAACTCTCTGAAACTTCAGGATTGTAGTGATATTAAGACTATTTGCCCTATATTTTCCCCTTCATTACAAGTAGTTATCCATTGCTGTGAGGGTTGATTTTGTTAATATGCATTTAATTTCATGCATAATCTCTTCTGTAGACATAAGGTAAAACACTAGAATGGATGATGATAATTAAGTGGACTCCAAAGTCTCTAATCATTATAAGGTATGTGGATAATAACAGCTTGAGCCATTATGCTAATTAGGTTTGTTAAAACACAGCAAAGTTAGTTGTAAATAACTTGCAAATGTTCTTTTATGTAAGGGCTAACAGCAAACACTTTTACAATGAGTTAATAAAGCACTAGTCAGGGAGCTACATGCATGACTGAAAATCTAATGTCTTAAATTCAAACTGCTAAAATGTATTTAGAAAATAAGAAAAGAGGTTTAAATTCATGCTATCACTGCAAAAAAGAAATCAGGTACAATTGCCTCAAAATCAGGATTTCCACTCTATAATAGCTTTTAAGTAAGATCTAGTTAATAGCAAGAAAATGCTTTGGAATGTCTTGGCACCATACTTCAGTTTTCATATTACCAGAAGTATTTGCATTTATTATGTATAACTTTTAAAGTTGAGAATATGAGCTTTTTATGAGATATAATTTTTTTAAATGGTAGACTTATTATTCCCAAAGATAAATAATTTGTTAATTCATAGTAAATCAAGTTGTTTGAGTTTTGTTTGTTTGTTTTATTGCTAGGTATATGCACCATATTTTCTTTTACATTTATTAGGGTGCCTCATTCACTGCAAAAAATGCAAAATTGTTTTACAGCTATCCTCTGCAGTCTTCCATGAGGCAGGATTTTTACAGCCCTCTTTAAAAAAAGAAAAGCTACCATTGGTATCAAAGGGACAAACCTAGATCCACACACATAATTCTACAAGGTGAAGTCAAACCACTGAAATCTCAGCCTCAACTGATTCCAGTGCAAGGTTGTGGGTATATTAGTGGGCAAATACTTACATAATTAAAATTTGCTTTCATGACACATATTTTAGTGTAGACTGATAAAGGTTTAAACCTTTTAAAAAAACTAAAAATGTGAAAAAGATTTCCTTATCTAATTAAAATCTATATATTTGCACATTTCCTTAGAATTCTAATTCTTTGTGTTCTTTTATTTCTTTTTTGGCTACTCAAACTATTAGAATAGCCGAAACTGGTTTAGTTCAGTGGATAGAGCGTCAGCCTGTGGATTGAAAGGTCCCAGGTTCCATTCCTGCAAGGGCATGTACCCTGGCTGTGGACACATCTCCAATAGGGGGTGTGCAAGAGGGAGCTGATTGATGTTTCTGACTTTCTATCCCTCTCCCTTCCTCTCTGTAAAAAAATCAATAAAATATATGTTTTAAAAACTATTAGAATATATGAGTTAACCCAGGCACTTTTCATTAATAACAACATAAAAAAACAAAATGATTAAGACTGAAACAGATATAAAAATTATCTCAATTTTTTCAAAAACCAAAAACTGATTCAAGATATTAATTCTAATATTCTAGATATTTTAAATAGTTGAAAATTTCTATTTTCTTAAAACTTAGAAGCAATTTGTCCTTTTGTTTACTTTTTATTTTTTTAAGTCTTTGTTATTTAAAGTATTACAGATATCCCAATTTCCCCGTCCCCCATTGTCCCCTTTTGCTTGGTTCCCATTCTACCTCAAACTTTCACCACCCTATTGTCTGTGTCCATAGTTTATACAAATATGCATATAAGATCTTTGGTTAATTTATTCCCAGCCCTCTCATTCCCCCTTCCCTCTGAGATTCTTTAGTCTCTTCTATGTTTCCAAGCCTCTGATTCTATTTTATTCCTCAATTTATTTGTTTATAAGATTTCTTGCTTATTTATTTTTATTTTTAGATTAAATTTTAATAGATATTTATTTATGATCATTTTATTGTTCACTCTCCTTCTCCTCCTCCTCCTCCTCCTCCTCCTCCTCCTCCTCCTCCTCCTCCTCCTCCTCCTTGTTCTTCTTCTTCTTCTTCTTCTTCTTCTTCTTCTCTTCTCTTCTCCTTCTCTTCTCTTCTCCTTCTCCTTCTCCTTCTCCTTCTCCTTCTCCTTCTCCTTCTCCTTCTCCTTCTCCTTCTCCTTCTCCTTCTCCTTCTCCTTCTCCTTCTCCTTCTCCTTCTCCTTCTCCTTCTTCTTCTTCTTCTTCTTCTTCTTCTTCTTCTTCTTCTTCTTCTTCCTCTTCTCTTCCTCTAAAGCATAACCTTCAACATTTCATGTAATAGTGGTTTGGTAGTGAGGAATTCCTTTAGTTTTTTCTTGTCTATGAAGTTCTTTATCTGACCTTCAATTTTAAATGATAGCTTTGCTAGATTGAGTAATCTTGGTTGTAGGTTCTTGCTATTCATCACTTTGAATATTTCTTGACATTCCTTTCTGGTCTTCAAAGTTTCTGTTGAGAAATCAGCTAACAATTGTATGGATGCTCTCTTGTAAGTAACTAACTGCCTTTTTCTTGCTGCTTTTAAGATTCTCTATTTGTCTTTAAACCTTGATATTTTAATTATGATGTGCCCTGGTGTGGGCCTCTTTGGGTTCCTCTTGTCTGTGACTCTCTGTGTTTCCTAGACTGTTAATTTCTTTCACCAGGTAGGGGAAATTCTCTGTCATTTTTTTCAAGTAGGTTTTCAATATCTTGCTCTCTTTCTTCTATTTCTGCCACCCAATAATGCAAATGTTGCTATGCTTACAATAGTTCCACTGCAAATTGGATGAGACAAGGTCTCAGGGAATCAAGATGGTAGTGAATAGTGTGGGTTATGCTGATGGAAACTCAGATATGGCTACCAGTTAGTTCTGTGGTGGGAGAGGTCCCAGCACAGGAACAATGACCGCACAAACACCCTTATCTGGGACAAAGCCACCCCAAATAATACACCAATATGAGATAATCCAGTTCTTCTCTACATTTCCAAGGTTCTTTTCAAGCCATCATCCCAGCCTTGGAACCCAGAAGAATGTTATCAGAGTAAGTTCCTGCACTGGCCCCTTAAAAGGAACATCCTGGGTCTTCAGCAGTTTCCATGTTACTCAGCCACAATCCCCACTATTTTACAGCTTGAAGTTATGGGGATTTCTCTTCCCGGGTCTGGAGCCCTGTACTGAGGGGTCTGGTGTGGGTCTGAGACCCCTTGCTCCTCAAAAGAGATCCCCAAAGCTACAATATCTCTCCCAATTAAAAAACACCACACGTGGGTATTGAACTAGCCTGTTCCACACCTCACCACTCCTTCCTATCAGTCTCAGTGTGCTTAACTTTTTACATTTCTATTTGTAGGACTTCCATTTAGCCAGATTACAGGTGATTCTAGATGATGGTTTTTCTGTATTTTAGTTGTAATTTTGATGTGGTTATGGGAGGATGTCACAGAGTCAACAGATCAGTCCCTGCTTCTATCTTCAGCCCTCTCCCTGGCCCTGATTTGCAACTCCCTCAACAGTCAGTGCTGGGGGACCGCACCTGCAGAGGAAACAGTCAGCAGCATGGCAACCAAGCGCTGACTACAGGACTGACTTCCAGTTAGTTAAGCCGTGGCTCTTACTGGACGTTATGACCCAGGGTTTTTATATATTAGGATATGCATCACCCATGAACACAGAAAATTGTGTGTTGAAGGGATGGGGTCAATGGGTTTAAAAAAAGAACATCTGCAATACTTTCAATGATAAAGATAAATTAATAAATAAATAAATACAAAATTATTAACAAAAATTCCATAACCCTTCCCCAAATCACCACTGCTACTGCAAATATATTTAATGATTTAAAATATACCAGAAGCATGAGGAATGATTTTCTGATCTTACAAAAATCTATTAGAATACAAGTGACAATCGCATATTCTAAAATCCTATAGAATCTATTTTTGGGTCATCTGGGCTTTGCAAATTAAAGAAATAAATACTCTTCTCTCACATAAAAAATGAAATATTTGTTCCTATGCTTTAAAATTCTTAGAATAATTTTATCCTCACTATCAGCTACCCTTTAAATATATAACATTTTTGTATCAAATAAAAAGGCAATTGCCACTTACTGAGACAGAAATGGTTTAGATTCCAATATTAATAAAACTTGCACTGTACTTTTAGTTCTCCTTTTGCTGCCGACTAACAAATATTTTAACAAGTGGAGATAAAGCTCAGACCTATGCCTAAATATTAGCAGCACCTCATGGAAATATAACGAGAGGGGGTTATTTAGAGTTCAAATGCAGGCAGGCTTACTCCCCCCACTATATTAAAAGCAATGTTAAAGAGAAGGTCTTTCATATTTTGAGAAAAAAAAATCCAGTACATGTGAAATGAAAATATTATGTGTGTAATAATTATTTGAAAGATTGAGTATAACATTTCAGAGAATATGAAAGCTATAATAAATTCAGTCAAATTGGTTCAAATATAATTATGTGAATTATACTTCACGGTAGTATAAGCTCCAGCTCCATGGTCAGTGGCTTTATTGTTTCTAACATGTCAATCTAAGCTTTGTCTCTATTATACAAATGGAAATTCTCTTCACAATCTCATAATGTGTAAAGGAAATTCATGCTCAACATACATTCATAGACTGTAATCTACTATGCTCAAATTACCTTAAACCAGGGTTGATTAATAAGTAGTATGTTTTGATTTTGCATTATATTTGGTTGTCTTAGAAAATAATACTTCTGATTCGGCATGAGATTATGTTTTTGCAATTAGGGCATTCAAAAACAGGTAACTAAAGAACGCAAAAAAATAAAAAGTAGTAGTTTGGTTAAAATGTTTTCTTTACCATTAATTTTATCTTTGATTTTAAAGAAAAGTATATTAATAATTGAAGCAAATGGAATGTGTGTTTTGATAGTACTAATATTCAGTGCTGATGTAATGCTGTTATTTTTGAGTTCTCTAAGCAATTTATCTACCTAAGTTATATTCCAAGGAGAAACTACTAAAGGTATAATGCATTAAAGTCATGAGATGATGAGATAAAGTTATATTTTAATATTACCAAAAGCATCATTTGCCAAACTTGAAATGTTTTTACATCTTATCTTGTTGCTATCTTATATTATGTGGAGTTTATATGAAAAGATGTATCAAAGATTGAGAGATAATTTAGCCATAATATTTTAGAAATTAGATTTTAAACTTGGCATAACCAGTCAGGGTCAAATTATACACAACTGTCACATACTCAGTGTTGTACTGAGTAAACAGAGAAAAATAATCTTATGCTCATGATTTTTAATTGTGTAATATTAAGCAGTTTACTAAAATATTTTGAGATTCTCTAAATATTATTTACTTCTTAAATGAAATAACACATATATATTTACTAATAAAAATGGTCATACATAGTATATCTATACTATCTAATAAAAGAGTAATATGCAAATTTGACCATACCTTTGCCAAAGCCACAAACCACGCCCACATCCATGTCCACCAGCCAATCAGGAGCAGATTATGCAAATAAACTCCAACCAAGATGGCTGCCACTACTGAGAGCAGGAGGAAGGCTTGGGTTTCCCAGGCAACAGAGGAAGCCAAACTTTCTGCCTGCCATTACCTGCCTAGGTGTCCACTCAATGCTACAAAGTTTCAATTACAAAAGATACAGAAATGGCCGCAGCCACTGAGCTGGAGAGATCAGAGGCTTGGGTTTCCCTGGCAACAGAGGAAGCCAAGCTTTCAGCAGGCCGTTGCCGGCCTAGACCTCCACTCTAGGCTACAAAGTTTCAAAGAGAAATGGCTGTGGCCAAGGAACAAGCAGAAGGTGAGCAAAAGGCTTGACTCCACTCCAGGCTAAAAGGTTTCAATTGTAAAAATAGATTAATCCCAGAACCCAGGGCCTCTGCTTGGGTCCCTGGGGGTGTGGCCAGCCTACAAACCTTCACAGGCCCCTCCCCCAGGCCATCCCACATCCCAAGGGAACCTCCACCCTGATGTGGGACACTCTTTAGGGCAAACCAGCTGGCCCCCTACCCATGCACCAGGCCTCTATCCTATCTAATAAAAGAGTAATTTGCAGATTTACCATCACCCCAACACACAAGAAGGCTGCCCCCATGTGGTCAAAGATCCTATGTCCATGTGGACACAAGATGGCCAGCAGGGGAGGGCCGTTGGGAGGTTCCTGGCCCTACAAGGAAGAGCAGTTGTGGGCAATCAGGCCAGCCGGGAGGGCAGTTGGGAGTGACCAGGCCTGCAAAGGAGGGCAGTTGGGGGCAATCAAGCCTGCAGGGGAGAGCAGTTAGGGGTGACCAGGCCGGCAGAGGAGGAAAGTTGGGGACAAACAGGCTATCAGGGGAGCAGTTACACATCAATTAGCCTGGCAGGGTAGTGGTTAGTGGGTGCTCAGGCTGGCAGGCAAAAGTGGTTAGAGGCAATCAGGGAGGCAGGCAGGTGAGCAGTTTGGAGCCAGCAGTCCTGGATTGTGAGAAGGATGTCCCGATCCTACCGGGATCTGGCCTAAACAGGCAGTCAGACATCCCTCGAGGGGTCCCAGATTGGAGAGGGTGCAGGC
Organism: Antrozous pallidus; assembly: GCA_027563665.1. Taxonomy (NCBI): domain Eukaryota; kingdom Metazoa; phylum Chordata; class Mammalia; order Chiroptera; family Vespertilionidae; genus Antrozous; species Antrozous pallidus. Next base: position 65,462,042 of record CM050519.1, on the reverse strand, counting down.
TGGGCTAAGAGACATCCCCACCACCCTCTGCATGAATTTTGTGCACCAGGCCTCTAGTCCTATCTAATAAAAGAGTATCATGCAAATGTGACCGTACCTTGACTCCTGATTGGTTATGCTACCAGCCAATTGGAGCAAGAGCCAGAGTCGAGAGGCATGGGCTCCAGGCCCCAGGAGTGGAGACGAAGTGGTAAAAGCATCAAGCGCCCGGCCCCGGATGGGTAGACCAAGCAGTGGCAGCACTGGCAAACCACAGCTGCATCTAACTGAGGCCTCCTGGTGCAGAGAATGAGGTGGCAGCAGCGGCAGCAGTGAGAATTCACCACATCTGCATCTAACTGAGGTCCCTGGCATTGCTAATGTTTTACGTGTGGCTTCAGCTGTATGCCAGCAAAAATGGAAGGCAACCACCAGAGGGAAGGCTCCTGAGTCCCAGCTTCAGCATCCCAGCTGTGGAAACTGACAACATGTAGGAGGAAGTCCCGCCCCCACAGTATCTGTTCAAATCAGCCATTGGTCACACTGCTGGAGGGCTGACTGTCAAGACTGTCATTCTCCTCTATCTCAGAATGTGGCAATAGAGAGGTGGGACTATGTCCAAAGAAAAACTGTTGATACAACAGAGCTGGATAGCAGAAAGGTGCCGACATTATCGACAGAAAATGTCTGAAGAGCTACATGCGTCTGATCTTGAAAGAAGGAGACACCTGTGACAGAATGTATCTGAAGAGAAGCTATTGGAAAAACATTGCTCTGAAGCCAAAAACACTGGCATCTTAGACAGGAAATATCTAAAGAACAATGTGCCTTTGAAATTGAAAGAAGGCTGTGGCAAAGACCGAATATGTCTATAGAACAGTCATCAACAAGTACTAGCAATCGTGGTAGGAACTGCCTTCTCAGTGAAAATGGAGTACATGAGGATGCAATTCTTGACATAGTTGTGGTGAAATAACTGTTAGATGTGAATTTTGCCTATCACTAAATTTCTCTGATGAAAAACCATCTGATGGGAAATTTACTCGATGTTGTAGCAAAGGGAAAGTCTGTCCAAATGATCTACATTTTGCAGATTACCTGCCATATTTAAAAAGATTAATGACAAATGAAGATTCTGACAGTAAAAATTTCATGGAAAACATTTGATCTATAAATAATTCTTTTACTTTTGCTTCCATGGGTGCAAATGTTGCATCGCCATCAGGGTATGGGCCATACTTTTTTAGAATACATGGACAAGTTTATCATCGTACTGGAACTTTACATCCTTCTGATGGTGTTTCTCGAAAGTTTGCTCAACTCTATATTTTGGATACAGCCGAAGCTACACGTAAAAGATTAGCAATCCCAGCAAACCAAGCCTGCTCAGAAAGACTCATGATAAACATCAACAACCTCATGTATGAAATAAATGAATCAACAAAATTGTACAAGGTGCTACATGAGGTAGAAAAGGAAGCCCAATCTGAAGTAGCAACAAAAGGTATAGCTCCCACGGAAGTAACTACGGCAATTAAATATGATCCTAATAGTGACCCAGGTAGATATAATTCTCCCCGTGTAACCGAGGTTGCTGTCATATTCAGAAACGAAGATGGAGAACCTCCTTTTGAAAGGGACTTGGTTATTTATTGTAAACTAGATCCCAATAATCCAAATGCCACTAAAGTGAAACAAATCAGTATCCTGTTTTCTACATTAGATGCAATGACATATCCTATTCTTTTTCCACATGGTGAAAAAGGTTGGGGTACAGATATTGCATTAAGACTCAGAGACAACAGTGTACTCAACAATAATAATAGACAAAATGTAAGAACACGAGTCAACCAAATGCAGTATTGTGGATTTCATCTCTCTGTGAGGGACACGTTCAATCCTATTTTAAATGCAGGAAAATTAACTCAACCATTTATTGTGGATTCGTATTGTTGTTATATTATTTTGTTATTTATTTATTAATGAAATTATGTATTATTTTAATATACATTGTACTCACTACCTTTTATCTCTCACACTTTCATTGTAGAGAAAGGGCAAATAGCACTATTAAAATATTTCCTCTAATTAATACCCTTTTAATGTGCAGGAATTTTGTACACCGAGCCACTAGTATATATATAAAAAGCTAATATGCTAAGTGGCTATCTGGGTAATGACATAATGTAGCAATGCTCAGCTTTCTCTCCCTAGTTACTAGCCTCCTTGGAGTTTCTACAGCCCAGAAATAATAACTTGCTTCATAGCCAGGTGCAAAGATTTTCATTTTAACCTAATGTCTGTGAAGTATTTTCCCATGCCTTATCTCATTTGATTCTCACAGAAGTCTTGAAGTATATAGATAGGAGATTCGGTGGAATCATATTTTCTTTTCATTACCCAGAAAACAGAAATTTAGAATGCTTAGCTATTTGACCCAACTGAAAAGAAGTAAGAAATGGTTGACCTTGAAAATAACTTCAGGTTTTCTCACTGCACAGAATATAGTCAAACATTGCTGCAGTTAAATATTTTACCCTTTGTTCTCCCTGCATGATCTACAATAATTACCTGCTTTATGTTGATATTTACTGCTGTGTTGGTAACAATTACTTGAAAGAAAAGTTAAGGTGTTTCACTGGGCTGGAATAAGCTTAGCTAAATCAGAAAGCAGGTCTAATTAAGCAAGGTTATTCTATATCCTATCTAATTAAAGAGTAATATTCAAATTGACAGTACCTTCACTGCACCCACAAGCCATGACCACCAGCCAATCAGGAACTAGTATGAAAATTAACCCAACCAAGATGGCTGTGGCCATGAAGTGAGCAGGAGGCTTGCATTTCCCTGGCAATGGAAGAAGCCAAGCTTCCTGAACACCCTGGCTGGCCCAGGCTTCTGCTCAAGACTACAAAGTTTTAATTATAGAAGATAAATAAATCCCAACAAAAATGGCCATGGCCACAGAGTGAGCAGGAGGTTTGGCTCTGATCCAGGCTACAAAGTTTCAATTATAGAATATAAATAAACCCCAGATACCAGGGCCTCTGCTTAGGTGGCTGGGGAGCATGGGTGGCCTGCCAACCATCACAGGCCCCTCACCCAGGCCACCCAATGCCCCAAGGGAACCCCTACTCTGATCTGGGACATCCTTCAGAGCAAACCAACTGGCCTCAACCCATCCACTAGGCCTGTATCCTATCTAATAAAAGAGTAATTTACAAACTGACTGTCTCTTCAACACACAAGATCGCTGCCCCCATGTTGTCAAAGATCCTGTTCCCATGTGGACACAAGATGGCTGCCACAAGATGGCTAGTGGGCAAGGCCATTGGGAGGAACCAGGCCTTCAAGGAAGGGCAGTTGGGGTTGATTAAACCTGCATGGGAGGGTAGTTAGGGGTGACCAGTTAAGCAGAAGATGGAAGTGGGAGGCAACTGCGCCTGCAGGGACGGGCAGTTAGGGGCAAACTGGCTGGCAGGGGAGCAGTTAGGCAGCAATCAGGCTGACAGGGTAGTGGTTAGGGGGTTATCAGGATGGTAGGCAGAAGCAGTTAGGGGCAATCAGGAAGGCAGGCAGGTGAGCAGTTAGGAGCCAGCAGTCCTGCATTGTGAGAGAGATATATATAAAGCTCTCACTAGCACCAATTGCATGCGTGTGTTTCCACCTTTCATTGTTGATCATGAATCTGTTTGACACTTCTATTATAGAGAGAGGGTGAATAACAATATTAAAATATTTTTTCCAATTAATATTTTTCAATGTGCATAAATTCATGAACTGGGCCACTAGTATTTTATAAAGATTAGGTTTTTTGTCAGTTTCCATAGAAAAAAATAAAAAAAAAATGACAGTTTTTACTGTGGTTTCCTAAACAGCCAGAAAATTGAAGCAACACAATATTCAGAATCTCAATATTTCACATGGCCCCTATTTTTCTTCATTATCTTGCCCTGGCTGTTTTGGCTCAGTGGCTAAATATAGGCCCATGGACTGAAGGGTTCCGTGTTCAATTCCAGTTAAGAGACTGTACCTTAGTTGCAGGCTTGATCTCAAGCAATTGGTGGATGTATCTCTCTTGCATCAATGTTTCTTTCTCTGTGTCTCTCTACTTCCTTTCCACTCCTTCTAAAAAAAAATCAATGGAAAAATATACTCTGATGAGAATTAACAACAACAAAAATAGCTTATCTCGAGCTGAGCAAATGAAGGTTTCTTTTACACTAAAAGCGTTTGGACTAGAAATCTGTTCCATGTCATGAGGTTATGGTAGGCTATGTCCTTTATTGTAATAGGTATTAGATCTTCCCATAGAGAAGGCCTTCTAGTGTAGGACCGTATATAATGAGAAAGTTTGGCAGTTGTCAGACACTCAGCTCAGCCCATTACATAACTTAATTTCATTTCCTATGAAGGGTCTGTGCATTTTAAAAAATTTTTAATAAATAATTATTTATTGTTGAAAGTGTTACATATGGCCCCTTTGCTTCCCCCATTGGTTCCCTCCAGTCTGCCACTGCCCCAGGCCTTCAGCACCTCATTATCTATGTCCATGGGTTATACATATATGCATACAAGGTATTTTTTTGATTACCTTCCACCCTTCCACCCTCCCCTATCTTCCCTCTGAAATTCCACACTCTGTTTCATGCTTCAAGTCTCTGGATCCACTCTGTTCATCAGTTATTTTGTTACTTAGATTTCACATATGAATGTGATCATGGTCATGTGATACTTGTGTTTCTCTGACTGACTTATTTCACTTAGGATGATACTCTCAAGGTCATTCCATGCTGTTTCAAAGGGCACCAGAATCTTCTTTTTTACTGCTGCATAGTATTCCATGATGTAAATGTACCATAGGTGTTTTGTTTTTTTCCCCACTCATCTACTTATGGGCACTTGAGCTCTTTACAGATCTTCGCTATTATAAATTATTATAAAGTGTGCTGATATGAATATAAGAGTGCTTACATTATTTCTGATTGGTACTTCAGGTTTCTCGGGATATATATAGTCCTATGACAGATACATATTCAATTTTTTTGAGGAAACTCCATACTGTTTTCCATAATGGTTGCACCAATCTGCATTCCCACCAGCAGGGTACTAGGGTTCCCTTTGCTTCACATCTTCACCAGCACTTGTCATTTGTTTATTTGTTGATGGGAGCCATTCTGATAGGTGTGAGGTATACAAGGTGTGCTAGTTAATAACGCAGAATTTTTTAAAAATAGATGGAGTTACACATATGTTAATATATATGCAATTTGATATGTATGCTATTTTGTCCTATTAACAACAAACTTTAAAACTTCATGTCAAATTTTCATAGGTATTTTTACCCTTAAAAATGTCGAATTTCATGCCAAAAAGAGAAGTTATAATTCATTACTTTATTTTGAATAAAAGCCTATGGTGAATATGCTCCATCTCAAGATACTTGTGAACACTGGTTTAAACCCTTTAAAAGTGATGATTTTGATATGAAAGACAAAGAATGCCCAGGTCAGCCGAAAAATTTTGAAGACCAACAATTACAAGCATTACTGGATGAAGATGCATGACAAACTCAAAAACAACTTGCAGAAAGATTAAACGTTGCTCAGCAAACAATTTCTGATCATTTACAAGCAATGGGAAAGATTTTAAAGGAAGGAAAATGGGTGCCACCTCAACTGAATGGAAGACAAATGGAAAACAGAAAAGTCATCAGTAAAATGTTGCTTCAAAGGCATGAAAGAAAGTCTTTTTGGCATTGAATTGTGACTGGCAATGAAAAGTGGATTTATTTTGAGAATCCCAAATGCACAAAATCACAGATTTATCCCGGTCAACCATCAACATCGACTGAAAGACCAAATTGCTTCAGAAAGAAGACAATGCTCTGTGTTTGGTGGGATCAGGAAGGTGTGCTGTATTATGAGCTTGTAAAATCAGGTGAAATCATTAATACTGATCGCTACTGACAACAAATAATCAATTTGAACCATGATTTGATCTTGAAATGATCAGAATGTTCCATAAGACATGGAGAAGTAATTTTGCTTCATGATGACGCACCATCACACACTTCAAAATCATTTAAAGACAGGTTAGAAGGTCTTGCCTGGGAAGTATTAACCCACCTACTATATTCAACAGACCTTGCTCCTTCAGATTACGACTTATTCTGATCAATGGCACACGCACTTTCTGAGCAGCACTTCAAAACATACAAAGAAGTGGAAAATTGGGTCTCTGAATGGTTTGCCTTAAACAGGACAAGTTCTATTGGAATGGTATGAAAAATTACCTGAAACATGGGGAAATGTGTAGCTAACAATGGACTTTACTCTGAATAAAGCACTTTTGAGGTTTCTCTTGAAATTATCGTGTTTTCTTGGATCACAAAATCTGCATTATTAATCGGTACAACTGCTATTTACAGATACATCACTTAAGGCAAAGGAAATGAAGGAGAAAATTAATAAATGGGACGACATCAAAAAAGCTTCTGCATATCAAAAGAAACCATCAACAAAACATAAAAAGAGCCTGCTATAGAGAACATATTTGGCAATGATACATCTGAAAAAGGGTTAATACCCAAATATATAAGAAGCTCATATAATTTAACAAAAGAAGACAAACAATCCAATAAAAAAATGGGCAAAAAACCTAATAGATACTTCTCTAAATAGGACATACAGATGGCCAAGAGACATGAAAAAATGCTAAAAGTCACTAAGCATCCAAAAGATGCAAATCAAAAAAGGAAAACGAAGTACCATCTGACATGGGCCTGTGCATTTTAACTGCATCCAGAGCATTACAGGCAGTACACATGCTGTTGCTTATGAACTACTTTAGCAAACTTTAATTCTTTGAGTAAGCTTGAATGTTTTTCTTATCTTTACTATCATTTATTTCTGGTCACCTTAAAGAAAAAGACAACACACACACACACACACACACACACACACACACACACACACACACACCTGAACAAGAGTTTAAGCTCATCCTGTACTCCCATCCCAGTCCCATCATAGTCTAGGTCTTTATGATCTTATGTTTTAAGATGGTATTTGGGATTGAACACATGGGAAGGGAAACATTTAGCTTATTTTAAAAGTACATACCAGAGTGTCATTCTATAGTACTTTTAAGAGACAAATATAAATTTACTGGGAAAATGGCAGCTAAGAAATTAATTTTCCCATTAGTATGCAATCTTATATGAAATTGCCTAACTGCATTTCTCAATATCATTTAGTTTAGTTGTCTCTCAAGTCAACTACCTAGAAAAATGTGGGTGAAAGTAAACATGTTTCTAGAAAAACTTCAAACCAGATGGTGATTTAAAACTCTACACACAAACTTACAACATCCCATAATTTACTAAACCCAGACTTTGGGAACAGAAGGCTCAGAGCAGCATGCTGAAAGCTTGGCAAGAGCCTCACCCTGTGCACCTTGACCTTTTGAACCAAAGCTGACGACCAGTCAATTGTAAGCCTTCCGTTGAGCTCCAGTCTAGAAGCTGACATGTGGGCATTAGCTGCAGTGACAGGCCGCTCTAACTTGGCTGTCATCTGGCCCATTTTCTACACAAACCATCAACATAATTCACTCTAAAGGGCTCTCTGAGAGGGCCTAATGCTTTTTCTTTCTTCCCTTGTACAGTGTGGAATTTAGGACAGCTTATTTTAATTTGATGACCTGCACTATGATCTAATAAGGGGCAGCTGTGGGTGCTAAGTCCCTAGGCTATTTATTGCCAATTAGAATGAATCCTAAACAAACTCCCTTCATTCTACACTTGACCCATTCTTGAACAGTAGACAAAAATGACACTTAGAAAAGGAATTATAAGGAAGCGAAAGAAAGAGCCAACGGAATGTAAAAGCTATGAAAGAGAGGACTCTTCAAACAAAATCGGAAGAGTGAGCACTGATAATGACCTTTTGATGTCAAATGATTGCTATTGAAATGTTGGTATTGTGGAAGATACCCATGGGGGGAACACAAAGAAATATCGAGTTGTCAAATAAATTATACCCTGTTCAGCTAAAAATACATGCATTTTATGTGAAGAAAATGTCTTTATTCTAACATAGAGGTTAAAATGGTCTAGAGTAGTGTAGTAAAAACTGCTTTCTGTTATCTCTAACAGATAAACATTTTCCAGAAATACCTAAGACACTAGTAAACAAATAAGTATATATAAATATTAAACAAATGTCTCTTGACATATTTACCTTTCCATGTGTCATGTACTCTTTAGTTTGAATTCTGTTTTATTCTCTCTCATATTAAAAATAATGCTAATCACATCTCATGAAATTGTTTTCACCACCCCACAATAGTCAGAACTCACAGTTAGAAAAAACAGTTTTCTAGAATCAAGGAACAAAATAGAAAAAGGGAATTTCCAGATAAAACTTTAAGACATCTGAAAGACTGGTAATCAGAGGGGATTTAACAGCCCAGTGAGGAGGCAAATACAGAGTTGGCCCATGTAAAAGTAATATATTATAACATTGCTTACTGCTTCCTTGAGTCTGAGGGGCGCAGTGGAAAGCATAAAGAAGTGACCATTGTAGAGTATGACTCATACTTAAGCATAGCTGTGCATTATTTTCTAAGTACTTCAACACATAAAATATGAAACGATAATTACTTAGTGTCCTTGGCAACCATTGTATAAATAAATGCTATGTAAAATCAAGATGCAAAGAAACTTAGAACTTGAGTAGATAAAGCCAGATAATTCTTGCTGATTTAAAGAAATGTAAGACTTTTAAAGGGACTCAATTTGCCAGAATTGTTTTCAGATTGCATGACAGTTTTGAAAGTGATTGTTAAGGGCAGAACTGACAAGTAGATTTGCTTAAAGGAGTCAGCTTTTTGTCAGTTTATAACCATTTGCTGTGAATACCTTTATTTATCTCTCAGGCAGACCCAAGGTTGGAATGCTTTCCCAAGGGGCCTCTGCCTCCAGGTAAAAGATACCATTGAAGGTCACCTCCCTGGACTTTCTGCAGAGAAATCCATTAGCAGCCTGGTGGAGCTGGAGGCCTACCATTTTTGTAGTTCTTTCAGTCCAAAGGATCTTCAGTATCCTTATCAATAGACTAGACCAGTGGTCTGCAAACTCATTAGTCAACAGAGTCAAATATCAACAGCCAAATTTCAACAAGGATTGAAATTTCTTTTAAGAACTCAAAACCAACTTCTGCACATGGACCATGAAGTTTCAATCACACTGTATGTGCGCCCACATGGTATTTTGTGGAAGAGCCACACTCAAGGAGCCAAAGAGCTGCATTTGGCTTGTGAGCCACAGTTTGCCGACCACTGACCTTAAACTCTGAACACTTTGTCTTTATTCACATGCATATAAGCTACTATATCATTTATTTTGTCTTTTTTTACATTAAAAAATAAAAACTGACAAGGAATTAAAAATGGATCATGCCTAAACAGTGAAGCCTAAATCTATTTAAAAGTTTTAATCCTAATCTGAATCAGACTGATTTCGCCAAATTAGAGACGACATCAAAAAGATGTCTTTAGTGCTTCAGTATGTCTAAATAGACATGTCTTTGGAGAACACAATACATTTTATAGTGTTGCTTTCTTGGTGGGGAATGGAACTTATGCTTCCCAAGCAAAACTATAAGAGAGATATTCCATTTGCACCTGTAATGTGTCTTATATATGCTATCAAATGGCAACAGAAAAAAAAGAGAATAAAAACACAAAGTGTACAAATAACATATGTACTATAAAGACATTTGGAATGCCAAAAAGATCATACAAATTTTCAACCATAAATGACATTGTCAGTAGTTGGAATTCACAGTAGAGTGACTGTGATATCAGCTAGTTAATATGGCACAATCACCCTGAAACGCCCTGTGTCAACTCTCTTATTTTATCCTCAGTCATTCAAGGAGAGAGACATCATGGATACAATTTAAAAAAATTATATCTAATCTTGCTTATTCCCTTTGGTTATTTACATCTCTTTCTTCACAATTTGTTGCTTATCTTGAGACCTTAGTCTAAGTAATAAGAAATTTCATCCTTCATAGTTCCTCAAAATTGAACCAAAGAAAATTATGGGAGGTTAAGAAGAATTTCATGCAGCTATTATCTATAGTAATTAGTGATAGAAATCTATAATAATCTATAATAATAAAAGCATAATATGAAAATTGACCAAACAGTCAAATGGCAGAATGACCTTCCAGATGACCTTCTGGACAAAACCAGGACTGCAAGGGTATACTCTTGTACGAATTTAGTGCATCAGACCTCTAGTAAAATCATAATATTAATGCTTTAGCATGGCCGGTGTTTCTCAATGGTTAAGCATCAACACACGAACCAAGAGGTCACTGGTACAATGCCTGGTCAGGGCACATGCCTGGGTTGCAAGCTTGATCTGCAGTGGGAGAGCATGCAGGAGGCAGTCAATATTTCTCTCTTATGGATGTTTCTATCTCTCCCTTTCCTCCCTGTCTCTCTCAAATACATAAAAGCATATATTTTTAAATTAATGTTTTAATCATGAAAGATGGCAATGAGTCAAGCTATATTTTGGAAATAAGTGAAAAAAAAAACAAAATATTGGTGGTTATTCTTATTTAGGAAGGCTCAAAATAAAGACTAAAGATAAACACACAAATATACACACACAAATACTTATGGTAAAATAGTAAGCCGAAACTTAATTTCAAGCTGTAAATTACTCTCTGCATATCTGTTTTGCTTTTTTTTTCTTTATAAAAATATTAGAGTCCCAGTGCACAAAATTTGTGCACTGGAGGAGGTGTGTCCTTCAGCTTGGCCTGTGCCCTCTTGCAGTCCAGGACCCCACAGGGGATGTCTGACTGCCAACTTAGGCCCACTCTATGCTTCTGGCTGAGTGGCACTTCCCTTGTTGGAGCACACTGTCCACCAGGAGGCAGCTCCTGCATTGAGTGTCTGCCCCCCATTGGTCAGTGTGTATCATAATGATCAGTTGTTCTGCAGCAATGGTCACTTAGACTTTTATTCTATAGATAAGGTGAAAATAATCATAACTGTGTCAGAAACAAACATTTTAATATTAAATCCTAGATTAATCCTTATTCAACCATAGGTGAATGGTTTAGAGTTGCACCTTTCTAATGGAAACTTATGTAGCCATTCAATTCAATGCTTAAGAAATATTCATAACATTTTAAAATACTAATTATATAAAATTAAGTGGAAATTAAACTAAAAATAACGTGGTCTCAACATTGCAAAACCATGCATATAGGTACAAAAATACATCAACCTGTTTAAAGCAATTCTTCTGTGTGGTAATATAATGGAAAATTAAACTTGCTTAACAATATTAAAATTAATTTATTCCCAAGCGTTCTGCAATATATACATATTGTCATTCATATGTAAGATGGCTTCATAATCAAAGTAATACACACTTAAATTTTAAATCCCCTCTCACATTTGCATGCAAGGCACATACAGTATACAATTTTACTTTTTCAGAGAATATAATTATAATATATGGTGCAACGTCACTGATAAGCAGACAAATGTGTCTTGAACAGGATTGTGAGACCATCTGATAGATAGAATGTTAAGGCTGATGATTCCAAGTGTGATTGGAAATGCAGGGATAAAGATGCTGGAAGAAATTCATCTATTGCTAATATAACCAAGCATGATTTAGTAAAATTATTTTGGAAAGATATTTGATAATATTTTAGAAAGTCAAATATCCAATAATACCAGTTTTGGATATATATTTTTGGAAAGTAATGACACATATGCCGAATGAGAAAAATATAACTAAAATTATCTCTACAGTAAAATTTGCAATACTGAAAACTTGAAAATTCTAAATTGTATCTCTTGAAGGGAATTAAGAAGTAGTATATAATAAATTTATATAAATGAAAGCAACTAAAATGAGTTCATTTGATCTTATAGTCAGGTGAATAACTTTTGAAAACAATGTTGATTGCAAAAGTTACAAAAAGAGATATGATAGTATTTATATAAAACTTTAAAAAATACTTTATATTTTTATAAACACCAGTAACCAATATGGGCAAAAACAAAATCAACTTAAGGGTGGAACCAACATCTAGGAAAGGCAGCAGCAGATTTGAAGATAATGAACAGTAAAATATTAACTGAGTAAAAACATTGAGATAATTGCCTCACAAATTATGCCATTATTTCGCTTAAGCTAGAACTGTGCAAGTATCTATTATACTATTTTCTGTGCTTTTGAATATGTTTGTGATAGTTTTTAATAAAACCATAAATTTATATTATAAAACTTTAAAAGTTTACAGCTAAAATAAATTCAGTATTAATTTTTAAATGTCAGTTTCTGTTTCTCTAGTGTTTATGGGGATAGATCCCAAATATCAAAAAACATTATATAGGTTAGGTCACATATAAGAAGAATCTACTTACAGTAAATACAATAAAATCAAAAGCCATTTTCTTAGACTGTAAATTCAATGAAAATGTCTCCTCCTGTTTCCTATTGTTTTCTGTGTAAAAATATAATTGGTGCAGGTGTACACAGTTATAGGCCTTGTAACATGGTCAAAATTGGATCTAAGAGTGCAATGGAAAGCTTACCTTTGGCACACCAAAATATGCCTCTTCTAAAGGACTTTATTTACCATGGCTGTTACCACATGGTCTTTGACCTTTTATCAACTGGATTAGAAATAAATCAATCTTCTTCATAGAGGGCACCTCAAGCTAGTGTGATGATGATAGAAAAAATCATTTGATAATAATACAATAGTTCCCTAATTACTTCAATTTTTAAAACAAAATAACACTACACAGACAGCCCAGTAAATGCATTATTCCGAGTGCTAGAATAATTAAACCTAAATTGTGTCATAAGAATTTTATTTGAAATACAGGAGTCCATTGGGATAACTTCTTTAGAAAGTAGCATTTCCCAAAATAGTAAGTTATAAAGATCTGAAAGGTAATCATTTTCCAACTCCAATATACCATGGATTTCTTAGAGGAAAAGTGTTTGCTTTGTTTTTATTATGTAAGTATTATCAGTATATTTGCTTATGTTACCTTGACTGAGAATTTTACTTGTTCCAGGTCAGCACTATCCTCAAAACTACTTGCAAAAACAAGTAAGTTTTATGGAAAAGAGACTTGAAACTTAGAGAAGTTGAACTCTGCCTAAGGATCCTAGAGCTGTGACCAGCACACTCTGAATTAGGGTCCAAAGTGGCTTAGCAAGAATAGCTAAGTGCCAGGAGACCAGAGCCAGGTATACATTGTATGCATCTTCCTTGTATGTGCTCTGTTCATGAAGTCCAGAAGAAAATGGCCCACTCTTGGTAGATTGCAGTTGGATGGACCATCTCACTCTAATCTCTATGTGAATCCTATAACTAGTTTAAAAAAATGACTAGTGACCTTGTTAGTCATGGTGAATCTGCAAGCCTGGATTTTTTCTTCTATTTTTGTTAAAATGAATAATACAATTTACAAAATATCTTCAGACATAGATCTGGAATCACTATTTGATAAATAGCTAAATAGATGATAGATAGATAGATAGATAGATAGATAGATAGATAGATGCCCATCACATTGATGTATTAACCAGGCCAAATAAATAATGTAAATGCATACCTTTACAGAAACCTAAAATATAAGGCCACTTTATGAGATTTGGTAGCAGCTTCATTTTAGAAGCAATAATATTTATGAATATAAATTGTTATTCTTTATGCTTATATTTTCTCTATCAATATGTACTACTAGTTTTGCTTTTCAACTTCAAGTCCACCAGTATTTTTTCATTTGTTATTCCTAGCACCACCATTATTTTTCAAAATGTATATAAACTGACTATATAAATATTCCCTACAACTAGGAAAGCAGGGACATAAAAGAATTGTGAAAAAAGTATTACATTTTAAATGATTAACTTAGAAAAGAAGTATTTTAGCTCACATTGATACCTTTTCATAGCATATTCTGAAGAGTTTTTATTTTGAGAAAATTAATATATTGTATACCAGAATAGTTTGCTAAAAGTTGTTAACTTAGTCTGGTATATAAAATCATATTCAAATATAGGCAGATAGTGCAAATTTCTTTACACAGTATCTGTTCTCAAGTGGCTTTTCCCAGACTTTCCACTACTTAAAACCTAGACACTAAGTACCATTTCTAGCCACACTCCAGACATTGCTGACCATAGATTTAATTGAAAGATTTTTGGGGAAGCAACTTCCATTTCCAGATAGAAAGTCCACACCCACTCTGTCAGTTACTCAGGAATAATCCCTGAGATTTGGAAGGAAACAAAAAGGATGACCAGAGAAAGACCCAGGAGTCTGACTTTGGGATGACATTAACTGGCTGTACCCACCTTAGTCTGCCTTATTTAGATCTTTTAGTTTGAAGAGAAAAATAATCCCACATATTTTAACTTATTGCACATCAGAGATTCTACAGCTGGTTGTGGAATACATTCCCAATTGATATACACAAATAACTCTTTGCCAATTCATCAGTGAGTATTAGTATTCCCATTGTTTTCTTCAGACATTTTTATATATAAGAGATATAAGTTATATAAACATCTGTTCGTATATTTACTATATACAACTGAGGCATTTATTTTTTTCAGGGGACAAAATACTAGTATGAGCAAATTAACATCTCCTACTTCAAACATATTGGTTGGTCATAGACTTGGTGAGAGGGATAAAATTATCTTGAAGCAGACCTTTATGATCACCATAATTCTGAGTTTTTTGTCCATATTATTAATTTTAATAATACGTTGATAATAAAAGGAAACATGGTACTGTTTTATCAGTGTCTTTATTTTAACATATTTTATTGATTTTTTACAGAGAGGAAGGGAGAGGGATAGAAAGTCAGAAACATCACTCAGCTGTCTCTTGCAAACCCTTTACTGGAGATGGGCCCACAGCCAAGGTGCATGCCAGTGACCAGAATCACACCTGGGACCTTTCAGTCTGCAGGCCGATGCTCTATCCACTGAGCCAAACCAGTTTCGGCTTATCAGTGTCTTTTTAAAGATCTTGGTTCTATTCCTATTTATTCATTGCAGCCATACCCAATTGTTGATCATTTTGGTCACAATTTTTTTCCAATTCAGTGCCCTACAATGCCATAATTTCAGAGTAGTAAAAAGTAACTTATGCTATACTAAGAAAAGTAGAATTAATATAGCTTTCCATCCATTTCTTTCAGACACATGTTCTCCATAGTTTTCTTTTTGTCATTACATTTCCTATGCTATAAATATCTCCCACTTCATTGAGTAAATGGTTTTCTACTTTAAAAGCATATTGATAAGCTTTCATGTAACAATCCCCTTAGCTGTGTCCAGCATGACAAGCATGTTCTATAATATAATAGTAATATTGTAATTCAAATCCAGTGGTTACCTCTTACACATGCACTGCTCTTAATGTGCTATTGTTGTTTCTGATGGCCTGGATTAAATTGCAGCCCTCTATCAAAATGCTGACTGTGCTTTTTGCTCCCTCTCTGTTAATATTTACTTTGCAAATGCTAGAAAGACAAAGCCTCAGCAAACACAGCATCATTTCTGCCCTAGCTGGTTTGACTCAATGGTTGAAGCATCGGTAGGCCCATGGACCAAAGAATCCCAGGTTCAATTTCATTCAAGGGTACATATCTTGTTTTTCCATGTATAAGAAGTCCCGATGTATAAGATGCTCCCCACTTTTCCAACCCAAAATTAAAAAATCAATCTTAAAAAATTTTACTGGTTTCCCCTCTTAAGATCTTCTTTTTTGGCATCTTGAGGAGTTGTTTTTCCTGTTTTCTCCACTGTCTGATCATACACTCAGTGGGAGGAGGTCCAAATTATCTCTCTGTAGCTCTGTTTCCATGATATTTTGCATAACTAATTATATTCAGTTTGAATTTTGCAGAGTAAAATTACTTTTTGACATCTTTATGGGCTCAGAACACTCCTGTCCCTGTTGTATCTGTGCACTCTTCACCTCCCCCTCCAATTACAGCATTAGCTGACATCAGTAACAATAAGGCTTGTGATTGGAGGAAGTCTGTTTGACAAGGTATGAGCAGCTATGCATCTACACTGTGCCCTACTGGGCTGACTTCTGTGTATAATACTCCCCTTGATTTGCTAGTTGGATCCCCGGCCCTGGGAAGTTGGAGCACATGTGGAAGGGAACCAATCAATGTATCTCTCTCACATCAAAGTTCCTCTCTCTCTCTCTTTCTCTCTTTCTCTCCCTCTCCCTCTTCCCTCCCACTCTGTTTAAAAATCAGTGCAAAAATATTCTCAAGTGAGAATTAAAAACAAATAAAAGATTTACTATGGAATATAACCTAAGTATATTTTCATAATAATATTTATATTTTCTTGAAATTTATATTATAGGTCACAGATAATGGCTGAAATAAAACTTTTTTATTGAATAAATTTGAAATTTACTGTTAAGAAGCTATTGTTATTATTCTAGCCTATCATAAATTAATCTAAAATTTGTGATGTATTTTAATTTATACACTCCATCTTCCATGAAATTGAATTCCTAAATTTCTCCCTTCTGAATTTGACTCTAAATGCTGAAAATTCTTATCAGCAACCTAACTACTGTCCACAAATATATAATCTGAACCACAAACACTTCATGTTGGGCCATCATGGGTAACCTGCTATTCCCTTAGAATTTGTACAACATGCTCACACTAGAGATTTTCTTTAGCCTCTTACTGATTCTACAAACTAAGTTAGATTTCTATAATTTTTATTTCTGTATGACAATTATTGTAAGTTCTCAATGTTAGAGTCAGGCTTATTATTATTATTTAGAATGCTATCATTCCTTATTGTTTGCTACATGCAATAATTCAAAGTTCTTAAGTTCATGCTAAATGTAACATTATCTAAATGGAATAAAATTCAGATCCTATGTTAGGAAATGGCAAGGGATATACCCAAATGAAAAATCACAATTTTATTAAAAATGACAGGTATGAGACAGGTTTGTTTTCTGATATATTGACAAAAGAGAGAAAGATAATGGATAAATGGACATCTTGAAGAGCAAATAAGATGTTTTATATGTCATGCTGCTTCTTACCAGATCAAATATGTAATTTGATCAACAACATTTCTCAAATTAGCAAAGATTAAAAAGATAGGGCACACAGCAGGAAAACTGACAACCCTGACACCGACCCTCTTCGTAGGCCTCCAGACTTTGACATTGACACCTGCCTGGTGTCTATTTTTACTGATGCACATTATTGCATGTTGATTAACATGTTGTACTTCTTATTGAGATATAATAAATGAACTGTAATACGCAGAGAAATAAAAATATAAAAACACTTGTAAAATTACTATATATAATGACATTACACTATCATTTTCTTATCCAGAATACAGGCTTAGGAGATCTGGTACTAAGGTTTGTCATTAATAAAAATAATTTAAAAATACATAAGAAATAACAAAATTTATACCTCCAGGACCTTCATGATCATAAATGTATGAGATTTTTTTCAGCAATAAAAATAATGTTGCCTTGCTTTGTGTTTTAGATATTAGAAAGTAGAGGGTCTTCTATTTGTACTCTTAACCTGCCATACTCCTCCCCCCAAATCCATGTGGTCAACTTCCTCGCCTCTTTCAAGCCCTAACTCAAGCATTTCATTTTTTAATGGCAAGTCTATTTTTAATTTGAATATTCTCACACACTATTTTGGAAGTCTAACCTTCTACTGGTTTTATTTTTCCACCGAGAGAACTTACATGTATTTATCTATCAGTCTTATGTTGGCTATCAGAGCAAAATGCCCCAGACTCAAATATGTCCCTGTTTCAGAAAAAAGTATATGGTTACCCTTATTATAATGAATACAACAATAAATTTATAATATAAATATAAAGAGCTTTTGGCTAAAGTATAAAATGAAAATTATTCAATGTATATCGGATGGGAACTAATGTGTACAAATTACTGAATTTGCATTGAATAAAATCACCCCAAATCATGGAATCCTAATTAGCAATCATGTCTTCTTCTATCAACCTTTTACCTGCAATACATTTAGAGATAATTATAGTACAATTATTCACCTGCATCAAATTTGAAGTTCCCAACTAATGATTACCACAAGACTTCATGAAGTCTATTCAACTTATAATTGGTGGGGCAATAATTATCAAACTTCTCAGTTTTCCTCAAAATAAACAAATGCCCAAACACAAACATTAAAAGAAAATAGTTTCTGTTCAATACAAGCAAAGAGTAAAGTATTAGAACAAATAATGGACTTTGATTAACAAATGATAATTCTTAAAAGTGGCTTTAAATATTTGTAAAATCGGTAAGAATTTGAATTTTTATTCTACAAGTTCAATGTGCATGAAAAGAAATAAAATCAACCCCGGATTTAGCTAATAAAATATTTTAGAACTCTAATCAAATTTCCGTAGTATCCTATACAATAAATAGGCAATAGTCAAATTGACCATTACTCCAACACACATGATGGCTGCCCCCATGTCGTCAAAGATCCTGTCCCATGTGGACACAAGATGGCCATCACAAGATGGCCAGCAGGGGAGGACAGTTGGGAGGTTCCAGGCCTGCAAGGGAGGGCAGTTGTGGGCCATCAGGCCAGCATTGGAGCAGTTAGGCATTGATCAGGCTGGCAGGGGAGTGGTTGACCACGCTGGTAGACAGAAGCAGTTAGGGACAATCAAGGAGGCAGGCAAGTATGAAATTGGGAGCCAGCAGTCCTGGATTGTGAGAGGGATGTCCAGTGCCCATTTAGGCCTGGTTCTAAATGGGCATTTAGGACATTTCTCGAGGGGTCTCAGATGAAGAAGGTACAGGCTAGGCTGAAGGTCACCACCCATGCATGAATTTTGTATACCAGGCCTCTAGTTATATATAAAATTATCCTAAAATTCAAATTTATATATTCCTAACAAGTTATTCATTTCTTAAAGAATAAAGTAGATTTGGCTGGAAAAATATTAATAAGAATTATAACATAGTCTTAGTTAATTTTCCTCTAATAAGATAATTTCACATATTTGCCTATGTATACTCAGTCATTCATACACACACACACACACACACACACACACACACACACACACTAGAGGGGCCTGGTGAACGAAATTCATGCATTGGGGGCGGGGGATGTCCCTTAGCCCAACCTGCACCCTCTCCAATCTGGGACCCCTTGAGGGATGTCCAACTGCCCATCTAGGCTCTATCTTAGTAGGATCGGGCCTAAATAGCAATTGGATATCCTTCTTACAATCCAGGCTCCAAACTGCTCACCTGCATGCCTCCTTGATTGCCCCTAACCACTTCTGCCTGCCAGCCTGATTACCTGCTAACCACTACCCTGCCAGCCTATTTGCCCCCAACTTCCCTCTTCTGCTGGCCTGGTCACCCTTAACTGCTCTCCCTTGCAGGGCCTAGAACCTCCAATGGCCCTCCCCAACTGGACATCTTGTGGTGGCCATCTTGTGTCCACATGGGGGCAGGATCTTTGTGTTGGAGTGATGGTCAATCTGCAAATTACTCTTTCATTGGATAGGATAGAGGCCTGGTGCATGGGTAGGGGCCAGCTGGTTTGCCCTGAAGAGTGTCCCAGATCAGGGTGAGGGTTCCCTTGTGGTGACGGGCAGCCTGGGCGAGGGGCCTGTGAGGTTTGCAGGCTGGACACGCCCCACAGCAACCCAAGTGGAGGCCCTGGTATCTGGGATTAATTTATGTTCTACAATTGGAACTTTGAAGCCTGGAGTGGAGCCAAGCCTTCTGCTCGCTCCAGGGTGGCAGCCATTTCTTCTTGACACATCGTAGCCTAGAGTGAGGCCTAGGCCAGCAACAGCAAACTGAAAGCTTGGCTTCCTCCATTGCCAGAGAAACCCAAGCCTCTTTGCTCTCCACCTCAGTGGCTGCTGCCATTTCTGTATCTTTTATAATTGAAACTTTGTAACATTGAGTGGAGGCCTAGGCAGGTGGAAAGCTTGGCTTCCTCTGTTGCCAGGGGAACCCAAGCCTTCCTCCTGCTCTCAGTGGTGACAGCCATCTTGGTTGGGATTTATTTGCATAATTTGCCCTTGATTGGCTGGTGGGCGTGGCTTGTTGGTGTGGCGAAGGTACAGGCAAAGTTGCATGTTGCCCTTTTATTAGATAGGTGATATATATATATATATATATATATATATATATATATATATATATATTTCTGGTGCCTGTAAAATTAACTTTGGATTATATTTAAACTTGCAAGAAAAAAATATCATCAATTATGTGGCATGTAAAATTACTAAAATTTTAATTGGATGTAAAAATTTATAATATTAAATAACATTATGTAGTGAGGGTGCACATGTTTGAATTTTTAATAAAGAAAACACATACAAATGATGCTCTTTAAAATATAAAATGAAGATGTCATGTCCCTGGTTAATGCTGAGCCAACATATTTTCTCATCTCAGGATATCTCATAAATCTCACTGAGGAAGATTTAGTTACATCAATATATTGTTGATTTTTATATGGTCTTTGGGGCTTAGGATAAAGTATAACAAAATGGTATTGATTTAATTCAAGCTAAATCAATCTTCCGTGACCTTGTTGCTCAACCAAGTGTAATGTTCACAACTTCTAGATTAATTGATTGCAAAATAAATCCACATTTGTTCTTAAAATTTAATATATGGATAATAAAATTAACTTTATTTTCTAGAGGATGAATTATATATCCTATTTGTATCTCCTATTTATAAACTTTAATTTATTTATCTGTACTACCACTACTGTATACAAATTTATTCAATATATATTTAAGGAATTTCAAATTTATTAAGGAATAAGTTGATACAGACTGAAAACAGCCATCAATAATGAATATAGAACTGAGGCAGTAAATAGTAGGTACAGAGATAAGAAAGCAAATATAAAATATATTGAAGAATTTACTTGATAAAGCATGATGATCAATGTTCAAAGGCATAAAAAATTGGAAGACATAGTAGGTGAGGATAACAGAAGCTTATATATTTTATGGGAACATTGGTGGTGATTAAATTAGGAGTTGAAAAAGATTTGAAGGGAAGAAAATAAATTTCTTTTGAGATTGAAAGTAAGGTGCACAGCTTGGGGTAGAATTGTAAACTTTTGAAACTACTGTGTGGTTGATGATTTCTATTTCTCTTGTGTCAAATCCTTAACTCAGCTTCCATATTTAGGATGATTTTCTCTCAAGATGGAATTCTCATCCATTCATATCAAAGAGCAATGTGAACAGAAATGCATGTATGTGTAAAAGAAAAAATAAGTTTGACAATAGTAGCACTACTCAGTGAAGGTTTGGGTACCTGTATTTTTTCAGTAAAAGTTGAATACTTTATACAAAAGAACTACAAAACATTAAATAGAGCTAAACTTAAGTCTTTTTTACATTGGTTAAGCTTAGCCTAATAAATATACTACATAGATATTTCCAACATTGGTGGAAAGACCCTTGTGTGCTCTAAAAATAATAACTTGTAAGGTGTGTGCTATAGCAAACAAGTACGCTGTATGAAGAAAATGCCTTTCAGTAATTGCCCTCTTCCTGAAGCCAGAGCTTATATATCTAACTAAAAGTATCCTTCTTCTAGAGCTGAAATGACCATTACCCTTGAATTTGAGTTTCTGATTCCTCATGGGGTGACTATTTTGTCTGGCCTTCTTTCACCGAAAGTACTGCACTCTCAATTACTGATAAGACCTCCCTTTTGATTGTTCATTCCTAGTCTCACCCAAGGTTTCATTAGCTCCTTCTCTACCTGACCCCTCAAGGTTAAATACATGGTGATTCTTGTAGCTCACTCACTTAGTTTGTTATTACTCCTAGTTTTTAAGGGTCAGTTAGCTAGTATATATGGAAGCAACTTACAACTACCAAATAATACACAGACACATACAGAAGAAATTAAAGTGATATGCTTGTTATTTTATAGTAAATACAAGATAAAAGACATATTTTAAGAAATTATCCAATCCACTAAATTTTACTAATACTGCTGAATTTTGTTAGTGTATATTTTACTGTTTTCAATTATTAACCATAATCTCAATTCATCATATTAAACTTCTTTAAGTTCCGCTATAAATAAATTTAAAAAAACTCATAGTGTTCCTAAATATAATACTACTATTTCTAACTGTTTTATAACTAATTTTTTGTAATTCATCTTGATAACTAATTAGGATTGGTTCAGTAATTATCTCATATTGTACCCCCAGTCTCAACATACTAAAAGTGGTGCATTAAGCTTTTGAAATCCTGACAGGGAATGCCGACAGCTTTCTTCAGCATGCCTTCCCTCCACTTACATCCTAATTGTCCCCAAGTATGGACTCAAGTGTATCTAAATGCTGGTTCACAATTCAAAGTTATTTTAGAGACAGGCTCCAAGTTCTGCTCAATTCTTTCAACCTATCATTTAGACACTTTTTTTTTGTAAACTGAGTGACTCAAGGCAATGAAGACAATACTGAACATGGCACTGTCTAAAAGATTCATGGTGTGATGAAAGCAAAATAGAGGTTAAAGAACCTATTAAATTGAAAAATATTTTAAAATACCCTAAGGAAACAATAAAGTATTCCACTCTCAGGTGAAATATAGGGTAGGTGCATAGTTAAGGAAAAAATCAGAGGAAACAATGGCATTAAATGAGTCTTAGAATGTGTAGGGCAGCAAGCATAGCAGTATTTCAGATTTCCATTTGGCTTACCTACTTAGACCCCTAAGAATCCTTTCTCCTTCCTCTCAATGCTGATATTTTGAACTCTGCTGCTATATATCTGGTCCTAACATAGACTACTGAATCTTTGCTGATTTCCTATTGGAGACCTTACACTTAACCAAGCTGTCAGGATCTATCCTTTAAATAGCAAAGTTTCAATGTTTAAAATGTATGGCTTTGATACTGACTATAACTCATATCCTTACTAAACAGATACAAAAATCCTGAGTTGCAGAGTATTTTTTCATATCCTTAACTGCCATGTTCTCAAAACTGTTTTCTAATGTTATGTAGTCTTCTGTAATTTTTGACCCTCTTTACTCTTTGCAGAAATTTTCTCTCATCAAGACTGAATTAAAATATTATCTCCTGTATAAGTCTTCTGTCAAGTATCCTTACCTCTTAGCACCACTGCTGTACTGCTTACAGTAGTTTATAGTTGATAACTGCCTTTGTCATTGTCCAGCTTACCTATTACCGTTTAAGCATCTGCACTTCCTGTATAATATAGAAGTATGAGAGCAAGGGTTAGTCCTTCTTTATTAGTCCTTATTCCTTTGTGTGTCCCTGAATACCTATAACTATCCCTTGAGTCCATTCTGTCATTTGTGTATTGATCAAAAATCAATTGTGATGTCTATATGGTATGGTGGTGGTGGTGGTGGTGGTGGTGTGTGTGTGTGTGTGTGTGTGTGTGTGTGTGTGTGTGTGTGTGTGTGTGTGTGTGTGTATGTGTTGGCTATCTTTCTGTTTAGCTGAATTAGATTGTAACCTCTTGCATAAAATGACATAAATTTTGTTGTTTGTTTGTTTGTTTAGTACATTAATAGAAAAGAGTGTCAAAATACAGGGCTTTCCCAATTTAAATAAAAAATTATCTATGACTAAAATCAAAGGCTCTGTAATAACTCTTGTCATTCAATATAATAATTAAAAATCACAAAACCTTTGCTTTTTTATATCCAAATGCTTCTTGTTCAAATGTCATTTTAATTCTCAAATTAATTCCATGTGTTAATACAGTGGAATGAAGAGGTCATGTTGCTCAGTCCTTGAGGAGTTATGGTCATGTCCCTATTGCTTGAAATTCCAGACTAAAAACTGAAGTGTACTAGAATGCTTACAGAAAAAAAATCTGATGCAGCTGTGTTTTTGATATAAAAAAGGTCCTGTCATCAGTAGTTTATGTTTAAAACATTTTAGAAAGCTTACACATCCCTAGGCTTCAAGTCCCTGAAGAAAATGAAGGCCAAAGGCCAGAACAGCAGCTGGCTAGAGGTGGAAGTGCTCAGGGCACTTGTCTTCCTCAGTTGGGCTAAAGATATCTACTATGTAGCACTTGATCTATGATTGACTACTTGGGACAAGGGGTTAGTGGATAGACATTTCACAGGAAGGTTTTGTCTTTCCAGAATAATGTAGAGGGAAAACCATGTCAAAGTTAACCCCACCAGGAAAAGTAAATTGTGAAATAATTTTCAACTTCCTAATGTCTGAGGTAAAGGCATAGAGCTATAAAACAAAGTCAACAAGTGAAAAAGAGTTGAACCATTAAAGAAAGTGTGCTGATCAGGAAACACAGATAGAATATGCTGGGGGTTTTTTTCTTTCTTTTTAATATGTTTTATTGACATTTTTTAGAGAGAAAGGGAGAGGGAGGAAGAGAAAAGAGAGAGAGAGAGAGAGAGAGAGAGAGAGAGAGAGAGAGAGAAATATTGATTGCCTGCCTCCTGCGTACCCGCTACCAGTGATGCAGGCCAAACCCTGGCATGTTCTCTGACCAGAAAGCGAACCTGTGATATCTTGGTGCATGGGACAGCACTCAGCCAATTGAGCCAAACTGGCCAGATCTTTGAAGGCAGTGATGCAGTTCCTTATCTACTCAAATTTGGTAAAGAATGGTATTTCAATGGCTTCCACTGCATGATCATGAACTAGTGTTGATTATCACTTTCTCAGCTTGTGTATGACCCTAGTGTATATTTTTGAGGAAACTAACTGTAAATTTTGGATTCTGATATTTTGGAGACCTTGTAGGGAGGGAAAACTTAATTGGCTCAAATAAAAGTTTTCTATCTGTGATGGGAAAGTTTCCTAATGTCTATCTCACTCTACAGAGAACCTAATGCTTAGAATGTCATCCTATTTTTTTTCCTTTTAAATACTCAGTAACTGTTGCCAGGATAACTTCTTACCACTTCCATTTCAGTCCACAAGAAATAACAGCAATATTATGAAAGAAACATCAATAATAGCAATAGAAAAGGAATCAGTCTTTGTCTTTTAAATAACTGATCAGATGACAAGTATATTAATATTACTCATTTCAATATAGAACATTGATGTCAGGTTACAGGTGTGTTTTGACTTCGGCTTTCTGCTGCCATTTTCAGATCGGATCCCTGCTATCTGACGGGCTCTCTGCTCTTATCTCTATCATTAAACAAGATGGACATTGACAGTGGCTTCAGAAATTACTGATGGTCCCCAAGTTTATGTCAACTACCCCAGTCCTGCTTGCTGCATTGTTTTCTCAACATAAAATCATTGTGGTTAGAGAAGAATCTCTTGCAATAAATGTCAGAAGTCTGTTAAACGAATGAAAAAAAAACATACAAAAAAACATGATCTCCTGGAGGTTTTTCTTTGTTTGTTTTTTTGTTTGTTTTTGATACTTTGTGTGTTTTTTTAGTGGCATCTCCAATATTGTGCCCCTTTTATTATTCCCACACTATACTTGCTCTCCAACACACCTGGCACTGAGTAAATCTAATGCTTTGGGTACCTAAAATGCATACAATTATGTTTCTACTATTTGGGGACCATAGTATTTGCAAGCTTGGGTCATGATGTGTTTTAGAGACTGTCATGTGTCCCCCAAGACTCACTGTTGTCTTTCACCTAAACATTGGGTACACAGCTAGCTATATCTCAAGCCTCTTGTGGTTTTAGATGTGGTTATGACTCTATGTTCTCACTAGTGGAATATGAATAGTGACAACTAGGTTAATCTCAAAAGCTATGCATTGAAGAGGGCAGATCTGCCCAGTTTCCTGAAATACTTCCAAGAATAGAGCCCTATTCATTATGCATTGTTGCCATATACAGAAATTACCTTAGATTTTTTTCTCAACTATTGAATTTTGAATCTTGCTTTCATTAGCTATTCAGACTCATCCTATTAATACATAATAATTTGTACCAAGTGAACCAAGTATCTTTGACACAACTGCATTGACTGGAGATCAGCACAAGGCATTTATGAAATGAGAAGCCTAGGGAAAAATCCTTGTTCATGGTAAGAAGTGCAGAATACGGATTATTTTACAATTTAGAAATACTTATGTATAAATATCAATGAACAGAGATGTTTTAAGTTTAAAAATGAAAGCTGGGACATATGATGCAACTATACAGGCTATTGATGTCATCCTATATAATACAAGCATAATACTAAGTATTCAGTCATCCAGTTGTTCATTCAACCAATCAAAATGTAATTTGTTAATGGTATGCTAAGGCAGGTCAACTGCTCACTGTGATGTGCATGGACCATCAAGGAGCAGACGCTCTGACTGGTAGGTGAACTTGCTGCTGGGACTGAGCAAGATGGGCCAGACACGTCCTGAAGCTCTACCCAGCTAGCCAACCTCCCACATCTCTCCCTAACCCCAATGGTGCACCAGTGGGATACCTCAGCCTGGCCTGCACCCTGTCACAATCCAGGACCCTTTAGGGGATGTCAGAGAGCCAGTTTCAGCCCAATCCCACAGGCCAGGCCAAGGGATCCTACTGGTGCACAAATTCATGCACCAGGCCTCTAGTTTTTAATATACTTTTTAAAAATTTGACAGTATTATCAATATCTCCCATTTGCCCTTCCCTTTACCCCTTTCTGCCCAGCTCCTACCCACTCTCCCCAAGTCTTCACCACCCTATTGCTCAGGTCCATGGGATATGCATATAAGTATATAAGTTCTTTGGTTTCTCTCTCCTCATCCTACTGATGTCATTTTAACTTATCATTTAAAGAGAGAGAAAGAGAGAGACTTCGAATTACAGATAAGAACTGACAACATTTTTTGGACAGAGGAGTGTAAAAAAAATAGGAGGGTCTATCAAAACTAACATTCTGCATTTTAAAATCATGAAGTATTCTATCCGAATGTGCCTGTTAAAAATTAATAATAGTAATATATTCAATTTTAAAATTTATACAGGCTTACTCTATTTTTTAAATATAGAATAGTAAAACAGAGAGAATTTATCTAGCACACAATCTCCCATCAGAAAAGGCAAAGTAGCAGCTTAACAGCAAAAGAACCAGATCTGGACAGCAAGGAAGATTCTTTCTCTGGAAGAATTTTTTTAAAAAAATTACTGACTTTCTAATCAGATACAGCTCCCTCCTTCACCTCCTTCCTTTGAGAAAACCCATTTGTGAGGTCAGATTTGCATTCCAGCTACAACCATTTTGATATGCTATCCTCAACTTACTCCAAGTTGAATTAAATTTAAAATATCATCTGTAAATTGTCTGGCAATACCCTATAAATAATAAAATTGAAGTCCAGTTGCTGTGGTTCAGTGGACTGAGCATCATCATCCTGTGCACTAAACAGTGGTCGGCAAACTCATTAGTCAACAGAGCCAAAAATCAATAGTATAATGATTTGAAATTTCTTTTCAGTGGCAAATTTTTTAAACTTTAACTTCTTTTAATGCCACTTCTTCAAAATAGACTAATCCAGGCCATGGTATTTTATGCAAGAGCCACACTTAAGGGGCCAAAGAACTGCATATGGCTCAGGGAACATGTCCGGGTTGTGGGCTCAATCCCAAGTGGAGGGTCATGCAGGAGACAGCCAATCAATGTTTCTATATCTCTCTACCTCTTCCTTTCCCTCTCTCTAAAATAAAAAAAAAATTTTTTTAAAATAATAATAAACTATCATATGTGACCTGATAGTTTATAGACTATGGCCTTAGGAAATTTTATAAGTAACTATTGTTCATTTTAATCAGGAAAGACTCTAAGCATCACCCAATATCTGACCTATAACAAAAATAACAAAAAATAATTTTTTAAAAATCTGCTCTGGCTTGTCCTTAGAGTGTCCCCTGCAGGCTGAAGGATCTTGGATTTGATTTCTGGTAAGAGACACATACCTTGGTTGCAGGTTCAATCCCAGCCAATGGTCAGAGTGCATGCAGGAGGCAACCAACTGATGTGTCTCTCTCACATGGATGGCTCTCTCTCTCTCTCTCTCTCTCTCTCTCTCTCTCTCTCTCTCTCTCTCTCTCTCTCTCTCCCCCTTCCATGCACCCTTCAAGTTTCTTTAGAAATCAATGGAAAAAATATCTTCAGGTGAGAATTAAATTAAAAATCTGCTTGTTCTTAGAAGGTGTTTATCTTTATACTAGAGGCCTGGTACATGAAAATTCATACACTGGAGGGGGGGTTCCTCAGCCCAGCCTGCCCCCTTTCCCAGTCCTTGCCCTCACCTATGGGAGGTGACCTGGCAAACAGGGGAAAGTGATGCCCCCATTACAATTTTGCTATTGCCACTGGCGGCAGTGCAAGCCTCGGGCAGCCCTGGGCAGCTGGGCAGCTGCCATCTACAACTTGCCTATGCCTCAGGTTCTTCCTGGGCAGCTAGGGGGCTTAGGGGACTGAGGGACAGCAGAGGCAGGAGCAAGGAGTAGCTGGACCTGCCTTTGGGCATGACCAGCCATGCCACATGCCTGCCACCCTGGCAGGACTGAGGAAACTGGGCACCACCATCTTGTGGCTGTGGGTGTTACCATATTTTAGGGTTTGACAGTCAATTAGCATAGTCCCTCCTTATTGGCTGTGGCAACCACCATCTTTATGAGGCTTAATGGTCAATTAGCATATTCTCTTTTTATTAAATAGGATTATACCTCATTTACTTAAGAGCTTGGTCAAAGAATTTGGAAATTTTTTAAACTTAGAGGGATTTCTGACATTTCAAGAACACATACATCCATTTATGCTAATAATATTAGAATAAAGTCACATGGAGATTTCATTGTGCAATTAGTAATAAGAGCACATACCTGAACTTTGATTTATAAAGAAATAAGTACCAAATAATGTAAGGTAAATGTTCCTTGAGGTCATGAATCCTAACACTAATATTACTACTACTAATGATGATGATGATAAAAATAGTAATGTTACATTTATTGGGTACTCAATATTTTTTACACATTGTGCTGGGCACTTCATATTTGTTTATTTAACCCTCTTCCAAAACAACTTTATAATATGTTATTACTATTATCACATTGAACAGATGAGAAAAATGATGCAAAAAGAGGATAAGTGATTTTAGCAAGAACATGTCTGCCCCACTCATTTTAAGGCACTGGAATAATCTGATTGGGAATGGAAAGCCACCAATCCAAATCCATGGAGAGAACTGCCAAAGTGAAAAATAGCTACCCTGAGGAATGAGAAGAGGGAGAGAGGAAGGACCAGCAGACAATTTTTCAAGCAGCTTGAGGTCATACATGTGGATTAAGGACAAGAGCATGTTTGCCATTTTCTATAGCAGGACTTGACACCATAAAAATAGAAAGAGAAGAAGAAGCTTATTTGGGTAGAAACTTCTGAATAAATACTCCCAAAACCAATGTTTTACATATTATAGATTAAAGTTTGCTGATAAGAACATAGATTAGTATCAGAGCTATCCAGGACTACTCACAAATGATGTTTTTTTTAAAAAAATGAATTCATAATTAAATTATTTTAGAGGATAGAACTAAAAAGTGTTACTTATTTTCCAATTTCTGCATTTTTATAATCTCAGAGTGAGAATTAGACAAAATGTGAACACTATGATCATGACATGCAGACTTCAGTATGATTTGCATGTGAAGTCTACACCTTAATGTGTCTTAATGCCCAATTTATTCCAACACCATCCTTTAAAGAGATTACATTTGACAATGATATGCTATCCATCTAATTAGAGCACATACATTTTCTCTAATAATGTGGAAAATTGAATCAGTTTTTCACTTCATTTTGTACATGTAGACTTGTCTTCATGGCTAAGTAATTAAACACCAATTAAAGCATTTCCTGTTGTGGTATATCTGCTCTTTGCTTGAATAATACTTAATGAGAAAAATGCTTCACTAAGTGAATTTAAAATATGAAAGCAAATTATGCAAATTAGAAGAACTAATATCTAAATGTTATTAAGATAATTTACTTATCTTTTACCATAGATCAATTACTATTGCAAAGGTCATTTTTATTTAATTTGTAATAATCACTACTAATATATTTATTGAACAGCCACAGGCCAAGTCTAATAAGCCATATAAAAGCATGGAACTCAGCCAGTGTGGCTCAGTGGTTGAATGTCAACCTATGAACCAGGAGGACATGGCTCAATTCCAGGTCAGGGCACATGACCAGGTTGCAGGTCTGTGCTTGGTGTGCAGGAGGCAACTGATCAATGATTTTCTCTCATCATTGATGTTTCTGTCTCCCTCTCCCTTCCTCTCTAAAAATCAATAAAAATATACTTAAAAAAATAAAACCATGGAATTATGCATAAAACATGATACTATTTACCTAAGTACTGTGCCAAGAACATATTTAGGAAAAAGATTATGAGTTCAACTTTGGCCTTTGGATATGGCTATAGATATCAAGGGAATATTTAAATACTAGAGGCCTGGTGCATGAAATTAATGCATGGAGCGGGCAGGAGTGTCCTGCTCCCCAGCCTGCACCCTCTTTAATCAGGGACCCCTCGAGGGATGTCTGACTGCCCATTTGGGCCCGATTCCTGTAGGATGGGCTCTAAACGGGCAGTCAGACATCCCTCTCACAATCCAGGACTGTTGGCTCCCAAAAGCTCGCCTGCCTGCCTTCCTGATTGCTTCTAAGTGTTTCTGCTTGCCAGCCTGATCACCCCCTAACCACTCCCCTGCCAGCATGATTGATGCCTAACTGCTCCACTGCCAGCCTGTTTGCTCCTAACTGCCCTCCCCTGCATGCCTTGTCACCCCTAAGTCCCCTTCACTGCAGGCCTGGTCTTCCCCACCCCCGAACG
The DNA here is from genome assembly GCA_027563665.1 of Antrozous pallidus. Lineage (NCBI taxonomy): Eukaryota > Metazoa > Chordata > Mammalia > Chiroptera > Vespertilionidae > Antrozous > Antrozous pallidus. Next base: position 65,431,108 of record CM050519.1, on the reverse strand, counting down.
ACTCTCCCCAGCAGGCCTGGGCACCCCCACAAATGCCCTTCCCTGCAGGCCTGGTTGCCCCCAACATTCCTATTTTGCCAGCTTGGTCACCCCTAACTGCCCTCCCCTGCAGGTTTGATTGCCCTCAACTGCCTTCCCTTGCAGGCCTGGTTGCTCCCTATTGCCTTCCCCTGCTGGCCATCTTGTGGTAGCCATCTTGTGTCCACATGGGGGAAGGATCTTTGACTACATGGGGGCAGCCATCTTATGTGTTGGAGTGATGGTCAATATGCATATTACTCTTTTATTAGATAGGATAGAGGCCCTGCACAGGTGGGGGCCAGCTGGTTTTCCCTGAAGGGTGTCTCGGATCAGGGTAAGGGTTACCTTGGAGTGTGGGGTGGCCTGAGTAAGGGGTCTGTGGTGGTTTGCAGGCTGGCCACGCCCCCAGTGACCCAAGTGGAGGCCCTGATATCTGGGATTTATGTATCTTCTATAATTGAAACTTTGTAGCCTGGAGCGGAGCCAAGCCTCCTGCTTGTTCCCTGGCTGTAGCCATTTCTCTTGGGATATTTACCTTCTATAACTGAAACTTTGTAGCCTTAAGCAGAGGCTAAGCCAGGCCAGGGCTGCAGAAAGCTTGGCTTCCTTCATTGCCAGGGCATCACTACCCACCTCCTCTCTCCAGCTCCGTGGCTGCCATCATTTCTTTTGGGATTCTGTAATTGAAACTTTGTAGCATTGAGTGGATGCCTGAGCCTGCCAGGGTGTGCAGAAAGCTTGGCTTCTTCCATTGCCAGGGAAACCCAAGCCTCCCTCCTGCTCTCTGTGGCCACAGCCATCTTGATTGGGGATTAATTTGCATATCACTCCTGGATGGCTGGTGGGCGTGGTTGGTGGGCGTGACTGGTGGGTGTAGTGAAGGTATGGTCAATTTGCATATTACTCTTTTATTAGATAGGATGTATACTTGAAGTCCTTTAGAGAGCCAGATATAGCTTGAGAGTCATCAGAAATTAAATCTCAAAGAGCAATCCCTCCAGGAAAAATACGTTAATTAAAACTAAAGCCCTGGCCAGTGTTGCTCAGGTTGAGTGTCATCCAACCACATTTTGATTTCAAGTCAGGACACATGCCCAGCTTGGGGGCTCAGTCCCCCACAGTGGGTGTGCAGGAGGCAGCCAGTTGATGCTTCTCTTTGCTTCTCACTCCTTTTTCTAAAATCAATAAAAATATATTTTAAAACTACTAACAGAAGAGTAAAGGAGATCAAATATATGGTAACAGAAGATTTGACTTCGGGTGTTAGGCACAGAATACAACATACAGATGATGTATCATAGAGCTGTACACTTCAAACGTATATAATCTTAATAACCAGTGTTACCCCAATAATTAAATAAGCATATGTCTTGTGGATATAATGTACAACATGATGACTATAAGCAATAATACTGTATTGCATACTTGAAAGTTGCTAAGAGAGTAGATCTTAAAAGTTCTCATCATAAGGAAAATATTTAACTATCTCTGGTGATGTAGGTTAACTATACGTATTGAAGTGATCATTTTACAATGTATATAAATATCAAATCATTATGTTGTACACAAGAAACTAATACAATGATATGTACACTTTCTCTCAATTAAAAAGTAAAAAAAATATACATGGGAATAGAATAAATAAAATGAAGATAAGAAAGCAAGTGAATGGTGCGCGTGCACGTGTGCACACACACAAAAGATTGTGGTAGAGTACTGAAGAACTCAGTATTTGGTGTAGGAAGTTGGCAGAATATTTAACAAAAAAATACTATAAATGAGTATCCAGCAAGACTGTAAGTATGAGATGAATTCAGTACACATTATAAGGCTGGTTATCCAAAAGGGGGTGGGAAGGTTTTTCCCCAGTACAATATTCATCTAAAGATTTTAAAACTGTGTTCAAACCTAAATATACTAGTACATAAACACAGAGGTGCACATACATAGATGCACACAAGGAGATATTCACAAAACATTACATATTGGTATATTTATCAGAGTCTAAACCTCCACTAGGCGACATGGATAAATGGTATGTGAGAAGGTAGTAAAGGTCATCAATTTAACTTTTATTGGAAGGCCATGCTAGATAATGACCAAATAAGACTGATTTGGTATTTTATTTAGGTCATATATAAGCATAATCATTAAAATAAAATGGCAAACAAGATTTGTTTCTTATGAGGTAAGCTAATTCTTGTATAATGTCAATACTAAATGGTAAAATAATCATTACAAGTTAATATATATTGTGTACTTGTATTTGAGTGGAACTGTAATTTGGAGGCCATGTAGTAACTCTTTTAAGCTATATAGGGTAAAATTCTCAACTACTCAACTCTGCCATTGTAGATGAAAGCAGCCATAAATAACACATAAACAAATGAGTGTGGCTGTTTAGAAAAACTTTACCTGCAGACACAGAATTGACCTACCAACTGTGGTTATTGAACTTTTGATCTAGTAGATCACCTGGTGCTGATCTGATTCTGTATCTCAGTTAGTTGACGATGGTGTCTCTTCTATAATTATAGTCTTCCCTTAAACAGAATATTATTGTGTATCTAAACTTATAGCAAAATAGGTTCTCTATTTGTACACAGTTTTCTGGAAGCTTCTTCCCTTCCTTTATGCCTTTTTTCCATGGCTGGGAAATGGTTATATCCTCAGTTAATACAGTTGCTTGGAATAGAGGCTCACTTACTTGAGTCTTGCAGCCGACTTAACAACAGTTGACCACTCACCTGCAGAAATCTTCATTGAACACATAACCCCTAAGCATTTTCTGAAAATCAGACTCTCTGGGGTTCTTTATTTAAGGGTATGTATCACTCTTCCCCTTCCTCATATTTGGTCTTGCCCACCAGCTTCTCGCTTGATTCCCAAATTGAATCCATGCTTGCCATTTCCAACTATAATTCTCTTCTTCTCAAACATCAAAGATAACTCCAAAGATTGAAGGCCTTTATTTTTCCAAAGTCTGTGCTAAATAATCTACATGTAGAGGAGATTTGATGTGTCAATGTCAAGGTTATATATTAAAAGCTACATCTCTGTGAATTATATACTTTTCTGACTTTAAACTCTCTCACAAGTACCCAGATGTCACTTCATCTTTTTCCAGACCACAAGGAAACAAAGATTAAGATTCAAGGAAGCCACAGGCATAAGAGTAAAACATAAATTTTATATAAATGGGCTTCTTACTGATAGACACTAAGGAGGAAGAGTGAGATCTTATTGGGAACCTATCAGAGACATGGATTCCTCTGGGCAGAAAGCAAGGAACAAGAATAAATTAGAAAAGATTCAGCAATGAGCTCTCTTGGAGTGCACATCCTGCTTTCCACAAACACATACCCAAATAGCTGGACAGCATCTAGATAGGAAAAACCTAGCATGAGAGGTTCAACTCTAGGTTCAAGTCATACCAACATGGAGAGAAGCAGAATAAGTCACAAAGGCATTTCATTCTTTTTTTTTTTTAATAAATGGATGAATGCTGATATTTGTTTAAAATGTCTTTTTCATATTTCTTTTGATAGACATGTAAAGTTCTCCTTTATTTGCTCACATGGTCAACTGCATTGATGATAAGTCAAGTTTACTTAATTTAAAAATTCTTAGTCATGCTCAGTTACTCTTTTTAACATGGTGCTAAATTCAGTTGGTAGTAGTCTGTCAATTGTTGTTAAATCAATGAGAGGTATTACTCAACAATTTTCTTTTCTTGTAATATCCTTTTCTTGTAATTTCCTTTAAAATTTAGGAAATTTATTTTATTCTCCTAAATTCTGAAATTTATAAGTAGATTATAATAGTATCATAAAATTCTCTTAATTTCTATAAGATTTAGAATGATTTGCCTCTTTTATTCTAGATACAGGCAATTTATATTCTCTTGCTCTTCCACTTGATCAGTGTTGTTTCCACTTTTTCATTTTTCTTTCTTTCTTCATTATCCTTTAACATTTGTTTTTCTCATTTACTACTTCATACTTGTTTTAGGCTTATTTGATTCCTTTTTTCTTATAATTATTAGTTTGAGATTTCATATAGTTGTTATTATTAGCTTTCAATTTTATTCCGTTATTGTCAGAAAACCTATGTATTATTTAAAGACATTGAAATTTATTAGACATAGTTTGTGGCCAAGTATGAGTCTATCGTGGTCAATCCTTGATAGTGATTTTATAATATCCTTATTTGTTTTCTAGTTACTTCATCAGCTACCAAGAGTAGCATATTAAAATCTCCAACTGTTTGTGGTAGATTAATCTGTTCTCCATTTACTTCTGGTTGTTTTCTTTAGTGTATTTTGAAGTTCTAGTAAGAGGTACATACACATTTAGGATGTTTCTGCCCTTCGTTTAAAATAACTATCCTAATTCCTTTTTTTTCTAGTAATGACATCACAAACTCTATTTTCTAATATCAATATAACCCATGCCCTTTTTTCATGCTTAATTTTACTATATAACTGATCATATTTTATTTAATTTATTTGTATGTTTATATTTAACAAGAGGTCCAGTACATGCAATTTGTGCATGAGCGGGGGAGGGTGTCCCTCATCCCAGCCTGCACCCTCTACAATCTGAGACCCCTTGAGGGATGTCCAACTGCCCATTTAAGCCGATTTCTCTGGGCAGTCGGACATCCCTCTCACAATCCAGGACTGCTGGCTCCCAATGCTCACCTGCTTACCTTCTTGATTGCCCCTGTTTCTGCCTGCCAGCCTGATCACCTCCTAACCACTCCCCTGCCAGCCTGATTGATGTCTAACTGCTCCTCTGCCAGCCTGTTTGCCCTCAACTTCCCTCCTCTGCTGACCTGGTCACCTCTAACTGCCCTTCCCTGCAGGTCTGGTTCCCCCAACTGCTCTCCCTTGCAGGCCTGGGTACCCCCTAACTGCCCTTCCCTGCTGTTCTGGTCACCCCCAACGTCCCTCCTCTGCCAGCCTGGTCACCCTTAACTGCTCTCCCCTGCAGGCTTTATCACCCCCAACTGCCCTCCCTTGCAGGCCTGGTCCCTCCCAACTGCCTTCCCCTGTTGGCCATCTTGTGGTGGCCATCTTGTGTCCACATGGGGGCAGGATCTTTGACCACATGGGGGCAGCCATCTTGTGTATTGTAGTGATGGTCAATGTTCATATTACTCTTTTATTAGATAGGATGTGTATTTCCTTTAAACAACATATCTCACTTTTTATACCCAGTTTGATAAACTCTATCTTTTAATTGGACAGTTTCAAACATTCACAATAAATTAATTTTTGGTCTTTTAAAAAAATTTGTTATTTAAACTGTATATATATATATATATATATATATATATATATATATATCTCAGATTCCTTAAAGTAAAATTAAGAGAATAATCTTAAACTCATAATTATTAAATATGGGTTACATGAGAAAATTCATGTGAAATGCTTGAATTTATGTAAAATACCTAAGATTTCCACTATGATGATGATGATAACGATGATGATGATGATGATTACTTAGACCTATTTCATAAACTCAGGATGAGTACTACTTCACAATAACAGTTCTCTAATTATGTCATTTTAATTTTCATCTCTCTCTCTTCTCTCTCTCTCTCTCTCTCTCTCTCTCTCTCTATATATATATATATATATATATATATATATATATATATATATAGTTTATTAAGGTGGAAGCCAAGTCTCACACAGATAGACAATAGCTCAGTCACCAAATCAGTCATTAGTGAAGAGGAAGTGGTATTTATGTTGCAGATTGTCCCATTAACCTACATCAAATATATTTATTTAGGGAAATTAATTTTTAGGTATGTTTTGAAAATACAAGATACATATATATGTCTAAGTACAAAAATATTTAAAATAATAAAAACTCTATTGTCAAAATATATTATAGTTATTAAATCTATAGTACAATCTAAAATAGAAAACAAGTTCCAGAATTGATAGATCTTTTATATTTAAGTATGTATTATTTTCTTCATTAGTTTTCAATCTATAATATATGTAATGTAAATAAGAGTTGTAAATTTACACACAATTATGTACTCTATATCTGGTCCCAAAATGAACCCATGACCATATTGTCTTGTCTCAGATGTATAATGAAAATGCCAACCATAAAAGTCATGCAGCAACAATTTCATTGCTTCCTTCAATATACAGGGATGGGCAAAAGTAGTTTAAAATACCAGCCATTATTTTCCAAAAGATAAGTCATAAGTAAGGATATAAAGTAATAGCAATAGAAATAATATGACAAATCCTATATAATAAACATGTAATATGCAAATGGTCGTTACGCCGTGAAGCATAATGACCAACTGTATAATGACCAGATCACAGATCAGCAGAAGGGTGGGGTAGCAAGCTACAAGCAGGTGGCATAGAGCTATAGGAGGGGGCAGGGCAATAAGCTATAAAGAGGCGGGGAGGGGCACAGGGAGAACTACAGGAGGGCAGGGCTCCAGGCAGAGAACTGCTGGCGAGCTACTAGTGCACAGATTCATGTGCAGGGCTACTAGTAATAAACAAATGAATAATAATGGAATAAACTCTGTGTTTCACGTACTCACAACTGAAAATCTACTTTTGTTAACCACTATATTTTTTTTCTGTATTCACTGTTTTTATCCCTCTTCCTCCTTTTTTACTTAAGATAAATAAAATTCATTTTGTCTATGCTAATGCCATGATTTCTTAACTTATATAAATTGTAAAAATGTATAAAAATAATTTGTTATGTAGAAAATAACATCAGTTACACATGGCATTATGCCCAATAACTCAAACGGCCAAGGCATATTCTCACTTTACATCTCTGGCAAATTGGTTTCCATGCTGGTAAATGGAAGAATGATTGATATGCTGCTGCCTAAATATCTGCAGCCATTTTTTGCCCTAAGGGTGACAAGATGTCTCAATAGCACATTTTCATTGCTAGTAAAATAATGCAGGAACTGGAAGAGAAAGAACTCTGATGAGAATGATTTTACTAGACAAAAAATCAAACAAATTGCTATGGAAGAAAAAATCAAAATAACAGATGATTCTTAAAATGCAAATGCATTTCCCATGCAAAATATGTGTAGGGAGGGCCAAGTAGCAGCTGGACCTATACAGTATCCAAAAAGACACTTAAATCTGGAGGTTGCAATATAAGAATGTTTTTGCTGTACTTATCAAATAATGACAGACTTGAATTCTTAGACATGCACAAGTATAAAAATGATATCTGGAAGAGCACAAAAATTGAGAACACGAAGTCATAGTGCAGAGCAAAGGACTGATTTGATAAGGTCATCACCTCACAAAGGGCGTATAAATGGTGACACGTGAATGATGATAATATCTTGTTCAGAAGCACCTCATCCCGAGATCTGAGAGCTTGCCAGCATTGTTAGGAGCCCATTCATACAGGCTTCCCCCTCCCTCTTAAGATAAATGTAGAATTTTTGGAATAGACCTCTTCATAGAATCATATGTTTAGAAGAATTATTAAAAGCCATTGAGGAAAATCACCACAAGAAGAAAAGGAGTCTTTATTTCCTGTTTTTCACCCCCTCAAGTATATAATTTTTAATTATTCTATTTTTAACAAAATTAGAAATATAGGAGAATCTGCACCATCAAATTAAATGTAGTCAATATTTTCTAGTATGATTCTTCACAAGTGAGGATTAAGAGTTGTTCTAAGAATTTCATGCTGCAAATGTAATACTGGGATTATTGGGCAATGTAACAATAAAATTCTAGTTATGTGCTCCATTTGTATCCTTTCCCTCATCTACTATTCCAACAGAGTTCATTTCAATCTACTTTTATTTTGCTAAGAAATTTGACTTTTGAGCCGAACTGGTTTGGCTCAGTGGATAGAGCGTCGGCCTGCAGGTTGAAAGGTCCCAGATTTGATTCCGGTCAAGGTCATGTACCTTGGCTGCGGGCACATCCCCAGTTGGAAGTGTGCAAGAGGCAGCTGATCGATGTTTCTGACTTTCTATCCTTCTCCCTTCCTCTCTGTGAAAAATCAATAAAATATATATTTTTTTAAAAAAAGAAATTTGACTTTTGAGTATTGCGGTTAATCTCCTAAATTTTTGTGATCACACAAATACACAAAATAAATAAGCATATCCCTACTAATATTTGTACAGCTATTACTCTGTAAATTATGATCATGTATTATTATCTAAATCTATTTGGACATTATAAAACATACGCAAAAACATAAAAAATTACATAACATTTTAAACTTTTTTTTTACAACTATGTCTATTTTTTTTTTTTTGTAAATATATTTTTTATTTCAGAGAGGAAGAGAGAGGGAGAAGAAGAGAAACATCAATGATGAGAGAGATACATTGATCGGCTGCCTTCTGCATGCCCCTACTGCGGATGGAGGCCACAACCCCGGTATGTGCCCTTGACTGGAATCAAACCCGGGAACCTTCAATCTGTAGGCTGATATTCTATCCGTTTAGCCAAACCGACTAGGACTATGTCTGTTTTCTTGAACCCTGAGTTATGGGCATCCCAATTTAAAGGTGCTAGCTACTCATTAGCTGTGTTTATTAAGGAGCTAAGCAAAGATGAGATAGGAGAGGCTGTAAACAATGTGAGCATTTGCTGAACAAGTGTCTATAAAAATAATTAACTCTGTAACCAGGATGTGTTCACCTTATATCTAGTGGTGCTTGATATTCCCTTTCACACCGCCACTGCCTTCCACAGCTCAAAATACCACTTATTCTCTGTAATAAACTTGTGGACAGAGGGGAGGTTTAATAATTCCATAGGACATTTATAGGGTGTGCATGGGAAAAATACAGGTGATATATAACAAAAACATAACTACCCAATTAGACAACCCCTATTGGACAAACTAGGAAGAAGTTCAAGGTAGACATTCTTACCATATTGGAGAGCTAGGACTGATTTCTCTTCTCTGCACTGGTGGCCTGGAGTGTTCTTTTAAGTGGCAAAAACATTTTCCAACCGTTATCTCTGCTACCACTCCTTGGATCTGCTCCCAGTAGCTACTCCGTGTAGAACTACAAAAGGGCTCAGCATTACACAAATACTGACCATTCTTTACACTTCGCAATTCCCCTCTCTTTGTGTATGACCCCAATCCAAGAATTCCTTGAAAATCAGATTATATTTCTATTTATTTTCATCCTAGCTTAAATAGATTCCCCAGCTATAAACACACAACACTACACTAGTTTTGTTCTCATTTCAGTTCTATTATCATTTAATTTTTTTTCTATAAACATTTAAATATTGCTTATTTGTGTATTTATTTTGCTATTTTTGATTTTTGATGTAACAATTCCTAATTTTTCAGGGAACATCAATGCCTTTGAGCCAGTTGTGACATATAAGATCATAAAATTTTGAAATTGAGCCCACTATCATAGACTTAGAGTAAGTTTAACACCAGAAACAATTGAAGCACTGATGTGTTCTAAGTGGCTTACAGAAACCATCTACACAGTATTAAAGGCACTCATTTATATAAGGATCTTTCCTTGGGGCAAGCATAAGTAGTTTATTGAATTCAACATAAAGCAAGTGGCTGGTATTTTAAAGACCAGAGATAAGTGTGCATATAAAAATCAGAGGACTTTAAAAGATATAGTCTCTAAAAATAAAATACTGGTAAAATAGAAACAAATTAATTTTTGTCACCTTGAACTGAAAAGATACTAGAAGATAAATCTTGAACATAAATCAGAATTCCATAGAGGAATGAAACATTATTTTAGGGTAGAATTTCAAAATATGTTCTGCAAAAAACCAAAGAGCAGGGGAACAAATGTTTTATTATGAAGAAGTTTTGAACAGTGCTTTATAGTTATTCCTTTTTTAAAAACTTCTGTGAACCGTGCCTATTTAAACCTTCTATTATTTGTTGTATTTTTAATTTATTTTTATTGTTGACAATATTACAGATATCCCCTTTCCCCCCATTAATTCATTCTAGCTGCCTCGCCCCCACCCTTCATTTTTGCATATATACTCCACTTGAATCTTAAAATTTCACCCACTTCCTTTAGTTCACTAGCCTTTTCTAAATGTACTAGATAGCAATCTTAGGTGTGCTTTCTTTTCAGTTCAATCAGGCAAAAGCAATTATATGAGAAGTACCATTCAAGATCAAGAAAATGATCAATGATGACTCTTTAAAAGGGTTTTTTTCAAATTGATTACTCATTTCAATTGTAATATAAGTGCTTTTAAGTAGAAAGATATCCATTTATTCACCATTAAAGAGGTAGCACATTTGTTGCCTTGAAAGATATAAGGGAATTCAATGCTTTCCCCCTCACATTCCACTTGTAAGAATATTAACATTTTCACATTTTATTTATAAAGACAGATTTTTTCAATTCTTTCATTTATTAGGATGCTGAAGTTATTTCTATCAGTTAAGCATATCCTTATTTGTTTCACTGAAGAACATTGGAAGGCAGAGACACTGTAAATATTGATAATTATTTTAGTAGTTCTAATCTCTCTTCCTGAAAGCCTTCCCTTTTAGCCATAAGTTATTCCAATGGCTGTTCCTGCATCTACTATAGGACTTCTCAAATGCCATTTTATCACCAATGTTTTTCTTGACCTCTCAACCTAAAATAGCAAACTTATATTATGAAGTGTTTTGGCAAGATGTCTCTTTTCTGTGAGTTTGTTGAAGAGAAGTCATGATTCCCAAGAAGACACTGCACTCCATTGAGCCAAGTCTTGCATCAAATACTTTGTCCAAGTCCTTTACCAAATTGGCTTTAGTTGAGTTCACTACCTCTGTAAACCTTGCCCCACATCAGGATAAACTATGAATGGCTAGGAGATGTCACTGCTACTTAAACAAAAAAACCTTGATGTTTTGTTAACATGAATGAGTGCAGCCAGAGTTGCATGCACTTAACATGCAAGTATTTACTAAGATTTATCAATTAGCTTCTAATCCCTTCCCCACTTAATACAAATAGACCTCTATTATGCCAATATGACACTATGTGGACACATTATCCTACCCATCCCAGCCCTTCCAATGTTTATGATCCTATCTAATAAAAGAGAAACATGCAAATTGATCATACCTTTGCTACTGCTATGCCCACAGCCAATCAGGAGCAAATTAACCCAACCAAGATGGCAGTTAATTTTCATATCCACAGAGCAAAGACTGAAGACTGCATAGAAGGAAGCCAAGTGCTATAGAAGGGATCAAAGCTTCGGAGAAGCAAGCAAGCAGGACAGCAGTGAAGGGAGGGAAGCAGGCAGGGTGTTGGAGAAGGGAAGGAAGCAGGCAGGAAGGTGGAGACCACTGTAAAAAGCCCTATTGCAGGAATCTTCCTGCAATGGGCCTCTAGTGTAAATATAAAAAGTAAATCAAGTTTACACATAATTGCCTAGGTTCATGAATGGATATACTCACCTATGTTACTGCATAAGTAATTTCATGGTAATTGTGTCTTTTTTTTTTTGTTAATATTGATTCATTCACTACGTTTTGTGAGATTTTATATAAATTTGAAATATATATATATTTATTAACAGCAACATTTGATGAAGGAAAGAGGAGTCTCCCTGCCACAACTGTCAGAGAAGCATTCTGCATAAGAAAGATTTTGAACATTGTTTTGAAAGAAGTATGTATTAGAAGAATTTCAGTGCTCATCTCCAAGTGCTTCCATATTTCATCCTGAGCTTGCCAAGGAGATGATTACATATATTGACCAATGTGTCGGTAATATTACACAGACAGATATAACCTTGCTTTTGGATTTCAGTGACTGAGACTCTATCAAATCTTATATGTCAGGTGTTTCATTTTGTGATTGGTCTCATATTTCCTAAAGATTTTATCTTCCATAGATAAACTAGGATGCCTTCAAAAAGAAACAATTTGCTGTCTGCTTTGGCTTTATATATAACAGGAATTCAATAGATGATTTTAAGCCATTCCATCTACAGGACATTTAAAACTACCTATAATCTTCTATGAAATTCACAATTCCAGGTATCTACATTGACCCACTTGTGTAAATTTATATCTCTGTCAAATGTTATCACATGTATATTATAGTATTATTTGAGTTATTTTCTTATTTGCATTATTAACTCTGAGCTTTATGAAGCTTTTGCATTTTAAAGTATCCCAAAAATTTCTCTTAAATTACAAAACAAATACACCTTGTAGAAGATAAAAATAATTGTAGAATGCTGTTTTTTTTAGTCTAAAACTTTAATTCTATAATTGCAGTGCCACTCAGAAAGCAGGGAAAGAATGTATGACAATAACATTGAGGAAGTACATTTTTTAAATGGTCTGATAAAAAAGTGAGTTCAAACAAAAAGACTACCTCAGGGAAATTTAGTACATTTTGTACTGTACTTTAGCTTTGGGCCTCAGTGCGACTTTTATTTCTTCTGAAGAATAACATTCAGCCTGACAACTATAAAATACAGTTTGTAATGAAACAAAAAAATATTGACATGACAACACCATTAAGAGTGACGATTTGCGAGGAGGAACTAAGATGGCGGCAAAGGCAAAACACCTATCTTGCCGTCATAATCAGCAATTTTAATACTACAACTTAACGAAGGAACAAACACCTTCCAGAATCACCAGAAAGCTCGCCGAGTGAAAATTCCACAAATAAAAGTGAAGATAAGACACTGGGACTCGGAGGAGCGGCGGCGAACAGCATTGAAAGATTCGCACGGAGAGAGGTTTGGAGTGCGCACCATGGAGAGGGCAGGCGGCTGAAAACCGGCCAGTTTTCTCGAACGGGGAGACAAAGGCGTCCCACTGAACTGATTCTCCAGCTCTGGGCGAAGTCCAGAGAACCCACTATCATACGGGGTGAAAACTGGACAGTGGGAGGGCACGCCGAAGCTCGGTGCTGCCGGGTCTCCCGGCTTGTGGAGAAGGCAGCTTGCGCGAACAGCTCGGCTCCGTGACTGCACAGAGAGCGCACCACAACTTGCGTCTCATTCGGAAAACCGTCAGAATGCTTTGTTTTACGACCCTGGGTGAGACATTGCGCATGCAGACTCATTTTGGGAAAGTCTGAATTCCCCTGCAACCGGCAGCCTGTGGAGCTCCTCAGCGGCTCTCTCTCAGAGGTGCTGGCGGCCATTGCCCCTGGCACAGAGTCCCTGGGGCCGCATAGGGCAGAGCTAACCCTGTCTGCTTGGCCCGGAGACTCCACCCACCCAACCTGAGCACAGCTGAGCTTCACAGACAATTGGCCTGGAGGTCAGCCCTCCGAGTGCTAACAACGATTAACTGAGCTTAATTTCAGCAAGACTGTGCAGCCCATATCCACCTCAGGTAACCGGGGAGGCTGAGCCACTATCCCTAGTAGGAAGTCTACTACACAAAGCTAATTGACCAACTCAGGGAAGCAGCCACCATGCAGCAACATGGAAAGAAATCAGATGTGAAAGAAATGGAGGAAAAAAAACGACTGGACATGGAATTCAGAACCATGGTTATAGGGTTTTTTAAGAGGCTCCAACAAAAGATCGAGGCCTATAAGGAAATAAGCAAGACCACAAAGGAAATGAATGAGTCCTACAAGAAAATGAACAACACCCTCAAGGATATAAATGAGAGCTGCAAAGAAATGATCAAGACCAATGTGGAAATGATCAAGATCAACGTGGAAATGAATGAGTCCTACAAGGAAATGAAAGAAACCCTCAAGGATATAAAGCAGACTCTCAAGGATATGAAAAAGGACCAACCAGAAATTAAGCATACACTGACTGAAACAAAAAATATTATACAAAGACCTGAAAGTGCCCTGGAGCACCCCAAGAACCAAGTTAAAGATTTGAAATATAAAGAGGTAAAATCCACTCAGCTGAAAAAGCAAGAAACCAAAAGAACCCAAAAAATTGAAGATAGTGTAAGGGGCCTCTGGGACAACCTCAAGCATACCAACATCCGAATTATAGGGGTGCCAGAAAAAGAGAGAGAGCAAGACAATGAAAACCTATTTGAAGAAATAGTGACAGAAAACTTCCCACACCTGGTGAAAGAAATTGACTTAGGAGTCCAAGAAGTGCACCGAACCCCAATATATAGGAACCCTAAGAGGACCACACCGAGGCACATCATAATTAAGATGCCAAGAGCAAAAGACAAAGAGAGAATATTAAAAGCAGCAAGAGAGAAACAGTTGGTTACCTATAAGGGAGCACCCATACGACTGGCAGCAGATTTCTCAACAGAAACGATGCAGGCCAGACAGGAGTGGCAAGAAATATTCAAAGTGATGAACAGCAAGAATCTACAACCAAGATTACTCTATCCAGCAAAGCTACCATGCAAAATTGAAGGTCAGATGAAATGCTTCGCAGATAAGAAAAAGCTAAAGGAGTTCATCACCACCAAACCAACATTATATGAAATGCTGAAAGATATTCTTTAAGAAGAGGAAGAAGAAAAAGGTAAAGATGAAAATTATGAACAACAAATACACATCTATCAATAAATGAACATAAAAATCAAGTGAATTGATAGGCTGTTGAACAGGATAGACTGGTGAATATAACAGGGACATGGACATAGAGAGGGAATGGACTGACAATTCTTGGGGAGAAAAGGGTTGTGGGAAGTGCAGCAAGAGACTGGACAAAAATCTAGCAACAATGGGAGAGGACAGTGGGGAGGAGGAGTTGAGGCTGGAGGGTGGGATAGGTACAGGGTGGAGGGAAGCTATAGGGGGATAAAAAGGGGAAAAATGTAATTAATAAACTGAACAATAAAGATTTAAAAAAAAGACTGAAGATTTGCTCATGTAGATATTTCTAATATCTTATATTTTATATCTTATATTTTATAAAATAAATAAAAATATATTTGAATTACCTTTGGTAACATTAGTTTTCCTGGATTTTTTAAATTGTAATTTAAATAAACAAGGGAAAAGACATAAGTTTGAAATCAATTGAGCAAGGGTGAGGAATTAGGAGCCAAACCGATACTGAGTCAAATCCTCCCTCAGGCAATGGCTGGTACCAAACTGCTTAGCAAATTACTTAACCTCTTTGTGCCAGGACAAGGCTGAAACTGGTGTACTAGTAGACTCAATGAGATAGCAAATAATAATAATTATAATAGTAATAGTAATAGTGATAGTAATGGTAATAGTAATAATAATAATAAATTAAAAAGAGAAAAATAAATTTCTGACCCAATAAGGATGACCTTATAATAGGTCATGCCCTGGAGTGTGAATGCAGCTTCTCCAGCAGCCCTTGAAGTTCTGTCCTGGATGGCTACCATTCCTTAAAGACCACCTTGAACTCTTAACTTAGGATGGAACTCTGGGAGGGACAATCTAATATCAAGGTGTCCCTTCTATGAGTATATTTTTAAACTTGGGTTTTTTTTTATCTCCCACTAACATTTATTTGCTTGGTAGCTAATTTTCTGAAAAACAGATCCAGTTCATGATTTCCTTCCATATTCTAAACGTGATAGGCCCATTACAAATGATGACAATTGCCCTAGCCAGTTAGACTCAGCCAGTAAGTAGAGTATCAGCCTACAAACTTAAGGTTCCCTGGTTCAATTCCGGTCACGGGCAAACGCCCAGGCTGTGGACTCCATCCCCAGTAGGAGGCCTGCAGAAGGTAGATGATTAATGATTCTTTCTCATCATGGATGTTTCTATCTCTCTTTCCTCTCTGAAATCAATAAAAAATTATTTTTAAAAATAAATGATGGCAATTATTATTTTCTCATGATGTAAAAGTGAAGTCCTACATGTCAAAAGCTTTGTTCAGCCCTTATGTATCACCAGTAAGTGCCAGTTATTCTTGTGTTACTATTATTGTAACCACCTCAATAAAATATTAGAGTGAAATTGTTTCTATACATTAAAATTAGTAAGAAAATATGAATATCTATGTTAATATTGGTAATGATAGATATACTAATTTCAAAACATTTACAATCTTCTAAATAATACTTTTAATAGAAGTACACAATTACTTCCCCCCCCCCCCAAAAAAAAAAGCTCTTCATTTTCTTTTGAAACTGAAGTAGTAAATATTAAAATGTTTTTGTTCCATTGTTCTGAAATATAAAAGTGAGAAACATGATTCATTTTGATAATTGGAAACTTTTAAAAAAACATTCTTACTAGCATGTGGTAGCATTTTAGTAATATTAATGCCCTATAAAAAGCAAGAAAACATGTTCTGTTATTTTGAGATAAAGTTTACAGATAAAACTTGACTTCTATTGAATTCTCAGTTATTTTTGAGAACATTTTCCAAAATCATGGGGCTGAAAATTAATAAAGAGGCTTCATTTCAATGTCAAGCAGGGTGGAATTTTCTCACGTCCCATTCTATTTATAGAGCCTTCTATCATGTTACTCTTGCTTTACTCTCTCTCTCTCTCTTCTAATCTCTATTGCGTTTAGATTTGAAGTTACACTCCATGGTTGTGCTCCAGTAAGTTCAAAATTGGTACTTTTACATGTTATGATTTCACATAGTCAGTCCTTGATGGGAAATTAGTTTATCCTCCATTACCTTCAAAGTGAACTTTAGCTAAGAATTCCTATTATAAAATGCAATGCCATTTTTTCCTGTTAGTTTAAAGAATTGCACTCTCTTACTTTTCTCTTAGCTACTGTTAGTTTAAATGACCTTAATACTATGACTATAAATGCATTGCCATCAAAAGAAAAATAATTTTATTTTATATTTTTTCTTATAAAAATTTGATTCCTTTGAATCACTTTGCAATGGGTTAATGCTATTACCTGTCAATTTTCACTTTATTGTATAAAGCACATTTACCTGATTCAAATTGTTTAAAACATTTTGTATTGGAGCTTGCTAAACTTAACATTAATATGCCTTAAAGTGTTATAAAGATTTTAATTCTTTAATGTCATACATAAAGTTTATTCCTTAGTAATGAATTTGGAGTTTGTCTTCAAAATTTATAAATTGAAAAAAAGTTGCTAAGATGTCCTTGAAAACCCTTGATTTAGTCAGTGTAATATCTATCTGAAAATAAGATTTCCTAAAAGCTGAATAAAGAAATTTGTAAGTAACAAGTTATTTATAAAGGATCACAAAACGGCTTTCCTTATATATACTATTTAATGATAAATAACGGCATATAAAAATAAGCAAAATATGTAAGCTTTTAGAAAATGGTTATTTCATTTGCATACATAGTTATTTTATAGTATTCAAAGCATGAATTAAATAAAATATATCAAATAGTATTCCCTTATTTTAGCAGTTAGAAAACGATAGTAAAGGACGTTTAAATAGCTTATACAAGATCGTGATTTGTAGTGGTGGGACCAGAGGTTGGGTTTTAGCCTTGCTATATGCTCTTCCATGTAATGAAGCGCTGAATCAAGATGTACTTTTTACTGAAGGGTCCCAGGCTGATGCTATTTCCCTAGATCTTTTTTCCTTTCAATTATATTAATCACTCTATGATCTGAAAAATTCTCCACCAATTTGATGGCTTCTATGAGTAGCCAAGTCCACACCATATCTTCTAAATTCTTTATTCAAGTAGTATAATTTATATAAACTTATATGCACAATTAAGAATAACTGGTTACCTGTTATTCATTGAATGTTTTAGTTGGAGCACTAAAATATCCTAAAACCCACTGTCATAACCAAAAGGCAGGATTCTAAAGGGAGATCTGGAGGACATTTTGCTCTCTGGCCATATAGACAGGTTTGTTTGTTTTTTAATATATATTTTTATTGATTTTTTTGCAGTATAACATATTTAATAGTAGTACATATGTTTTTCTTCTCCCCCTAGTATCCTCCCCCCACTCCCCTTAACCCCCAGCACATGTCCCCACCTGCCCCCATCCCCGTCCCAGTGTCTTTCGTTCATTGGTTATGCTTATATGCATACATACAAGTCCTTTGGTTGATCTCCCCCAGCATCTGCCTCCCATCCACCCCAGCTTTCCCCCTGTAGCTTGATAGCCTGTTCAAGGCCAACCTGCCTCTATATCAATCACTCTCCCCTGTTTCTTTTCTTCAAAAATATCTTGCCTCTGCATACTAGAAATAAATGTATAAGAACAAAAAATGTTTGAGTGTCAGTTTCAATGTCCAACTGTTCTGAATCCCAATTTCAACGTCAAATAGTTCTTTATGTGTACATGTCAGCAATGGTATCTAGATGGTGGACACATCGTGGCAATGCAAGATCCATCCTCTATGTTTTGGTCCTGGGCCGCCTGCAGCCATGCACATCTGCTGACTGCTAGCATGGCAAGGTGTCATCAGTGTCCCCCATCTCTGGACCACCCTCGTGACTGGAACAGACCCATCAGTTCCTCACTGTTGCAGGAACCCACATGGCCTTGGAGTTGTTATCTGAAAAAAACAAACACATTCTCCACCAAAAGTTAACAAAGGGATCCTCTCTGCAAAATAGACTTCGCCTCCCACGCACAACTCAGACCGGGACCCAGGTGGCAGAGACTCTACCACAATAGCTGCTCTATATCTAAATTCAGTCTATTACCAGGAATGCTCAGGACCTACTCAAAAATGCAAATATTCCTTTCTACTAATATTTACAGGGTAAACTAAGATTTCTGCTTGAGTATTAAAATTGACAGTAAAATATTAATTAAGTTTTCAGATTAATTTAAATTGGCCAAGTGAAATAAGTGAATACTCAAGAAAATCTAAGTGTACTGGACAAAAAGCTTTTCCTAAAACATTAACTAAAATATCTAATAGTAGTTCATCTCACTGTAAAATTGCCTAACATCCAAAGAACCTAAAGCAGTCATATTTGTGTACAAAAATTAAAATTTAAAATTACCAAGACTGCAATATAAAATTTCCAAAAGCCCCCATTAATCAAAAGGGGGGGCCAGTGAGGTAATATCATGTAAGGAAAAATATCCTGTAAGTAAAGTACATCTAGAAAATTCTTACTCCAGAAACGTAACTTCCATTTGTAAAGCCAACAGCAGGACACCCATGAAAAAACACACATGGTGTCAAAATAAAGCAAAGGAAAATCATTTAGGCAAAAATAAAAAGAATCCCTAGACAGTTTTTGATTAAATACTATTTATTTTTTATTTTATTGTAACCATTTGCAGAATATCTTACCCTAAAATAAAAAACTACAAAATTTTTAAGAAGACTCTTTGTAATTCTATGATGGCTAATCTGGTTCCTGTGAATTTTAAGTTTATATTAAACCATGTTATAAAGCTGCTTATGGCTGTCAATATTGAGAGGGTTCTCTCTGTGTTGAAGCTTGAGAGATGCAAGGCCAATTTTTATAAAAATATGCAAATGTTATTCCACTTTTCAATCCCATTCTCTCTTGCATACAAGACATTCATGGCATCCACTATTAGTGACATAACTGCCACTGCCTATCCAATGATATTTCTTTCCATAATTTGTATTCACTGTTCTATTCAAAGATGCATAGTGTCTTTAGTAATAACTAGTAAAAATTACCTGCCTTCAAATTATTGTGAGTCTCTCAGAAAATTAGGTTAACAAGCTGGAATGAGAAGCATGCAAATAGAAGCAAGATGGTACAGAAAAACACAATTCTAGGCCTCCTATTAATCTTTATGTGTTGGTTAAATTTGGCTTTAAAGTGCTATAGACCTTGGAGAGGATCATGTGATATAAAATAGCCCTAGAGTAGTTCTATAGAGACAATTGATTTTAATGTAAAAGAAAACCAAGATTGTATGGATCAAGAGTAGTAGCCAAACATTTTTTTTTAAACTTTTAAATCAATTAGGGAGACTGTGGTAATCCTTTTCCCATCCCGTGTGTCCAGGGTTCCCAATGCCAGAGCTCAGGATCTGAAGAAGGCTGCACACAAATGAAGAGAGACAGGAAAAGCATTAATTTGGGAATAATGGGGTCCAGGCATGAGTCCACCTCTAGGAAGAGGTCACCACCAGCTCTGGCCTTGCTATCCCCTTTTATTAAGTCTATGTGTTACATCCATGTCCTTTAGGTCAGGAAATTCCAACAATGAGTCAATCAGCAAGACTTAACATAAGACTAAAAGTGGCAGGTGCTTCAACTACCAATGTCTTACCTAAGCGGTAAGTGAATAGTTCAGACTTACAGAGCCATTAAGGTTGACCAGATTTCCTATACTATTTACAACTCTATTGGTGAGGCAATGACTGGTTTCCAGCAGGAGACAGTTGTTAATAAGATCATTTAGGTTTGAATATTATCTGTATATTGCTATGAAAGCAATCATTACTGGCAAGAGAAAGTTGCAATTGCAATACAGGTGCTCAAGATTCTGAGAACTAAGATTCCTTTTGTAAACACAAAACCTCAAGGCACCGTCATATTTGTGGACCTGACTTTGGCATCCTATAATAGTCAAGAATAATGATTACCATGCATGACAGGGGAAAGACCTGGGGGAGGAAAAGAAAAGTGTAGATAAGGAAAGCGAAAGAAGGACTGCAGAAATAGTGTACAGCCAGATGTCCATCTTACTCACCAAGTATGAAATGTGCCCTGGTGAGAAACGAAACTCTGGACCTTAAGTGTGTTTATGATTCACGTCTGGTAATAAGAAAATAGTTTTATTGTTAATGGAGAGTGTTTTCATGCTTCTCCAGCTGTCTCAGGGACCCACAGCATGGGTATGTAAAATAGTCCCTAGAACATAGAAGGAACTCAATAAATATCTGTTCAATGAGTAAATACACAGTACTCTATATTCTACCTTAAAGCATTATTATGTGGATATCTGGAGTTTCCGTATTTCAGTAAGTCTGAAGTCCTACAGGGAGCCGTAGGTCATGGATGTCAACCACTGGCTGGTCATCTTTAATGGCAGTGTTTCCAGGACCTGGTGTGTGCTGTCTTTAAGACCCTGCTCCAGGGTCCTACACAGTAAACTCAGCCTGGCACCTTTGTTTTATAACTTTCTTAACCAAGATGTATGACCTGAGACAAAATAACCCCTGCAAGTCTCTCTGTATAGCTAGTACCACACAAAAATAAATTAATAATGATAATATAATATCATAACTAACACTGTCATACAATGATGTAGTCTTAATTACCATTAATTGCCAATGGTATGCAATAGCAATATTACATTGGAAGATCCAATTTTGGACCTGATGTCTCTTTCTTATTTTATTGCTATGTATTAGAATTAGGGTCTCATTATTAATATTAAGTTCAAATAAACCTAAACGTAGTTGCTGACCTACTAACACCCAATAATAATTAAGCTAAACACATTGGAGAAAGGATCTTGGTAAAAGCATCCTTCAGGTAAAATGGCTATTTCTAAACCATAGATCTTAATATTTTATGGTCATTTTTTTCTGCTTTAGTCCATTTATCTTCCTCAAAAATTAATCTCCATCAGCCTTCTCCTTGGAGAATTTCTACTGACCCTGGCTTGCTCTTTTCATTCACCAGAGATTGGCCTGACATGACCTTAGATAAAAAATATTGTTGATCTTACAAGTTATGAAAATTGCAGGCTTTCATTTCCTGTGTGGGATCTCACCCTCCATCAAACATGCACATACTAATGGTTCCCAGAGTATTCTTGGTTATATTGTCAAAAGAACTGTGTGCACACTAAAAAAGGACTTGGTAAACAAGCAATTATTTTCTTTTTTTTACATGATGGCTAAAGCTAAATTATTATTTGAATCAAGAATTTTAAGTACTTTAGCATTGTATCCTAAGGTAAATTGATTTATTTTGATTTTTAAATTTCTAAAGTTTTATTAGCAAGAAGATTAATACCTCAGTGTATTTGCCAATTCTGATTTTTCTTAATATTACATAAGAAAATAAAATGCAGAGAACCAAGGTGGCGGCATAGGTAAAACACCTATCTTGCCATCATACTCAACAATTTTAATACTAAAACTTAACGAAAGAACAATCACCTTCGAGAATCACCAGAAAGCTCGCCGAGTGAAAATTCCACAAATAAAAGTAAAGATAAGACACTCTGACTCAAAGGAGGGGC
This sequence comes from Antrozous pallidus, assembly GCA_027563665.1. Classification (NCBI taxonomy): domain Eukaryota; kingdom Metazoa; phylum Chordata; class Mammalia; order Chiroptera; family Vespertilionidae; genus Antrozous; species Antrozous pallidus. The sequence continues at coordinate 65,409,026 of CM050519.1, read as the reverse complement.
GGCAGACAGCGTTGAAAGATTCATGCAGAGAGAGGTTTGGAGCGTGCGCCAGCGGAGAGGACGGACAGCTGAAAACCGGCCAGTTTTCTCAAACGGGGAGACAAAGACGTCCCACTGGAATGATTCTCCAGCTTTGGGGAAAGTCCAGGGAACCCACTATCACACGGGGTGAAAAATGGACAGTGGGAGGGCACGCCAAAGCTCGGGTGCTGCCGGGTCTCCCGGCTTGTGGAGAAGGCAGCTTGCGCGAACAGCTCGGCTGCGTGACCGCACAGAGAGCAATCTGCGACTTGCTTTCTCACTCGGAAAACCGTCAGACTGCTTTGTTTTACGACCCTGGGTGAGACATTGGGCGTGCAGACTCATTTGGGGGGAGTCTAAATTCCCTGACAGCCGGTGGAGCTTAGCAGCGGCTCTCTCTCAGAGGTGCTGGCAGCCATTGCCCCTGGCACAGAGTCCCTGGGGCTGCACAGGGCGGAGCTAACGCTGTCTGCTTGGCCCAGAGACTCCGCCCATTCAACCTGAGCACAGCTGAGCTTCACAGACAATTGGCCTGGAGGTCAACCCCTCCAAGTGCTAACAAGATTAACCTGAGCTTAACTTCAGCAAGACTGTGCAACCCATATCCACCTCAGGTAACTGGGGAGGCTGAGCCACTGTCCCTTGTAGGAAGTCTATCACACAAAGCTAATTGACCAACTCAGGGAAGCAGCCACCATGCAGAGACATGGAAAGAAATCAGATGTGAAAGAAATGGAGGAAAAAAAAAACGACTGGACATGGAATTCAAAACCACGGTTATAGGGTTTTTCAAGAGGCTCCAACAAAAGGTCGAGGCCTATAAGGAAATAAGCGAGACCACAAAGGAAATGAATGAGTCCTACAAGGAAATGAATGAGACCTGCAAGGAAATGATCAAGACCAATGTGGAAATGAAGGAGACTCTCAAGGATATAAATGAGACTCTCAAGGATATGAAAAAGGACCAACCAGAAATTAAGCATACACTGACTGAAATAAAAAAATATTATACAAAGACCTGAAAGTCCTCTGGAGCATCCCAAGAACCAAGTTAAAGATTTGAAATACAAGGAGGTAAAATCCACTCAGCTGAAAAAGCAAGAAACCAAAAGAATCCAAAAAATTGAAGATAGTGTAAGGGGCCTCTGGGACAACCTCAAGCATACCAACATCTGAATTATAGGGGTGCCAGAAAAAGAGAGAGAGCAAGACAATGAAAACCTATTTGAAGAAATAGTGACAGAAAACTTCCCACACCTGGTGAAAGAAATTGACTTAGGAGTCCAAGAAGCACACCGAACTCCAATATATAGGAACCCTAAGAGGACCACACCAAGGCACATCATAATTAAAATGCCAAGAGCAAAAGACAAAGAGAGAATATTAAAAGCAGCAAGAGAGAAACAGTTGGTTACCTATAAGGGAGCACCCATACGACTGGCAGCAGATTTCTCAACAGAAACGATGCAGGCCAGACGGGAGTGGCAAGAAATATTCAAAGTGATGAACAGCAAGAATCTACAACCAAGATTACTCTATCCAGCAAAGCTACCATGCAGAATTGAGGGTCAGATGAAGTGCTTCGCAGATAAGAAAAAGCTAAAGGAGTTCATCACCACCAAACCAATATTATATGAAATGCTGAAAGATATTCTTTAAGAAGAGGAAGAAGAAAAAGATAAAAGTGTAAACTAGGAACAACAAATACACATCTATCAACAAATGAATCTAAAAATCAAGTGAATTTATAAGCTGATGAATAGGTTAAACTGGTGAATGTAACAGAATCACGGACATAGAGAGGGAATGGACTGACAACTCTTGGGGAGAAAGGGGGTGTGGGAAGTGCAGCAAGAGACTGGACAAAAATCATGCAACTATGGGAGAGGACAGTGGAGGGGGGTGAGTGTGGAGGGTGGGATGGGTTCCAGGTGGAGGGGAACTATAGGGGGGGAAAAAAGGGAACAATGTAATTAATATACTGAACAATAAAGATTAAAAAATATAATAAAATAAAAAAATAAAATGCAAAGTTTACTTGGTTAATTTGTCAACTTTCTGCATAATTCATTAAAAGCATCCATTAATGCTTAAATCCTGTCTAATAAAATAGTAATATGCAAATTTGTCCATACCTTCACCACAGCCATGCTCACCAGCCAATCAGGAGCAGATTATGCAAATAAACCCTAACCAAGATGGCTGCCGCCCCTGAGAACAGGTGGAAGGTTTGGGTTTCCCCGACAACAGAGGAAGCCAAGGCCTACCATTGCCTGCCTAAGCCTCCACTCAATGTTACAAAGTTTCAGTTATAAAAGATCCAGAAATGGCGGCAGCCACTGAGCTGTAGAGAACAAAGGCTTGGGTTTTCCCTGGTAACAGAGGAAGCAAATCTTTTTAGGTTGCCGAGGCCTAGGCTACAAAGTTTCAATTGTAGACATAGACTAATCCCAGATACCAAGGGCCTCTGCTTGGGTCGTTGAGGGTGTGTGGCTGACCTGCAAACCTCCACAGGCTCCTTGCCCAGGCCACCCCTGACCCCAAGGGAACCCCCACCCTGATCGGGGACACTCTTCAGGGCAAACCAGCTGGCCCCCTCCCATGCACCAGGCCTCTATCCTATCTAATAAAAGAGTAATTTGCAGATTGACCATCACTCCAACACACAAGACGGCTGCCGCCATGTGGTCAAAGATACTGCCCCCATGTGGGCACAAGATGGCCACCACAAGATGGCAGGCAGGGGAGGGTCGTTGGGAGCTTCCAGGCCTTGCAAGGGAGGGCAGTTGGGAGTGACCAGGCCTGCAAGGAAGGGCATTTAGGAGTGACCAAGCTGGCAGAGGCGGGAAGGTGGGGGCAAACAGGCTGGCAGGGGAGCAGTTAGACATCAGTTAGGCTGGCAGGGTAGTGGATAGCAGGTGATCAGGCTGGCAGGCAGAAGCAGATAGGGATAATCAGAGGGGCAGGCAGGTGAGCAGTTTGGAGCCAGCAGTCCTGGATTGTGACAAGGATGTCCAACTGCCCTAGGATCGGGCCTAAACGGGGAATTGGACATCCCTCGAGGGGTCCCAGATTGGAGAGGGTGCAGGCTCGGCTAAGGGACATCCCGACCCCATGCACGAATTTTGTGCACTGGTCCTCTAGTATATTTAATAAAAGCATTTTGACAAAATTGAATTTAATGTTATACTATTATAATTGACATTCTTGATATTCATTATTAGCTTCAAGTGTAAGAAAGTTCATGAATATATATATACATATACACATATAATTGAGTATATTTATAGAGATGATTTTATATTTATTCAACAAAGTATGTTCACACTATTGTAGGATTTATAGTTTATAATAATAAATAATTTGAGACATTGAGGAATATTAATAATCATAATACTACAATTACCAATGGATTTATGGTAGAACACTTTCCTTTTGAGAAGAGCATTTTTATCCATTTGTTTTTTCAAATGTCTATTTTGCCTTTAAACTCTTAGCTTTAAAAATCTGGATATCAAGTGTTTTTATGATCAATTTTAATTGGTCATTATAGTTTTATACCAGCTATTTTTTTTCTATTACCTTATCTCCATTCTTAAGAACAAATAGCAGTGAACTTTTATTATGACATAATTGTAAAAAAGTCCATTAATATTATTATCAAACATCAAAAACAGTTTATTTCATAGATTGAAAAAATAATGTAGAGAAGGATTGTAGTTGCCTTTGAATTGCATGCATTATTAAAATATGGGAACTAAGTAATGCCTTCTAAACAAGCTAGCCTTAATAGTAATAACTTTCATTTATAAAATGTGGTGCAAAAAAGCCTATGAAATTAATTTAAGCCATAAGTGAACTTTAAATAAAGATCTAGTTTGTAAAAAGCATTTTAAAATAAGCAACTTTCTACATAAATCATCTCAGTTGTTTATTTCCATGTCTTCTTATTTTAAAATTTTACTACTAAGTCTCTACTATACATAATCAAAGCATAGAAATGGCATTAAAATAATTCAATCAATAAAAAATGCCATATGGTTTTACTTATATATGGAATTTAAAGAACAAAACAAATAAAATTGAAACAAACTCATAGATACAAACAGAGAACTGGTGGTTGCTAGAGGCAGGAGTGGGTGGAAAGATTATGAGCCTAAAGTACACATTTGTAGTTACAAAACAGTTACAGGGAGTGAGTAAAGCATAGGAAGTATACTCACTAATATTGCAATACTGGGTATGATGGAAATATTGAGGGTAAAGTATGTCACTGCCTAACCATTAAACTATATACCCCAAATCAATATAAAAAAATTAAAAACAGAAATAGATTTAATATTTCACATTTTTCATACATATCTTGCAAAGTCTTCTTTAAATAATGCCTCATTTAGAATTGTGGAATTCTGAATGAGGTATTAATACAGCTATTATTATCCAAGATCAAATATCTAATTGAGTTCTCTTAATAATATAAGAAATTATGCTAATCAATTTGAATTCCACTGTTGGAGTTTTGCAAAAATGCATCATAAACAATGATGACAGTTATAAAAACCATTCAATTAAAAGTCTGCTCTATCAACAAAAACATAAAATATTTACATTAGTAGTACAATATCAATTATGAATATTTATATCAATATTTAATTATGAATAACACATATGTGTAAACTCTGGTCCATAGTAAATGTCAACAAATTCTTCCAAGAGAATGAATCAATAAATGAAAAATGAGTGAGCAAATAAATCAATAAATAAGAAAGGAAATAAATATTGCAATCCTCATCAAATTACACTTTTATAAAGAAAATCTATCTCTATGTATCCTTCCATTTTGCAAGGTTAGTTTTTGTGACATATTTGTAGATTGTAAATTCTTTTGCATTGATCAACTTATCAGATACTGAAAACCTTAAATAGAGCAATTTTATCAATACTATATACAAAGAATTCAGTTTGAGAAGTAAAATAACTTCCCCAAAATAAAATATTAAATACATTGGATCATAGGCTTTCTTCTCTAGAACCATTTTGTTTGTATCCAGATAAAAGGAACAAAATATTTATGGGACAGTTATTATGTGCTAGTATTTCAACTGCCCTCAATGTCTCCTTTCAATGTAAAACTTGCAACAATCTAAGATAGGAGTTATTTCCCTCATTTTATTGTTTTATTAATCCAGACATATAGGAGGGTTTCTCAGTGTTATCTAGTTAGTGAATAATTAAGATCCTCGTCTCCAATTTCATTAAAATAGATAGCTCAGTCTGACATGGAAAGCCACTATTCTTTACATTTCAATGAGAAGGATGCTGTAGCAGAGGAAAAATCACTTTCCTATTACTCTTTAGGTCCTTGGCACCCCCTGTATTAAAAGACATATTAATAGGAGAAAAACAAATAAAAACTTAATAACATGTATTCCTCTGTATACATCAGGGAGACCCAGGAAAACTAAGTAACTCCAAAATGGCCCAAGCCATCATTTTAAATATCATTTTCAGCTAAAGACCAAAGATGTTGGAGGGAAGGGAGGGGCCATTATGGATAGTTGCCAGGAAAGGTACAGTAAACAAGGATAAGACTGTTACCCAGTTCAATATCACACCGATGCTAGGTGTTTAGTGACAGAGCTGACTCACAGTGCTCAAGCAAAGATTGGGAGCTTTGAGAGTGATTCTGGGAGAGACCCCTGCCAGGGCAAGAGCCCCTGCCCAGTGCTAAATGGTGTCTATGGTTCTTTCCAAAGCAAATATGGAACCCTCTTTTCTATAAGTTGTCTATTGGCTTTACATATTAAAGAAATACAACCATTCTCAAAATTATTCTTTGGATGATTTAAAAATAGCTATGCAAATTTTCTCTGTTCCTCTCTATTCTCTATATGAATTTAACCATCTCTACTTGTTTTGATTTTTCCTTCACAATTCTGAGCTTCCGACTCAAGATTTATTCCAGGACACTGTGACATGAACACAGGTAGGTCTCAGCTAAAATTTTATGGAGATAACTAACTGAACTCAAAGTTTTAAGAATCTTCAACATTTGCCCCTCAGATAAACATTTTCTTGCATTTTTAGTTTTTTGAGGAAACTACATACTGTTCTCCACAGAGGCTGCACCAGTCTACATTCCCACCAGCAGTGCACAAGGGTTCTTTTTTCTCCACATCCTCAATGAGAAACAAGAAACACCAATCAGAAAGGATATATGCACCCCCTATGTTCATAGTAGCACAATTCACCCTAGCTAAGATTTTGGAAACAGCTTAAGTGCCCATCAGCAGATGAGTGGATTAAAAAACTGTGGTACATCTACACAATGGAATACTACACTGTGGTAAAAAAAACGAGGAATTCTCACCATTTGCAACAGCATGGATGGAACTGGAGAGAGCATTATGTTAAGCAAACTAAGCCAGTCAGAGAAAGATAAATATTATATGATCTCACTCATTTATGAAATATAATGAACAACATAAACTAATGAACAAAAACAAATCTAGAGACAGAGAAGCATTGATCAGATCATCAAACCTCAGAGGGAAGATAGGGGAGGGTGGAGGTAAAGTAGAGAGATCAACCAAAGGACTTGTATGCATTCAGATAAGCATAACCAATAGATACAGACACCAGGGGGCAGTGAGGACATGAGTGTAGGGGGTGGGGAGAGAAGGACACATATATAATACCTTAATCAATAAAGAAAAATTCCTTATTACATTATTAAATTAGCAAACTATATCTTCATTTTTTCAAATCACCTGGTTTACTGTCTTCATAGCACTTCTCATTGACTCAAATATTCTTCTGTCTATTCATTTACTCTCTGGTACCCTTTGGTATGCAAATTCTATATAGGAAGTGATTTTATTTATTTAAATTCTGAGTATTTATCACCACTGTGGCTACTTAAAACACTCAACATTAAATACATATTATCTAATTTAATGAATCTACTAAAATACATGATGTCATCACATCCTTATACAATACAAGATTTTATGTATTAGGTGCTATAAAGAAAACAAAGTAGCAATAAGTAGAACATTTGAGCTATGCTACTATTCATCAATCCATTGCCATTTTAAATGCAGATAGCGCTAATCTGCACCAGGGTAGAAGACAATTTAGTGAAATGAAAAAGGGAATGGATTTGAGTTTGCTGATATAAAACTGAAGAAATAATTGTGTAGTAAAATATGAAAGACATGCCTAACAGAGAGATAAATAAGTGTGAGAGATTAATTGAAGTTATATAACAAGAGTTATTGGTAAACCTTCTTTCATTCAGTTATCCAACATTCATTTAACATCTTTCTTATTAACTGTCCTGACCAATTTATTTTCTTTTTGAGAGGTTTAAATCCATACTCAAATAATTCATCTTATTTGCTAAACAGCCATTTAGAGATAAAGGCATTAGAAGAATTTTTCTTGGTGCATAAATATGTAGCAGATGCTGTATCATTTCTGTAGAAAAGGCTTTGAAATTATGAGTGATTACTAAATAACTTTATACACTATATTTTAGAAGCATATAAAATTTTAGTGACTTTATTGACCAAAATATTTTAGGGACTCTAACGTAGAAACCCTTGTTATGATAATTTAACTGAATTTGAACATAAATATAACTATTTGAAGGTTCCCATAAAACAAACTTATCTGTATTCTATTTATGTGATGTATATTTATTACTTTATAATACTTAAAGAAAAGCTCTCTCCCTCTCTCTCCCTCTCGCTCTCTCTCTCCCTCTCTCTCTCCAGAAAAGTTTATAAAACATAAAAAGAAGAAAAACATTTTATATTTCACTTAATATGTATGCTACTAATAAGAGCTGGAAAAGCACTTTACAAAGAGAAATAGATAATATATTGAATACAATTCAGAGACAAGAGATGACAAGAGTATTTCAAAGTAGACTGAAAGAAAAATGAATACATTGTTTTTTTTTAAATTTATTGAGGTTAGTTTTTATTTTATTGTTTTTTTCTTTATTGTTCAAAGTATTACAGATGTCTCTTTGAGTGTGTGTTTCCCATTGACGCCCTCCACCCTATACCTGCCCTTCCCAAGCCTTCACCATTATATTATATTTATATTATACATATAAATTTATATTATACATATAAGTTCCCTGGTTAATCACTACTGCACTCACCCATCCCTCCCTTTCCTCTGAAATTAATCATTCTCTTCCATGCTTCTATATCTCAGAATCTATTTTGCTAATCAGTTTATGTTGTTCATTAGATTCCAGATATAAATAAGATCATATGATAATTACTTTTATCTGGCTTTATTTGCTTAGCATAATACTCTCCAGGTTCATCCATTCTTTTGCAAATGGTAAGAGTTCTTTGCTTTTTACAGCTGTATAGTATTCCATTGTGTAAATAGACCATAGCTTTTTTATCCACTCATCTGCTGATAGGCACTTGAGTTGTTTCCAAATCTTAGCTATCGTAAATTGCTCTGCTACGAACATAGGGGTACATACATTCTTTCTGATTTATTAGGATATTTCCTAGAAGTTGATCACTGGATCAAACAGGAATTACACTTTTAACTTTTTGAGGAAATTTCCATACTGCTTTCCATAGTGGCTGCACCAGTCTTCTTTCTCACCAACAGTGTACTAGGTTTCCCTTGTCTCCACATCCTTGCCCACACTTGGTATTTGTTGATTTGTTGCTGATAGCCACTCTGACAAATGTGAGTTAATACCTAATTGTCTTTTTAATTTTCATCTTCAGTATGACTTTGAGAATTTTTTCACATGTATCTTGGCTTTTTTATGTCCATTTTGGTTGTAGGAATCACCATACCAGATACCAAGTTATACTACAAAGCCACTGTACTCAAATCTGCCTGGTACTGGCGCAAGACTAGGTATATAGATCAATGGAACAGAACAAAGAACTCAGAAATTGACCCAAGCCACTATGCTCAATTAATATTTGAAAAATAAAATACATTTCAAAAAGCAAAGATCCTTCAGGTAGGCAGAGATAAGAATTCCAGTGTGAACATTAAATAAAGAGGTTAATTTTCTCTTTGAGTCTGAATATTTTGATGCCATGTCTTCTCTTTGTGGTACATGATTTTCTAGCAATGTAAGGTTTTATATTTTTTTTTCTGCTACTAAATACTCTAAGACTGTTTCTGCAGAGCTGAAAGGAGGCAACTGAGAGATGATGTTTCTCTCTCATCAGTGTTTCTATCTCTCTATCCTTTTCCCTTCCTTTCTTCCTAAAACTCAATAGAAGACATTGAAAAATACATAATAAATCCACTAAGGTCTTTTGCTTTTCATTTTTACCATGCACAGGCTATTTTAAAGAATGTCATTGATGCATTCTTTCTCTAAGGGACTGACAACCCACATTACTTGACCACCCTCCTCACTTGATTGATTGATTTATTCAATTAAATTCTGCTTCACTTATTAAAATGTAATTTCTATGAAGACTTTTTGCCTCCTATTTATTTTATTAATGTAGCCTTAATGCTTGATATACACAGCCCTTCCTCCCAGCATGGAAGAGAGGTGGAAGGAGGAATGGGTGCCAGGAGCCTCATGCAAATGCAAACACTAAACTTAAAAAAAATTTAGGATCCTGGGAAACAACAAAAAAACAACAACAACAAAGCAAACATGAAAGCTTACACAATCTTTGCCCTCATTCCTCACCCCACCACCAGGTAAGAAAAAGTAATAATCAATAAAAATTGTTACTCAAGAGGAAAGTAGGGTGCTCAGATGATAGTGTTATTTCTCTGAATATGATATACTTGTATTTTTATTTTTAGGAATAAGCATATGTTTTACATAATTATAAAACAAGCTTCAATGAGGTAAAAATATCCTTTAGTACCAAAAGCAAAATAAAATAATTCAATCTAGGTTTTTCTTGCACTAGTGGCCTAGTCCAATCAAATAATTTCAAAACATAGTAATTTAACTATATATATATATATGCATATGCATATGTATGCATATATATGAGCATAAATAAATATATATATGTACATATATATGTGCATATATATATATATATATGTGTGTGTGTGTGTGTGTGTGTGTGTGTGTGTATGGTGAGATATGTCCCAAAAGAATGAGTGCAAAAAAAAAACTTACGCTCTTTCATGAATAGTATTTTATCTCGCAATTATGACATATAGAAAGATAGAGGATAGTGAAAGTAATTATGTAGTCAAAATATGCAGTGGAAGAAAGTGATACAAATATAAATTCAAAGTAGTTAAATAAAAAATTCTACAACTTTAACTTAGAATTAGAAATATTAATACAAAAATATCCATACTTCTTTAAAACATTTGCAAGGTCTACCTAGCAAAAGCCTAGAACAAGACCAAGTAGAAGCAATACTTATCCTAGTGACTTATCAGTAAAAACCCTGGTGATTATATGTGATCAACCCACAGGTGTCCCAAAAAATATATACACACTTTGAATAATTATAAATGCAGTGTTTATTAAAATACATTTCATTATAAATATATAATGGAATAAGCTGCTAAAGCATTTATACATTTTGGGGGGATACCCCGTATTGAACTTCACCAAGCAAATTAAGTTAAAATTTCAAAGATATGTTTCACTCTAATATCAATAAGGATGAGTTAACTTTATGGACATTACATTCAAAACTTAATGTATTTCATATGCCCCATTATTATTTTGAATTACCTTCAAAATATCCCATGTTTGTATGATTATTTACTAATCAATTTCAATGAGGTCAATATGCAAGCTTCTTGGAATGTCAAAGTGTAAAGGATATACTTTACACTATCACCTTGGATCTTACATTTTAACTCACATTTGCCTTTATTTAATCAATGAAATTTAACTGGAGTGTCTGATAATAGCAATTACCTCTAAAATCAATATTTCTACATGTGTAGTACTTATCTTTGGCTTTCAAAAATAAAATGATTGATTGATAGATATGAGTTAATGAATAAAAAGACCACTTAGACTGTACTCTAAATAATAAATCTAGTATATGAGAAAGCATAATCTCTATTTGCTTTTGAAATAAGCATTGTCACACTAGGAAGCTATAGACTTACTTTAGCATGTTTTTCTTGATCAGAACATTTTTGTAGTTGCCCTCTGGAGTTGATTTTGAAGCTAGTACATAAGTCATAGAAAGTAGTATCACTGCATTGAACACACACAATATGTTGTTAACTGGAACCCCTAAAACATATATAAATATATATGTGTTGTGAATTGGAGGTATCCTGTTTTTCTGCTTTAAAATAGGAAAAGAAAAAAAAAACTTTCATAAAGCATTAAGGGGTTAAGGACTTTATTATTGCAACTATTAATATGTTTACCTACTTCTCAATTTGTTTCCTATCATATAAAGACATGCATTTCTAGTTTTCCATGTTTAAGTCAAATTACAATGTTTTAAGTCTCTGTGAGTAGCAAATTGAAACACTTTATACAAAAATAGAATCGGTTAAGAAACAAATTGAACCACTTTATTTAAAAACAAAACAGATTGAGAAGAAAATTGAGACGTTTGATATAAACATACAGCAGCTGTGGAAAGGCTACAACCTAAAACTATGCAAGTGCTAAAGTGTCAATATTATTTCATGAGGAGTGGCCACTGATCTTGAGAAAGGCAGCCCAAATCTGTACCCAACCTCCAACTCCTACCAGCTGTGACATTTTGCCAAGCAAATTAAATCCTCTGTGCTGTAGTTTCTTCATTTCTAAAAGGAAGACAACCTATGAGGTATTTTGAAAATTAAATGATTTAGTAATAGTATATATAGCATACATAGAGAACCATCTGCCCCATGGCAAATATTAAATAAGTGTCTTTCACGTTTTATTTGCTTTCAGTTACCATTCCTTCACTTGCTTGACTGTTTTCTCATATTCAGAATATGCTGGAGTGATTGACTTTTCTAATTACAATGCTTTCCAAGGAGAGGTGAAAATCACATGGTTAAAGAAGCTTATGTTTCACTTTTCAGTTTTATTCCAAAAGAATGTCCCTATTTACCACTCATTTTGTTTTCATTCACTTGATTTTGCAGACTCGAAATATTTTCCTAGAATTACTGGGTCTTCTGCGCCAGAGCAATGTAGATGGCACCTTCACTGATCATATTCCTGACTGCTCACAGCCACTGCAGCTCTTTTCCTGAGCTGTCACCTCAGAGGGTCGGCGGGCAGCCAAGGTGGAAGACACCTTTGCAAAGGCATGCATGGTTCCCTGACACTCTCCTTCTTACTGACCTATTTCTGAATATATCCTCAATCTTTTTTTATGGTTTCTTTTCTTAATTTTTTTTATCGATTAAGGTATTGTATATGTGTCCTTATCTCCCCAATACCCCTATCCCCCTCACTCATGCCCTCACCCCCTATTGCCTGTGTCCATTGGTTAGGCTTTTATGCATGCATACAAGTCCTTTGGTTGATGTCTCCCCCTTACCCTCATCCTCCCCTACTACATCCTCAATCTTAAACAAATATTGCAGATAACCACTTTTTTCCCTTTTACAGGCATAATAGCATTTAAAAAATATACTCAAGTTTAATTTTAAGATCTTGTTTTCACTTATAAGGGAAGTTGGTATTTTAATAGAGTGCTTTGTTGTATTACCTTGTATTTAATCTGCTTGCTCATTCATCTCTACTTGTTCTTATTTACACTTGATTTTTTCTTCATATTTTCTCCAAGGTTTTTTTTTAATTGAATTGAAGCTCTTTTTAACAAGTTATGGTTAAATAAATCTAGAATTGAGAATTAATATTAAGGCAGTACCAGCTTTTCATATTTGATTTTCTAAATTGTATAAGTGATATGTTGCACTTTATGGACACATACTAGTGATCACCTATTTGACTCTATGTATTTTAAGTGCATCATTCTGCACTTAATGTATTACTGCTAAAACACACCTAACAAGTTTGTAAACTGAATCAACATGGGATTGATCTATGTCTTCAATTTTCAGGAAATTATATGCTCTTTGGATCCAGTTTCATATTTCTCTGTTATTTTTAAAAAAATTTTAAAAATATATTTCATTGATTTTTCACAGAGAGGAAGGGAGAGGGATAGAAAGTCAGAAACATCAATGAGAGGGAAACATTAATCAGCTGCCTCTTGCACACCCCTACTGGGGATGTGTCCGCAACCAAGGTATATGTCCTTGACTGGAATTGAACCCAGGACCTTTCAGTCCACAGGCCGATACTCTATCCACTGAGTCAAACCGGTCTTGGCTGTGTTATTTTTATAGGCATTTAAATCCCAATCCTGTAAAATAATATTTTCTTAATTTTTAAAGGATACCATGAACAAGCAATTATTAGAGAGAAATTACAGTTACAGTAAAAAGGTTGGCAATGAGATGGTTCTTTACAAATGCTACCATTCTTCCAGAAAATAGTGATGGTCAGGAAAAAAGGGAGTTCATAATAGCAAAGATGTACTGGCACAGCCATAGTGTCAATACTGGCGATTACGCTTCTCCTTCATGGATACAGGAAGGGAGATCTAGTGCGGCAGGCACTGGTAGCAAAGCCACTCCCCTACCTGGTATTTTCTCCTCTGGGTCTAAGGCAGTTTGTTTGGCTTTTACAACTGGACACTTGCAAGAGAAGGTGCATGCATCTTCTTTGTAATGACAGAATCAGTGAGCCCTTGTCCAAAACCTCGGGCCAAGGACTGAATTCCTAAGATTTTCTGTCTGTTTTCTAGGCATTGGGAAGTTCTACCTGAAATGCACTGTTCTAATTATTTTTTATTTCCCTGATATATTGTTTTCCTAGCCTATTGTAGTAAAGCACAACAAACTAATCTCAATTCTAGAAGCTAGGAGTACAAAATCAAGGCGTTAGCAAGGCCATGGTCCCTCAAAACCCACTTTATAGGACACTGCCTTGTCTCTGGCAGCTTAGGGTAGGCACTTTTTTTTCTTTGTTTGTTTATTTGCTTCATTGTTTTGTATTGTTATTGATGGTAGCTACATGACTCCAATATCTGTTTATGCCTTCATATAGCCTCTTTCTTTCGAGTCCCTTCTCTTCCTGTAAGGATTTTAGACATACTATATTAAGGTCCACTTGAATGACCTCCTCTTAACTAATTATATCTATAAAGACTATATTTCCAAATAAGGTCATATCTATAAGTCTATGGTTAGGAATCAAGATATCTTTCTTTATATAATTATTTTTTATTGTTTAAAGTATTACAAATAGTAATATATATGTCTCCTTTTTCCCCCTATTGACCTCCCCATGGCCTCCTCTACCCTCAAGTACATGCCCTCACCTGCTCCCCTCCAAGTGTCTTGTATCCATTGGTTATACTTATATGATTGCATACGAGTCCTTCAGTTGATCTCTTACAGCCTTCCCCCCCACAACCTACCCTGCCTTCCTGCTGTAGTTTGACAGTCTCTTCAATGCTTCTTTGCCTCTGTATCTATTTCCCCCCATTTCTTTTCTTTAAAAAATCTTGCATCTGCATACTAGAAATAAACATATAATAACAAAAAATGTTTGAGTCCCAATTTCAATGTCCAACAGTTCTGAGTCCCAGTTTCAATGTCAAACTGTTCCTTATGTGTACATGTCAGCAATGATATCTGGATGGTGGACACATGATGGCAATGCAGTTCCGACCCTCTGGTTTGGTCCTAGGCAATCTGCAGTGATGCACAGCTGCTGCCTGCTAGCATGACAAGGCATCGTCAGCGTCTTCCATCTCTGGACTGTTTCTCCTCTTGTCTTCATGATTGGATCTTTTAGGGGGACATTATTCAACACGTAATACCCACAGTACTAATTGATAATTTTATCTCTAGCAGGATTTTGAGCCTTCTATAATTGAAGGATAAGCTAGCTGTACCTGATTACCAGTAATTTGATTTAGATGATAGTTTGTTTTGCATAACATTATTATATTTATGAAGAGGGGTAAATTCATTGAGTCAGAATATATTTATTGATTTCCAACAGGCAAGTTGCTGGGCTGGGTCCTAAAGGGTACACATGTAAGTAAGACATAGATGTTTTTTTAAAAGAGCTTACTTATTAGAAACAGAAAGAAAACAAGCATAAAATAATATAAATTGAAAATAAAAAATAAGAAGTGCTAGAAGAGACAGGAATAAAATGCAAAGAGAAAGATGAGTGTCTTTGTTAAGGAGAATCACCAGCTAATAGTCATGGTTCAATAAGGAAGAATATTTCCTCTCCCCCATGGAATTCTGAGTTATGCAAAGATCTTAGCATCTTCAACTACATCAGAATTTGTACTGCTAGGTCATATTTAAACCAGTTCTTCTCAAGGTGTGGCTTGGACCAGTGCTATTCTGTTAGATCCATGACAAGCTACATACAGAAAGTGTGAATAAAAGTTTGAAAGCTTTAAATAATTTTAGAAATATTGTGTATAGCCAGTGCTTTAATATAAAAATGTGGGTTTGTGTGCTGTATGCTTTCTCCTTTTTTAATTCTAATGATTTTATTGAATTTTATAAAAGCATAGTTGTGCTACATTGAAATTTTAAAAACAAAATTAAATTTTTATCTTGATATTCTTAAATGAAGATATTCATCTTCATCTCTCCTGGAGAAGAACCACATTTAAATACAATAGGGCCTTTGGCCAAATCTCTTTCTTATCCACCCATCCCACAGAGACTTGGCTGAAGAGAGTTGGGTGACTAGTAATAAATTTAACTCTGTTCATATCCAAACTGGTCCAGATTGTCTCGGAAGGCATCCCAGGTATAAAGATAATTATCTTTATAAAGCAAGATGTTGTCCTCATTATGCCCAGGTCCTGCAGACACTCATATATTCGAAGCAGTACAGTGTAATTGAGAGAACACTAAACGAATTCTCAGAGGACTGTTTTCCACTTACAATTCACTCACTTCCTAGAGGAATGACCTTGGACATGTCTGCACCTCAGTGTTAAAAAATTACCCCCCATCTACCATAAGAGTTTCTTGCATGAGCAAAATGAGATTTGGCATATGATTTTTTTTCTGTGGTATTCAAAGACCCTTATACATAGAAGGAATTATTATTTTATGTCAAGTATGGTGTTTCCTTTTCAAGAATATGCCAATAAGAAAAATGTCCCTGAAGTTAAATATTGAGCAAAAGCAAAGGCATACAATTTTCCTGAGTCTTTCTCTAAGGATTTTTTGGCTAAGACATAATGGATAACCTTTACAAGGTAATTATTTTCAGTGTTTCAATAACCTGACTTTAGGATAGAACTGGACATATTGTTCAAATACCCATCAGTGATGGACTGTGAAAACATTCAAATATCAGAATACACATAAGGATATTTTCACCTTATTAAAAGTAAAGAGAAACTGAAAATAGTGGGTATTTTTTTCCAGAATGGTTTTCAAAATAAACGTGATACATCTGTTGGAGTCACACAATTATTCAAACAGCATACTTCAGAAAATAGTCAGAAAGCCAAGCTCCAATACATTACCAGAGCCCATTCATGCTTCCTCTCAAAACAGGAGTGCTCTAGTAAATATTGACTATGGTAGTTTCTTGCATCTATGAATATGTAATTGGGTGTGGATGTGTATGCTAGTAGGTAGCTGAAAAAAATACTTTAAATAGTTTTATATTTCTCTCTAAAAACATCCAGGATACTATTTTAGATCAACTAAAGACCAAGAACTTAAACCAGCATAATTCTTGACTCGTAGTTAAACAATAATGGCACACTCTCCTATGCTTTCTTATGTGAAGATCAAGCAAAAATATCTTATATTTTGCTCCAGTAATTACTTGCTCTTGGACCATAAGACATGAAACAACTAAACTGCTTATTTACCAGACTAAATTTTCTCATTTAGACTTTATTCAAGATATTCATCTTTGATGTGCCTGCGAACTACCATAGTCAATATTTACTATAAACTTTGCCTAATTCCAACCAGCTCCACACCTAAAGTACTCACCTTAAAATCACCAGCTATGTAAAGTAGAGCAAATGAAACAGTCAATAATGTAGTAACTGAATTAATTATTTTGTAGTTATTATGTAATGCAATGTGGGTACTAGGCTGATGGGGGGGTCACTTTGTAAATTATATAAATGTCTTACACTATGCCATACACCTGAAACTAATAAAATATTGAATAGCAACTATAATTAAAAAACAAACTTTAAAAAGAAATAAGTTTATGCCTAAAATATACACTTAAATAAGTAGCACACACAAAAATCATGTATCCTAGGCTCAAAAACCTCTGCAGATATCTATATTTATAAAAGGCTAATATGCAAAGTGTCCCCTCAGGAGTTCAACCAGGATTTCACTTGCTGCACTTACCACCTGGGGGTGGTGCAGAATGAAGGAAGGCCCCAGCCAGCAGCCAACAGCTGGGGAAGGAAGGAAGACCTCAGTCAGCCCTGATCACCAACCAGGTGTAGGGACCCTATCCCTGCACAAATTTTGTGCACCAAGCCTCTAGTATTTACATAATTTCCTTACTTAGAGAATCTCCTAAGATTGCATCTTAGATGATAAATGTGGTTTTCTTCTTCTATTACATGTCTAATAATCTTAGTTTTCTTAACAGGTTTGGGTTTTGTTTTTTTGGTTTTTGTTGTTGTTGTTGTTGTTGTTGTTATTTGGAGATAAAATAGTGAACAAGGTTTCAAGACATTTTAATTAATCTAGAATTTTAGGTCAAGATATATGATAGTATTTTTCTGCAAGCACTTCTCATTTGCCCTTATTTGCCCTTTAAAATAAATATTATTAACATTATTGCTAAAACTGTTTTCTTGAACTTGTTAGTTTTACCTACAGTGCAAGTAATTTAAAAGCCTAGTTTTTAAGAAACGCTAATATAAATTTATTACAGTTTGTTGTGCCATCATATAATGTTGGTAGCTTTCTCTTCTTATTTAAAAAACTGTATAAAAGGGACATAACATTATGTCAACACTCAGATGTGGACACTTAGGCTTAGGAAGCTGAGCTCAGGCATGAGTCTCCCATAGCAAATGAGCCATTGTTGGGAAACCAGATGATGAGCACCTGTGAATTGAATTAATAATGTAGGAAGACCCCAACCCTAGAGGTTTTTAGTCAGGACAAAAAAAGCATAAATTTTGTAAACAAAAAGACTGTTTGAGAATTGAGGAAGCCACTAAATGGGCTGTCTAGGCAATGATTAGGTCCATTTGTGGCCTTAGGGTAATTATGAGAATTAAGAGGTCAGAAACTAGAAGTCTCAAAGAACAATGATTTTACAAATTTTTCAAATTCAAGTAATGTTTTTCTAAGGGGAATTTGCTTATGAATTAAGGCTCCAAAGACAGTTTTATTATTCACAGAAGAAAAGGTAAGTCCAAACTGATTTCCCAACACAACAGAAGTTTACAGTGAAGGAGGCAGCCTTCTTTTAAAGCAAATCCCCCAATGCAGACTAGGCTACCTACATTTGCACAACTTAAGAATCTATGTTAGTCAGCTTTGCATTGCTTCTCATTTTTTTTTTTGGTTTTTTGTTTTTTGTTTTCTTTTTGAGGGGGAGGATTGTAGATTGTACATAGACATTATCTTTCACATTTTGCATTTCTAACACTACTGGTCTTAAGTCTTATAACCCAGAAAGAACTGAAGATTGACATAAGGTTTAGCAATAGACAAATCATCTAAGGGTCTCCCTAATTCTATACCTATATTTTTGAGATGCTAGGATTTCCAATCCAGGCATTAAATGAAAGTATGTTCTTTAATTATGAGCCATTTTACCTTGTGGAGCCTATGTTTAAGGAAAAAAGCAAAAGCAAAAGACTCACAAAAATTAATTATAAAAGTTACAAAAGACAAATCTGCATATATTATTTAAAGTCACTAATAATACCATAAAATTCAGATTTTTTTTTTACATTTGAAGTAATAAAATTTTAATGTTCTATTTGAATATATATATGTGTGTATGTGTGTGTGTGTGTGTACATACATTTTATTAGAGACATTTTACAGATATTCTAAACAACACTATATCAGTTGAGTTATATTTATTAGTTTAGGGATTCAAGGACCACCTTTCATAAGGAAGTCAACCAATTTGTTTATTCTAAAAAATAATGTTCAATTATTTAAAAACATAGCCTAATATATCTGAAACTAAGAGAAGTCATTCATATTTTCTATTAAAAGAGAATTTAAATTCTTGCCCAAATGTGTATTATCCTTAATTCAACACATACAGTTTTATTAATGTTAATTTATTAGTTCATTCAGGATTCTTTTAAACTATTGCAGATCAAACAGAGTGCTTGCTACCCAAAATAGATTCAAAGACTTTGTCTCTGCCTGTATGGAGTTGTAGATGCAAAATATGGATGTTCAGTTCATTGATGGGAGTTATTATGATGAATTTTATGTGTTAACTTGATTGGGTAGGGTCTCCAGATATTTGATCAAACATTTACTCTGAGAGGGTGAGGGTGTTTTTGTATGAAAGAAACATATAAATCTACAGAGTGAGTAAAATAGATTGTGTTCTCTACTATTAGTGGGCCTCATCCAATCAGCTAAAAGTCTGACTAGAACAAAAACTGCCCTTCTTTTGAATAAAAGGGAACTCCTTCTATCTTATTGCCTTCATACTGGGATATCAGTTTTTTTCCTGCCTTTGAACTTCAGTTAAAACATTAGCTTTTCTGGGTCTCAAGACTGCCAGCTTTCTCATTGGAATTACACCATCAGCTCTCCTGAGTCTCAGGTTTGTAGGCTGCAAAGCTTAGGATATATCCACCTCCATAATTACATCAGCCAATTACTAAGAATACATATATATTATATCCTATTAGTTCCATGTCTCTGGAGAACTCTAACTACTAAAGAGGTTTATAGGGGGTATTATGAGATTATGGAGGAAAGATCATATAATGAACTATAGAATACTTACAGATGGCTTCTACATGGATTAAAGCCTAATCTGATGCTTATTTTAAATATTTTTAAAATTACACAAATTGTAGTGTTTATTCAAGAAAAAATATAGTGCACTTTACTGACTTCAAAGTTTTTTAACAACAGAAACTTTCAAATAACATTCTATTAAAAAATAAAAACTCCATTAAATAAAACAGGTGCAACTGCAGGAGCTCTGAATGGTGTAGAAATGTGACTAAGCACCCAGGTATATCTGTAAACTCCACAAAATCTTCTCTACGGACCCCTGAATCATGAACAGTGATTCACAGCTTAAAAATATAGCCTGATTTATTAGAGAAAGAAGATTGGAAGAGGGTTACACAATTATATTTGATTAAAATATCATCATACAATTTAAGCAATCTTCCTTTACAACAAATTACACCAATAATTTATAAAATAAAAAACTTTATGAGGAGTAAGTTCTTTTAGTTTCAGTTATTCCACTTGTATTTATTGCTATAACTATTCCATCTTTCACAAAAGAATTTGATAAAGCAATTAATTATACCTCCTTTTCTCTAGGTTGATGAGGAAAGAATGAAAGGTATTTTGCCCATAACAGAGAAGATAAGCAGGGATTTAGGTCTAGAGGCCAAATTTTTCCTTGTCTTGATGGAAAGTCAACAGATACTGTTTTTGAAAGACTTAGGATCATGGAAGCAAAGGCAGACTTGCACAAAAAGTAGAAGGTTTAAAGGTTTGAGGAGAAGGGTGTACACCTGTATTCAGAAAAAAATTAAAGATAAATTTTCGAATCAATGAAAAAGACGCATTTTTCAACAATTGGAACAACTTAGTAAACATATGAAAAGCAATAATAATTTGGAATTTTATTTCACATTGTCCTTTAAAATAAATCCAGAGGGACAAATGATTGAAACAACTGATAAAAATTGGGAAAGTACACACACATACACACACACACACACACACACACACACACGCACGCACACACACACACACAAAGCATGAGAAGAAGATTTGGTTTTTAAATTATATCATGGACATCAGATTTCTAAGTATAAAACAAAACAAAAGATACAAAAAATAAAGCAGTAATAAATTTTAATGCATACACATTTTAAGGGCTTTTTGCAGAAAATTTCATAATGTCAAATAATAATATTAATTTGGAAAAATACTTTTAATTTGCATCACATATAGCAGGAAAATTTTCTCAATATATAAATACTTCTGAAAATCAAAAGAATAAACCACTGAAAAGATCAAAGTATATTCTTAAAAATATACACTACTGATGGGAATATACATTTTATAACTCTATGGAAGATAATCCTATATAATAAAAGGTTAACATGTAAATTGACTGAATGATGGAATGACTGCTCACTATGACACTCACTGACACTAGGGGGCAGCCATCAACACAGGAGCTTCCCTCTGGTGGTCATTGCACTCACACAGGGGGAACACAACTCAGCTGGGCTCATGGCTAGCAAGTGCAGCAACCATAGTGGTAGCCTCTTCTACCTCCACAGAAGCATTAGGATGTCTAACTGATAGCTTAGGCCTGCTCCCTGTGGACACCCCCTGAGGGCTCCTTGACTGTGAGAGGGCACAGGCCTGGATAAGGGAGCCTCCTTCCCACTGAGTGCACGAATTTCATGCACCAGGCCTCTAGTTTGACAATAATTATCAAAATGCAATGCACATACTCTGTGACTTAGCCATTCTTTTTTTTCTGGACATTTATCCTACATATTTGTAAAGTATTGCATGCATAAGGACATTCATTATGTCATTGTGTATTATAGTTAAACTACCTATATGCCTGCCAATATGGGACAAGTTAAATAAATTATGTGGGATTTATATAATAAAATATCTTACACTTTTATATTATCTTACACAGTTAAAATAAAAATCAAACCTCATAGCATATCTCTATTTGTGTAAAAAAGTAAAATACTTATATAATGCTTGAAATGGAGAGAAATAACTAGAATAAAACCCAAGAATGGTGAATGCATTCAGGAAGGATTTGGGGCTACCCAGGCAGGAAGAAAGAAGACAAATGTTTACAGTACCTCTTATTTTATTTAAAAATTATCTAGTGCATGTATAACCTCTTTGGTAATCGACATGTAAAATATTTCAACTTCCCAAGTGTTGAGAAACACACCACCAAAACCATTTTTTCATAATGCGTAAGTCAAAAAATAGTGTCCTAATGAAAATTACAAAATACATAGAATTTAATAATATTTAATAATAGCAAAAGCAATATCTATAAAATGTGGTCAAATAGAACTTTAGCTGTATTTGAGTGAAAATTATAGCCTTAAATGCTTTTTTGTATAGGATAAGATATATTTTAAAAAATTAAGTTGATACCTTAAAGAACAAGAAAAACTTACAGTAAAATGAAGAGAAATATGATCAATATATGGGATACATGAAATAAAATATATGAAAAAATGAATGTAAGCAAAATATTTTTCAGAAACCATAGAAAATGAAGTCTTATTTTTAAGTAAATGCAATAAAACAGACAAAGAAGGGAAAAATAGTAAAACAATAAAATAAAATAAAATAAAAGGAGAATCTTATCTCTCAAAGGGAGAAAAAAGACTAAAATTCTATGATGGACATTTTTATTGTAAATTATGTTTCCATCTAAAGTCTAAGTTAAATGAGCAAATGACTGTAAAAGTTCATATAGTACAGTAAAGTTTCTGTAAACACACACACAGAGACACACACACACAACTTACTAGTCCAATACATGTAAAACACTCCCTTATAAATAACTTAACCCTCTCCAGAAAATATAGATATTAAAGGCACAACATTTTAGACATATGCTTTCTAAATTTCATGAAACAGCAATTGCAATCTTATGTAAACTCTTCATCGATATTCTCCATTTTCTTCTTGAAAATAAAATAAATGTAATAAGATCCCTAACTTATTTCATAATGATTCCAAAATAAAAAAGAGTAAAAGTTCCAACTAAAAATATAACTATTTAATTTAGCAATACTTTCAAAAATATATCCTCATTAAATATTCATATTCTAGAAGTACAAGATTATTTCCTTCCTTCTAGAATATTGGTTAATATAATGTATGCCATTAATATATAAAATTTTATATATGCAAAATATATTTTACAAAATTAAAACATTTACAATAAAAACTTAGCAGTGTGGGTTTAGACATGATAATTATTAACCTAACAAATGGTATTAGATTAAAAGAAATTTTAACTTTGAAACTGTGCATTCCATTACATTGAGGGGTAAAAAACAAACAGCCATATCTGTTAAAATCACTACCATAGAGCATTATAAAATACTAGAGGCCCAGTGCACAAAATTCATGCATGGTAGGGTGTCTAGGCCTGGCCAGTGATCAGGGCTGATTGGGGCCTTCCTTCCATCTGTCAGCTGA
The DNA here is from genome assembly GCA_027563665.1 of Antrozous pallidus. Taxonomy (NCBI): domain Eukaryota; kingdom Metazoa; phylum Chordata; class Mammalia; order Chiroptera; family Vespertilionidae; genus Antrozous; species Antrozous pallidus. The sequence continues at coordinate 65,385,560 of CM050519.1, read as the reverse complement.
TAGCCAGAGCCTCCTTTCCTTGTCTGCTGGATGCAGACCAGGGCGTCCCTTCCCCGACTACCAGCCAGTGCTTTCCTTCATTCTGGCTGCTCCCTGGTGGTCAGTGCACTTCATAATGAGTGATAAAATTCCAAGTCTCCTGGTGAAAGTCCTGAGGGGACAATTTGCACATTAGACTTTTATATATGTAGACTAGAGTCCTGGTGCTTGAAATTCATATACTGGGGGCGGGAGTCCCTGAGCCGAACCTGCACCCTCTCCAATGTGGGACCCTTTGGACAGTCAAACATCTCTTTCATGATCTAGGACTGCTGGCTCCCAATTGCTCGCCTGCCTGACTGATTGCCCCTAAATGCTTCTGCCTGCCAGCCTGATCATCCCCTAATGATTCCCCTGCCAGCCCGAACATCCCCACTGCCATCCCTTGACAACCTGGTCACCTCCAAATGCCCTCCCCTACACATTCCCTCTTTATTAGATAGGGTTTTTCCTTTAGCATATTGGACAACCCTAACTATTTGGCTCAGTGGATGGAGCGTGGACCTGCAAACTCAAGGGTCCCAGGTTTGACTCTGATCAAGGGCATATACCTTGGTTGTGGGCACATACCCAGTGGGGAGTGTTCAGGAAGCACCTGATCAATGTTTCTCTCTCATAGATATTTCTAGCTCTCTATCTTTTTCCCTTCCTCTCTGTAAAAAAGCAATAAAATATGTATTTTTTTAAAAGGGACATTTAAGATTCCTCCATATCTGCCTGGCTGGTATGACTCAGTGGCTGAGACCCCAGGCTGCCACCACTGGAAGGGTATCGCACCCCAGCTAGCCTGAGACCCCAGCCCAGCCAGAGATTGAGCCACAGAGTGCGCCCCTGGCCAGGCTGAGACCCCAGCCCAGAGTCTCAGCCGGGCCAGAGATCACACCATGGAGGTGAGCACCCTGGCTGTGACCTAACCCAGGTTGCCATCGCTGGCTGGGGAGGGCACCACAGGGGTGCATGCCCCTGCAGGCTGATACCCCAGCCTGGCCAAGGATTGTGCCCTTGGGGGTGCACAGCCCTGTCAACCTGAGACCCCAGCCCAGGCTGCCGCTGCTGGCCAGGAATCATGGTGGGCACTGATGACTCCCAGCTGGACACCCCAGACTGCCGCTGCTGGGAGGACTGGGGGACTCCAATGGGACTAAGAGGACTGGCCGTCACCAGCTTGTGGCTATGGGAGCCGCCATTTTTGTAGCAGAGTGATAATTAATTTGCATAAATAAATAACATGCATTATTAAATAAAGGGATGTGTGTGTGTGTGTGTGTGTGTGTGTGTGTGTGTGTGTATGTGTGTGTGCACGTGTGTGTGAGGGTGCGGGTCAATAGATTGCCTATGAGAGACTTGGCCACGTATAGTTCTAATATAACTATCCCATAACATCCTACCAGGTGGTTTCCAAAGGCTGCCATTTATTCATGCAATCTCCTATTTCAATTTTCAGATGAAAATTACATCAGTCCTATAAATTTAAATATATAAGGATTCTCTTTTTTTCTTCACAAAGGTTTTCTTGTACTTTCTTTATAACTAGTTGAAAGATTGAGAACTCCATACTCATTTAAATTTCTCTTCTCCCTATGGCCCTTCCTACTAGTTCTGGTTATTTGTGCTGACAGCTTGGAAGGTGAAACTTGTTTTACGTAATACTCCAACAGTCATATTTTATCCAGGCTGAGTCTTCTCCATTCTTTATTCACTCTCTGGCTGCATTTGAAATTTGAATTTTGTCATTCTGCCTTACAAAGCACTGGATTGGGAGAATTCAGGCATGTTGGATAATGGAACACAGCCAGCTAATCTTTGATAAAAAACTATTAATCCTATATAACATGGTGGCAGCCTGATTTTCTTTTTCCTTCATTTTTAATCTCATGAAGAATGGCTCAGTACACTTAACTGATCACAGCATATAAATGTTCATTTGAAATCATATACCTTGGGTAATAAATACCATAACTCAACATGTGGCAATGAAGTCCATTTTTCCCCCTTTCCTATAATTTTGTTCGTTCTGTTAGTCACACGATCTATCTTTTTTTCTGTTGATAGAGAGAGTAGTAATCATTCACGTGTGTGTCTCTGAGGAAGGTGGTGTGGCACAAAAAACTGAATGTTGATGCTCTTCACTTTCTTTCACAACTGGAACATTTGGATACAAGTATTTAGAAAATGTACTCCAATTTTAAAAAGAGAAAATAACCCTTAGTCATGACTCTTAGTAAAGCACAGAATCTAAAATCTGTGATCTAAATCTACAGACATCATTACCTGGCTAAATGTTCCAGTAAAGGGCTGTTATTTAAAGGATGCTTTTTAATCACTAAAAGGAGCTACATTTCCCCCGAAGCCTACCTGGTCTCATATCCTAGTTTGTAAACCCAGATTACACATACCTTTAGTGCTCCCCTTTCCCGTGGAGGCAGAAAGAGCAGAGTATGGAAAGTCTTAGGTAGAATATGCTATTTTTTCACTAGCAATGATCTTACCGTATTTCTACTCTGCACATTACAAAGCACTGCACAATCTAGAATAAATTCCAGTTTCATTTTCCATATTACCTACATGAGGTTTATGAAAAGTGTTACATAAAGAAAATATAATATTTCTCTTATTGTGTTCTATATTTAATAATTTATCCCATACACAAAGAGATCAGATGCCTTGCTCTGTTGCTTCTCTGTGGAATAGAAAACTCTACTGTGCCCTTGACCTCTGGCAGAACATTTCCTCCCTTGAGGTAGAATGGACAATGGAATAGAGTGTCATTTTAACAACTTACAAAATGGAGATTCTCCAGTGTAACTCATGGTCTCCAGAGAGTAAGGGATACATTTGTTGGTTCTAACTTATTTATTTTCCCACTGTAAAGTGAGAGTAGACAGGATAAGTGAGCTGTAGGCTTGCATTGACTACATTAAGTAGGTATGAGGCCACTGAAGTTAGGGCATCATGTGTGATAAACATGCTTAAATAGGTTTCTTCTTTCCTTTCAAAGTTTTTAAAGCTTGAACCCAATTAATTAGAATATCTGTGCTCTCCATGTAGAAGAAGCCTCATTTTAGAAGAATTCTTCTTGCCCCCTCAGGAATTCTTTCCAAATAATTTATGTTATGCCTAGATAGCAATGGTCAAAATAGTAGGTGTACAAGCTTCTATGGCCTTTTATTAATGGCGAATTTTTATCCCCCAAAGCTAAATATCATCTTGGCTACTATGTGAAGAACCAATGATCTGGTAATAAAGTAGAAGCAAGGAGGTTAAGTCAATGTGATACAAACATGTAGAGGAGAATCTATTGTTGGATTGTGATGGTTTGGATTAAGATAGTAGCAATTAAAAAGGCAAGAGGTGGGTGAATTCCTGCTATATTGTGGAGTATCTTTTGCAGTATTTATGAATTAATGAGATTTTTTACTTTAAGAAAGGAACACATGAAATATATGTCCCAGGATTCTGTTCTAACCACCTCAGTAGATGACAACAACGTTTGCTGAAATGCAGAAGGCTGGAGAACAATTCTTTTTGAATATGGGGAGAAATCAGTTACTTGCTTTGAACAAGTTAGGTCAGAGATGGTTAAATGGCCGTAAAGTGATATTGAATAGGCAGTTGGACACATGACTTCAGTGTGTCCATAGATAAGGGGTGGAACTATAATATTAGGAATTACCAGAAAAGAAATTGGACTTGAGGTCATCTATTAGGAATATGCTCCTGAAGGAAAGTGTGTGGACAAATAAAATGTAACTTAATGACTTTCCTCTCCCCAAGCCCATTCTTCCCCTTGAGAAATCTGGACTGCTAAAAGAATAGAAGTCCACTTCCATACTTCCATGTTAAGTCTATGAATGGAATTTTAAGAATTTCTTTAATATCTGAGGCTTGATATATCTTTCCATTGAAAATATTTCAGCACCTCAAAAATTGCTCTCACTATCAACATCTTGCTATCATTTTAGGGAATAGTTAGAACACCCAAGAATACCATTGCATCACCCACCCTCACATCCAAACAATGTAGAAACAACCAAAATATCAATTAAATATGACAAACAGCAGCTTATAATCTAAATTCCAATTACACTATTACAAACTTTTGCTATAAAACATGTGTGCCAAAATCAAGTATACATTGTGAAGTCTAGACTTGAATTTTCATGACCAGCTGCAAAGAATTATTGTGGGGTTTTTTAGGGGAAAAGGAGATATAAGAAAAGTAAAACAAAAAGATTTCCAGATTTCAGCATCTTTAGGGCAGTTTTTCATCTGTGCCAAAGAGTTTTTCATTGCCAACCTGTGTAGTTAAAACAACTAACTTAGATTTTGCAAGGTAAAAATATAATGATTAAAGAGTGAATGCCAGAGCAAGAATGCCAGTGTTCAAATCTTAGCTTAGCCAAATAATTTAAGTATGTGCTCGGACAGATTACCTAACTTCTCTCTTTTTCAAATTGATCACCTTTAAAGTACTTATGATAATATTGTTTAACTCATGTCTCCATGTAGAAGTTGCACATGAAAATGTGGCTGTTCTAAGCCCATCTGTGAGTATATATTCACTGTTGTCTATCTGAAACATGCCATCATTCTCTAAGATACAAATTATTTTGCCTTACAAGAAATCAGAGATAATAGTCAGAAAGGATATATTCACCCCTATGTTCAAGGCAGCACAATTTACAATAGCTAAGATTTGGAAACACCCTAAGTGCCCATCAGCAGATGAATGGATTAAAATCCTGTGGTATATCTCCACAATAGAATACTACATTACTTTGAAAAAAAAACACACAAAAACTCTTACCATGTGCAACAGCATGGATGGACCTGGAGTAAATGGAAAAACTGTGCTTAGACAGCTTGTATTTTATACAGATCTTTCTATATGTTATTTATCTTTATATGTAAGACTATCGCTTATGTAACATGTACTATGTAGCAGATATTATTCTAAGTGCTTTGTAAACTTTATCTCATGTGGTTTTAATAGCTACCCCATAAAGTTGATACTTTTTTCACTCCCATTTACAGACTAGAAAACACACACACACACACACACACACACACACACACACACACACACACCAATTAAATAATTGAATATTGGCTAAAAGATAAACTATTGCAGAAGATATCACAATTAGAAAGTGGTGAGGCTGAGATTTAAACCAAGCCAGTCTTGCTCTAGGGCCTGAATGCCCAAGCAGTCTGCTGTGCCACTTCTAATTGCAAACAAAGAGCATGTAATTTACTTAGTGAAAAGTTGGTAGACTATCAGGGCTGACATCTCCTCCCACTGAGATACATTTTGTGAAATGACACTGCATCTATCACAGTGTTAATTAGCATCTTAATGATTCCAAGATAACCTATCCAACTATAAAATTTAGAAATTTCCAAACTGTCCAAAATTTGATCTTTAGTGTGTATATTTAGCAAATTAATATATTAACTAGTGTCATAAGGATCTGATTTTGGGAAATGCTGATTCAGATTACTTCCAGGACAGGTAGAACACTCTATTCTTTTGCAGAAATATTATGAGAAGGGAAGCTTGCATTTTATAGGCATCAATAAATAAATTACAGAAAAGTAAGAGGGATGATTTGTGGGATGTTTTCATTTGTAGAAGGAGACTTACACATTCCACTTATTTCCCTCATCAAAAAAAGAGGGGAATCTTATTATAAAGTTCTCTCTCACACACACAGGAGAACACAGAATAGAGTTAACACATGTCTCTCACCCTTTTCCCTGCACCATCACCCAGTGATTATAAGATGAAGACTTTATAATTAAGGTATATCTCATATAGTGTATAGTGTTTATAAACATTTACTGAGTACCTAAAAAGTAGGAGCACACAGTGTGTACTCTGGCCAAAATTTCACCCAGTCATGAAGTGCCTCTTTTTTTATAATGTGTATTTTAATTTGATGAGTCACTACAATTACTTGGACTAAGACTTACTATTCTGATGTTATACATGAGAATAAAGAGGCCTAGACGTTAAATTCAAAAGAATCTAAATGATAGCCAGATGCAATGGTAGGGTGCTTGTCTTCTGCATCTCACAAGAAAGGAAGAACAACACTGACATCAACAAGGGCCACTGTCCCCCTGTACAGACCAAACTGCTAAGGAAAAGGATCTGTACAGGGGGACAGTGGCCCTTGTTGATGTCAGTGTTGTTCTTCCTTTCTTGTGAGATATATTCCTATCTCCTTTTTTTCTGTGTAGCTTGTGTGGAACGATTGGCTTGCTCAGTCTTCCATTTGAGAGAACCCTCCTGCTATGGGACAAATCTCAGGTTAGGCTGCTAGCATAATTGTGCTTTGGAAAAATGGAAATTTGCCTGCACTTTGTTGAGGTTACCTTGATAGGATTAGGATGTAAAACTAAGAAAAAAGTTCAAGTTGTTATCATTTGTTATTGAGGGTGTTTTTTCCTCTCTCTCTTTCCCTTGTCCAGCATGGAGGGATACTGGGTTCAGTTTGTGAGTGGAGGAGCTGAGGCTTAAGAAAAATGAAGAATAAAAGAGAAAGACACAGAAGTAGGAATAAAAAGCTGGGGCCAGGTGGGCATCTGTTCTCCCTCTGATGGAGACACAGCCACAGAGTCCACGAAGCTGCGTTTATTTATATTCCACAATACAAAAGGGTTTCTCCAACATAAGGATGAAAGGAGTTTCAGTGAGCCCAGGCTCTACTCATCCCCCCATTCCTGGAGCAAGCCTGCATTTACATATCAAGTCCCTCTCCTTGACACCTGAGGCAAAGTTAAGTCAAGTTGATAACATATAAAGCCTCATTGGTGAATATGTTTTTCCAAGACCTGGTTTTTCCAGGCGCCTTGAATTCAGCTGGCACAAAGATCTGGAGAATGTTCAAGGTGTCTTGCCTGAGGCCACCCCCCACAATTTGTAACTCCTCATCCCTACTGGTTACTAGGGAAAGTGGGTTTCTTGGGGTACTGCTGGAATAAGAATTTCTGGAGGTTCCTCTGGAAGGATGATATGCTGCAGAAAGTTTTACTTATATGGAATCCCATCTCTGAGTTCCCAAGGTCTCATTTCCCTTTATGCCACCAAGAAAAAAAGTCCCATTTTGTTTTCAGTACAATTAAGATCAAAGTTAGTGTCCAGAGTTTCTGTTCCATGTTCAGAGCAGAGGTCCAGTCCAGCATCATTAGCTTGTGTTCCCCACTGCAGTCCATCAGTCTAGTGCATGTGAGGCCTACAGAGCCACATGACTATGGAGAGGACATGGCCAGGAGCAAAGAAGCAGGAACAAGAGGCCCCCATGAGGCAAGACCCAAGAGAGTCAAGAGTGGGAGCTCCTTTGTCTAGGGGATTATGTATTCTCAAAGTTTCTGGGCATGCAGTGACCCTGCCACTCTGACCAGTGGTCATTGTTCCCTGGTTTCACTGGCAGGCAAGTATTTTCCCTATGTCACCCCAACTCACTGCACATACACCCATCTTTCCCTTTGTCCAGACCCTTCCTCAGTAATATGCAGGGAATGGACCGATGGTTCTCTGGGGAGTGTGAAATTGCAGCTTCCTAGTGAAGCTGCTCGAATGACATGCCTATAATATCTCACCTTCTCTTTGCTCATTTTCTATTTTTAAAAACTAGCTAATTATAATGGTATCAAAGTCAGGGGCAAATACAGACTTTATTTCCTTTATCTCTTTCAGCCTCATGTGCTAAGGTCAGAGTTTGAGATAAGCCCTCTAGTGTTAAGAGACTGTGTATTTAATTGGAAGTGTCCCATCTGCATTTCTCCCTTTGAATGTGTGACAGCTTTAACATCTGGAAAAGAACACATGACCTCAGAATTCTAGTCACCTCTGCCATCTTCCCACCAATGACATAGGAATATCAATTATGACTATTAAACTGCTTATGAATGGAGAGGGTTGAGTAGCTGGTGCTATCGTATGAGAAGTGTTGAGCTTAATGTTGACCATCTGGGAGGAAGGTGTGGTGTGTATTAAAGACAGGTTTTCCTTGGAAGTCAGGAACTCAATATGAGAAGAGGACTAATTGAAGACATAGCCATTTAGAGAAAAATTTTAAAAGTCTTAGAAACCTCTAGGGAAAATCAATGGGGAATTAATTTTATGTCCTTTGAAAATAATTGATTTTCAGCAGGCCACAGCATTGATACTTGTTAAAACTGCATGGTTGGAGGTCTGTTTTTATTGGTGGTGTTAGTTGTTAGACCCTGGTAGCAGCAAAGCAGCGAAGTCAAATTAAGATCAGTACCATTGATGGAAGAAGAATCAAGGCCAGAGGCCATAGTGTCAGTCAAGTAGAAAAACAAAATCTGCAACAAGTTTAATTAAAATAATAAAACCTGTTATCCATATCAAAATATACTGTAGCACCTAAATGGTCTTTTGGGATGGATATAGAAACTTTACTGTGGGCCCTCCGGAATCAGTGAGCTGAAGCACACAATAAGGGGCCTTCTCACTCACCCATTATCACAGGAGGGAAGCCAACTCAGGCTTGAACATAGAAGATACTGGGAGGGGGCAAGAGGATTGGTTGAGCTAGTGATAAAAGCAAAGAAGAAACTAAGAATGGCTGTAGGCTAACGACTTAGTGATTAAAAACCGAGCCATTGATTTCCTTAGTGGCTTTAATCACTTGGAAAAGTATTGCTTACACACACAAGCTCAAAATGAGCAGTTGTTTACATATGGCTTGGAAATGGAAGGTTAAACAGGTAAAATCCATGTATAAAAACAATCTATTTATTATAAAGTCTTTCATAAGTAACATCGAAGGACTACTTTTTATTCACTTGAAATAATTTGAGATAATGAATAAAAGAAGTTTATTATCGTATGCTTAACGTAAGTGAATATTTAGAGCAAAATTGTTGTTTAATATTTTATATGCAATTAGCAGTTGGAGAATGGTTCTTTTGACCTTGTGGTTTTGAGTTTAAGAACAAAGGGCACATGTTCCTACTAACTCAAAACTACAGGAGGTGAAGAGAAATTATAAATTGACTGAGGAGAAATGGGAGCCATAAAACAAAGCGAGGCTGTCAGAGGTCCCGCAGTCAGTTTCCAGGTGTGCCTCTTAGTGTGTGTTTGACATGAACCCAGTTGCTTAAACTTTTTAAGCTTATACTTTTCTCCCTCTAATTGAGGATGATTATAATTATTTCTATTACATAGGATTGTTGTAAAGAGTACTTAAGATAATGTATAAAAAATGCTTAGCGCAGAACCTGGCACATAGTATGTGCTTCTTAAATGCTAGCTGCTCTGACAAAAGCTGCCAGTTTCCTAGCCAAGACATATATTATCTTTCTTTTGTATTAACTGAATCACAGTATTTTGGGGAGTTAATTATGCCCACTAAAAACTGTGTTTTCCGATCTATTCTACAAATATAGGTGACCACATAAAACAGATATGATCAAGGGGATGCCATGAAATTTGTGAGTGTGACATCAAGGAAACGATTGTTTCTATCCTTTCTTCCTACCAGGAATTGTAGGCATTTTGACTGAACATTAGCAGCCATTTTGTGACCATGAGTTAAACTGGAAGATGAAAGTCATGTGCTAAATAAGATGAAGCACAAATATTGAAAAATTTTAGGCCCCTGATGACAGCAGGAAGCTACCAAACAATTCTTAGTTGGCCACCAATGACAGTTAATTTTATGTGTTGAATTGGCTAGTCTATAGTACCTAGATTTTGGTCAAATATTATCCTAGATGTTTCTAAGAAGATATTTTAACATGAGATTAACATTTAAGTCAGCAGACTTTGAATAAAGCAGATTATCCTGCATAATGTGGGTAGGCCTTATCAAATTAAATGAAATAATTACTAGAGAAAGACAGAGCTTCCCAAAGAGGGAATTCTGCCAGTAGACTGACTTCAGACTCCAATCTCAATGCTTCTCTTCCCTGAACTTAAGCCTGCTGGCCTATACAAACTCATGTCAATTATTTAAAACTAGGGGCCCGATGCACAAAATTTGTGCACTAGGGTTGGGTGATCCCTCAGCCCAACCTGCCCCCTCACACACACTGGGAGCCCTCAGGGGATGTCCTACTGACCACTCACCCCCAGCCTGGATGAGGCTTTAGGCCTTGGACATCCAGCCATTGTCCTACAATGGGGCCGATGGCTGGCTCCCTCACAACCACGTCCTTCCTCCCTGACCCTAGCCAGTCCAGGCCTTCACTCCAGCCAGCTCACACCCAGCTAGCATGAGCCTCTGCCCCATCCCCCTGGCCCAGGCCTTCTCCCCGGCCAGCTCATGCTGGCCACCTTGGTCTTGCCCCCGCAGCCTGGGGCACTTTCCCTCCCCCAGGGCCTGGGCCACCTCAGCCCTGCTTCCCATGAATTGGGCCACCTCGACTCTGCCCCAGCTCCTGATTGGCTGGTGGGTGTGGCTAGTGGGCGTGGCTCATGGGTGTAGCAAAGATACGGCAAATTTGCATATTACTCTTTTGTTGTTGATAAGAGTAGAGATCTTGTGCACAAATTCATGCATGGGCAGGGTCCCTCAGCTTGGCCGGTGATCAGGCTGATCAGTGATGGCCAGCTGGGGGGAAAGACCATGGGAGGTTGGCTGTGGGAGTGCACTGACCACCAGGGTCAGCTCAGCTCTTGCATTAAGCATCTGCCCTCGGCTTGTCAGTGTGTGTCACAGCAACCAGTCTTTCCTTGGTCATTAGGTCACTAAGGCTTTTATATATACTAGCGGCTTGGTTCATGAAGTTTGTGAATGGAGGTCTCCCGTCCACCCACCCTGCACCCTTTCCAATCTGGCACCCCTTGGGGAATGTCCAAACTGCCAGTTTAGGCTTGATTCTGGGACATCCATCTCACAATCTGGGACTGCTGGCTCCTAACTACTCACCTGCCTATCTGCCTGATTTCCCCTAACTGCCTCACTCTGCTGACCTGGTCACCCCTAGCTGTCCCCTGTTGGTCTGGTCATCCCCAACTGCCCCCCTCTGCTCGCCTGTCACCCCTAACTGCCCCCCCCACCAGCTTGATCACTCCTTACTGCCCTCCTCTGCTGGCCTGATTGCTCCCAACTGCCCTCCTCTGTCAGCCTGGTCACCCCTAACTGCCCCTCCTGTCAGCCTGGTCACCCCTAACTGCCCCCTCCTGGCCTGGTCGCCCTTCACTGACCCTGTGCCAGCCTGGTTTCCCCAAATGCCCTACTACCAGCCTGATTGCCCCCAACTACCCTTCCAATGGCGTGGTCGCTCCAACTGCCCTCCTCCCCCGAAGGCCTGGTTGCTCTACACAGCCTGCTGTTCAGTCGTTTGGTTATCCCTCACTAACCACCATGCTGGCCTGGTCACCCCAAACAACCTGCTATTTGGTATTCCATCTGGTTATTTCAGTTTGACAGCCCCTGCCTTTTTATATATTAGGATAGATAAATCATTCTCTCTCCACACACACACACACACACACACACACACACACACACACACAGTGCACACACACAGACTGTTGGTCCTGTTTCTCTGAAAAAGCGTGACTAATACACTCATTAAATACAATTAAATCCTATTTTATTTAAATACAAATTTTCCAGATTTCTGTTAGTCACTATTGAGCAAATTTTTTGCTCTATTTTAAGCATTTCTATTAATTGTGATAGTGCAATTATGATCATCATTCTGTGTTAAAAAGTACAGTTTATTTTCATGTTTAAATTCTGCTGGGGCTAAAATTGTCTTTGAACTCCAAACTGGCCACAGGAGGAGGAATAAATAATAAAACAGAGCAAAAGGAATTGAAATCCACATTTAATTTCCAAACAGCAGCCATTACCACTGAATTATTTACTTACATCCACTATTGTTCTAAAAACATGGTCTTAAAATACCTGGGCAACACTTGTGTGGTAACAGATACAAGGCACTGAGAAAGAGACATTATTTTCACTGTGAGCAGCCAGGTGCTCTCATTCATGTAAGTAGATGAGCAATGGTGAAGCACAACTAAGATGTTCATAGAAATTCTTGTGCTCCATCTATACCCAACACAGCTCAAGTACAATGCTGCTTAACAGGTTGCATATTCTGATGATTTAATATAATATGAAAGAGTGCTAGCTAAACATTCCTTTATTTAAGTGTTATTTTTCAGATTTAAACAGTATCACTGATATTTTAACAATAATTTTGTTTTGGTAGCATCTTGGTGTAAAGTTCGGCCCACCTGGCCCCTCTGTCTTCCTCAAGATCCCAGAGAAATTCTGGTGGGAGCCCTGGAGGTCTGCATGTTAAGAATTTAAAACAGATAACTGCTCTCTAACTTTCATTGCAGGTCTATGCCCTCATCCTTTCCCTGAGAATTTTGAAGATTTAAGCCCATGTCTTTCTTGTCTCAAGTCAGTGTCATGTCTACCATGTGTCCCATTCTATTTATTTATTATCATCTATAGATTCTATGCACAGTTGCTCTGCACCTTCAAAAGCTTTCTTTTTGCCACTATTATATATTCATTTATTTATTTGTTATTTTAAATGATAATTTGGAGGAGCAGAGTTTGCCACCCCAAAATAAACCATTTTGGTGACCTAGATTGTTTTAAAATGATTATTTGTAAGAAACAAAAGACTCAGGAAGAATCTTTGACCTTCCTCTGATTACCTAAAATAATATAGACATAAGAACTGCTCTAGGAAGGGAGATATCATCATAAATAACTACAGTTCTCATGTGATAGACAGGGAAGACCCTAACAAGGCCTGTTTGATCAAGTCCTTGCTGTGTCCTATTGTTCAGCAAACATTTATGGACCAAACCTTTGCTTTTCATTTTCCATGTGAATTGCCTTCCTACCCTTTGAAGTCTCAAACCATTATCCCTACATTTCTCCTTATCTCAAAATGCCATATAAGACTCAATTGCCCCATATTATGATGGAACCCCCATATGGACACACATAATTAAATATGGTTATTTTTTTATTAATCTGTCTCATGTCAATTAAAATATATAAACCAACAGAATAGCTAAGAGGAAAAAGAGGGTTAATGTTCCCTCCTCAACAATAGCAGCGATGTTCACCACATGAAATGATTCACATCATACAAGTCATTTTAAATAATATTTGTTGAAAATATATGCTAATTGTTATATAGGAAAAATTAAGCATAATTAAAATCTAAGCATGCATTATGAGAAGCAAGTTAACCAGAAATATGATAATAATGGATACTGGTTACTTGTTTTAACTTTTTCAATCAACTTTATCTTTTTGCTTTTAAAAGATAGTGTCAAAGGTGGCTGGTTCATCAGCAACCTAGTGATTTTTTTTCTGGTTTATCATATACTGAAAAGAATAAATTGCTTGCCTGAATATTTTAATGACCATATAAAAATACCTGGTCTATTATCATATCACATTGCAAAGGTGTCATCCTTGAAGGTTACCAGAGCATTCATATCACCATGTTACTTTGTGATAACAGGTGACATAAAATATATAATGATAGCAAAATGATATTCACATAGCTTCATCCATCCAGGCAGGTTTCTGATAAAAATTCTCCATGCAATTAATTTTAAGGTATAGTACTAAATCTTATTCTTAGACTGTTCTAAAATAGAGGAACCTAAATTACTCAGCAAATGTACTTAAATAATTTGAATGAGTTGTTTCTAATTTTAATATAAAGGTAAAATTTGACTTTCTGTTATCTCATCTTGGAGGTCATTGAAAAAAGTTGCAAGTAAAAGAAGAAAAATCCATTTTCTGTGAAATGAGACAGCTGGGAAGCCAGACACCAAAACAGATGGAGTGGCTACCAGGAAGGCTGTAAGTGAAGCTGGAACACAGGGAAAAGTGGAACTAAGATATCCATAGAGAAGATTCAGTTCTGATAGACCTCGCACAAAGAGGAAGCACAACTCTCAGAAGCTGAGAAATACACTCTTATTTGCAAAGATTCTGGGCTATCATTGAGGAGGCTGGTTCTAGAAACTAAGAAGGCAGATATAAGTGAGGGTTTGGGTTTGGGGGTGAAGTCATTTTTGCAGAATGTATACTGTCTCAATGACAGTACCCGAGAAGGGCTTTTGCATTTGGTTTTTCACAATAAGCTATTTATCTTGGTTAAGTAGGGAGAAGAAAAGCATTGTCAAACTCAGACAAAGAAAGGTGGATTTAAGAAAACAAATGAACAATAACACTCACAATTCCAATTAGCTTGGAACATGTCCAAGCAACTCCCAAAACAAACCACTTGCAAGTAGCTGCTGAGGTTAAGGGGATGGTAAAACCATCTCTTTTCAGTGATATATAATGACAAAAGGAATCAACAAAGCAAATATGTAATATATTATATTATGCAAATATAATACATAAAACAACAACAACAATGATGGCATTAAGAGTTATGAACACACAGTCTTGCCACAGAAAGATAAGAGCAATAACAAAAAATATTTCCAGGAGTGTATTCTTTATTAACTGGAGAAAGAGTAAAGAGCAGAAAGGCAACAACTCTGAAGAGATAACAAGAAAGAATATAAATGAAAATGAAGGCAATAGAATTAAAGGAAAAAAGTGGGAATATAAACAAAATATTCTATAGAATCATGTTTTCTTGTATATGAATAAAATATTTGGGAAAAGATCACAAGGAATGGCCAATACTAATTATTTACTGGAGGTGACACTGTAGCTATACAGAATATAAACAGATACTTAAAATAGCATAAAACATAAAATACTCAAATTTTCTTAAATGTGAGATACATGAATGCAATATGCAATCAAAACCAAATAAATTTATCTGAAATCTCATAAGCAATTAGTAGGTAGCTGGCCTATAAGAAATTTCTGGACCCCAAAGCATTGAAAATACTTTAAATCTTGCTTTGCTTACAACTTTTAACATCTCTTTTTGTGGAATGTGTGGATTTCAGTGTACAGCCTTGAAGAAGTCTCTGCAAGTCAAGGTCCTAGTCATGAGCTTATTACCCTACTTTTTGTATCTTCCCTTAGCCTATACTGGTAGTTCCACTCTGAGTACCTCGGCTCCCAATTCTGCATCTCTCTATTCCATTCAGTCTCATATCATACACAGTTCCCCTTTGATCAATTTTAAATTAATTTTCACATATTGTATTATATTTTTTCCTGTCTTTGCCAGAGTAATGTTAAAAAAAATCACACTATAAGAGGAATCCCTTGCCAAGACCGGTTCGGCTCAGTGGATAGAGCTCGGACTGCGGACTGAAGGGTCCCAGGTTCAGTTCTGCCAAAGGCATGTACCTTGGCTGCGGGCACATCCCTGGTAGGGGGCGTGCAAGAGGCAGCTGATCGATGTCTCTCTCACATCAGTGTTTCTGACTTTCTATCCCTCTCCCTTCCACTCTGTAAAAAATCAATAAAATATATTTTTTTAAAAAAGAGGAATCCCTGCTTTTCATTCTCAGATTAAGAAAATTAAGTATAGAAATATATCACATCTTGTCCTATGATAAGAAGAAGGAGTAAAAAAAAGACAAGGCATGCAAACTAGATGTCTTGAATCTCACTTTCAGTGTCCATTATATCACCTCTTTTTTCTTCAGTTTTAAGAGCTACTTTTCACATGGAAGAAATTACTATTATTAAAATAAAATTTTAATTCTATTAATAAAGATAATTGAAATCAATAATATAACCAAACATGTTTCTGCTTCTTATCATTTAGAAAACTTTTTTTCTGCTATGTATTAAATTTAAAGTTTCAAATATTACTTTTTATGTGGGTGTGGGGTGGGGGTATCCAGAAAACACCTCTGCACTCACACTTCACTCAGACTTTTTTCCACCACAGCAAGCACTTTGATAAAAACCACATGCCTATTTGTTGATTTAGTATCCTGAAACTTTGCTGAATTCATTTATTAGTTTTAACAGGGTTTTTTTTTGGAAGAGACACTAGGGTTTTGTATGTACAAGACCATGTCATCTGCAAACAGAAGCAATTAAAATGTCTTTATTTCTTTTTATTAATTGCTTTAGCTAGGACTTTCTATACTGTGCTGAATAGAAGTGCAGAGAGTATACATCCTTGTCTTATTTCTAATCCTAAAGAAGAAGCTTTCAACTTTTACCATTAAGTATTATGATAACTGTGTATTTGAAAAGATGTTGAAATATGTTGTAGTACATTTCTTCTATAGTTAATTTATTAACTATTTTCTATCAGAAAAGTTGTAGCAGTGCACCAAGCTGCAGGCGGCCAAAGAGGAGCCAGAACTGGGGCCAGGCGCTCCAGAGGAGCCAGAACAAGCTGCAGGCACACTCATCCTAGCCCACTGCGCTCACTAGCTGTGAGCTTGGCTTCTGGCTGAGTGGCGCTCTTACTTTTGGAGCTCACTGACCACCAGAAGGCAGCTCCTGCCTTGAGCTTCTGCCCCTGGTGGTCAGTGCACATCATAGCAACTGGTCAAACAATTGTTCTGATTGTTCTAGTCATTCTGTTCATTCCATCTTAATGGTCACTTAGGCTTTTATATATATAGAAGTTTAGAAGTACACCATTTTTCAATTCTTTAGAACAGTATGAAAGGGTTGACATTAATTCTTCTTTAAGTATTTAGTAACATTAACCAGTGAAGCCACGTGGTCCTGGACTTTCCTTGGTTGAGGGAGTTTTGATTATTGATTCAATTTTCTTACTAATTAAAGGTCTATTCCAGTTTTCATTTCTTCATCATTCAGTATTGGTAGGTTGTGTATTCTTATAATTTTTCTATTTCATCTAGGTTATCCAAAGTATTGATCTATAAATGATCATAATATTCCCGTACTTATTCATATATTTGTAACACAAGTTATAAAGTCTCTTCTTTCATTTCTAATTTTATTCCTTCATTAATCTATCCCCTTTTTCTTAATCTACCTAAAGTATTGTCAATTTTGTTGCTCTTTCCACAAAACTTACTTTGATCTTTTCTATTGCTTTTCTAGTCTCTATTTTATTTATGTCTGCTCTAATCATTATTATTTTCTTTCTCAACTCTTGGCTTACTTTAATCTTCATTTTCTGGTTTCTTAAGGTATAAAGTAGGTTGATTATTTGAATTTTTCTTCTTTCTTACTTTAGGTGTTTATTGTCATAAATGTCCCTTTTAATACTGTTTTTGTTGCATCACATAAGTTTTTGTATGCTATAATTTTCATTTTTTAAAATATATATTTTTATTGATTTCAGAGTGGAAGAGGGAGAGAGAGATGGAGCCATCAATAATGAAAGAGAATCATTGATCAGCTGTCTCCTTCAGGCCCCACACTGGGAATGGGGCCTGCAACCCAGGCATGTGACCTGATCAG
The DNA here is from genome assembly GCA_027563665.1 of Antrozous pallidus. Taxonomy (NCBI): domain Eukaryota; kingdom Metazoa; phylum Chordata; class Mammalia; order Chiroptera; family Vespertilionidae; genus Antrozous; species Antrozous pallidus. The sequence goes on along the minus strand of CM050519.1, from coordinate 65,368,176 downwards.
AAATTGAATGGTGACCTTTTGGTTCATAGGAGGATGCTAAACCACTGAGCCATGCTGGCTAGACAATTAAAAACACATTTAACTTACAAACTTGAAGGGAATATATATCAAACAATTATTTAATTAGTTTTATGGACCAATATATTTTACTAGTGGCCCAGTGCACAAAATGTGTGCACTGGGGGGTGGGGTTGTCCCTCAGTCTGGCTTGCATCCTCTCCAATCTGGGACATCCCTCTTGCAATCTGGGACCACTGGTTCCTAATGACTCACCTGCCTCCCAGCCTGCTTGCCTCCCAACTGCCCCCCCACCAGCTGGCTTGCCCCCAATTTTCCCCATTGCTGGCCTGCTTGCCCCCAACTCTCACCCCCCAGCTGGGCTGCTTTACCCCAGCTGCTCTCTCCCCTTTCTCCCCCCCTCCCTTCCACTGGCCTGCTCATCCCCAACTGCCCTACCCTCCTGGCCTGATTACCCCTAACCGCCTCTGCCTCTGCCCCACCATCATGGCTTTGTCCATGTCCAGAAGGTCTCCCAGACTAATTAGCATATTACCCTTTTATTAGTATAGATAGTTGAAGCATTCTTTTGGTTTATTCAGAGAATTCATCCACCACTTATATTACAGAGTTCTGCACACATACACGCTAAATCAACAACGGTGAAAGTAAATACTTACATCTCTTTTTAGCTTTAAACATCTCAGATCAAGTCAGCCTTACTTATCCTCTATATTTTGACCCATACAAAATGTATTTCTGAATTCTTTCTCAAGTACTATCATTTCATTTTTACTTATTACTAGAGAAGCTTCCATAATTCAATGAAAAAATGTGGGTTATGTTTCTCTTCACAGGTGACCACTGAAACTTGGAAAGACAACACTATTTTAGTCAGATTTTCTAGATCCACCAGAATTCCAAAGTTTATTTTTTTATTGCAAGCCTCACTCCCAATAAACTCTTCAAAGAAATAACCAATATTTAAATATTAATCTGTGTACATAGGCTTCCATTTGCTACTAAGAAATACCACAGAAATTATTACTTAAGTAAGGTCTTGGTTAATGTATTCATAATTAAACCTGTGTTTTTCCTAAAACCCCTGATGTAAGCATTGTTGTGGGAGGAGGATGTCTGTTGTTTCTTCCTAGTGGCAAAACATAGATTATTTTTTAAAGCTGAATTCATTTAATAGTATATCATTTAAACAACATGTCCTAAATTAAAAATCAAAAGTCTTGCCTTTCTGTTTCATTTATTATTAGGGAAAATACAATTAAAGATATAAGAAAAGAATTGGCATTGTCTATTAATTTTGTTGATCTTAATATAATTATTATAATAAACTCTAATTTTTAAAATATATTTTATTGATTTTTTTTACCATGAGGAAGAGAGAGGGATAGAGAATTAGAAACATCGATGAGAGAGAAACATTGATCAGTCACCTCCTGTACACTCCCTACTGGGTATGTTCCAGCAACCAAAGTACATGCCCTTAACCAGAATTGAACCTGGGACCCTTGAGTCCGCAGGCCGACACTCTATCCACTGAGCCAAACTGGATAGGGCTCTATTTTTTCTACTTCAGATCAAGCGACTGAATATAACTTCTTGAAAAAATAAAATAAAAATATGGAATTAAAGATACATTGTATATTACTTAATTCAATGGTTTTGTACTCATTTTAGGAGCCTCTTATCTAACTCATTCTACAAGACCATGGGAAGGATGTGCTATGTAAATAGCAAAAAAAGGGGACTGATAGAAAAGGGTATAAAATACTAGAGATTGAATCTGTGACGTGTGAGTCTATAGTAGAAATGAGCAGGGGTCCTGAGAATTAGGCTGCAGACCAAAGGAAGGTAGATGCACTGACTTAGGATGAAGTAAGGGCACCGAGGAAGCTTCATGCAATAGGAAGATCGTTCAATTTTCTATTTCAAATATTTGATTCCAAGACTTATTTTATCACTTACTAATTGCATGAATTGGATAATTTACTTCGTTTATTTTTCTTTACAATTGAGTTAACATTGACTATTATTGGCAGAATGTGGAAGTAAAATGAGATTGTTTTTAAGTATAAACAGCTTTATTAAAGTATAATACTTACAATAAAATTCACCAATTTTAAGTATATAGTTAATGAGTATTAACAAATTCATTCAAGCATATAATACTGATACAACAATAAAGAACATTTCCATCATTCCAGAATTTCCCTCTTGCCTGTGTGCTGTGGGTCAACTGTCCCCAAACCCAGCTCCAGGCAACTACTGATCTGCTTTCCATCACTATGGCTGTGAGTATATAATTTTTGGTATCTGGGTTTTGTCATTTTGTTTTTGATATTGTTGTTGTATATATTATATTAGTTTGGGGGATTTTGTATGTTGGCTTGATTGATTGATTGCTTTTGTATTGCTGAGCATTATATTGTATGGATATATAAGAAGTTATTGATTGATTCTTAATAGCTGAAGACTGTTTCCCACTTGAAGGTATTTATAAAGAACCTGCAGCTGGCATCAATTATAAGTCTTCCTATGGACATGTTTTAACTTCTTTTGGTTAAATAACAATAAGTGGAAATGCTGGTTTTCATAAGTGTATTTTACCTTTATTAGCACCGCCAAGCTATTTTTCCAAAGTAGATCTATAATTGTGAGTTTCCAGTAGAAATATCAGAGTATTTTAGTTGTTCAATCTTCAACAACAGTGGATTTAAAAATAGATAATGTACAGGAATCAAAACATTCCATTGTGATTACCAATTACATTTCATTAGAGATGTTGAAAATGTTTTTATGTGCTTATTTTCCATTTGTTCATCTTTGGCAAAAAGTCTGTTTAAAAAACTTGAACATTTACTTATTGGGTAGTTTGCCTTATTACTGAGAGGAATCATTCCTCATATATGTGGGATATAAGTATTTTATGGGATATGACCTTTATCAAATATTTTCTTAATATTTAAGAATCTAGCACATTTCTGTCACCCTCATAATTAGCCTGTCACCCTCATAGTTGTTAATATTAATAATAGAAAGAGAGCAATGATATTAGAAGCATGGTTGTCTGTGCAATGTAATAGGGAAGCTACAGTTTCACACTCCCCAGGGAACACTGGTCCATTCTCTGAAGGTCACTGGGGGAAGGAATCGAACAAAGAGGGAAAAGGATGACTACACAGTGAAGTCTGGTTAACACATGGAAGGCGCTTTCTTGTATGTCCCAGGCTGGACCTCATTATAAGCCTGTGAAATTTTGGAGAGCCAATTAGTTATTTTGAATAAACTTCTTGTTCCTCCCAAGTCTGAGAATACATAATCCCAGAGGAATAAAGTAGTTCTTACTAGTACTTGCTCATTTGCTCACCCTTGTACTCTCACAATAGCCAGCACCTGCCTTTGCATTTGCCCGATTTCTCTCCATAGCCATGTGGCCATGCAGATCCCACATAAAATGGACTGAAGGTGGGAACACAAGCTAAACTAGCCAGATGCTGGACCCTATTGTTCTTTAATATGAAACAGAAATTCTGGGCAGTGGCCTTAATTCTGGCCCTGCCGAAGGCAAGATTCAACTTCTTCCCTGGTGAGATGGACAGAGATGGGATTTTTTAGGGGAACCCCTTAATTTTATATCATCAATAAAGCTTTCCACAAAACTCCTTCCTTCTGTGAGGGCCTTAGGAACTTATTTTCCTCCCAGCACCTCAAGAACTCCACTTCTATGACAAAACCAATAAATATGCAATAAAATTCAGGAGGATCTAATTTTGGAGGAGGCTAAATTGAAAATATCTGACTTCAAAGAAATCTCAAACACTTGACAATAAATATCTATAAATATATGGTTGCAATTACTTCAAAGTTGTTTAATGAACCTACTAATAAAACAACTCACTATTGTTGAATCAAACTTTGAATTAAGGTAATTTTATTTTGACCAAAATTTAATAAGAAAACCTAAAGGAGTATTTTTTTAGTATTATTCATTATCATAGTGCAGTGGTCAGCAAAACTGCAGCTCACGTGCCACATGCGGCTCTTTGGCCCATTGAGTGCGGCTCTTCCACAAATACCATGTGTGGGCGCACACGTAGAGTGCAAATGAAACCTCGTGGCCCATGTGCCAAAGTCAGTTTTCAGCTCTCAAAAGAAATTTCAATTGTTGTACTGCTGATATTTGGCTCTGTTGACTAATGAGTTTGCTGACCATTGTCATAGAGGATATAACAGTGTCAAACCCAAGTGCAAAAGTTGCTTCTTGCTGCTTATTTAAATCATGTAACATTGGACAAAAATGAGAAGTAAATATTAGAGCATTTTAAAGCCCAGACCCTGGAAAAAGACAGACTTTTGATTAGTCCTGGCACCATCATAAGTAAATTTGTGACAATTCAATTAACCTCTCGAAGCTTCATTTTCAAAATGAAGAAATAATGCTTCTTATTTCATAGGGTCATTTTAAAAATAAAAGAGAAAATACATGTAAAACATTCAGGATAATAGCTGGCACACACTACATGCATAAAACAGTGTAGCTGATTATTTATATAATTATTATTAGGCTCCATGAAAAGGTAAAACTTAAATGCTAGCATAAATTATTTGTAAACCTGAGCAGGCAAGCATTGAGATACAAAACCAGATTTTCATATTTTGCAATGAAAATTTTACAAATATGTCTGAGATTTTATTTTTTCATGACATTTAAATTATTTCAACCCTCTTCTCTGTCATATCTCAAATGACCTGTGCTGCCGCTTCTTGGCATATGAAGTCAGTGACTCAAATAACTCATCTAAACTCATCTTCTCATTCTCTTTTGTACAGTGCACATTAACAACTTCTGTTTTGTATTCCAAAAAGGAAGAAAAGAAAAAAGACCAGAGCTAATGTTATTTTATAAATTTTCCATGTTTTTATTGTTGTTTTGTTTCATTTTAGATTTTATTTAATTTAGTTGTAAAGGGGATTGTTATTGGCAGCTGCAAAAGCAAAGGGATTAGGTGGGCTCTGAATGCCATGCAGGAACACAAAGAGCAGTGTTTACAGACAGACAGTTGGAAAACCAGACTCCAGTGTCAAAGGCAGTCATTCTGGGCAGTTTCTAATAAGCTAGGTTTACCTGAGTTATGCACTTTTGGATAAGTTTGGAATAAAATAATTTATGGAAAATATTAAAATCTTTAACTAAGGACACATTTATATATAAAATATAAAATATGTAAATACTAATATATATATATATATATATATATATATATATATATATACACACACACACACACACACACACACACACACACACATTAGGGTCCCAGTGCACAGAATTCATGAATGGGGAAGTGGGGTCCCTGAGCCCAGCCTGCCCTCTCTCACATACTGGGAGCCCTAAGGGGATGTCCTACTGAGGCGACCAGGCTGATCAGGGGAAGGCACCAGCTCCATCAAATCCCACTGCTGCAGCCCCTGCCAGTCACCGCAGCCACCAAGGTGTTTTCATCAACACGGACTCCAGTCCCTTCACCATGAAAAAAATGACAACTTTCTTTAGGCATTTTCAAGATGTATTTTTCATAGGATATTTCTTTTTCTTCCTTCCTTCCCTTCCTTCCTTCCTTCCTTCCTTCCTTCCTTCCTTCCTTCCTTCCTTCCTTCCTTCCTTCCTTCCTTCCTTTTTGTCCTCACCTGAAGATATGTTTCCATTGATTTTTAGAGAATGTGGAAGAGAAAGGGAAAGACAGAGAGAAACATCAGAGTGAGAGGAACACTTTGATTAGTGTTCTCCTGCATGAGCCCTGACCTGAGCCCCAGCCGGATGGAGCCTGCAACCCTGTAACCTAGGTACATGCCCTTGATCAGAATGGAACCGGAAGCCTGGGCATTATCCACTGAGCCAAACTAGCTAGGGCAGGATTTGACATTTCTTAGCCCTCCAGCAGTGGACCTTCCTTTTTTTTGTCCAGGGGTGTGGTGGAAAAAATCTAGATTACCTTTTGGAATTCTTATACCCAAGTTACTAAGAATATCACCAGTGGCAAACAAGCTTAGCCAATGAGCGGTCAGAAAAGTTATTTCCTCTGTAGTTCATACCCATCACCTCTGATCTCTGACACCACCCCTGCCAAGGCTTAAAGCCTTCAGGCTTAGGCAGGGGCCCCCCAGCTCTATGATCGACTGATCACCCAGCTTTGCCTCTGCCCAGGCCCCAAGACTCTGGCTGGGGCTTGGGGCCTGGACAGGAGACCCCCAGCTTCCTCAGATCACCAGTTCTACTCCCGGCAGGCCTATAGCCTCGGGGCCTGCTCCAGCCCTGCCCAGATCCCAAGCCTCTGGCCAGGGCTTGGGGCCTGGGCAAGGGACCCCCCCAAATTCCTCTGATTGCCTGATCACCCATTTCCACTCCTGCCCAGGAGCCCCTTGGCTCAGGCCCTTTGCAGGTTGCTCAGGACCCACAGGGGGCCTACCTTGAAGTGAGCTGGGTACTGAGAAAGTTCTGGGGACCCAGGCTGCGAAGTACCTATATATGCAAATTAACCTCCATCTTTGTTGGGTTAATTTGCATGTTCTGATTGGCTGTGGGTGTAGCAGAGGTATGGTCAATTTACATGTTTGTCTACTATTAGGTATGATGATATCATATATATACACACACACACACACACACATATACACACACACACACATATATATATATATATATATGTACATATATATTACTAGAGGCTTAGTACATAACATTTGTGCATGGAGAGATGGAGGGGGGTTTCCTCAGCCCAGCCTGCACCCTCTCCAATCTGGAACCCCTTAGGGGATATCCAACTCACAGGGATCAGGGCTAAACTGCCAGTCAGACATCCCTCTCACAATCCCAGACTGCTGGCTCCTAACCGCTCACCTGCCTCACTGCCTGATAAGCACCTGCCAGCCTGATCACCCCCAACTGCCCTCTACTCCCAGCCATTTTGTGGTAGCCATATTGTGGAGACCATCTTGTGACAAGATGAAGGTGACCATCTTGTGACAGCCATCTTGTGGTGGCCGTCTTGTGATGACATCATGTGATGGCATGATACCACCTAGGCTTTTATTATGTAGGATTTTTAACAATTTATATCGCATGTATGGTGCAGCTTTATGTGCCTGATATTAAATATCAATCCCAACACACTAGAACATTGTAATGTCTCTAGCCAAATGTGATAAAGAACTTGGGCCCAGGCTAATCCTCTCCTATTTTGACCTTCTTGTTTTGGGCCACTCTGATCTGCTTCTATATCCCTCATTGATCTAATCTCCTCTCCTAATATCCAAAATTTTTACTCCAGCTCAAGATACATTTTTACAAGATTTCCCAGGCTCAATAGCGAAATTATTCCCAAGTTAAATTTGGGCACACATAGATCATCACCAGTGTTTATGATATGTAAGAACATTTACTTCTCTTTTCTTTTGTTTGAGTATTTTTAAATATAATCACTGCTGGGGATATTTTTTAAATGCCCTCCAGAAAAATGTCTGGCTGAAAATTTCCTTGAATTCCTGTCTGCAGCTGAAGTGGCAGAACTTTTAGAGTTCTGTGGCTTTAGGTAAGCAAAGAAAAACTGCCAAAGTAGTTTTCTCTTTGAAGGCTTTATCCTACTAAGCACGAGCACTTTTTTCATGGTTGTATCCTTATTAATCTTTTTTCTTCCACTCACCCAAAGTACTGCAAGTATTTGAGAATGTCATGTCCAATTGTTCATGGCTCATTCAAACAAGCATTCTGCTTCTTTCATTCAGAATTGTCAGGAATAACTTAGTTCTTTTTTCCTCCACATTTTAAAATTTTGATAAGAACATTGACTATGAGATCCGCCTTCATAACAACATTTTAAGTAAACAATACAGTATTGTTAGCCATAGGCACAATGTTATACAGTGATCTATAGAATTCATTCATCTTTCATAACTAAAACTAGAATTTAAATATTTTATTTTCTCTAGCTGCTTATTTCATTCAATGTGTAAGACAACAAACATTTTAATAAATGTCATTCAGTTAAAATGTCATTGGCTTTTCACCAGTAAAACAAGAGCATTTTACACTGGCATTTAAATCTATAATAAATGGTGAAAATGTATACTAATAGTTGAAAATCCTGATCAAGCAAAACCTCAACCAAGACAACGTCTCATGATTGGTGTTTACCCTGTTGGTTGAGTCCCCACTGCAAAGTCTACCAAGAATAACAGGACCATTGATTTAATCCCTTTCTGGCAGACCTTTCACTGAAATTTAATTATGTTGCTTTTTGTCTGCAACCTTTCCCTAAGGTTTCTGTGATATTAGAATACCTCTTTTAAGTGTTATGAAAAGCGTATTAGAGGGTTTTTCCTCTGATTATTTCATAACATAACATAGCCATTCCCTCTGCTAGCAAGGCCACACAACTGTTTCCAATAAATGAAACCGTTTTCTTTTCTTTCTTTTTTTTACATTTTATAAAGTGTAGATTAAACATTAATTAGTTGTAGGTGATTTGCAACATTTTCCTTCTAGAGTGACTTTCTTACAGCTAGTGTTCAAACAACACAAATAAGATCCTATAATGTGTGAACAATGGCATAGCTTTAGGCTTCAGAAAGGGCAAGGATGCTTGGTTAAGTCAATCTTAAACTGTTTTGCAATGATTTCATGCTGAGCAATTATTTCTATATTCCTTAAATGATGGGAGTTTCAAAGGCATGAGGGAGTGTATATTTTTACACTTAGAGAAATCTTATTAAATGGGCATGGATTTCTGAATTTCTTTCCTTCCTCTTCTTCAAACTCATAAAATTGAAAGAGGCCAACCCAAATGTGTACTAACCACAGTAGCTTCTATACCTTATGGTCATCAGTGTCAAATCTTGTCATTTTTGTTTACTATTACTGGCTTGTCACAGGCTCAATATTTCCAAAAATAATTGAAAATGAAAACAAACTTTTGTATATGTCCTTTTTCTCCCCAGTCATGTGTCAGCCTGGGAAAATGCTCTTTTTGAAAAGAAAACGGAGCTGACATATAATTGTTGCCTTTACCCCAGCTGTTCCTGACATTACACGCTGAACCTTCCTTGGAGACTGAAAACCAATTTTGATATGACACTCTGAAAAGTCACCACTGGTCCTTTACAAATAGTTCAAGGTCAGAGAAACCTCTCCCGAGACACTCTCAGGTAAACCTCTGGAGGACTTTTCGTTCTTTAGGGAAGCTGTATTTGTATTGATTTTGCAAATTGTAGACTTAAAGTCTAACAAAGGATAAAATATCAAGAGAAGAAGAAAAAAACTCGACCAAGTACAAAATCAATGCTTTTGCATTGAAATTTTTAAAAGCAATCCCATACAAGTAGTATTATAAAAAGAGAAGTTAAAAATTTCGTGTTTAACTTTCGAAATCTATACATAAGGATAAACAAACTTAAAATGATAACTTATTGATGGAACATTTGGTAAATGATTTAACTTTTAATATTTAAGTATAATTTGGTTTTTTTTATTTTAAAAAGTCTAGTCAATTAGAATATCCTATCCATTACACAGGTATTTGAATTTGAATTTTATTGTTTCTATATTATAACCTTCATCGGCAATGTTCTAATCACAGCCTGTTTTTTACTGTCATCATCTCAATAGGTTGTACTGTGGGAGTTTCATTTCTGGTTAGTAATTCCTGGGATCAACTAAACTGCTCACATTTCTTTTTTGTTTTTTGAATCCTCTTATCGAAGCTGAAATATCTTTTTAGTTACTAAAACTTTGTCAGCTAATTCTCTAAGAAACCATAAGGCTATCAATATAACAAAGGATCAAGACCTCATGATCATACCTATTTTATAAAAACCCGATGTTCCTAAGGTTGTAATGACCAAAAACCGGTGACCAGGAGGGGGTTGTTTGGGCAACAAAGTGCATGGTGGGCTGGGCTGTGTGCACAGGGAGACCACGGGGGTGGACGGGGACTTGACCCTGCATTCTGCAGCAGGCTAAGTCTGGGTCTTGCACGATTTAGCATGTTTATAAGCTTGCTGACCATCTAAGTTACACTGGCTAATAATCAAAATGATTAGCCTGAACTCAAAAATTGAACTAAACTAGCCTCATGCTCAGGCTATATTCCTGTTAATACTATTCCTTTGTTCTCTCATTTCAATACATTAGGAAATTTACACTTAACTCACATGGGTTGAGTTGGTAAAATCAATTTCTGAACAAAATGACACTAGGAAAAAAAAACATTTAGGAAATAATGGGTTCTTATCTATGTTCTCTTTTATAGCCATCTTTTAATAACATTCTCATTGTTTGAGCTTTAGGGCAATAAGCAACACATTTAATTTGTGGTTTTCCATTCACATTCACATTACTGCTATATCAGAGAGAGAGCCAGTTTTTATATGTCAAGTTATTTTGCTTTATCCTAAATTAAAATAGATACATGAGTAGATAGATCAGTAGCTAGATGATGATAGATGATAGAGATACATAGATAGATAGATAGATAGATAGATAGATAGATAGATAGATAGATGAGGTTTCCCATAACTACTCCAAGAAACAAGTGTCATAACCAGTATTTATTATGATTGGATTTCTAAAGAAATAATGACAAATACTGTTCAATTTAAAGTGTTCATCAAAGGCAGAATATAAAAAAGCACTATATTTGCATTGCTATAATAAAGAAATTATTAAAATTTTTTGACTTATACACATTTAACATCTTTGTAATTGTGATTGTTTATCACTTCCTATCTGCAATCTGAAAAAGTTTTATAATTCTAATTAATACAAATGAAGAAACTGACCACTTAAAAATGAGATGATTTGCCCAAGTTCTTATGGGGACAGGTAATAAGTGAAAAATCTGGAATTTGCACCATAGTCTATTGGAATTATAAATCCATAGTTGGTACATTAGGCCAAACTAATACATAAAAGAAAATGAGAATTATACAAATCACTTTATTAAGCAAGACATGATCATTTTCATTTGAGATATAAATAGTTCTACATAAATTCCCAACTGTATTATCTGAATCAGAAAAGCATTTAAGAGAAGATACTAGCTTTATTACAAACTTTAAGTCAAGGTAAGGAACATGAGACATGAACTTGAGGCAAAGTAAAATCCAGGTGAATAGAACAATGGGAGGTACATGATCTTGCTGACCATTCTTTTTTAAAAAAAAAAAATATATATATATATATATATATATACAGAGAATGCTTAATGAGTTTGAGTGAATTCTTGTGCAAGGGGCCATGCCAATCTTCTCTGTATGGTTCAAGTTTTAGCATCTGTGCTGCCATATATGTGAGCTCCAGGCATCATTTTTGACCAATAACTTACCATCCCTTTAGTTTAGAGTACAGTATAAAATGTCACATTAGGTTAAATTATCTATATGTAAATTAATTAGGTTGGCATGATTGTTTTTATTAGTTTGATATTAGAAGATTAAATTATTGTTTTTGAATTAGGGATGCTTATATTATCATTTAAGATCAGAAACAGAGTGAGTGTTAAGGTTAATCTTAGAATTAAAGAGTAAAGAGTCTTAAGGAAGGAAAAGTAGGAGATGGTTGTAATAGCTCAGGCAATATGTAAAATGACTCTGACCAAAAATGTTTGGTTGTGGCAAATAAAAGAAATGATAAGTTTAGTTAGGTCAAGGTACTAATAGATGTGATGTTGAGCATTAAGGATATTGATGATGACAATAATGAATGGGGAATTCAAATGTATGGATGATTTTTTTAAATGAGAGAATTCAGTTATTCTTTTGTTTGTTTCTTTTTGTTTTTATTAGCCTTTCCATTATCTTTTTAGGAAGAGTGGAAAAGAGAAAGAAAGACAGAGAGAAACTTTAATGTGAGAGAAACAAATCGATTGGTTGCTTACTGCATGAACCTCAGCCAGAGCCCCGGGCTGGGTAGGAGCCTGCAACCAAGGTACATGCCATGGACTAAAATCGAACCTGAACCCTTTCGTCTGCCATTCAATGCTCTATCCACTGAGACAAACCAACTAGGGTGGGTTATTCTTTTATAATGCTTATCATATTTAAAAATTTTTGTCCTTTATATGCATTTCATAATATCATTGATTCTATTATATAATTACTAGAGGTCCCATGTATGAAATTCGTGCAAGGGGCTCAGTTCTCATCATCGCAACTTTATCCAGAAGGTCATCCAGAAAGACAACCAATCTAACTAGCTTATTTCACTTTTATTATTATAGATTATAACAATCATTTATATAACAACACCATAAAGAAATAAAGTAGATAAACAAGAAGTCTTATAAATTATAAATTTTAATCTCAAGTCTACATAAAAAATTTGGAGAAATTTACCTGACAAAGGCATAATTGATTTACATAGAAAAAAGTAGATAATGTAACAATATATGTCTATTTTGAGAATTAAAAGAAATAACAAAGATAAAAAAATATAGCATGATGTCTGATAAAAAAAGTTGCTTAACAAATGTTTAATTTCTTTCTCCCCTTCATGTACTGCAAAGGTCACATTTTAATTTAGATTAGGGGTTCCAAAAACTTCCTGTAAAGGCTCAGTTTCTCTACAGGTTAATTCATACTGTTATAATAGAACTAGAGGCCCACTGAACGAAATTCATGCACGGGGGCAGGAGGGTATCCCTCAGCCAAGCCTGCACCCTCTCCAATCTGGGACCCCACAAGGGATGTCCAACTGCCCGTTTAGGCCCAATCTCACCTGCCTGCTTTCCTAATTGCCCCTAACCACTTCTGCCTGCTAGCCTGATCATCCCCTAACCACTATCCTGCCAGCCTAATTGATGTCTAACTGTTCCCCTGCCAGCCTGTTTGTCCCCAACTTCCATCCTCTGCTGGCCTGGTCACCCCTAACTGCCCTCCCCTGCAGGCTTGATCGTCCCCATCTGCCCTCCCCTGCTATCCTGATTGCCCACAACTGCCCTCCTTGGCAGGCCTGGAACCTCCCAATGGCCCTTCCCTGCTGGCCATCTTGTGATGGCTATCTTGTGTCCACATGGGGACAGGATCTTTGAACACAAGGGAGCAGCCATCTTGTTTGTTGGAATGATAGTCAATCTGCATATTTCTGTTTTATTAGAATAGGATAGAGGCCTGGTGCATGGGTGGGGCCAGCTGGTTTGCTGTGAAGGGTGTCCTGGATCAGGATAGGGATTCCCTTGGGTCATAGGGTGGCCTGGGTGAGGGGTCTATGGTGGTTTGCAGGCCAGCCCCCAGGAACCCAAGTGGCGGCCCTGAATCTGGGATTAATTTATGTTCTACAATTGAAATTTTGTAGCCTGGAGCGAAGCCAAGCCTTCTGCTCGCTCTATGGCGACAGCCATTTCTGTTTTGGGTTTATTTAAATTCTATAATTAAAACTTTGTAGCCTAGAGTGGAGGCCTAGATTCTAGGGCTGCAGAAGCTTGGCTTCCTCCATTGCCTGGGCAATCCTAGCCTCTGCTCTCTCTAGGTCCATGGCTGCCACCATTTCTGTTGGCATATATGTATCTTCTATAATTGAAACATTGTAGCATTGAGTGGAGGCCTAGGCCAGCAAGGGCAGGTAGAAAGCTTGGCTTCCTCCATTGCCAGGGAAATCCAAGCCTCCCTCCTGTTCTCAGTGGCTGCAACCATCTTGGTTGGGATTAATTTGCTCCTGATTGGCTGGTGGGCATGGCTTGTGGGTGTTTCAGAGGTACAATCAATTTGCATATTATTCTTTTATTAGATATGATACCAGAGGATTTGTAAACAACAGAAATTTGTTTCTTATAGTTCTGGAATCTGAAAGTTTGAGATCAGGGTACCAGGAAGGTAGGGTTTCCATGAGTAACCTGCTCTGGTTTACAGATTGCTGAAAAGACGGAAAAACATTTTTCTGGTTCCCTTTTATAAGGGCACTAATCTCATTTATGAAGGTTCTACCCTCAGGACCTAATCCCCTCCTAAAGGCCCCACTTCTTTATAGCAATAGATTGGATGTTAAGATTTCAATTATAGAATTTTGATGGACACAATATTCAGTTCATTGCACTCAGACAGTAAATATGTTGTAGCACAAAATCATCTATAACTAACACATAAAAATATGTCTGTGTTCTAATAAAAATTTTTGTTAAACATGAAGCATGCTGGATTTAGCTTATGGGGAGAATTTTGCCAACTCCTGACCTATAGTTAGATTTCATGTACAAGTGAAGCTATCTGTATATAATTCATTCATAGGTAATACAAGGATGATGCATGTGTTGAGTAATAGCATCTTACAATTCAGGAAATCTATTTCATCATCAAGTTTTTGCTCTATATTAAATATTAATAATTGATTTTATATCATAGAACTTAAATTCTAGATGAAAAACTTAAAACAATTAAATATTTTTACATGGACTGTGACTCCTCAGAATAAAGTAATTGATTTTACCTGTGAGACTTGAGAGAATTCTCAGAAAATTTGAAACCTGACTTATGTTTTTGTTTTGTTTGTTATTTGTTTTAAATCCTTTTATTGATTTTTAGAGATAGAGATTGGAAGAGGGAGAAAGAGATAGAATCATGGATGAGAAAGAAATATTGATTAGCTGCCTCCTGTACTTCCCCTCCTGGGGATTGAGTCTGCAATCCTGACATGTGCCCTGACTGGTAATAGACCTCTGGGTGCATAGGTAGCCACTCAACCACTGAGCCACACCAGCAGAGCGTACCCCAACTTACGTTTTAAAGAATAAATCTGAGACCAGGAAGGAGAAGAGAAAAAGAAGAAAATTTCAGGCATAAAAAAACAGTATGTGAAAAATCATGAAGACATTTAATGCTACAGTATGTTGATATGACAATGGGAATTTTAACAGGGACAACAGGATTTTGTATATATTCCTGGGATTCAACAGGGAGGAAGCAGAAATTGCAGAGGCATTCCACTTGTTCACCTAATATTTCAGCTTTGCCCTTTAAACAGAGAATAATATTGCAAGTCCCCACCACCTAGAACTTAGATGTGGCCACATGACTTGTTTGACCAAGTCATAGCAGAAATGGCACTAGTCACTTCCAGGTAGACCTTCAAGAACCATGTTGTAAATTCCGTGATCTCTTTCTTTTTCCAGGGCAATCATGGAATCACAGAGATGGAGCCTGGGTCCTTGAATGAGGATGATCTAAGGCAGGACACCTCACCACCTTGTCACGTTATCTAATAGGAGAGAGCAATTAGCCTTTATTTTTGTCAGGCCTCTGGGATATTTTAAGCCTGAATTACCTTTTCTTATCATAGTCTCCCTCTTCTTAGATAAATGACTTTAAACAATGAAGTAAAATAACTGCTCAAGTTATTTAATGCCCATATGACTTGTGATTTAGTATATCTGCATTTTGCATAATACAGTTTGTTAACATTTTTAAAAATTGTATTAAAAATAAAATGAATAAAAATTCCAAAATATTGGCAATCTAAAGCTCTTGTCCTAGGTAATTCGCCAAATTTGCTGAATTTGGCCAAAATGAGGTAATGAACTATTTATGGTGTTGCATGTGACTACAAATGTAAACAAACTAATAGTATATATTAGAAAGTTATCAAATGTATACTGAACTATATTTTAAAAATATGTATACATGTTTTCCTTCTTTTTTCATTTTTAAAAATCCTTATATGCCAGAGTGATATAACAAAAATTAAAAGTGTCATTTTTGCAGATATATCCAATTTTATAAATTTTTAAAAAGGTATACTTCTGGTACAAGTAACATGGTCAATCTCTTCTTTGCTCTGTGAGTGAAATCTTCAAGCTTGGCCATGTGTGCCATAGCTTAGAGAGAGATGCTAAGCAATGGGTAACATAAAAATTGACTGCTTTAATTTATTCACTCATATTATGAAAAATAATAGTGCACCAAACATTTTGTACATTACAAATCTAACTCCTTAGTGTTTTTAAAAGTTCAGCAACTGAGGAAAATAAGTCCAGATCAACAAATTAAATTATATTTATACTGATTGGCATGAGCAGATGCAATTCCATTCTTTCCTCCCACTGATAGTACTAGCGGCCACATCTCAGAGGAAAATTGAATTCTCTGCACCTCAAACTGACACATTCCATTTGGTTCCTGAAAATGATTTACCTAAGCAGTTATGAGTATGACACAGTTAATTTAGCAAACACAATGGTTTATTCAACAACATTAGCCTTGTATAAAAATATCTCCACCTGTTTTCTAAAGTAAATATTTTAAGATGTAGGTATCACTGAAGTTTTAGACAGTGTTTGACTCTGAAATGGCAAAAAAAACCCATATAATAAAATTAAATATATACACACAATATATATATATGTTAAAGTCATAATGAGTAAAGAATAAGAAAATGGCATCCGTGTTTTTCGAAATATATTTGCTTTATATTATGCAGAAATAGACCTTGATAGTTAAAGGCTAGTTGGACATTATTCTTAGCATTAGCAAGATAATGTCTTCATAAAATATCAGAACAAAATTAAAACATCTTAACATAGTCTACATGATGCTACTAAACTCATCACTTTCTGAATTAATTTTATGCAATTCTTTCTTCATTTATTTTTATTAAAATGCACTGGTTTTCTTTCTGTACCATTTAGAAACTCTCAAACCCACCTGTGGGCTTCTGCACTTGCTTTAGTTTATAATATTTTCATAATTGACACATTATTGACATTTTATTCTCAGCTCCAATTTGACATTGAATGGATTGTCTTTGTCTCTTTGTACTCAGAAGTAACTCCCTTCTTGGCCCTTTCACTTTTATATTAGGCTATTCTATTTTCTTCATATTAATTATCCTGTATAATATTATCACATTTATTTATTTAAAAGCTTATTATTTTCTTTATCTAAATAAAGAAAATAATGAATGTTATGAAATATTGTGTTAACTATTTTATTTTTATATTCCACTTCTATTAGTTGAATAAAAATAATTTTAAAAACAGCTTCTCTTTCCTATATATTTCCATGTATTCATTTTATTAATGAGTTTAGTGTTTAGATATACTTTCAGAAAATCATATGGTACATAGTACAGACAGGTTTGCAACTGGAATGTGATTCAAAGTTGTGGCCCATGCCTTAGTGGTGACTAACTGTAAGTTAAAATAAGATTATTATCTTTTATTTTGTATCAGTAAAAATATGAAATAATTTTATGAGGTGTTTGTCTTTATATTATTGAGAGCATCAAGCCAATCAACTGTATAGACCTTTCACTTTTTTGTAGTGATTACATATATTTATATGTGTTTATTATCCTTATTGTCAATATTTCCATTTTAACACTTTTGGAAAAGAGAGTATCAAAAGGCTGGGTATACCATATCTAAATGTACATTTCTAATGAATTATAAATAATTTTTAATATTTAACCAATATCAATAAAATATTTTTGTCATAATAACTAAGACTCTTCTGAAAGATGCTAACTAGGCATAAATTGTATTGTGTGTTCATTATACATAAATAGCAAAATCTGATATATACTCAGAGTTAAGATAGTAATCTACACTAATAAAAGAGAAAGATGGAAATTTGATCATACCTTTGTGACACCCACCAGCCAATCAGGAGCGAGTATGCAAATTAACTCAACAAAGATGGCACGTTAATTTGCATACATAGGCACAGACCAGCCAGGGGCAGGGCAGGATGAAGGCGTTTCCCACTTCTCCAGCTGCTCCAGGCCGCTGGGCTGAAGAAAGTTGCCTTCGGGCTAGAGCAAGGTAGAAAGCTCCAGCCAGAGTGAAGGCAGGGGAAGCAAGGCCCATTCTTGCAAAAATCTCCATTCATTGGGCCTCTGGCATTTCTAATAATTTCTCACTTTTGAAATATAACAAGTAGCAACCTCATATGAATTATTCTACTATTTTTCTTAGATATTAAAACTATGGGATTAGAAAATAGAGAAATAAAATCTTTAGAAAGTGAGTGATTTCTTTTACTCCCATAGTCAAATATCTGATAAAGCTTCCTATTAGAATTAGATTTGAATGGAAAATACAGGATAAGGTTTTGCTACATAAGAGGGTAGGAAGGCCAATCCTATTAAAGAAACTTCATAGCTAGATGTGTAGAATTACTATGGAAACATGAGAAATGAAATTTATTTAAAATATAGGTTCTATGTAAAAATTTTAATACAATTAGAATATTTTAAAACAATTGGGTTTGTATTTTATTTTGCAGAAACATTGAGAGCCATTGAAGGCTTTTGAATAAAAGAGAATATATAATATGTTTAGTGTATTTATATTAATAAATGTGTATTGAATTAATATATGAATCTATATGTTGAATGGGCAAAAGTAAGTTAGTAATAAATGATAGAATGATAAAAAATAATAATACAAGAATAAACTCTGTTTTGTGTACTCACAATTGTAAACCTACTTTTGCTCACCCATATATGTTGAATTGATGAATTAACAAATTAATACAGAAAATAATAATCCCTATAAATGCATAGTCCTCACTCTTAGGACAAACAATCTGGTATAGATACAAGAAAATTAGAAGAGTAACTAGAGGTAATAAATATTAGTAAAGACCTATTGCTATTGGGGAGATAGTAAAGGACTTAAATCAGGATAGTAGTAGTATTTATGTTTGAACTATGGGATTACAGCCAATAGGAGGGGAAAATATCTAAAGCCTACCTTGTGTTATATGTCACTAACGTAAGGTTGGGGAAAAAGAAGTAAACAAGTTTAAAGGGTGGCTGCAAAAAAAAAAAGCAAGAAAATATTTAAAATGCATCAATCTCAGACACAACTCGGGGTTCCATTAGTACTAAGTGGTATAATAACAGCATTGGGAAACATGTATTTACTATTAAAATCAGAAGCCTGTTGAGTGGTATTCCTGCCAAAGACATTGTCCAACTACAGCAGGATTTTGGCTGGAAAATGGGGATAGATAAGGAGTGGATCACATACCTGCAGAAATTGAATAGAGAAGTGCTCCAGACTTAAGCTGTGGTCTAGTGTGAGATCCTGTAGGGGAATGTTCTTCCTGGTTGGCAATCTGGGGAGACAGTAGAGAGATGCTAAGTCTAAAACCAAATCCAGAGGATTGAGCCAAGTCCAAGAGACAAAGAGAGTACTGAATTTTGTAGCTTTGTGGGTTCTTGGGACGTGTCTGCTTGCTAGAAAAAAAGGAAAATATGTTAATGCAAAACTGAGCCCAGAAATATAGGCTAGCTTCCAACCTCATAAATCATGTACTTCATGACTTACATTCAAGCCCTGTCAAATTGTGAGGCTGAAGTTATTGAAACATATCTTAAATCAGTCTGGATTGCTTTAAGAACCAGGATTGAATGATGAATATGAGTGAAAAATAAAGTAAAAAAAATGTGGAAGCTGACAACAGAGGCAGTGAGAATATAAAATAGAGGATAAATGCACAACTGATTTTGAGGACATGAACTTGGAACTAGTCATTCGGATGCATGTTTGCACTGAGGAGGACAAAAATGAGACTGGCTCCCTGAGGTTTTAAGCTTAGTAATAGAAAGAGTAACAAGAGATAAACAGTCAGGAGTAGAAAATGGATTGGCAGTGAAAAGTAATGAGTTAAATATTAAATAAGATGAATTAAAGTGTGGCTTCAGTTTCTAATGTAGCATTGTAACTATAAAGGCATGAGTAAAGAAATAATTTTGTGGCATGTATGAAATTACAAATAATGAGAACATAAATATAGAGAAAAGATCTTTCAAAAAGAAACTTTTAGAGTGACATCATTTAAGGTTTAAAAAGAGAAATAAGAGCAAACAATGGTAACAAAAGCCATATTTAAAAAGTCACATGGACAAAATAAACTGAGGAACAAGATAGGTCAAGAGGTATGGATTCATGAAACAGAATAGGAAATCTCAGTGGGAGGTGAGGGAGTGGGAGGTGAGAGGGGGCAGGAAGAGATTAACCAAAGAACATATATGTACAGTATATATGCATAACTCAAGGACACAGACAATAGCATAGGGAAGGCCTGATTGATGTGGAGGTTACATGGAGGGCAGCAAAGTGGGAGGAAATGGGAGCCATATGTAATACAACAGGGGGGTGAAGGTATGAGTGAGGAAGATGAGGCATAATAGGAGGATAGGGACACATATGTAATTCCTTAGTAAATAAGGACATTTAAAAATTATTATATAAAAAATAAAAAGGTTCATGGAAAAATTTGTGATAGAGGACAAATAAGAGAATTTAATTCATAACAGAGTCATCAAAACTGATAAATTGTGGGTGCAAATGGGGATAAAACTGATAAATTGTGGATGCAAATGGGATAAACTGATATATATATATATATATATATATATATAGATAGATAGATATAGATAGATATTTGAGGACTATTAACAGCATAAAAATATACTTTCTTTTGATCAATAGAGATCAGAATTTTAAAAGTTTTTAAATAAGTCCAAGAGGTCATGCATACATATGCCAACTTGTACTTATTTGATAAAACAAATGCAATCCTCATTATAAGATTGGGTGTGACATGGGAAAAGCTAGATCACTCTGTTATGAATTAAATTCTCTTATTTGTGCTTTATCACAAATTCAGAAAATGTGAATTAATTCAGAATATTGGAACATGTTTTTGAGCAGGAAGGGAGACAGCACAGGCAGGGACTGAGGAACAAATAGAGAGGATTAAGTTCAGAAGAAAGTGGGATGACTGAGATTGAACTAAGGTACCTGTATAAGAACTAGTTGTAGAAAGGAACAGATACATACTTACCAGATGAGAACAAAAAGCCGAGCTAAAAAGGCATTCTCTGGTGAGAAAAAGAAATTTAAGAAGTCTTCTCCAGATAGCATTTACCTTCTTATTAAAAAACAGGACAAAGAGTTCTCTTAGAAGTTGAGGTTGAATAACTGTTCTTTGCAAAATACACTTTGGGTAATTTGATAAGGAATTAACAAATGATAAAGAATTGCAGAAAAAAACTAGAAGGAGTCCCTCAGCCTGGCCTGCACCCTCTCACAATCTAGGACCCCTTGGGCAATGTCAGAGAGTCAGTTTCGGCCCGATCCCTGCTGGTCCGGCCGAGGGATCCCACCGGTGCACGATGCACAATCAGGGCCAGAGACAGACCACTCCAAGGCATGTCCAGCCTGCTGCACCCATTCCCAATCGGCCAGACCCCAGCAGCAAATTAACCTGCTGGTCAGAGTGCCTAGCCCCTGGTCGAATGGTCAAATGGTCAGACACTTAGCATATAGGCTTTTATTATACAGAATGGGATAAAGAGTTCTCTTAGAAGTTGAGAATCAAAATATGGGAAATTGAGGTTAAATAACTGATCTTTGATAAAACACTTTGGGGAATTTGATAGGAAAATAAGAAATTATAAAGAATTGCAGAATAGCATTTCTAAATTTATTATGCTTTCTATTCTTTAGTATTTTTGCTATTCTGTATATCTCCTTTTACATTAATTTTTTTATTTTCAAATTGTTTTACAATTTAACTACAGAAAGCACCTGCACACATGATTTTAAATAATCTAACAGCATAGATTAACTTAATAAAAAAAAGAGTCTCAATTTACCCTTCTCCACACCCAGTGCCAACCCTCAAAAGCAAATATTTTAATTTTGAAAAGTTCAAAGACCACTTTCTGTTAATATAAGCAGATTTACAACACTATACTTCTCTTACCTCTCTTCTTTCTAACTTAGTTATATCAAACTTCTTAGTTCAGCTACTACTCAACTAGTGAAGTTCAAAAATCATATTTAATCTTCTACTTCTTGTTTCTATAAAGAATATTCCAACTGCCCACTTTAAAAGATAATGACTCTGACTTTCCCTTATACCTCTCTTTCTTTCCTTCTTTCTTCCAATCTCTGTAAATTGTACATGTATTTTTATATTGGTAAGCCTTCTAACCTTTACTTTAACCCTATTTAAATAGTTTCTTATGTGCCCATTGTGATTCCAACCTTATTTAAATAGTTTCTGATGTTCTTTAACCTTATTTAAATAGTTTCTGATGTGTCCATTGTGATTCCAAAAGATAAAAACTAGTAAATATTTTTCAGGAAATTAAACTATATAAATATTGGACACTGTAAACCCAAGTGGATTTATACCATGAGATACTATGATTATGATGCTTTTAATATCACTTCTGCTGTGCCACTGACAGGATCAAGATAAACTGAGTCCCATAATGACATTCAATGAGTTGCTCAAAATGAAGGTATATTTTAGTGTGCTTTCAATTTCTACCCTAACTTTTGGGGAGCTGTTTGTTTATTCCTGAAGTATATAGTTCTAATTTATCTATTTGATGTTATTTATGTTTAATTAAACAATTTACTGTTTTAATTTTATTGGATGTTTCATATGAAATTTTAGATTTTTACCATAAATTTTCCCTTTATTATTATCTTGTTCTGGAGATTACAAGCCTGCTGCTCTAAGCTATACTGTGAGATTTTGTTGGTGGGCCTGCCTTCAATAATTTCCTGAGTCATCTGACTCTCTTGCTGCCTTTATCCTCTCCTTTTGTGAATGTATTAGCTTAGGTTATTTTCTAAGAAAGAATTAAAAGGATAGGACACTAACTTTATATATCTTTGACTGTCTGGAAACACCTATATTCTTCTACCACTCTTGATTAATAATTTGAATATAAGGTTTTTTTATTACTTATAAAGCATTATCATCACATACCTTTTTTGTCATAGCTAATCAATTCTACATAAAGCGAAGAAAATGGAGATCTTTAGAAATACATGCAATTAGAGGCCATCTTATATAACTCAAATGAAGATTTATTTATTTATATTTTTTGCTAAAACATTCCATTTGATGCTTTTTATTCCCTTTCCTGAAAGCAGGTAACTTCATCTTTCATATCTATTAAGAATTACAAGTCGCCCTGCCCATATGGCCTGGTGGTTGATCATCAGCCTATGAATCAGGAGATCAAGGTTTGATTCCCAGTCAGGGCACATGCCAGGGTTGTGGGCTTGATCCCCAATGGGGGGGAATGCAGAAAGTAGCCAATCAATGCTTCTGCCTCATCATTAATATTTTCTCCCTCTCCCTTTCTCTCTGAAATCAATAAAAATACATATATTTTTTAAAGAATAATGTAACTTCCTTGCATAATGTGAATTTTGTTTAAAGTGGAAAATGCATGCAAAAATATTCTATGTGAATGTAAACTTTATTTTGTGACAAACTAATGTTTTATATTTGTAGTTTATTTGATATTACTTGAAAAACATTGAAACTAAGACACAACTTTATGATATATGTATCAGACATTAATTAGGCTCAAATTAGTAAATAAAAGAATTTACCCAAATATACCCTGTAATAACTAGTATGTATGTACAAGAATTTTATTTAACATATATTCAATATTATCGTTTGTATTTTTGAGGAGAGGGAAGATTCATTCACTATATTTTTAATACTTTATTTTGTTCTCTTTTTATTTTGCTCAGTGATAGAATTTTAGGCAAAAATAAATATGCATGCTAACTAATTTCTGGCCTAGATATTGTTACTAGTGTTGCTGTTGTAACTTGGAAAATTTTTGAATGGGATTCAAAAGGAAGCATTTTCTCTGCCAGACTTAAGATAAATTATGGATGCACCAATTTCAATGTGAACTGGGCTACCAGACTGGAGACATTTGACAAGCTACCAAAGGGAAGCTACAAAGAGCAAAGGTTTGGGGATTTGTTTAAAAAGTAATTTATTTTTGGCATCATTCCATCTTTGAATATATTTCCCCAGGCAATAAATATTAGAAATTTTATTATCATTGCCCCAGTCTGCAGCTTCTCTGGGAATCAGATAGCTTGTCTCATTGAAGCCTAGGGCAGTCTTAATGGCTTCCTCTAGGAAAAGTGACCCCAGTTTGCAATAAAAGTCATGAGGTTAATCTGGTACTTGGCATACTTTTCCCTAGAGATTGTAATTCTTACATTAAATTGTATGCTTTTTCATTATCCATATTCCTCATTAAAATTCTTTTCATTAAAACCTTTCAAATGATAGCACATTCTGCCCCATCTTTTCTGAGTAACATTCTGGGCCTTTATATTGGCATTCTCTGCTAGAGATCCTTTGGTAGTTTAATCAGAATAAGCTTCATTTTCCATGTCACTAGGATCCTTTAGTGATGAGATCTGCTGCAGGTTATTCAGATAGAAGAGCTGTCCTGTATGTACTTTATACTATTTTATGAATGAGGGAATTTGACGTTTTTAATCAATAATTTCTTAACAAGTCTATCTTTATAGAAGCATGCCTACTTTAAAAGCACTCTTCAAAGGAGCATTACAAAAAATAAACAATAGCAAACCTACACTTTATTTTACTCACAAAAAACCCTCCTTACTTATATTTAAGTTTGTAATCATAAAAGCTGATATAATTGCACAATATAAATAATACAACTTTGTACTCAAAATGTATTTTTCCTATTGCTTAACCATGTCTTAAAAAGATAATACAAATAAAAAAAATACATGGTAATTCAAAAGAGAAATTATTATCCCCAGAAGAAAAAAAAGAGGAAAGAAAAAGTAACTAACACTTGTATAACATTTTGTCTTATTTAATAGAAACTTTATGGACATTATGCCTTTTGAACACATATCAGTCAAAATGACAATGGCAAACTCAAAGTTACTCTAGATATTTTTGTTTGTTTGTTTGTTTGTTTTTTGTTAGAAACATATCCTATACAATAAAACCCTAATATGCAAATTGACTGGATGGAGGAATGATTGGTCACTACAATATGCACTGACCACCAGCCGACAGATGCTTAACGTGGGAGCTGACCTCTGGTGGTCAGTGTACTTCCACCTGGGAAGTGTTGCTCAGTAGAAGCTGAGATTATGGCTGGTGAGTGGAGTGGCAGTGGCGGGAACCTCTCTCAATTCTGTAGCAACACTAAGGCCTCCTTGGGGGATGTCTACCTGCTGGCTTAGGCCCGGTCCCTGGGGAGCGGGCCTAAGCCAGCAGGTGAACATCCCCCAAAGAGCCCAGACTGCAAGAGGGTGCAGGCCGGGCTGAGAAACCCCCATTTTCTAATGCATGAATGTTGTGCACCAGGCCTCTAGCTTAATATAAGTAACCAAAGATTTATAGTTGGGAGAGTTGAGGGAGGGAAGAACAGCTACTGCTTTCTGGATATCAGATATTCCCAAGTGCTGCACCTGACAATTCAAAGTGTCCACAGCACCAATGTAGTTCAGAAGAAATTGCAAAGTCAAAAGAAATTTACCATTGATGATCTCTAATTTACCTGACCAGAGACTTCTTCAATGCCTCTCATTGTTGGTATTTAAGAGCCTAGAAATTTTACAGTAATGTTTGTTATTCCAGGCCTCCCCTTGTGACGTAAAGCCAAAAGCTAAAGGGCATGGCAGCAATGCCTATTTGACAAGATACAACCAGCCAGTGATAAAGGCTCAGCAATATTAATCAATCCCATTTTAAATATGGGTCATTATAGTTCATAAAGACTTAATGACTTTGAGTGGCAAAGTATACTATATATAATATATGGTATCTTTTATATAATTATACTAGAGGCCCAGTGCACAAAATTCAATCACTGGAGGGGTGTCGCTCAGCCCAACCTGCACCCTCTCCAATCTGGGACCCCTTGGGGATGTCTGACTGCCTAAACAAATGATAGGACATTCTGTCCCATCTTTTCTAAGTAACATTGAGGAGAGGGAAGAGACAATCACTATATTTAGGCAGTCAGACATCCCTTTCACAATCTAAGACTGCTGGCTCCCAACTGCTCACCTGCCTGCCTGATTGCCTCTAACTGCTTCTGCCTGCCAGCCTGATCATCCTCTAACCACTCCCCTGCAAGCCTGATCGATGCCTAACTACTCCCCTGCCAGCCCAATCATCCCCAGCTGCCCTCCCCTGACAACTCAGTCACTCCCAAATGCCTTCCCCTGCATATTCCCTCTTTATTAGATAGGGTTTTTTTTCTTTAGTATATTGGACAGCCCTAACTGGTTTGGCTCAGTGGATGGAGCATTGGCTGCAGACTCAAAGGTCCCGGGTTTGATTCTGGTCAAGGGAATGTACTTTGGTTGGGGACACATACCCAGTGGGGAGTGTGCAGGAGGCAGCTGATCAATGTTTCTCTTTCATAGATGTTTCTAGCTCTCTATCCCTTTCCCTTCCTCTATGTAAAAAATCAATATATATATATATATATATATATATATATATATATATATATATATTTTTAAGGAACATTTAAAATTCCTCCATATCTGCCTAGCTGGTGTGACTCAGTGGTTGAGACCCCAGGCTGCCACCAATGGAAGGGGGTCGCACCCCATCCAGGCTGAGACCCAAGTTCAGGCTACCATTCAACCTGGCTAGAGATCGCACCTTGGGGGGTGCATTCCTCAGCCAAGCTGAGACCCAAGCCCAGGCTGCCATTGCTGGCCAGGGATCACACCATGGGGGTGCACACCCTTGCAAGAGACCCTAGCCTGAGCTGCCATTTCAGCCTGGCTGGGGATCACGCCAGGGGGGTGTGTGACCCTGCCAGTGTGAGACCCCAGCCCAGGCTGTTGTCATTGGCCAGAAGCTCGCATTGTGGGGGTGTGCGGCCCTGATAGCCTGAGACCCCAGCCCAGGTTGCCTTTGCTGGTTGGGGATCGTGCTGGGTCCTGACACCTCCCAGCAAGACACCCTAGCTGCCAACGCTGGTCAGAGATCACTGCGAGTGGAGGGGGGTGCAGGCGCCTCCAAGCTGGACCCCTGGACTGCCGCTGCTGGGAGTACTGGGGGACTCCAGCGAGGGTAAGAGGACTGAGTGCTGCCATCTTGTGGCTATGGGTACCACCATTTTTGTCATGGAGTGATGGTTAATTTACATATTACTCTTTTATTAGATAGGATGTGTATATACAGAAAACTTGTTTGTGAGAGGTTTTGTGCAATATAACGGATATGTTTTATCTCACTTAATCATTACTACAATTCTCATATTATAGATAAAGTGGATTTATACCATGAGATACTATGCAATTTCCAGACAAATTCAGAGTAAGGAATTTGTCTCTGGCTAAATAGATAATAAAAGCCATGTTGGGATTCTAACTGAGTTCTTTTTTATAAGTGTGTGTTTTTAACCAGTGATATCTACAGATGAGTACATTTTCAAGATGATTCATTGAATTGAAGAAAACAAATATTATTTTTATTATTTTTACTAGAGGCTCAGTGCACAAAATTCATGCTCGGGTGTGTGTGTCCCTCAGCCCAATTTGCAGCCTCTCCAATCTAGGACTCTCAAAGGATGTTCAACTGCCCATTTAGGCATGATCCCGATAGGATTGGGCCTAAAATGGCAGTTGGACATCCCTCTCACAATCCAGGACTGCTAGCTCCCAACTGCCACCTGTCTGCCTTCCTGACTGTCCCTAACCACTTCTGCCTGCCAGCCTGATCACCCCCTAACCACTCCCCTGCCAGCCTGATTGATGCCTAACTGCTCCCATGCCAGAATGATAGCCCTAACTGTCCTCCCCTGTAGACCTTGTCCCCTCCAACTGCTCTCCCCTACAGTACCAGGTACCCCTCAACATCCCTTCCCTGCAGGCCTGGTCACCCCTAACTGCCCTTCCCTGCAGGATTGACCACCCCCAACTGCCCTCCTTTGCAGGCTTGTTCCCTCCCAAATGCCCTCCCCTGCTGGCCTGATTACCCAAAACTGCCCTTCCTTGCAGGGCCTGGAACATCCCACTGGCCCTTCCCTGCTGAACTTCTTGTGGTGGCCATCTTGTGTCCACATGGAGGCAGAATCTTTGACCACATGGGGGCAGCTATCTTGTATGTTGAAGTGATGGTCAAATTGCATATTAATCTTTTATTAGATCGGATCCTTAAATATTAGGAGAAATGCCTTATTTATATTTAATATGCAGGTTTCCATTAAGGCTTACACTTGTACAATATAATAATATCTTCATATCATTCAAGATATCCAAGGGAAGAGAAGTTCTAAAACTCTGCCATTGACAGAGTTTGTGCCCACTTTCTTCTACTATTGTTGTGGATGTTATCTGCTGAGAGTTATCATAGATAAGGCTGTTTTTGTAAAAAAGGAGAGGTTTGAAGACTAGAACCTCTATATACTTTATATCAAATGTGCTAACTTGATAAATATTTTCTAATTACAAAATCCATTGGATAACTCACGGTAAAATAATTTAGTCTTTGGATTTAGGAATGAATTTCATGAACTTTGGGGGTTGGCTAAGCTAGAGTAAGTCCAATACACTTCAAATGTTGGGTAAATAGGAAAAGGAACTAGAAAAGTCAAGATAATTAGAGAATGAAGTCAAGATTTTCAGAAGCTAGTCCTATGGAGTGACAGCCAGGGTTTTTTGTTTGCTTTTTTTCTACTTTCTCTCCTGACTTTGACCTGAGGATGAGACCCCAGCAGGATTATATGAGCAGCAAAAACTTAGAGGACCTTGAATTCCTGAACATAGACATAGAAATAGGGGACAAGATAAGTAAGAGAATGTTAACATACCATCTGGCTATCCTAGTTCTGGCTCAAAGGCAGTTGCAGTCACAGAGTTGCAGTAGCCAGGTTTCTGTGGAATCATGATATTTAACCTGAGCCATATTGGCAGGAAAATGGGAAAGAAGATGGTTCATGAAAATAATCTGTATATCTAAAAGGCTAAGTGACCAACCATACCTCTGTCCCACCATCCAACCAACTGACCAGCTAGTACATATGATGCATACTGGCAAC
Source organism: Antrozous pallidus (assembly GCA_027563665.1). Classification (NCBI taxonomy): domain Eukaryota; kingdom Metazoa; phylum Chordata; class Mammalia; order Chiroptera; family Vespertilionidae; genus Antrozous; species Antrozous pallidus. The sequence continues at coordinate 65,339,279 of CM050519.1, read as the reverse complement.
TTAAAAATAAATGTTGATGCACATTGAGTGATGATTCCACTGATTCAAGGGATGATGCTGGAAAGAAAAATTTTACCATCGAATGTCTTCATAGTATTACTCCTTTGGGAATGCCCTGTCATAAATCAAAATTGAAAGTAGGTGCAATCATCATGCTACTGAGAAATCTTAATAATAAATGGAGTTTTTGTAATGGTACTAGGTTTATTAACATAAGATTTCAACCTAATATAATAGAAGCTGAAATATTAACAGGATCTGCAGAAGGAGAGTTTGTTCTGATTCCAAGAATTGATTTGTTCCCATCTGACACTGGCCTCCCATTTAAATTAATTTGAAGATAGTTTCCTGTGATGCCAGCATTTATGATAACTATTAGTAAATAACAAGGACAAACTCTAGACAGAGTAGAAATATTCCTACCTGAACCCATTTTTGGACATGGTCAGTTATATGTTGCTTTCTCTTGAGTTGAAGAGTGTGTTATGTTAAAGTTGTAAATACTTCATCACAAGGGAAATTAGCCAAGCACTCTGAAAGTGTTTTTACTCTTAATGTGGTATACAGGGAGACATTAGAATAAGTTTAATCAATTTATCAGTCATTGTTTTTAATCAATGTTGTTTTAGTATCATTTTGTTGTTTTTTATTATGTTTTTGTTTTTATATCATGTCTTTGTTGTTGTTATATCATGTTGTTATTACTTATTTATTAATCAATTTATATATTATTTTATATACATTTTTACTAATTTTCTGTCATCTCTGACTCTTCTAATATAAAGGGTGAATAGTGATATTAAAATATTTCTTGTAACTAATTTCCTTTCAATGTACACAAATCCATGCACCAGGTCACTAGTTAAATAAATAATTATATTCCTAAAAGAAAGGCAACATGGCTGAATCTTAGTGATCAAGAGAATGGTATACAACTAGATGAAAAAGAAAAGCAAAGGCTGAATTAGGTCAGACTTGGAATGTCAAATCAAGGACAATAACTAGTTGCTTGCTTAACCAGTTAGCTGAATACATGTGGCTTTTCTGAAGATGGGAAACACTAGACTAATCGCAAACTATCATATGACATGTCACATGAAAGATAACTATGATATTTCCATGTAATGTTCAAGTAAGTCATTATATAAGCACGCATCCCAGAAAACAGAAGAGGACTGAGAATGTAAGTTTAGGTGTCAGAAATATTGATGGCATTTAAATCAACAAGAATGAATTTGATGATTTAGGGAAGAGGCAGAATGAGAATTTTTACAAGTCAAAAGACAACCCCTTACTAACTCCAACATTTTCAAGATGGTAGTGGAAGTATTTATGACCATAGAGTATTCTAATTTTTCTTCTTTCTATCAACAGTTTTCCTACTCACTCCCTGATATTTAATTTAGTAATGTGATGCTCTTAGGGAATTTCTGTAAATCAGTGTAAAGAACAATAGTCATGGTTTATCAATGTTCCTTAAAAGATAAATGAAACATTTAAGCAACCAGTGAGTAATATCGCCTAGAATACCTCTCAGAGTCCATTCCTCCATAACTTTGGCTTTCTACAAAAGAGTCTGTTCCCTCACAAAAGAGTTATAACCCAAACATTGTTAAATCAAGGGAAGAGCTCTAGCTGGAAGTTGTGTTTATGTGTAGTTTGTTATGGAAATGCTGAGTTTTTTTAGTCTTTAATCTTAGTCTGCCAGCCTGACAGCTTTGAAATTGCTGCAGAAAAGTTCACTGAAAGAGATAAATCAGTATATCATCTGCATAAGGAAGACAATGCATCATCATGGTAAATAAGATAACCAAATGAAGCATAGATACTGGAAAAAATCATTCCTAGGTCAGATCAATAAGACTAGAGAATACAGGAAAGTTAAAAAACAAAAGCTATATGATTATAAAATAATATAAAATCTCATCACAGAAGTCTCACAAGCACACAATTATGTGCTTCAAACAATTCCTTGAAAATGGTAAGACACCTTGATCATAAAATTACAGGTAAGAGATACGCAAATATAACAATTACAAATATACAGTGAAAAGGTCAACATAATAAGCATAATAACCTTCTTTTTCAGATAATGAATCTTCTTAGGAACAAATTAAATTTGCCATTTAAACCATAATTTTAATACATCTGATCCCAAAGTCTCAATAAATTTAATTTAAGGAATAAGAATATGACACATAAATTGGAACTATCATACCATAGTATGTAGTAATATCTTTGTCTAAAACAGGTTGGGTTTGAAAAAGAGCAGAAATCTGATTAATTTTCTAAAGACAAGAAGACTCTTGCATTATTGAAAGCATAAGTAACAGCTACAATCTCTACCGACTGATAAAGTGGTAATGTGAATGCTCTAAAAAGCTGCAGGATCTCTCTTATGAGTTATCACATAAGCACTGGAAGTACAGTTTAATAGTGGCTTTGTGCTGCTACTCTTGTACTCTTTAGAAAATGAAAGGCACTATAGAAATTACAGTATATACTGAATAGCCTGAAACAGGCAGGTCAGAATCAATGGATGATTCAATGTCAGAAGAAAAGATGACAGTGGTCAGAGGTGGCCAAGTGCTAATATTCAGAAGTTTTTTTGTCCAGAAAATAAATTCAACTGGTCAAATTTTGGCTCAGTATTTTCTAAGAGAGGAATTCACATTGTAACTATTTTTTCATCATCTTTTACTTCATTTTTCAAGAAATATATATGTTTTATAAACAACAAATATTTGTTTAGGGAATATCACATTGCAATAATAATTGGTGAATAGAAATACAAAACAAAATCAAGAATGCTTTTGGTAAAAGATGTCTACAATAATGTAAAAGAAGTTTAAAACCATGTTTTCAACTCTACACAGTACACGGATAAGTCTTAAAACTACTGACAAATGCTACTCTTAGATCAGTGGTCAGCAAACTCATTAGTCAACAGAGGGCAAACTGCAGTGGCTCGCAAGCTGCACTTCGCCGACCACTATCTTAGACAATGCTAATACTTTAACATCTCAGTAATATTGTAGGGAAATAAACTGAATTTGGAGAAAACAGCCAGCATGTCTTTTAGGAAGCTGGGTGAATGTAATATATCATGGCATCACATTTCAGGAAAACATTAAATTCTAGAAAACAGTAGTCAAAGTCTTCAGCTAACTATGAGTATTAAAACATTAATTTTATTTTTGCTTCCTGTGAACTTACACTACATTTGATTCAGGTGTCAACACTCCATTATGACATAGAGGATTCATACCTCATAGCTCTCTATCTCATTTTAACCCTCCCTCCCACCTACCAATCCTATCTAATGACAGAGTAATATGCAAATTGACCATATATCCTGTCAAGCCATGCCCACCAGCCAATCAGGAGCAAATAAACCCCAATCAAGATGGCCACGGGGAGTGAACAAGCTGGCTGGAACAGCGAGCATAGCGTCCACACCCCAGGGAGAGAACAGGCAGGCTGGGACAGCAAGCCCAGCATCCCCACCCCACCGGCCCACCCGACTGTGTGGATGCAGAGAGAGGGAACAGGCTGTGCGGAGGGAGAGGAAGAACCAGAAAAATGGATCTTTCTAGTTCCTGATGCTGATGGAGCCCTATGGGTGCTGGGCTCCTCCACCTGAAGCCCCCAGTCACAGCCCAGCAGACCCCTGCCTGCAGTCCAGATACTACCAGCATGGCCTGCAGCAGGGGGGTGTTCAGCGGGCATACTACAGGCATCAAATCACTGCCGCCATAGCCACCCCCTCCCTACCACATACACACTTGCAAGTAGTATGGTCCAAGGGGGCGACTCCTGAGGCGCCACTCCCATGGCAGCAAATGCACACCAATGTCAGGCAGGGAAGCCAGACCTGAAAGCCCAAGCCCCCAAGTACCTGACAAGAGTCACGTGCTGGGGCCCTGAGGAGGCCCCAGGACAAGCATCTCCCCAGAGGCTGTGCAAAAGGAGAGGAACCTCTGGCTAGAGGCCAGGGTGAAGGATGCTGGCATCTTTGCAGGCCGGACTGAGGGACACAACCCCTTCTCCACACCCCCCCTCCACACCCTCCCATCCCCATGCATGAATTTCGTGCACCGAGCCTCTAGTACATATATAAAAGCTCTGTCCCCCTCTATTGCATTCCCTCTCAGCTCACTCTTCATAATGTGAATGCATAATTCCAGTTTTGTCTGTATTACATGAGGGTTAGAACCCAAAGTTTAAATTCAACTCTCAGCTCTGTTATGTAGTAGAAATGAACTCTTAGCCAAGTCACAAAGCCTCTCAACATTTAGTTCTTGTTCCGTTAAGTGAAAGTAATAATACTAACACCAAAAATCTGCAGTAAAGATGGAATGAAAAAGTGGATATTAAAAAGTTTTCTGCATGTGAATGTCATTATTGGTAACATGATACCACACTCAGCTGTTGATAAAGATTAGAAATGATTCTAAGTTGAAAGTTGCAGGCATAGTACTTATTTAATAAATGGAATTGTTGTGTAATTCCAGAACCTATGTGCGAGATAATGGAAAATTTCTCAGTGCTAGGAGAGACCCACTAAACCTTCAGTGTGATGGCAGAGAACAAGAAGAGATCATGGATGTGATTTATTTCTCCTACCTAGTACTTTATGAAAATGTTTGCTACATTTGATTATAATTTCCAGATTTATGAGTTGCCTCTCCAAGGTAGAATCCAGAAAATTTCTCAAGAACTTGAATTAAAAAATGAACAACTTTAGGAAGGAAGGCCATCCAACTTTCATTTTGTTCCCAAGGGTAGTAGTGGCTGAGTCATAAAATTATAAGGGCAGCAGTGATAAAAAGTTCTTGGCACGGGCCCACCTTCAATCAGGCAATGGCAGTCATGAAGCCTTCCGACATTGCTCCAAGGGGTGGTTGCCTCATCAGGTGAACTCCTCAGGAAAGATTTTGGTATTATTCTTGGAGACTTAGCTTGACGCTTGGGTCTCTCATGCCAAAAATTTGTGAGCTACCCAATATTCTTTTAATAGACATTATTCCTTCTTAATCAGCCAGATTAAGGTCTTGTTCCTGGCAACCAAAAACTCTGACTAATACATTCTTTCATGCTAGTTTTCAACCATTAAAATAATATTCCAAGTAGGTGCATAAGCTTCAAAGAATAGATGCACAATGAGTAAAGGTAAAACTAATAAAGAAGCAACCAGTAACTCATTTCAATTGGACAAAATATCCTGCAGACAAATGTGTGGCTCTCTCTCTTTCTCCAAAGACTGACAAGCTTGCCCAGCCAGCATGGCTCAGTAGTTGAGTGCCAACCTATGAGGTCGTGGTTCAATTCCTGGTCAGGGCACATGCTCGGGTTTTGGGCTCGATCCTCTGTGTGGGTCATGCAGGAGGCATCAATAATTTTCTCTCATCATTGAAGTTTCTATCACTCTCTTCCTCTCCCTTCCTCTCTGGATCTCATACACTGTTGGTAGGAATGCAGACTGGTGCAGCCACTGTGAAAAACAGTATGGAGTTTGCTAAAAAATTAAAAATGGAATTCCCATTTTACCCAGTAATCTCACTCCTAGAAATAGAGCCCAAAAATCAGAAACATCAATCAGAAAGGATATATGCACCCCTTATGTTCATAGCAGCACAATTTACAATAGCTAAGATTTGGAAATAGCCTAAATGCCCATCAACAGATGAGTGGGTTAAAAACTGTAATGCATCTACATAATGCAATACCACACTGCTGTAAAAATGAAAGAACTCTTACCATTTGCAATAGACTGGATGGAACTGGAGAGCATTATGCTAAGCAAAATAAGTCAGTCAGAGAAAAATAAATATCACGCGATGAACAGAAATAGATCCAAAGACAGAGAAGCATGGAACAGATTGTCTAACCTCAGAAAGAAGGCAGGGGTGGAGGTGGGGTTAAGAGATCAAACAAAGTGCTTGTAAGCATAACCAATGGACACAGACAGTAGGGGGGCGAGGGGATTTGCTGGGGGAAAAGACCTGCAGGGGAGAAGACTTCTGTGATACTTTCAACAACAAGAAATTTAAATTAAAATAAAAAAAGACACAGACTCCATTGCATAAGTTAAATACAAAGACCATAAGAGAGACATAGGGGAAAGAAAGGGCACAGAGATAGCAAATACAGAAATTATGTCTAAAAAGAGTCAATGGTGTGTGCATTGCTATTTGGAACTGAACTGGAAGGTAGTCAATAAGAAGATGAGTTCATTCTAAGAGTATTTTTACTGTCAAAACCACAAATTCCAAGCCTAAAAGAGATGGTGACCCTTTGATACATGAAATAGCACTTAGCTCCCCAACTAGTTTATAATCAGGGAGCAGACTAAAAAAGTTGCTCATCTTCAAGGAGGGCATGTTCTCCATTTCAGATGTAGCCCAGCAGGATAACAGAAAAGGAAAAGCCTTGAGAAACAATGGACAGAGAGGCACCCTCAGAGAGCAACTAAAGCTTAAAGAATGTTTTCCATCCTTGGGGTAGAGGAACTAAACAATGCTGGCTTAGGCAACATCCAGGATGCTATAGTCTAGCAACTGGTATTTGTTTCCCACTGTTCCCTTTTCTGAATGAGAGCACTTACTGTGGGCACCATGCCTATTGCATCACTGTGTATTGGGAGAATGGAGAGAAGAGGACAGAAAGATTCCTTGTCTCCTTAGTTCACAAGTCTAAAGTACCTGTGAAATGGGCATAGTTCCAAGCTTATGAATTGCATTGTTCCCTTTTAAACCCTTTTTTTGTCTATCTTTAACTTTTTCATTTTAAATTTTATATTAAAAGCCTAACTTTTATAAGACACTTACCTCAATTATGAGATTTATTTTCTAGTTTAAATAGAGTTAAAAATCATTAAAGCCCAAGCTAGTGATGAAGATACCTATTTATGTGCTTAATCTGGGAAAACACCTCTTTTACATTAGATGATATCAATATACTCTTTATCATACAGTAATTCAAGTCCAATATTAAAGTCAATGGAAAAAGAGGATATTAAGCAAAAATAAAAAGAGGTTGGGACTGAAGATATTTGCAGAACATGCTCAGGAGAGCAAGCACCCAATTCAGTTGGTAAATCAAAAATGGTCTTTGAGACTAGGTCAGACATGGAATTTAAATAGCAAGAATTGTTACATCCAAAATGATAAGGATTAAAAAATTCAATTTGGGGCATATCTGGAATGATTATTAGAATAATAATCTGTATAAAAAAAGTTCTTTTTGAAGGCTCAGGACTTTGCTCTCACATGGAGGCCCTTTGAATCTTAAAGTCATTCAGTGTTCAAACCAGTGCTCTAATACATATAACGGAAATATACAAAAAGTTAAATAAGTTAGTACTGGTATTGGTAAAAATTGAGATTTTGAAAGGTGGAAATTTAAGGAAATTGGAAGATATAATGTCACATTTAGATAAATATAATCTTAAAATTATTTCTAGGGAGAATGTTTCAGAACTAAAGTCAGGAGCTGTAAAGGAAGTAGAACTTATTATAGATCATTGATTCCTAACCAAGGTCAGTTTGATACCTACCCTTTCCCAATCCTCCAGATTTTTGGCAATGGCTGAAAGCATTTGTGCTTGGCACAACTGAATAGAGTCCAAGGATGCTATTAACATCTTACAATGCAAAGAATGACCCTCAAAACAACTATTATCCAACACACAATGTCAGTACAAGATTGGCCAATCTCTTATGAATAGCTGCAGAATTCCAGAATTATACATTTCATTATAATTACAAATCCCAAAAGAAAAAAATACTAGATTACAGGTATGTTCAGGGCGAAAAAAATTTTTAATAGAAAAGAAAGATAATTTTCTTCTCAGGAGCATTCAAATTGTATTCTCACATCAAAACAACTTTAATGAGTATGAGTGCTTTGGTTTCAGCCTTACCTCATTTAAAAATTTGTTTTCCTAAATATAAACCTTTTTACTTTGGCACATGCACAAAACTCTCTAATTCTAGTTTTCATTTCTGAATATGGACATTCTGATACTTCAGTTTCAGCAATGCTATAAAGAGTAAATGTCAATAATTAGAAGGACTACACAGAGCAAATAATAGCAATTGGTATTATTATTGTTGTTATCTCTATTTTATATGGAATAAATCACTCTAGTACTATACAATTAACATTGAAATAAGTATAAGAATGTCAATGATTTTAGTGGAAGATACCAAAGAAAAAAGAATGATCAAAAAGCATTGTTCTTCTCAAGCCTCAAAGATTTCCAGCTGACTTGATTTCTTTCAGAACGTGCCCTTGATACAGCAGCAAAGCAAATATTCCATATGAAACACAGAAAAATACTGATTCAATAGGTACTTGATATATTGTAAATTAATAGAAATACTTGGTCCAATGGGGGAGTTTCATGTCATGTACAAACCCTAGGGTGAATCCCAATGAATTCCACTTCTATAATTCCTTCCCCTTGAATGGAGGTCAAAATGTGGCTTACATTTAATCAGTAGAGTATGGCAAAGGCCACATGTCCCTCCCATGGTTACATCACATTAGGGAAGGCTTCATTTTTACAGTCTGGATAGAAAGATTCTCTTTCTGGATATGAAGAAACAAAAATCCATGTTATGACCTGCCTATGGAGAGGGGCACATGACAGGGATCTAGAATCTTAGGGTGACTTCCCGCCAGCTGCCAGTCAGAAACTGAGAACCTTGGTTACACAGCCAAAGGAAATGAATTCTGCCAACACCCTAAATGATTTTAGAATTGGATTCTTTCCCAGTTAAACCTCCAAATGACCACACAGCCTAAGCAACACCTTGACTTCAGTTAAGCTTTGCCTGGACTTCTGACTGATGTAAATTGTGAAATAATAAATGCATGCTGTATTAACAACTATACTTGTGGTTATTTTGTATGTATCAATAGTAAACTAATAAAGAGGGACTGGCTAATAATATAAATAAAGTGGAAATAAAAGCTTGTTGATCCTATATAATAAAAGCCTAATATGCAAATTGACTGAATGGCTGAACAAGTTGCTATGACATGCACTGACCACCAGGAGACAGATGCTTAATACCGGAACTGTCCCCAGCCCACAAGCCCCAGGCCAGCCTAGGTGAGGGCCAGTAAGGTGCCCTCCAATCACCCCATCGGTCACCCTACGGATCAGCCCTGATCACCAGCCAGGTCTAGGGACTCTACACATGCATGAACTTTGTGCACCAGGCCTCTAATTTAAGGCATAAAGAATTATAAATACAACTAAGACATGAAAAGGTCTCATGGATCATGGATCCATACCAGTTTGGCATGATAGTCCTGTTTTATTATCTTATTATCTGATTTAAACACAGACACAGTCACACAAACACACATGCACACACACACATTGGTTTACAAAAGAAAAAACTAATTAAACTGTGAAAATATTTTTATAAAAATTTCACTAAAAGTTTGCAACTGGATCTACAAATCTGTGCTTTTATCCAAGAATTCTAATCTCTATACAGAGATTAATGATCACTAATGAACCCAATTTATTAACAGGAACTTTAAAAATTAGCAATACTCCTAGAGCATATGATCGTGCCAGTAATCTGGAACAATATATGCATATTTCAAAATTATTAATGTCATAGTAAATATTATAAGCACATGAAAGTCAACATGAAAAATTAGGATGCATTTATTCATTGACAAAGCATAATACTGAATTAAATGGGCTTAGGAACAACCTTCTTGCAATTGAATAATGCTGAAGTCAAGGTCAAGTTTTAAAGGAGTGCATGCTACATTGCACCCTACATTGTCCTCAATGGCATGGAAGGGGTATAGTAATTAATTCAGGAAACATATCACTTATGATTATCATTAATTTCTGTACATAGTAAACATAGGCTATATGTAGAAGAGAAAATTGGGAGCAAAATGAAAGATGACGAGGAGGACTCACAGAGGGCCATATCTTCCCGCTGAACCTGCCCAGGCTTTTACATACATCCCATCATCACATTCAAGTCCAAGAAAAATGTTTAAATGAACTCTGACAATGTCACTTGTCTAAGAGCTTTTAGGGCTCTGAATTCATATTTCAGCTAATAATGTGACTTGAGGCAACATTTACATAAATCGGCCTGTTTTAAAAAAATGTACTGGGCTAATGTCTGATAATGCGGTTAATACCTTTTTGCTATTGCAATTAAAACACATGTACAAAAATAATTTGATAGTATAACCTCCATAAAATTTTTTGACAGGAAGAAGTAACAGCAGAAATAAGGCTTTGTTCCTAAAACTGGATTGAGAAAAAGCACAAGGGAATAAGGAGATCTGGATGACTTATGGTTTTCTTGTCTATAAAATGCCTGCATACTGATGATAATTAAAATAAATGTTTACAAAAATATGATATCTTACATATGTAATAGAATTCTTGTAACCTTGTTGTTGCTGGTCTTAAGTTCTTAGTCTCTAAATTAAATCACAGTCAATCATTTACTTTGATGCAAATAGTAGCCACCAGAGAATTTTCAGTTAACTTTAATTGAAATGATTTCAGTACAAATTGGTTTTAAAGGAGTGTATCCTTTTAATTTAAGAGACCAAGTCAGTATATGAGCAAAGATGGCAAAGATGGTTACATCTTCAACTCAGCATTAAGTTCTTCCCGCAACACATGATTGAAGTGTAACATCCAAAAGGAACAAAACAAAAACAAAAACACATCTTGCCTGGCTGGCGTGGCTCAGTGGTTGAGTGTCCACCTAGCAGGTCAGGGTTCAATTTCTTCCCAGAGCAATGCTGGGGTGTCGGGCTCAATCCCCAATGTGGCAGAAGGAGGGGTGCAGGAGGCAGCCAATCAATGACTCTCTCTCATTGATGTTTCTATCTCTCTTTCCATCTCCCTTCCTCTCTGGAATCAATAAAAATACATATTTTAAAAGGAAGAAATACCCAAGGCTATACTACTTTGATGGTCTCTATGGAGTAAATGATCCATGAAACAGCTGAGAGATTGAAAAGCAAAACCCAGTATAGAAGCAGTCACAAACCCTTAACATTCTGGCCAGTTCTTTCAGTACAAGTGCCATGATTGGTAAAAACAGTTCTCTCCCTTCTTTGCACAATATGAGAAAAATATTAGGTCAATGACACAATATACTTTTTTTATTATTGCTCCATAATTGCAGAAATGAAAGAGTGTCACAGCAACTCACTTTAGAAACAGATGGGTTTCCTTCTATCAAATTCAAATGGTTGTGATATTATTAGTATTAATAATTCTATCAACATGTAACTTTACAAGAATCCAATGAGGTCAATAAACAAATTCAGATAATCCTACAAGGCATATGTCTCCTGCAGTTTCTCTCTGCCTTCTGGAGCTGGCATATTGAAAGGGCATAATTCACAGACTCTAGAGGATCATAGTTTAATGGCATTTCACAGCCATGGCACATCACATTACATTATATTCACAGTGTCACCACAAAAGCCACCGCACCATAAAGTGATAACATCACTTAATGACACATACAAACCCAATGTAATGAGACATACAAGAAAATCAATGCAGCATATCGCTTAAAGCACCCCAGTTTGGAAGGGGGTACCTATGGGTTTTTCAAATGAATTTACAGATCATTCATTTCCTACATAATTCTGCATTTAATTTTTGTGTGTCTGTAGGCTTCCACAGAGAAAGAAATCTAATGTTGAATTTGCAAGCTGTGCAATTATACAAACATATTTCTTTTTCCGAGGAAGTCATTGGATAAAATGTAAATATGTCGCATAAACTATTTGCAGTGATTTAAATAAGGGTAAGTAGTTCTTTTTAAAGAAGTTTGCTTTTTGCCAAGGTTGTATAAAATGCTATACATTTCTTAAATAAACTGGCACAATTCTGACCTTTCAACAGAAAAATAAAGCAGGCCCTTTTAAAAAAATGACTAAAACCTAGGATTTTATCAGGAAAGGTTACAAAGAACATGGAGTGGCTCCCCAGCAATAGTCTTTCATTAGAGCAGGAAACCCTTCCAGCCAATGCCACCCCAAAGTAAGGCAACATGTTATCATGGGAACTCTCAAAAACCAACCCAATGACAATCCTGACTTTGCATTTTGCACAAAAAGGATAAATATAAATCTAATGCTCTCAAATATGCTGATGCGCAAATTCCCACACTGATTGAGGTTAGTACAAGGACAAATAGTCAATGACAGCTAAGAACAGTTTAGATCTCAGCTGGTGTATCTAGTCAAGGGAGTCCATAAACTGAATTGCAAAGTTGTAGCACAAGATGACTGGAAACACTGGGTTGGACAAGAAGATATATTTAAGGCAATTTTTTACCTTTGAGAGCTTATTATTTTTCAATTTTATGGCATCATTTTCAAGATTGAATCAGAAATTTTAGAAAACCAGGTTTAAAACAACATTAAAATAATAGTGGAAGCAGTTATTCTAAAGTCTATGATTCACATTTATGCAAATTTAAAACTCAGCCTTGTGTAGTGAAGGTGAAACAGAGACCCTGTCACCAGTGGAATTCTGGTGTCATTTTGTTTGTTTTTTTGACAAAATTGAAGCTACTTTTTTAAAATTGAGGTAATATTGGTTTATAATACCATGTCGGTTTCAGGTTTAATGTAATTGAATTTTATTCTCTACTTCCATGTTATGGTATATTTCAGTCCAGGACAATTAGATAGAAATCTATTTCCCATGACAATGCAAGACCCTACCAATGTTTCCCCTCTCTCCATCACTTCAAGAATTAGAAGGGTCTAGAAAACAATTATCCATTTTAATTTCTCTTCTTAATACAAAGACTCAGGCTCCAAAAATATTATCCTTTGTCTTCTTAAATAATGAAGGCTTTCCCAGGGTATCTTAAGCCTTTTCTTGGTCACATGGGCTACTCCAGAACAATATATAGACTTTTCATGAAAAATGTGGCAGAACTGTTTTGGTTATTACATGCAATGATTATTAAAATGCTTTTTACTTTATTTTGTTTTTACACCCATTACAATGTACTCATTAGCACTGAATTTTATGCATCACCTTATGATAATCTCAGATAAAATATCTGATTTTTTTGTACAGTTAGTATTAGTTCATGCTACATTTTTTCCAAAACTACATTTCTAATAGTGTATTATTTCTAAATTTATCTAACTTTATTTTCCCTTGTTTTGATTTTTTTAACAAAGGTTGATCAATTGTGTTTCCAATGGAAACAGAATTTCCAAAGATACATGATAATTTGCTGATCACGACCCACAAATTCCAGGCCTGCAAGGGAGGGAAGTTGGGAGCAATCAAGCCTGCAGGAGAGGGCAGTTGCTAACATGCATGAAAACATCATGTCTTAATTTATCCAATGCCTAAAACATGAATGAAATATTAAAAAAAAACTTAAATTATCAAGATTATTCAAATTGGACTGAGAATAAAAAAAGAAAGATTTTATATGAAATGGTTTAGCAATCAGAAAATTATTAAAACTTTTAATATTATCACTTTTATCTTTATTAATAGACAAATATAGTTTACTAGAGGCCTGGTGCATGAAATTCACACACGGTGGCAGGGGATCCCTCAGCCCAGCCTGCACCCTCACCAATCTGGGAACTCACCAGGATCAGGCCTGAGCGGGCAGTTGGACATCCATCTCACAATCCAGAATTGCTGGCTCCCAACTGCTCTCCTGCCTGCCTTCCTGAATTGCCCCTAACTGCTTCTGCCTGTCAGCCTGATCATTCCCTAACCTTCCCCTGTGAGACTGATTGGTGCCTAACTGCTCCTTTATGAACCTGTTTTTCCCTAACTGCCTTCCCTTGCAGTCCTGGTCACCCCTAACTGCCCTCCCCTGCAGGCCTGGTCACCATCAACTTCCCTCATCTGCTGGCATGGTCACCCCTAACTGCCCTCCCCTGCAGGATTGATTGCCCCCACCTTCCATCACTTGCAGGCCTGGTCCCTCCCAACTGCCCTCCCCAGCTGGCCATCTTGTGGTGGCTATCTTGTGTCCATATGGGGACAGGAACTTTGACCACATGGAGGCAGCCCTCTTGGGTGTTGGAGTGATGGTCAATCTGTATATTACTCTTTTATTAGATAGGATAGAGGCCTGGTACATGGGTGGGGACCAGCTGGTTTGCCCTGAAGTGTGTCCTGGATCAGGGTGGGGGTTCCCTTGAGGTGTGAGGCAGCCTGGGCTTATGGTAGTTTGCAGGCTGGCCATTCCCCCCAACAACCCAAGTGGAGGCCCTGGGATCTGGGATTAATTTATGTTCTACAATTGAATCTTTGTAGCCTGGAGCAGAGCCAAGCCTTCTGTTCACTCTGTGGTGACAGCCATTTCTGTTTGAAACTTTGTAGCTTAGAGTGGAGGCTTAGGCTAGGGCTGCAGAAGTTTGGCTTCCTCCATTGTCTTGGAAACCCTAGCCTCTTCTCCAGCTCCCTTGGCTGCCACCATTTCTGTTGGGATTATGTATATTCTATAATTAAAACTTTGTAGCATTGAGTGGAGGTCAGCAACAGCAGGCAGAAAGCTTGGCTTCCTCCATTGCCAGGGAAATCTAAGCCTCCCTCTTGCTCTCAGCAGTACAGCCATCTTGGTTGGGGTTTATTTGCATAATTTGCTCCTGATTTGCTGGTGGACATGGCTGTGAGCGTGGCTTGATCAGAGGTGCTGTCAATTTGCATATTACTCTTGTATTAGATAGGATATGCATAATCCATGGACACAGACAGTAGTGAAAGGCCAGGGAGAGGAATCAATGGGGGTAAATGGGGACATCTGTAATACTTTTAGCAACAAAGATAAATTTTTAAAAAAAGGATGGAGTGTCACTATATGTTTCCTGTGTGGTTTGATGAAAAGATCAGATTGGAGGCCATGACTTCTTTGCAGCAGATGTGGAGCACTTTCATTACCAAAAGAAAACATTTATAAAGATATTGATCTCAAAAGCAAAATCAAACTTTATACTTTGTACCATGCTGAACTGTGTAACATGCCTTCCTCTCCTATGTATGAAACCATGCTTTTGTATGATGACAGTGACAGTTTATATATTTAACCCACAGTTTTAAAAGCTCCTAAATATTCATAATGCTAATTTTAAGTCACAGCATGATTTGTTAATTCTTATAACTCTACCAAACCTTGATAAATTGGGCTAAATTTGAACCAGATTTTCTAAGCCTTGCAAGAACATATTAATTCAATATTATTACTGTCAAGCATAAAATATGTTCAGAAGCTTCCAGCATCACATCACACCACTACACAGCTGAACTGGCATTTCATTTCTATAGTTACTTATCTGCCATTGAAATAACCAATAATATTGTCTATTGTTCTGGCATTTAATGTGGTTTATTCTTTTGATCAAAACTATAGAGCCAAAAAAAAGGGAAATAGAGAAAATTATTTTAAGAAAAGTAATTTGGTAGTTAATACATATAAAATCCTTTGTTTCACAAAATAAAAAATGGCAAGAAAGAAAAACAGCTAATTGTTGTTGGCCTACCAAATGCTAAGTATGCTAAATGGCTATAAATGAGCAAAACAGTGTGGTGTTTGCCAGGGTGGGGGTACGGGTGAAGGAGAATTAACGGTGATAGACCTCAGACCAATATTAGACTTGGAGTGGTGAACACACAATATAGACTACAAATGATGTGTTGTAGAATTGTGCACCTGAACCATTTATAATTTTGTGGGTCACCCCAATAATTCAATAAAAAGGATTTTTAAAAATGAAGAATTATCTCTTTTATTCTCTTTTGGGACATTCAACAGAAGTAAATAAGCTTATTGCTTATTGTATTTTAAAGTCCAAACCTATCTGTATTGTCTGAGAAAATTTATTTCCTGGCTATCAACTTGTTATTTTGGCATTGTCCTATTTTTATGACAAAAAACAAACAAACTGAACTTGATTTAGATTTTGACTTTGCAAAAGAAGCAGGTTTTCAACTTTATTTTCTGTGACCCCTCCAGCGCAATTTAATAGCACCTGTACTTATAACATGAAAACACTGAACTGATCTTGAACGTCTTAAAGGATAACTTAAAGGACAAATGACACAAATATTTCTCCAATAAGGCTCTTTTCTTGTGGTAGTCTACTTACTATGACTCTCTGAATACTATCTTTATCTTTTTATCTGAGGTTCTTTCTCTAAAGTTAGCCTTCTCTCTCATGCATCTGCCAGTAAATCTTACTCCCTTTTGCTTAAGGTTTTCTACTCTGAAATTGTTCTTCCTTTCACACACTTTTCATTTTTCCACCTCGCTTAAACATCCTGCTTTAATAGGTACCGTCTTAAAAAAATAAAAAAGCTTCCTTTGATTCCACTTCTGGCTACCATTTCATTTTCTGCTCATATTCAAAGCAATTTTTTTGAAAAAATACGTATTGGTCTTTTTAGGGGAAAAATTTATTTATTACTGGTCTTTTTACCAAATTCCTCAATAGTGTATACATTTTTCTTTGAAAATGCTGTATTTGTTAATTTGCTTGCTTATTTTCTTAAAACACTTTATTTTCCAGAGCAGTTTGTTTGTTGTTGTTGTCATTAATCCTCACCCTAGGATATTTTTCCATTGATTTTTAGGGTAAGGGGAAGCAAGAGGGAAAGACAGAGAGAAACATCAATATGAGAGAAACACATAAATTGGTTACCTCCTGCAGGGACCCTGATCAGGGCCGGGGCTGGGAAGAGCCTGCAACAATCCTGTGTCCCCTTGACCCAGGACTCTTGGTCCACAGGCCGGCGCTCTGTCCACTGAGCCAAACTGGCTAGGGCTCCAAAAAAGTTTTAAGTTCACAGAAAAATTGACAGAAAATACCAAGATTTTCACAATTTCTCTTTTCCTCTCACACATTGAGCCTCTCCCACTATCAACACCTCGTATCATAGTGAAACATTTATTACAATTGATAAACCTACTTTGGCAGATTATTATCACTCATAGTCCATAGTTTACATTAGAGTTCACTCTTGATGTTGTATATATTAAAGATTTTGATAAATATATAATGTCATGGAGCCACCATAATAGTATCATAAAAATGCCTTTACTGCCCTAAAAATCCTGTGTGCTTATCCTATTTATCCCTCCTGCTCCTTGGAAACCACTGGTATTTTTACTGTCTCCATGGTTTTGCCTTTGATATTACTTTAAAAATCATTTAAATGTTTGTATTTTTTTTTCAATATAGTTTTAGTGATTTCAGAGAGAAAAGGAGAGCAAGAGATAGATAGAAACATCAGTGATGAGAGAATCAATGATTGGCTGCTTCCTGCATGCCCCCCACTGAGGATTGAGCCTGCAGCCCAAACATGTGCCCTTGACCAGAATCCAACTTGGGACCCTTCAGTCTACAGGCAGACACTCTATCCACTGAGTCCAACTAGCGAGGCTTATTTGAGTGTTTTTATCCAATTATTCCACTACTATTACTGGGATCACTAATAATTTTGTCAAGCAAAATACAATGGCTGATTAATGCTGTTTAATTTAGTTCAATATTTTATTATTAACAATTGCTCATATCCATATAATTGAAAAACACATTTATCTTGGTTCTCATGATACCACATCTTTCTGATTTCATCCTTTCCCCCTCCAGAGATATGTATTCGATTTTCTTCACTGATTTCTTCTCTTCTGCCCAAGTTTTAAATATGGGATGCCAAGTTTGGATCCAGTCCTCTATTCTCTTCTGATTGCATGGACTCTATCTTATTCAACTGAAAGACTTTAAATAAAATCAGTTTATTAAAGTTGCTAGTATTTATATATAACTTTTAGCCTTAGGAATGAGATAAAGTAGATGTATTTTTTCATATATCTCCTATTAAATACAACTAAAAATTTTGGACATCCTATCTCATAAAGAGGAAATATGTTAATTGACCCTCATGCCATCATAAAGGTGGCAGTGCCCACAGCCAATAAGGAGGGAATATGCTAATTGACTGCCCCACCCTCAAAGATGGTGGTGCCCACAGCCAATAAGGAGGGAATATGCTAAATGACTGCCCTGCCCTCAAAGATAGCAGTGTCCACAGCCACAAGATGGCAGCAGCCAGTCCCCTCAGACATGCCAGCATGCCTACCTCCGGAGTCTTCCAGTCCCTTCAGGCTCCCAGCTGCCCAGGGCCAGCCCAAGGTGCAGACAAGCCTTGGATGTATCTGCCCAGCCACTCAGGGCAGGCCCGAAGTGCAGGCAAGCCTTGGATGGTGGCTGCTCAGCTGCCCAGGGTTGCCTGAGCCTCAGGTAACCAAGGCAGGTCAAGGCTTGTGCTGCTGGCAGTGGCAGCAGCAGAAGTGTGATAGGGTGTCACCTTCCCCTGATCACCAGGTCACCTCCTGCCCTGGAGGACTCCCAGACTGTGAGATGGGACAGGCTGGGCTGAGGGACCTGACATCCAGTGCATGAATTTTCATGAACTGGGCCTCTAGTTATATACTATAAATCAAAGAGAAGACTCTGAAAGATGGTGAGAAAAAGACAGGTCTTTAAGTAACCCAAAGCCTCAAGGAACAACATAACTGTGTATTCCCCAGGTTATCTTATAGTACTGACTGGGTGCTGAAGAAAATTTCCGCCTGGAAACATCCATGAGTGCAGACCAAAAAAAGCCAAAGCAAGTTGTTCTCTCTAGGCAAAGGACCAAGAAAGGAGCATCCTAACAAAAGAAAATCTTTCAGACAAACCCCATGAATGAAATCTTGCCCCACTCTCACCACTCACTCTGTTAGCAGAGAGAACCAGATTTCCAATTTTGCCTGTCATGAAGTTCCCTTTTTTTTTTCACTGGTTGGTTTTAAATAAAATCAAATAGGTACCTGGGACTTCATCCTCCCTTGGCATTAATGAATCCTCCTATACACACTCAGAGTGCCGGTGGAGGCTGCATGAAGAGCAGCAGTGAGATTCCCCTCTACGTCAATAGGAACTAAAGTGACCTCTTCAGAGGCCTGCTTGGAAGCCTGAATTGTCATCCTATCAGCAGCAGTGATGTTACGTTTCTTTATTGGCATGGTACCAGAGGAGGACCATTAACACAGAAGACAAATAACATCGAGATTCTCATGACATATTATCAAAAATGTCCAAGATAGATTAAAAAATACTTAAGCTAAAAAAAGAGAGAAAATATCACAAATGACCTTAGAAACAAAATTAACATACATTAACCCTCTGATATAAAGATGTTGTGATTATCTGACAAGGATTTTAAAGCAGTCATCTTAAAGACATACTTCAATAAGTAACTATGAACATATGGAAGAAAGTAAAAAAGTACAAAAACCTCATCAAAGAAATAGTATCTCCAAAGAAAACGAAAAGAAGAACCACATAGAAGTCTTAGAACTGAAAAATACAAAAACTGAAATAAAAACACATTCTGTGAATGATTCCAAGAGGAGAATGAAGATGGCACAGGAAAAAATCAGTTAACTTAAAAACAGAACAGAAAAATCACCCAATCTGAACAAAGAAATAGAGTAAAGAAAAATGAACAGAGCCTCGGGAACTTGTAGGACTATAATACATGGTCTAACATTTCAAGTCATCAGAGTCTTAGGAAGAATGGGGAAAGAGAGTAGGGCTGAATATGTATTCCAATAACTAATGGCTGAAAGCTTAACAAGTATGAGAAAAAAGACATAAACCGATATATTTATAAGCTGAAGGAATGTCAAACAGGACAAACCCAAGTAAATCCATGCCAAGTTATATCATAATCAAACCTCTGAAAACTAAAACAAAGAAAAATACCTTGAAAGCAGTGGTAAGTAAATATCTTACCTTTAATAGATAAACAATGCAAAAAAAAATAGTATTTTTCTCACCAGAAATGGAATATAGAGGAAGTGACACAACATTCTCAAAAGGAAAAGAACTATCTTCCTAAACAAATAAACACGTGAAAAAAACATGTGGCTCTTGACTGAATTTTTTTCTGTTATAGTGCCAAGGTGCAAAACGTGTAGCTCTTGATTGAATTCTCTTCTGTTATAATGCCAAGGTTCAATCTTAAATGTTGCCAAATACCTTCAGCAGAGCCAAAATGTTTATTCTGATATATAGATTATTTCAAATTTATATAACCTCAATATGTCAATAAAAGAAAGTCCAAGATCAATGATGGAATATTCTATTAGGAAATAAAATATTTGTGTTCAAATCCTTGTTCAGTTACTTACTATCTATGAACATTCATCTATTTTTTAAAAATAGATTTTATTGATTTTTACAGAGAGGAAGGGAGAGGAATAGAAAGTCAGAAGCATCAATGAGAGAGAAACATCAACCAGCTGTCTCTTCCATACCCCCTACAAAGGATGTGCCCCCAACCAAGGTACGTGCCTTTTACCGGAATAAAACCCGGGACCTTTCAGTCCACAGGCCGATGCTCTGTCCACTGAGACAAACCAGTTTGGTTGGACATTCATCTAATAAATAAGCTGATAATATCGTTGCATATCTCACAATGACGATCATAAAGAATAATGTAAAAAATAAATTTTTCAGACTACATATTTTTATTTATTTATAGGAATATATAGAGCTGTGCATAATTCAATTTATTTATTTAAACATTGAGCACAATTTTACTAGATATGGGAGGAACAAAGATGTAAGTCTCTATGGTTAGGGAAATAGTTAACTCAAGAGACAGGCCAGCACACATTTTATAAAGGCAACACAATGAGGTAAAACATATTGATAAATGCAAAAACAAATTTCTTTGGAAACTGCAACCTTACTGTAAACACCTGGATATAAGTCTAGGCACTGCCACTTATGTCATTGGATAGGTTATTAATCTCTGAAGTTCAATGTCCTCATTGGCAATATGAGGATAAAAATAATGTATTTTCATAGACGGGTTGTGAAACTAAATAAAGATAATTAATATGAAGCATTCAGCCAAAAATGACATTTACCAGTCCACAAACTGACAGATTATTTTTATAGTTATTAATCATAAGATTATTTATAAGAAGTACCTTTCACATGACATAGGTTTTGGCAAGTATAGACTTTCTAGAAAATAGTACATCATGAATTATGAGTGTATCCTAAGCTGATAAAGCAAATATCAAAAGCCAAAGAGCCAGAAAGCTTTAGGATGAATTCAGGATTCTGAGTGAACATCAAACAGGACAAACCCAAGTAAATCCATG
The DNA here is from genome assembly GCA_027563665.1 of Antrozous pallidus. NCBI lineage: Eukaryota > Metazoa > Chordata > Mammalia > Chiroptera > Vespertilionidae > Antrozous > Antrozous pallidus. The sequence continues at coordinate 65,318,046 of CM050519.1, read as the reverse complement.
CCAAGACAGGGTTGGAATACAGCAAAAACTGCAAAATGAGTTCACTTCAATTTGTTTGTAGATCATATTATTGACAATAAAGAACTAATAAGCATGCTAGAGAACAGGACAAAGGGTCACTGGTTTGATTCCGGTCAAGGGCAAATACCTTGGCTGCAGATCTTCCTCAGTACAGGCCTTGATCAGATAGGGGCATGTGCAGGAGGCAACCAATTAATGTGTTTCTCTCACATCCATGTTTCTCTCTGTCATTCCCTTTCTTCCACTCTCCCTAAAAATCAATATACAAATATCCTCAGGGGAGAATTAACAAAAAAGAAATCTTAAAACAACACAAGTGACCTGAACCATTTAGAAGAATCATACACAACACTAATGGAAAGCCCAACAAGAAAGAGTTTTCTGGGCTTGACATTTTTACCACCACAAAACACTAGCCTAAAAAGCCTGAGAGCTGGGTCAAATACCCAGATCATTTATCTTAGAGGGTTTTTTATTTCACTTGTGTGCCAACCAACCTGCTCCCTTTCTCGGGCAAATATGGTGACTTATTGATACTGGCTGGGAAAGTAGATATCTGAATGCCTAGCTACTGATACTTAAGAATTACATCTAATTACTTAGTTGATGTAATATTCAATAATGGAAGTTCTTAATTTGTGATTTTGATACACCAAGATCTCTGTAGCTGAATTTTGTCTGCTGATGTCATTGTCTGCAGGGATCCCATCCACATATGCTGCATGCAATTTCCTCTTATGTACTCTAAATAATTGAATGATGCCCTTGGCACTAGTTTTCTAATAAATATAACTCATAATGACCTTGGAAATACTCTTTCTCCTTTAAATATTCTTTTTCTAGTACCGGTCATTAATCAAATGAACTAAAATACCATCTATGTTAATCTGAAAAAATAGCAAAAATATTATAAATCAGACATTGAAGTCAAATTATTTTCTCTGGAACTTCTAAATATATCAAATAATACTTTATTATCTATATAAATGCAACATATATAAGAATGCACATGCTTATGCACAATTGTATCTAATATTTATTAAGTGTTGCAATGTGACAAGTATTTTAAGTGCTTTATATGTATTATATTATGTTTAAACCATAAAAGACAGGTAATATTATTAGGTCTAATTGACAGATGAGCAAGTGAATCTTAGTTTAATGACACTGCTCAAAATCAGGACAAGAGGTAGTGAATTTATTGAATCTGACACAAATACCTTATTCCTAGGCACTATGATATGGTAATGTGTATTCTAATGAGCATAACTGTTTAAATACACATGTGTATCCTATGTATGTATATACTTGACCACATAAATGCTATTAACAATATGCAATGTGCCTCGTTGCAGATATTAGGAAAGACATGTAAGCCCTGTTATAGAGTAATGTTTGAAACAAAGCAAAATATCCAGCTATAGGATGAGTTCATTATGTGTCTTCCTCTTGGCCTATCTATTAACAAATCTGAATTAAACTGCCTGAAAAATTCTACAATTCTATTTTCATCAACATCTATTAGCAATACTAATCAAATTAGATTTCCAGAAACCTCTTCATAATTTCTAAAAATAGCAAGATTCAGATTTCAGTTTTCTATAGCAACAACCTTACAAAATGCCTATAATTAGGATACTTTAAATAACTTAGGGAAGTTTAAAATGTAATTTTCAGGTCACTCAGTTTGTTCAAAAACAGCCTGAGTTATTCCAGCCAGAGGTATGACTACACATAAATGTGTGATTTAATAAGCAATTTTAAAAAATCAATCTTGTTACTGTAAAGCTCAGGTCAAAAACTGGCAGTCTACAAGCCAGAGCTTTTACCCTCAGGTATGTTTTGTTTGGCCCACTTAATTTTGGCCTGTCCACAGTTGTAAAACTTTTGAAATAATTGCCAACATTTAAAAATTGGGGTTACATAAAAACCTGAGTTTCTGGCTTCTTTTAGAAAAGACTGAAAATTTGGCAAAATGGGCACTCTTTCTCTTATGGCAACTCTGATTCTTATGTGGACAATTTCCCAGCACTCAGTTCACTGTGATTCCATCCTCTTTCTACTGCTCAAACTTTGTTACACTTTCCTAACACTCAGTCATCTTTATTTATTTAGGTTACCGATGCAACCTCTGTAATTATGAGAACCTGCATTTACTTTTTTAAATTGTAACTATTATTTGGGTATGTCTGTTCATTCATTTGAATTTCATATTTCCCTAATGGTATTTGTGATAGGAAGAATTGTAAGATGCCACCCACCACCCAAGTCCCGAAATCTAAGATTCCCAGGCTCTGAATAACACATCTCCTACTTATTCATTCAAACACTGATCTAGGTACTGCAGTGAAGGAATTTTGCAGATATAATTAAAATGTCAAGTCAGGATTTTCAGAGCAGGAAGATATTGAGGTGGGTCTGATCTAATCTGGAACCTCTTTTAACACTGAGAATTTTCTTCAGCAGGTCACAAAAGAGGTGTCGGAGATCCCATTCCACTGGTATGGACAGCAAAGATCCCTTTTGTGAACTGCCTTCTGGGCCACTTAACAAAGAACTGTGGGCAGCCTATAAAGCTGATAGTGTTCCCTCACAACAGCTTGAAAGAAAATGAGGGCCTTAATCCTACAGCAAAGGAAAGGAATTCTGCCAAAACTTGTGAACGTGGAAGAGGATCCTGAGCTCAAATGAAAACCAAAGCTGTGGTCCACATGTGGATTTTAGCCCAGTGGACCCTGAGCAGAGAACTTAACCATGCAGTGCCTAGACTTCTGACCTACAGAGTCTGTGAGATAAATTGCTGTTGTTTCAAACCTTTTAGGTTTATGCTACTTTTTAGAGCAGCAATAGGAAACCAGTGCAATGCTAAATCATTCCCCCCAATCATTGTGATGTGAAACCTTAATATTAACATTCTTTTTCCAATTAGTTGCCAAGATACATTGCTTCTTTCTATTTATCTTGCTACTTCAGTCACCTCGTATGATTTCCTATTCTACCATACATGAAATTAATTTGTTCTTTTGCCTGATCTTCATATCTCTAGTTTTTTCTCCAACACAAAGAAAAATACTTTAGTGAGTCCTTATTGATTCGCTAAAAATGAATGGCCTGTGTCCTGACTACTTTTGCAGGTTTAGTGGTACATATCCTATCAAAGCTTCCTGCAGTGCAGCACACTTAACGTTAGAGAGCCATCACTTGTTACATATGTCTTTTATTAGACAACTAGAAGCCTGGAGCATGAAAACTCATGCACTGGAGGAGGAGTCCTTCAGCCCACTCTGACAGTCCAGGAGCTCTCAGGGGCAGTAGGTGACCTGGCAATCAGGGAAAGGTGATGTCCCCACCTTGCGCTGTCACTGCTGGCAGCGCAAGCCTTGGCTGGCCCTGGTTACCTGAAGCTCGGGCATCCCTGGGCAGCTGAGCAGCCACCATCTGAGGCTTGCCTGTGCATTGGGTCAGCCCTAGGCGGGATTAAACAGACTGGGTACTATGGAGGCAGATGCGTGGAGCCACCCTGGTGGGGCTGAAGGGACTGGGAACCACCATCTTGTGATTGTGGGCACCTCCATCTTTGAGGGCATGGCAGACAAGTAGCATATTCCCTCCTTATTGGCTGAGGGTGCTGCCATCTTTGAGGGTGGGCAGCAATTAGCATATTTCCTCTTTATTAGATAGGATGAACTCATGTGGGTACAGTGCCTACCTGGAATTGACCATGGTATATTCTACAACAATATTTCTACATTGAGATGTATAGACATATATTTCTGGATCTCAGGTTTCTCTATATGAGTTAAAATGTAATGGCTTATACTTTTAGTAACTATTTAAAAGATAATAGAAATAAATGCCTGGCCATTTAAAATACACATTTTTGACCAAGCATGGGCACTCTCATGTCAGTGGCCTTATTTATTTTTAATTTTAATTTACATTATTATTGAAAGTATTACAGATGCCTCCCCCCCAATTGACCCTTTTTAGCCACACTCGCTCTCCACCCCAGGCTTTTCACCACATTATTGTCTGTGCCCAGGGGTTATGCATATAAGCGCTTTGGTTAATCTCTTCCCACCCACCTACCCCTTCCCTCTGTGAGTTGACTCTCTGTCCTGTGATTTATAATTGTTTGTATTGATAGTATCATCAGCATAAGTTATACTACATTGATTTTCCTCGACAACAAGGTTAGGAATAAAGGAAGACTTAGTATAGAAGTGATATATCATGCCAAAAGTGAAGATCAAATAATGTCATAATAAAATGTGATTGAAAATTTTAGTAGTTTAAGTGGAAAGATTAAAAAGAAAAATAATGTAACAAGTGCTCCAAAATTTTATAAATTCACTGTACTTCGCTATTATCAGTATTGGTGTTAACTTTGATCATCTGGCTAAGATGATAAATTATGTGGCACACTTCACTGAGAGCAAAATATTTTCTTATATTATTTTAGATTATTCTGCATGATATGGGGATTTTTAATATTAAGAAATCAATATTTCAAAACAACTAAATATAAATATCTCAAAGAGAGGTTTGGAATAATCAGGAGTTTATGGACTATTTATGTCTTTCTGGTGATTTCATAAAACTACCAGATGTGTTTAAGTTTATAGCCAGCACCATATCTTATAAAAGGTAGATATTTAATTAATAAATTATAACTACCTCAAACTTATTTATATATAGTATGTGTTATAAATATATCTCAATCATTTTCCAAATCCAAAAAAGCCATATAAAGTTATTTATATAAGAGGACTCTTGTATCATTAATAAGATAGTGATAGAAAGCAAAACAGGGGTCACTTGAGCCTGGGATTGATTACATGGAGAACTTGGGGGTGATGGAAATCTCTTAATATTTTACTATCGCAGGAATTACATGAATTTTACATTTGTAAGAGCTCATAAAAGTGACTCTTTAAAATGTAATTATTTATTGTGTTAAATTTTACCTCAATAAACTCAATTTTTAAAAAAGTAAAATCAGATGGCCAATAAATGCTTTAAAATGTGAGAAGAAGTTAGTTTAGAAAACGGTAAAGATGAGTCTAGTTTAATATGAAAAAGAAGTATCAGAGACTGGTAGATAGCCACAGAATTTATCTCTCCATTTGCCATAATAATGGAGTGTAAGAAAGAAGGCCTTCTATCTAGAGTATGCATTTCTGATTTTCCTTTGTGAGTATTAATACAACCATGTAGTTAAGTCTTCACCAATATACTTAGAAGGGATTGATTGCATAGCTTCTAACTTACATTCTTAAAAGAAAATTGCTCTCATAACCTTCCATAATTTCCTCTTTATGACCACAACAGCATGAATGTATCTCAGCTTCGGTCATACAGATGTACATAAAGACTTAGTATTTGTAAAGCTACAGTATTGAAGAAAACTGAATCACTGATGCCCATATAGAGCAGAGCCTATCTGCTAATCAGTCACCCAATGGAGGTACATGAAAGTGAATTTACTTTCTTTAAGCCACTATGTTTTTGATCTGTTATAAAAGTTTAAACTTAGCTCTCACTGAAACCAGGAAGACTTAGGGCATTTCATGTGATAGTAATAATATTTATAGATATAAAAGCCTAAATGAAAATTATGACTGGTCAACCTAACAACAGGTTGCTATTACATGCACTGACCATCAGGGGGCCGATGCTCAACACAGATGCTATCCGCTAGTGATCAGTGCACTCTCACAGCCAACCTCCCACTATCCTTCACCCTGACCAGGCAGGTCCTAATCAGCCCTGATCAGGACTAGGCAAGGCAGCTCTGATTGACCTCAATCACCAATCAGGCCAAGGGACCCCACCTGTGCACAAATTCATGCACCAGGCCTCTAGTGAATATATATTTATATACTAGGGACCCAGTGCACAAATTCATGCACCTTGAAAGGAATGTGAGCCATGAGGCTGCAGTGTGCACCAACTAGTCTCGGCCCATCCTCCACACCCTCACCCAGCCTATCCACCAAGGCCACCATTCCCCTCTCTGCCAGCAGACCCCCCTCCTGCCACCATCACTCTCTCATGCTGAAAGTGCCAACCTCACTTGCACCTGCTGATGGTGTGGACTGATTGGGGCTGGTGCCAGCAGTGGGTGCAAGCAGAGCCAGCACTGTCAGTGGGTGTGAGCAGCAGCTGCTGCCCCAATCAGCCCCCAGTAGCAGGGGGAGGTGAAAAAACCCTCAGGGATGATTGGGGCTGGCAGCAACACCTTGCACCCACTAATGTCGTCAAGCAATCTGGACCAGCTTCAGGCACCAGCAGCCCACAGCCAGCAGTGGGTGCGAGCAGAAATGATTCTGGTAGCAGGTGCAAGCACCATGTAGGACCATGGTGAGTACATTTCATAATGACCGGTTGTTTAGTTGTTCCACCATTTGGTCTATTTGCATATTTGGATTTTATATATATAGATTATCATCAATGCGTAGACATAATGCATGCATTAAGAAAAGGAAGCAGAATAAAGAAATTGGAAATCAGGTTAATGAATTGTCCAGATTGTTTAAGTACTTACAAATTACACACTTTAATTGGGGTTTAACAATATTATAGAAGAAATGAATGATAACAAATATCAAAGGGATATGCTGAAATAATTTATTCAGAAAGATCATTCAGATATATACAATTGGTTGAGGGGCAAGATAATATATCAAAATGAAATTCTAGTAAACATTTGGAAATAAAATGATACATACTGGGACCATGGCAGTGGCCTAAAAAAAACAAAAATTAAAAGCCAAAATACATCTTAAAGAAAGAACTGACAGCATGTTGTAGTAGGTCCTATAAAAGGGTAAAAAATAATAAGGTGCAAAAATTCTGACAATGTAGGCAATTGTTTGTGGACAAGAACTGTTCATCCTTCTGTTTTTCTTGTATAATGAATGGTAAAATGCTCTTTTCACAGAATCTATATTCTATTGAACTTTCCAATTAACTTCAGCAATATAATCTTTCTAAATGAGTTGCTTGCATGAATTACAGTGTGATTCTGTATCTGAATCAAATTGGTTATCTTTGAAAATTAAATTCAAATTACATTTGTTTGTTCTGTGTTCTTTCCTAGGAAGCGAAGAAGTGTAGCTAATAGTACAGAGCGGAGAGAGAATGCTTTCTCCAAGGAGACAACTCTGTTCTGTTAAATAATAAACAGAAGTTACCAAGGTGTACAGAAGAAAAGAGTTTTTCTAATATTTTGAAAAGTATATAAATAACTGAGAGTGAGATTGTATGAAAAAAAAAGGGGGAAAGGGAACAAAATTAGGGATTGTAAATATCCTGAATGGCCAACACATGATATGTTTATTAGGAAAATGAACCTAGAAACTATTTCTTTTCTTTCAGGCTTAGTCCTAAAGCTGCACATAATCAAGTATTGGTTTAATGGTAGGCTTCTGGCCCTGACCAGTTTGGCTCAGTGGATAGAATGCCAGTCTGCGGACTCAAGTGTACCGGGTTTGATTCTAGTCAAGGACATGTATCTTGGTTCTGGGCACATACCCAGTAGGGAGTGTGCAGGGGGCAGTTGATCAATGTTTCCCTCTCATTGAAGTTTCTAATTCTGTATCCCTCTCCCTTCCTCTCTGTAAAAAAATAAATAAATAAATAAAATATATTTTTTTAAATAGTAGGCTCTGTACACTCTATTTCCTATCTTATATATTTCCAGTTATAACATGCTCTGTAATGTGTATTTGAATGCACGTTCTCTTCTTTTCAGCCATCTGAGTGCCCACATTACCTGAAAAGCCTAGTTTAACTTCCTTGCATGGCTGGCAAGGCTTTCTAACACTCCAAAGTATCATTCATTACCTGCTAAATCACACTGGAAACTGTACTGTAGCTCTTGAACACAACCTGCTGTTTCTTGTTTTTTATTCTTTCCCAGTGTACTCATTTTTTATCTTCATCTCTTGAAAAAAAATCTACTTATCTCTAAAGGTTTCAGGAAATATAGCATTTCTTCCTGGATCGTATCCCATGTTTAATTTTCATTATATGGCTTAACACTTTTTTTAGTTATTATATTTGCTTGTACATGGAACTTATTTTTATGAATAACTAAGTTATAGAGCTCAAATTTGAAACTTCATAAAATGCTTCTTTTTTCTCCTTCCATACACTTCCTCTCAGGCTTACAAACAAAGCACAAATCTCCTTGCACTTAGAGAATAAACTACATGCACACTAATAGAAAAAAGTTGTTATATTTATTCCACCTCCCTAAACAGTTAACTAGAGATAAAAAATAGTAAAACTAACTTATATTTACCAAATGACATTTCTCTTTTACTTTAATTAGTACTAAGTAGATATGACAATTTTCCAACAACTTCAAATACCAATTTGTTGGTAGTGATGATAAAAACGTGATCCTCCTAATATTGCTTATATAATAGAGAAAATACAAAATTTCAATCCAAGAATAGAATAAGAAGTAAAAGTTATGCTAATAATAAGAACTCAGTATATTGTTTAGCATTTTTCTGGACGTGACAGAAAACCCAATCCAAAGTCATTAAAGAATTTTTTTTTAATTAGGAATTAATAAGAAATGTATTGGCTCAAAAGTTGAAAAGAAAGCAACACACATGGATCTGGCTTCAGGCATAGCTAAAGTCAGGCCTTCAATGACATTATCAGTTGTTATCTTTTGCTTTATATTCTCCAGTTGGCTTTAATTTCAAACTCCAAGTGTTGGCTTAATTCAGTGAATATCTTTTGAGTGCATATTGTACACCAGGTAGTCAGGTAGTGTGTGCGCGCGCGTGTGTGTGTGTGTACAGTGGAAAGAAAAAAATTGGAGGCAGAAAGTGACAAGAAAAAATATTTATGGTGTGTCAAGGAAAAAAAATGTCTCCGATAAGGTGATAGAGCTGAAGCTGAAATGCAGTCAAGAAAAGAGATGGGAGGACATCTCAGTGAAGAGCCTTGCAAGCAGAGGGAAGCCAAGGAAAGATTCTGAAGCTGGAGAGTGGCTGATATGCTGAGGAACCTGGAAGAAGCTAGTGTGGCTAGGGCAGGGTGAGCAGTGAGGAAAGCAGCAGAGATGATACCAGAGAGGCTGTTCAGGTAATGAAGTAATCTGTAGCCCTTTAGGTCATAATAGGAATACTTGTTTTCACTCTAAATGAAACAAAAAAACTACCAGAGTGTTGTGAGCAGAGATGTGGCATGACATACATATTTTAAAGGGAACAACACATTTGAGATTTGGGATAAAATAATCACAGCTCTGAGGCCAAAATGGGAATGTTTTCATTGACAGAGAACTCAACATAAATTTTGGAAAGTAAGGGTGAGGTATCTGAACCACCTGACTTGTTTCATCTACTTTTTCTAAATGAATCACTGGCTACAGGGAAGAGGATGGAAGGTGACTGCACTGAGTGGTCTAACCTGGGTCATGTATACCTCACTTTGTATCTTTTGGTAAAGATAGCATTTACTGAAATAGGAAGAGAAAAAAATAAAAAGTCATTGAATTGATTAATAGAATGATGAAGATGACAAAGCAAAGAGTCAGTGAACTATAGGCACATCATAGTGAAATTTATGAAAAGCAAAAATAAAGAGAATATTTTATAAGTAGCCAAAGCAAAAAACAAAACAAAACAAAACACAGTGTCTAGAAGTGAACAATCATTTGAATGCCTATGGAATTCTCATTTGAACTCATCTAGGCCTGAACAGAGTGAGAACTAATTTACTGGCCCCAAACATAGTCTATCTTAGTGAATACAACAAAGTGTACTTGAAAGAATGTTTATTCCATAGTCATTGAATGTAGTGCTCTGTATATATCAATTAAGTTTTTTATTTTTCAAATTATTTTGTCTAGGCATTTTACCACTTGCTTAGAGAGGGATGTTAAAAACAAACTGTAATTGTGGATTTATGTATTTCATCTAGAGAAAGACCATCTTCAACACTCACTATTGCTTTCACTTCTATGTGGTCTATTCTCAGATTTTTCAATGTTTAAAAGACCATAACTTTATATGTCTATGTATTTTTATTATCCCCATATTACACATTTTTATGGGCACATTCTAAAAATACTACACATAAAGACCAAGCATAAATTGTTACATATCTTTCTTTGTTTATTGTCAATGTTTAGTTAAAATCAAAATGATCTTCATAAACTGTAGAAACTTTAAACAATACAAAAGATGGTGGTTTTAAAAATGTAACCTATCTTTGTGTTCATGTGTTATTAAAAAAAATTAATACATCAAACCCATGTTTCTTAGAGAAGGAAAAACTAATTGGCCATAACAAGCCTGAAGAATTTTAATGGAAAATTAAGAAAGAGGAATGACTTTGGGTGGACTTTAAAGCCTTAGTGTGCAGAACCATAATAAAACAGAGTGAAAAAGTCAAGCACTTGATAATTGTGGCACATTGACACAATGGAATGCAACTACCGGATTGTAAAAAAATAAGGAAACCTTGCTTTTTGCAACAGCATGGATCTACCTAGAGAGTATTATGCTAAATGTAATAAGCCAGTCAGAGAAAAATAAATACCATATGATTTCACTTATATGTGGAATCAAATGAGCAAAGTAAACTGACAAACAAAATAGAAATAGACTCATAGATACAGGGAATAGACTGACAACTGACAGAGGGGTTAGGAGTTAGGGGCTAGCTGGAAAAGGTGAAAGAATTAAGGAAAGGAAAAAAAACCCTCATAGACAGACAATAGTGGGGTGATTATCAGAAGGAAAGAGGGTAGGGGGAGGTAATAGAAGAGAAAGGGGAATAACTGATGATGAAATGACACCGTTGTTATTAGCTAGTTATTCTATCTAATAAAAGAGCAATATGAAAATTAGACCGTACCTTCGCCACACCCATAAGCCATGCCCACCAGCCAATCAGGAGCAGATTATGCAAATAAACTCCAACCAAGATGGCTACCACTACTGAGAGCAGTAGGAAGGCTTGGATTTCCCTGGCAACAGAGGAAGCCAAGCTTTCCACCTGCCATTGCCTGTCTAGGCCTCCACTCAATCGTACAAAGTTTTAATTATAAAAGATACAGATATGGTGGCAGCCACTGAGCTGGAAGAACAGAGGATGGTGTTTCCCTGGCAATGGAGGAAGCCAAGCTTTCAGCCTGCCATTGCCGCCCTAGGCCTCCACTCTAGGCTACAAAGTTTCAAACAGAAATGGCTGCCACCCTGGAGTGAGCAGAAGGCTTGGCTCCACTCCAGGCTACAAAGTTTCAATTGTGGACATAGATTAATCCCAGATACCAGGGCCTCTGCTTGGGTTCTCAGGGGGCATGGCTGGCCTGCAAACCTCCACAGGCTCCTCACCCAGGTCACCCCTAACCCCAAGGGAACCACCACCTTGATTTGGGACACTCTTCAGGGCAAACCAGCTGGCCCCCAACCACGCACCAGGCCTCTATCTTATCTAATAAAAGAGTAATTTGCAGATTGACCATTACTCCAACACACAAGAGGGCTGCCCCCATGTGGTCAAAGATCCTGTTCCCATGTGGACACATGATGGCCACCATAAGATGACCAGCAGGAGAGGGCAGTTGGGAGGGACCAAGCCTGCAAGGGAGGGCAGTTGTGGGCAATCAAGCCTGCAGGGGAGGGCAGTTGTGGGCAATCAAGCCTGCAGGGGAGGGCAGTTAGGGGTGACCATGGTGGCAGAGGAGGGAAGTTGGGGGCAAATAGGCTGGCAAGGGAGCAGTTAGACATCAGTTAGGCTGGTAGAGTAGTGGTTAGCAGGTGATCAGGCTGGCAGGCAGAAGTGGTTAGGAGCAATCACGGAGGCAGGCAGGTGAGCAGTTGGAGCCAGCAATCCTGGACTGTGAGAAGGATGTCCTACTGCCCGTCTAGGCCCGATCCTAAAAGGATGGGCAGTAGGACATCCCTTGAGGGGGTCCCAGATTGGACAGGGTGCAGGCTGGGCTAAAGGACATTCTCCCCCACCACACACACACACACACACACACACACACACACACACACACACACATGAATTTCGTGCACTGGTCCTCTTGTGTATTAATAATAAGAAAGGCGAAAAAGGGAGGCTAGACATAAGCATGGACATTTGGCAGCTTCATTGGGAAGCTGCAACTTTGTATTCCCCAGGAAAGTACTTGCCCATTTTCTTCAGATTATGGGGGAAGGGACTGGACAAAGAGGAAGATGGTCACATGCACAATAAAGTCAGGGTGACACAGGAAGGCGCCTAGGTACTTGTCAATCAAACCTAAGAACAGAAATCACTGGCTAGATGGGATAGGGCCCTTGCAAGCCTGTAAATATTTGGGAATACATAATCTCCTAGTCAAAAGGGTTTGCTCTCTTGGCTTGATGCACTTGATTGACTCTGTGCTCTGTTGTTTTGTTCCTGCCTATGTTCCCTCCACTGCCATGGGCCTTGTGGCCAGGCAAGGTTCTGATGGACAGTATCTGGGGACACAAATTAAGTTAGTCTGATGCTTTATTGAACTGCTCCAACATGGAAGGAAAACACTGGACACTGGCTTTGATCTTAGCCCAGCTGAAGGCAAAATGGGACTTCTGCTTTGGTGATATAAATGGAAATGGGACTGTGGAAACTCAGGGGTGTTACTTCACATAAATAAAAATTTCTGCAATACCTCACCCTCCCAGTGGGGGCCTCTGGAAATTCTTATTCCAGCAGCATCTCAGAAATCCCACTCCCACCAGCAACTGGTGAGGGCGAGGACCACCTCCACCCATAACAGAAGGACATTTCACTTGGTGTGAACACACAATATAATATACAGATGGTGTATTGTGGAATTGTACACCTGAAGTCTATATAATTTTATTGACCAATGTCACCCCAGTAAATTCAATATAATTTTTTTTAAGTCAAGCACTTGAGTAAACAGTTTAACACAAAATTACTTACTGAAAACTATCAGTGGCTGTGGTCAAATACATCGGTCGCAGAGCTAGCTGGTAAATAGAGTGCTTTAGCACTGCATACAAATCAATAGCATGTATGTGTGAGTGCCCAGCAAGAGAGCCAGCAGCTGGCAGCAGGGAGGAGAATGCCTATCAGGGAGAGTCACTTCTTCATTTACATCACATTGGCATTCAGATAGTGGCTGAGAACCAAAAAAGTGAACTTATTGTTGCAAGAAAGTCAATTATTTTACAATAACTCTAGGCCATGATTTAAAAGGCCATTTTGAGTATACCATTTACTTCTTCATACACGTATATATTACTATTCATTGCCACGAATACCTAGGAGCAGAGTAATTCTGTGAGGTTACCTCATTTGAAACACTGGCTCTTTACATAGCAAACAAACAACCTTGGTCCCACCAGGAAAACAGAGTTATTAGAAAGAAAGTTATCTGAATTTCAGAAGAGGCTATTTATTTCCCTTGTCCCATTTTCCCCTGTTTTGTTCTTTTTCTTAAAGAATTTTCTTATTTTTAATGAAATCTGTCAGAAGTCAAAGTCATGGAGTTTATCCTTTCTCCTGGTTACTTGCCAACAAGATACTGTGAAAATAGACATAGATAACAGGATGTATACTTGACTTTGAAATTGATATATTTTGATGAAAGAAAGAGTATATTCATAAATATCAAGTAAACCTAGTGTCCTTTTCTGAACTATTGTTTTCTTGCTTATTTATTAATAGGAGTGTAACTGATATTTTTGAGTTTTACAACATGCCTTTTAAATGAACTTATCCTAAGTCAAAGAAATTAAGATGTTTTATATATAATTTCTCTTTATGACATACACACAGAGAAATAGCTGAAAAAATGTTCTTCATCATTTTTCATAGTATTTAGTTAATAAAACAAAGAGGAAAATGAATAAATTTGATACAGCCATTTGCATTGTAAAATTTTTTTGCCTTTTTCCCTTTTCTCTTTGTGGAATCAAAGAAGGATCAGAATACCTGTTCATTGCCATGAGTTCATATTTATGTTTGTGTCAAAGAATAGTTTCTCTATACATTTGTTTTATTATTATTATTATTATTATTATTATTATTACAACTTTGTCAAAACACCTTGTCAACTCTGAGCCTAAAACTCTAAAGATAATGTTATCAAAGAGAAAAATACAGGGTCCCTTTGGACTACTTTTCAGTTTCTTCAATCACTGCAAAGCACATAAAACAGCCACACAGCCTGTTCACATTCTAAATATTGGGGTTTAAGGAACACTCCACTGGGAGCTATGCATATCTTTCTCTTTTGCATTTGAGGAAAGGGAAGTTAACCTCCAATAGGAATGTATTTGTTTGGTTACCTAACAACCACAGAACTTGCCTTTTAAATTTATTAAACATGAGCTTTATCACCGAGAATCACTGTTGCATGCACGAGCTGATGTTAAAATAAAGGACAACCAGAACTCAAATGAGATCTAAAGAACTGCAAAGTATATTTCAAAATACTATTGAAAATGGAGTAAGCAGTGTGTCAATTTTCTACCAAGCAAAGAAATACACCACAAAATCCAAGCAGGTTCATGTGAGAGATTAAAAAAAAAAAGTGTGTATTGGGTGATGAAATTTAGTGGCTTTTAAGCCCATGTCCACAGAAGGGAGGTATGACCAGCCCTCAGAATTTAGGAATTGACCCTTGACCTGGTCACACCTCAGTATCGCCTTGCTACTTCTTATTCCTCTCTGGCATTGTTTCTCTAAATGTCCACAACTCGAATTCTTCCAGTTTTGTGTTTCCAATGAGTCAGCTTTCCCAGATTTCTCACTTCTTAAGTTCGTACCGTCTTCCACTTTCCACAGTGCCACTTGTTTTTAGATTGTGTGATGTGGTTCAAAACATTCTTCTGGGAACCCTTCCATTTGGTCTTTTCTCCCTCTGAATGATGGAGCATCTCATGGGCAACCGTTTCTCTGTCCTGGTCTAGGACAACTGCGATGAATAATTTTGCTAATTCTGCTTAACAACAGAAATGCTTTCTCTTATTCAAGTAGCTTTCTAGTCACTTGTGAAATATTTACATTCACCACTGAAAATAATTATTTAAGAAGGTATTTTGTTTTTATACAACCAACAATGAAGGGGGAAAAGTATAATCTTAGCAATATCTTGAAACTTGACTTGGAGGAATTATAAATTGTTCCCAAATCTGGTATCTCTATGATCATTTGTTTTTCATTTCAAAGGAGAGCTTTTATTAATAGTGGCAAAAATAAATTTCCACAATTATATTTAACTATTTAAATTATGTCAGGTTATTTAAATATAAGTACATATTTATATTGACCATTAATGACATGGTGGTCCATTTAAAATAAGATGTGTTTAAGTTGATTGAATATAAAAGAGGGTTTTCTATAAAAGTAGAGAAGGAAATACTTTATGAAATTCTATATCTTGTCACTATCAAACAATCTCCTAACATTTAAACACTCTACCCCTCTAGTCTGCTTCCTGTGTACATGACTGCAATGAAGTGAACCATAAGTGAGGCTAGCATGGGGTTCAGCACTTTGATAGAAATCAGTTCAGCCCAAAATCACTTCAGCAAAGGTTGCAGGGAAAATTAATTTTAAGGATCACTTTAAGTCATGTTACTAAAACCATGTGAACTTGCTTAGGATAAAATTGCCAGAGCTGCTGAGAGTATGGGTGTCAGTAATGATATTGGTTAAATGAACTGAAGCATAGCAGGTGTCCTGGAAAGGGAAGAAGTCGCAGAGATGATGCTCTGAGAGCTAATCACATCAGGAGCTTTTAAGACAATCAAAGAATATAAAGTACTGGGGCAGATTTCATAAATCCCTACACATTTTCATCCATCATTTGTTTGAGAAATGGAGCACACGTAAACAAGGGGAAAAATTGGTAATCATAGAAGCAAACCTTCCAATTGCTCTGCTCTCCCCATCTTGAATACTATTTACATACCTCTCAATCAACATGTTGTTTGTATGAAAAATGTTACATGGCATACATCTATAAGAACTGCAGGAGAAGGATAAATGAATACTTTTGAAACATCTAAAGGAGGATTCTAATTTACAAGCTGCCATTTGTTCAGTAGCATGAAAGTGAGGAAAGTGTAAATTTTACCAACAATAAACTACCTCCCAGGATTATTGTGTGTGTCAAGAAAAACAAAGAGTAAACAGAAAGATAGAGGAAAGCAAAGGTAGACCAGAAGTAAAATTTCCTTAGAAGTTAGCTCTAGTTTCCTTTTCAATTAAAAAGAAAATAAATCATCTGAAGTATCTAAGACTATTGGCTCATAGAGAAATAAGGAGCTCAGCAATCTCAAGCCTGTCCATTCCACGTTTATATTGCTGGGATTTAAATGAAGTTCTTAGGTTGGATCAACAAAATTCTGTCTTCATATAATTTCTACTTATGCAATTAATTTTAATATCTTCACTGAGTAAGCATAATCTCTTTTACCTGAAAACACATATCAATCTTTTAGAACAGTCAGCATATTTACCCCATCTCATTTTTTTTCATATTTCCCCACCCTGCTTTCCTCAGTTGTCCCTCATTTACCTTGTTTCTAAATCTCCTATCATTCTTAAACTCGGTCTCTGCTTACAGAGTTTTCCATAGTCTCCTAATTGAATCATTGCCCTAAGTGTGGTCTTAATAGTGGAGAACATAAGAGTGGTTTACTCTTTGATATATGTTCTCCACTCCTGTTAATATGGACTAAACCATTATCATTACTTTGATAGTCTTTCACACTCTACTAGTAAGTATATAATGGAGCTAAAGTTTTAAAAAAATCCTTTGAAGTCCTTTTATTTAACTTTTAAAAAAATATATACCCCTATTAATCCAGGTTATATGCAATATACCATATTGAACTTTGCAGTTGACTTTTTTTATAAATGTAGAAATTTAGATTGCACGTTACTTGATTTATAATACTTTGACTCATCATTATAGTCAGTTTTAATATTTGTGTGCCTTTTTAATATGATGAAAGTATTATATATCACTCAATTTTGTGATGCCACTATATTGAGATGACAATCATTTTAAAGTGAAAAACTCATATATAGTTATCGAAGAGAATAAAAAGCTTACAATTTAGTTAAAAAATAAAATTACATAATGTGGTGATTATTTACTTGTAGTTCATAATATATTAATATTACAGGCCCGGTGTATGAAATTCATACCACAAGGTGGGGGCTGTCCCTTAGCCCAGCCTGCATCCTCTTCAATATGGGACCCTTTGAGGCATGTCCCACCACCCACTTAAGCCTAATCCCACCAGGATCAAGCCTAAACAGGCAGTTGGACATCCCTCTCACAATCTAGGAATGCTGGCTCCCAACCACTTGTCTGCCTCTGCCTGATTGCCCCTAACTACTTCTGCCTCCTAGCCTGATCACCTAACCACTTCACTTCCAACCTGATCAAAGCCTATCTGATTCCCAGCTGGCCCAAATGCCCCTAACTACCCTCCCCTGCCAGCATGGTCTCTCTTAACTGCCTTCCCCTACAACTGCTGTCCCTTCCTGGCCTGGTGCCCCAAACTTCTCTCACCTTCAGGCCTGGCCTTCCCCAACTGCCCTCTCTGCAGTCCTGGTTTCCCCCAACTGTCCTCCTCTACAGGCCTGGTCCTCCCAACTGTCCTCCCTACTGGCCTGGTCTCCCCCAACTTCCCTCCTCTGCCGACCTGGTCATCCCCAACTGCCCACAACTGCCTTCCCTTGCCAGTCATATTGTGGTGGCCATCTTGTGTTCACATGGTGGCAACCATCTTTGACCACATGGGGGCAGCCATATTTGACCACATGGGGGCAGCCATCTTGTGTCTTGGAGTGACAGTCAATTTGCATATTACTCTTTTATTAGATAGGATATTACATGTTATTCTCAACCTATTTTTATATTCTGTTAACAATAATTTACTAACACATGGCACTAACTATATGAATAACAATTATGTAATAGATTAATTTAGTGAATATCATTTCTTAAGAAAGATGTGGTACTATTATGAATTTTCATCATGTTATACTGGTTGAAACTGTTTTTTCCTCTGGTCTTAAAATATAGTAGCTGTTATTCATGCTATGTTTTAGTCAATGTTCCTTTCTGATATACTAATTTTGCTCTACCAAAATAGACATTATATCTTTGTATATTTATTTATACTATGAGGTTATGTGGAGAAAATTTTGTGGCTTTATTTATAAAATAAAAAGAAATATAGGTTATCCCTAACCAGTTTGGCTTAGTGGATAGAGCGATGACCTGTGGATTGAAGGGTCCCAGGTTCGATTCTAGTCAAGGGCATATACCTTGGTTGCGGGCACATACCAAGTAGGGGGTTGCAGGAGGCAGTTGACCAATGTTTCTCTCTCATCGATGTTTCCAACCCTCTATCCCTCTCCCTTCCTCTCTGTAAAAAATCAATAAAATATATTTTAATAAAAAGAAACATAGGTTAGATAAAAGTCTAGTTAATGGGTGATTTTTTTAAACAATACTAAGACAAGTTATTCTTAAACCATATCTACACATGAAATCACATTATTTAATGCTTTTTCATATGGGCAACAATATTGCTTATGAAGAAATACTTTAATTGCTACTAAACTCATAAGCCATTGGATTACAGGGAGCTAATAATATTTATTATAATTTTAGAAATAAAATATTAATTTACAGTATTAATAAGTTCAACTGAATAAAAGTAATGAACCATGAGATAAAAACAAATATAATGAGTCCACACAAAACCCCAACCTGATGAAAGAAAATGAACTTTTTTATTTTTAGTGACAATTCTCCAGATAAAGTCCTACATTAATTGTGTAAGGTGTTACTGTATAAGGTGTCAATAAAGTTATACCTTGTCAAGCACTCAAATTACTTAGTGCAGCTGAACTCTACTAAGAAATTGAAAAAGTTCATTTAATGTCTGAGAGATTATTTTATGAGGGCGTATATTTTTTACTCCTTTGCTTTCACCATTAGCTTTTGATTAGCTCAGTATCAATAATGAAGAAAACATGTTAGGTTCTCTTTTAACTGCTAACTGAAGCCCCTTTCATTAATCTTTATAACTAAAAAACTCAGTATTTCTGGAACATTCTATGTTTACTAAATAAATTGTTCTACATGAAAGCATTTTTGGATGAAAATGTGTTTGTTGTTTTTAAATAGAGCCAATAATGTATTCATTTTTAAGAATATACAATCAACTGAGGTATCTGAAACTTCAAGTATATTTATTTTATGACTCATGAAAATCAAAGTGACATGATGAAATGAATTGCACATAAACAGAAAATTATGTTGGAAGACAGCTCTGAAGTAAACACTTTTGAAATCATTGAACTGCCAGTATTATTACTTTTCATCCTTCCTACAGCAGGATATACTAAACCAGTTATCATTATCTGTTTACTTAATTACTAAGAAGTTTGGTTTATTTTCAGTGAGTTATGTGTAAGTTGAACAGAGCATATAAAGCTTTGTTGAATGTTCTAAGTAGAATAAAGTTTCTATTTTTATTCTAGAGTGAAGAAAATAATGAAGTGAGCTTCACCAAAGTTGTGAGACATTAACCATTCTCACACAATAGGCAAAAATATTTTTATTAGAATCAGGAAACTATTAGGTATGCATATTGCATTGGCATATATGAGAGTCCAAGACATGAATCCCTCATCAACTTATGATACATAATTACATTGGCTTTTCTACATTATAACTCAGCATCTTGAAGACTTCCAAATACAAACTCAAAGAAAATATTTTGCCTTAGGGACATATAGGACACATCATGTTTGTGGATTTATAAATGAGAGGTTAAATGTACAATCTTAACCATAACTAGGAACTCTCTCTGGGTTTGGATGGAAAAAACAACACCACAATATTCTTTTTCTGGCTCTACTTTTGTGTCTGGATATTAAATGTAATTTCATTAGTAAGGACATTGGAAGTAGGGGGAGTGGTAGGAAAAGAAAATATGACTCATTAACTACACTTCTCAAATAGGAAACCCATTAGATGTTCTGTGATATGTCATGCAGTAAATTAACAAATGAAGTGGAAACATACTCCATTTGGTTTTATGACCCATCCTGTCATAAGAGTGATTCAATCAGTGAACCAGGTTGAGAACTAAAGGGGAGGAAAGGGCTCTGAACAGCTGCCAAATAAAATAGTGATGAGTCCCCATGATTGTTTCTTTCCTTTGTGTGAAATAGAGGCAGGTAAACCTTTGGAAAGATACAACCATGATGGAATGTCTGATTTGAAGATGACATTCACATTCAAGATATGTTGGATAGTATATGGCATCAGGAATTTTAGCTAAGTGCACAGGTTATTCTGAGAAAAGTACTTAATAATCCATTAATTATCTTCTAGCATTAATGGTTGTATTAAGAGACCACAGAAGATGGGGAAAGATAGATAATAGCATAGGTGATTATAACATGGGCATTTGAAGGCCAAAAAGCAAAAACGGTCACATGTGATCACTGAGGTTGGTAAGGGCATCACTGAAATGCATAGAGGTCACATTGGGTCATCTATGTTTCCCATGAAAGAAAGGCATGGGTGAAAGAGTAAATGTAGAAATCCTGGAGCAAGCATTAAAAGTATAACCCAATTTTGTTTTTAGAATAATTCACATCAAATTATGTGGAAGACCAGAGGAAGAAGAGAATAGAAGGTCACAGAGGACACTAAATTTCAGGCTAAGCTGAAGTTTGTATTTTTCACTCAATTACAATAAAGTGTAAGAAGAGAAGTAACATAAACATAATTGAGCCTTAAAATTATTCATCTTGGGTCAGGAGAGCAGAGAACCTAAGAGTATTTGGCAATTTTCCAGGAGAAATGTAGTGAAGACGCAGCTTCAATAGGTATCATGAGGAAATAAGAAAAGGAATAGACATACTAGGTGTCAAACACCTGTCTTTATGAATGGTTAAAAGGCATGGAGGATGATAAGGACTCAATGATACCTGAGAATCAAATTTACAGAATAAGGAGAATTAAATTATCATCCCACTAGAAGCATGGTGCACATTGAAAGAAAATTAATTAGAAGAAATATTTTAGAGCCTGGGAAGGACTGCAAAAGGTTGGCTCTAGGACATGTCCAGCCCTTCTCACCTTTCCTAATCATGAGACCCCAGCAGCAAGCTAACCTACTGGACAAAGTGTCTGTCCCATGGTGGTCAGTGTGCATCATAGTGACTGGTTGTGCCATTGGTTGAATAATTCACAGTCAAACACTTAGCATATTAGGCTTTTTTTATCTTATATTAGAGGCCTGGTGCATGTATTCATGCACTAGAGAGATCCCTCAGCCAGGCCTGTGCCTCTTGCAATTCGGGACCCTTCAAGGGATGTTGGAGGCCTGGTGCACAGATTTTGCCTGATCCCTGAAGGCCAGGCCAAGGGTCCCCACTGGTGCACAAATCCATGCACCAGGCCTCTAGTATGTATATAACATCTTTGGTTAATCTCTTCCTGCCCTCCCCTTGCACCCCTTCCCTCTGAGATTCATCAGTCTGTTCCATGTTTCCATGCCTGTGCATTGATCGTCTGCCCCTTGGTGACCATAACTAATGGTCAAAAGGTCACTTAGGCTTTTAAACATATTTAGATAATAAAAGGGTAATATACAAATCGATCAAAAGGCTGAACAGCACAACAACCATCCGGGTGACCATACAGATGACCACATTATGACACCCAATGGCACTAGGCCAGCCAAGGCCGATGTGATGCAACTGGTTGGGGCCATCACCCCATGATTGCCCCACAGAGGGAAGCCAAGCCACTGACCAGTGGGGTGCAGCAGGTGGGTGGGGCCTCCCTTGGCAAGGGAAGCCCACGTCTCAGGTGCTGGAGGAAAGCCAGTGCCAGGGGAAGGAAGGCCTACTATTTCATGAATTTCTAGCATCAGACCTTTAGTATATAGATAATAGAAATTGGAAAATCAGGATTAGGAAATTGGTTTTGGAGAAACGATGAGACTGATTTTTAGGTATAGTAGCTCTCAGTTATACTCTAAAGAATTCAGAACTGTCCAAAGTAGAAGTTAAGAGTTTAGTCCCTGGCAGCTGACTGCCTGCTTTCAAATCTGGGCTCCAGGATTGAGCAGCAATATAAGCCTAGGCCAGTGGTCAGCAAACTCATTAATCAACAGAGCCAAATATCAACAGTACAAAGATTGAAATTTCTTTTGAGAGCCAAATTTTTTAAACTTAAACTTCTTCTAATGCCATTTCTTCAAAATAGATTCGCCCAAGCTGGATATTTTTTGGAAGAGCCAAACTCAAGGGGCCAAAGAGCCACATGTGGCTCGCGAGCTGCAGTTTGCCGACCACGGTCTTAGACAAATGATTTATCTTGTCCGTGCTGCACCTATCTCATCTTTAAGATTGGGGCAAACAATGGTAACTGCTTCATGTTTGTTCTGTTGTGCTTTTTGAATTTCAAGTGGGTTAATGCATGCTAAGTGCTTTGAATAATACCTAGCTCATAATCAGCCCTGAATAAATGCAGGCTGTTATTATTACTATTATTTATTAGCTAGCAATTAACCATAATTTTATTTATCATATTCTTAGCTCTTACTTCTGTTTTACCAAACCTACCCTATGTCCCCTCAATAAAAAGAGAAAAAATTTGTTCATATTATTGCTCTCTGATACAGCCCTGAATATAAATTAATGTATTCTCTATGCCTCCTAAATGTTGTATTTCTACTTTTTAATAAACTATGTGACTTTATTCCTCATACACAAAACTAATCTAATAGAATGCATTTCCCAAAACTATCCATATAACTAGTAATGCTTATTGCTCAAAGCTTCATAATATACCGCATTATTTTACCTGAATAAATAATATCTTTACTGCAAAAGCAATTCCTGTAATAATCATGTTTTAGTAAAAAGCCTATTGAAATAGAGATACTTTTTCTAGAAAATTAGAATTAAAAGTGGCATAGATCACATACATAAACATAATGGTTGCATTAGAGAGCAAGAAAAATTTATCATGTTCTATACTCCTATAAAACTATGTGTTTATATCATGTGTAGTTGGTGCTATGACTATATTAGTTTTTTATATGTACATAGATCTCTCTACTTAATCATTGTAGGCTAATCCAGCTTTTCTGTTGCATATCTGCAATAAAATCTGAGCCCTTCATCACTCTTGATCCCTACATAGAATTCCTACTGATGCTGCTTGCATGAATCAAGCCTACTAAATGTCACATAATAACTAGGAGACTGAATTGCTCTAGGGATTAGTAATAGACCTCTGACCCACAGGTCAAACATATCAAGACTTGGTTAATAGTAGCTGAAAATTGCTACAATCTGATGTTCAATTGAAAGCCAATAAAAGGAGACCTATAGTCATGGTGGAGATCTAAGGTAACAGATGTCAGAACACAGAATCACCCCAAAAATGGCCAAGTTAAAAGGTCAAGATAAAATCAATGTGAAACCTTCCTGCTTCTGATCAGGATAGGAGGTGTCTTCAGTACTTACCAGTGTGCTAATTGTACAATATATCTTTCATATTTAACTCCTATGTGAGACCTCTGCCTTTTCTTGACAATGTCAGCAGAACAGCACACATGGCAACTTAGTGTGTCAAATAGTGTAGATGCTGAAAAACGTTTGATTGCTTCCGAGTTTATATAAATTTCATTTTTTTATTTTTTTAAATATATTTTATTTATTTCATAGGAAGCCAGAGGAAGAGATAAAAACATCAGGATGAGAAAAGATCATCTGATGCCTCCTAGATGCTCCTTTCTGGAAATCAAGCCTAAAACCCAGGCATATGCCCTGCCCAGGAATCTAACTTTTACCTCCAGTTCATAGGTCAATGCTCAAACACTGAGCCACTCCAACTGGGCTCAATAATGTTATTCTTATAGTGTTGCATTCATAATAGCAATTATTGAGTATTTTTTGTAGAGAATGAATACTTTTAAACATGCATAGAAAACTCTATAAAACTCTATATATTCAATGCCTTGATAGGATGTCATCAGATCAAATTTCCAATAATAACAAAAAAGATAGGCCTGTAACATTCATCTTTGAAAATAAGAATATTAATAGGATGTTTGTATATTCCTAGTGTAACCTTAACTTTTAATAAATGTGGATATATTTACATTAAAAAGAAACTATAAAAATATGTTCTTATTTTTCAAGATAACATGATCTGAAGGAAATTCAAGCCAAGATTACATTCATAAGTCAGGAAAGTACTCAATTACAACTGAAAGATATTTTCAAATTATTAGAATATAAAATGACATTAAGTATGAAACTTTTACCTTTTAAATTTTGGTATATATATATATATATATATATATATATATATATATATATATAATTATTTCAAATATTACATTTTAAACAACTTTAAACTATTTTCCAATCATTCATGGGATGCTAGATTTATAAACAAGCTATTTTTATATGACTTCTACAGTTTTCTAGTAACACACATTTTTTAAAAAAGGAAAATATTCAAAATTATAAATTTTTAATTTTAAAATCATCAACATTTATATTGACTATAAAATAAAGATGCATCATCTCTCTGAAATTAAAACAATTTCTGTATTGCAATGGTGAAAAAAATGAAAAACTATTTTTAGAATTACATATTTGAAAACGTAAACTCAGTAATCTTTCTGACTCACTCCATTTTGATTACTCCTCAAATTAGAAATGACTCACTTTACTTTTTTACAATGTTCTAAATCATCTTTGCTTTGCTAACATAAAAATTCATTGCTTTTCCATGCCTCTTAACAAGATGATTTATTTATAGAAATGCCAGGAAGATATGTCCACAGATGCTCTGCCCCTTGTGCTTCATAAGTGGTTTGCAAAAGGGCAGATGCCATTGACCTTTCAGATGACTAAAGTAATTGATCTCACAAAGTGGCCACTTTTCTATCCCTGATTGAATTTGAGATTGCCTTTTTCAACTAAAACAATATGAATGAGTGGCTGGTAGTATGCTCAATAACCTGAAGTTAACATCTAGAAATTTTAAAAATGTTTAGCTCTAATGTTCACATTTCTCCTCCTGGTACTAGGTAATATTCTCCACTAGAGATGAGTTACCTGCAAATGCAAATAAATTCTTGATTTTTATTTTAAATAGACAACACATAATTTCAGTAGTAACACCCAATGCTTAATTACTTTAAACATTTATTCATTATCTTATGTTTGTTTATTCTATTTCTATACTATGCCTCATTTCAAAAATGGTTTTATAATACAATATAGATACAAAAAATAAGATAAATAGTACAAATTTAAAAGATGGATAATAAATGACATCTAAAGAGTAAAATTAAGCAAGCAGAGATTACAAACTTACATGCACTGCCATCACAAAAAAACTCAGTGTACACATAATGGCAACAATCCTAATATCTGTGTGGTGACTGGTGTATATTACATATCTATATGTGGTCAATATAAATTAATACAGTACTTTCATTGCCTTTTTCATCCTAAGTCTGAACTCGTGTATATTTTCATTTTCAGCACATATCAATTTAGATAGCTGCATTTCATGTGCTCAATAACCAGGGTTGCCTAATGCTGGTTTAGAAATAGAACAAAACACAAGGTGTTGTCTCTATATCTGTAGCCCTGTGCTGAAAAGTTACCAGGAAATAGAAATTTACAAATTGTAGAATTAATGGAGGAACCAAGTTGGCGGCATAGGCAAATATCTATCTTGCTGCCACACACAGCAATTTCAAAACTACAACTTAACGAAAGAACAAACATCATCCAGAATCACCGGAAAGCTGGAAAGCTGGCTGAGTGAAAATTCCACAAATAAAAGTAAAGATAGGACACTGTGACTCAGAGGAGCAACAGAGGACAGTTCTGAACATACGCACGGTGTTGGAGGTTTGCAGCCGTGTGTAGGAGCCGATAGGGCGGGAGGCTGAAAACCCGGCCAGTTTTCTTGAATGGGGGAGACAAAGACATCCCACTGCACTGATTCCCCAGCTCCCGGCAAAGTCCGGGGAACCCACAATCATACGGGGTAAAACTGGACAGTGGGGAGGCACACTGAAACTCGGGTGCTGCAAAGGTCTGCAAGCTTGTGGAGAGGGCGAGCTTTACACGCAGCTCTGCTGTTCCCAAGTTTACATGCACTCTGTGCAAGCTCGCCATCTCCACAAGCTTGCAAAGAGTGCGTGTAAACTTGGGAACAGCAGAGCTGCATAACCGTGACTTACTCTCTTGTTCGGGAAACCACCAGACTGCATTGTTTTCCAACCCTGGGTGAGGGGGTGTGCAGACTCATTTGGGGAGAGGCTGAATTGTCCAGCAAGGGGTGAAGCTCGGCAGCAGCTCTCTCTCAGAGGTGCTTGCAGCCATTGCCACTCAGTACAGAGTCCCTGGTGCTGACACTGCCTGCTCGGCCCAGAGACTCCACCCATTCAACCTAAGCACGGCTCATTTCAAAATGGTTTTACAATGCAATATAAATACAAAAAATAAGATAAATAGTACAAATCTAAAATAGACCTCACAGCCAATTGGCCTGGAGGTCAAGCACTTCTACTGCTGGCGACAATAACTTAGGTTTAACTTCAGCAAGATTGTGCAACCCATGTCCACATCCGGTAATTGGGGAGGCTGAGCCACTGTCCCTTAGAGGACATCTACCACACAATGCTAATCGACCAACTCAGGAAAGCAGCCACAATGCAGAGAAATGGAAAGAAATAAGGTGTGAAAGAAATGGAGGGGAAAAAAATGACTGGACATAGAGTTCAAAACCATGGTTATAAGGCTTTTCAAGAGACTACTAGAAAAAGCTGAGACCTACAAGGAAATGAATAAGACCTACAAGGAAATTAACAAGTCCTACGACGATATGAAAAGGACCAACTAGAAATTAAGCATATACTGACTGAAACAAAAAATATTATACAAAGACCTAAAAGTACTCTAGAGGACTGCAAGAACCAAGTTAAAGATTTGAAATACAAAGAGGTAAAATCCTCTCTGCTGAAAAAGCAAGAAACCAAAAGAATCCAAAAAATTGAAGATAGTGTAAGGGGCCTCTGGGACAACCTCAAGCATACCAATATCTGAATTATAGGGGTGACAGAAAAAGAGAGAGACCAAGACAATGAAAACCTATTTGAAGAAATAGTGACTGAAAACTTCCCACACCTAGTGAAAGAAATTGACTTAGGAGTCCAAGAATCACACTGAACCTCAATATATAGGAACCCTAAGAGGACCACACCAAGGCACATCATAATTAAAATGCCAAGAGCAAAAGACAAAGAGAGAATATTAAAAGCAGCAAGAGAAAAACAGTTAGTTACCTATAAGGGAGCACTCATACAATTGTCAACGGATTTCTCAACAGAAACGATGTAGGCCAGACAGGAGTGGCAAGAAATATTCAAAGTAATGAATAGCAAGAATCTACAACCAATATTACTCTAACCAGCAAAGCTATCATTCAGAATTGAAGGTCAGATAAAGTGCTTTGCAGCTAAGAAAAAGCTAAAGGAATTCATCACCACCAAACCAATATTATATGAAATGCTGAAAGATATTCTTTAAGAAGAGAAAGAAGAGGAGAACTAAGATGGCAGCATAGGTAAAACACCTATCTTGCAGTCATAATCAGCAATTTTAATACTACAACTGAACGAAAGAACAAACACCTTCGAGAATCACCAGAAAGCCCGCTGAGTGAAAATTCCACAAATAAAAGTGAAAAGAAGACACTGTGACTCGGAGGAGCGGCGGCGGTCAGCGTTGAAAGATTTGCGCAGAGAGAGGTTTGGAGCGCGCGCCAGCGGAGAGGGCGGGCGGCTGAAAACCGGCCAGTTTTCTCGAACGGGGAGACAAAGACGTCCCACTGGGCTGATTCTCCAGCTCTGGGCGAAGTCCAGGGAACGCACTATCATATGGGGTGAAAACTGGACAGTGGGAGGGCACACGGAAGCTCAGGTGCTGCCAGGTCTGCCAGCTTGTGGAGAAGGCAGCTTGTGCACGAACAGTTCGGCTGCATGACAGCGCAGAGAGCACTCCGCAACTTGTCTCTCATTCAGAAAACCATCAGACTGCTTTGTTTTACCTCCCTGGGTGAGACATTGCACGTGCAGTCTCATTTTGGGAGAGTCTGAATTCCCCGGCAGCTGGTGGAGCTAGGCAGCGGCTCTCTCTCAGAGGTGCTGGCAGCTGTTGCCCCCTGCACAGAGTCCCCGGGGCCACATAGGGCGGAGCTAGCACTATCTGCTTGGCCCGGAGACTCTGCCCATCCAACCTGAGCACAGCTGAGCTTCACAGACAATTGGCCTGGAGGTCAACCCTCCAAGTGCTAACAACGATTAACTGAGCTTAACTTCAGCAAGACTGGGCAGCCCATATCCACCTCAGGCAAACAGGGAGGCTGAGCCACTGTCCCTAGTAGGAAGTCTACCACACAAAGCTAATTGACCAACTCAGGGAAGCAGCCACCATGCAGCGACATGGAAAAAAATCAGATGTGTAAGAAATGGAGGGAAAAAAATGACTGGACATGGAATTGAAAACCACGGTTATAGGGTTTTTCAAGAGGCTCCAACAAAAGGTCGAGGCCTATAAAGAAATAAGCAAGACCACAGAGGAAATGAATGAGTCCTATAAGGAAATGAACAAGACCCTCAAGGATATAAATGAGACCTGCAAGGAAATGATCAAGACCAACGTGGAAATGAATGAGTCCTACAAGGAAATGAAAGAGACCCTCAAGGATATAAAGGAGACTCTCAAGGATATGAAAAAGGACCAACCAGAAATTAAGCATACACTAACTGAAACAAAAAAATATTATACAAAGACCTAAAAGTGCTCTGGAGCACCCCAAGAACAAAGTTAAAGATTTGAAATACAAAGAGTTAAAATCCACTCAGCTGAAAAAGCAAGAAACCAAAAGAATCCAAAAAATTGAAGATAGTGTAAGGGGCCTATGGGACAACCTCAAGCATACCAACATCCGAATTATAGGGGTGCCAGAAAAAGAGAGAGGCCAAGACAATGAAAACCAATTTGAAGAAATAGTGACTGAAAACTTCCCACACCTGGTGAAAGAAATTGACTTAGGAGTCCAAGAATCACACTGAACCTCAATATATAGGAACCCTAAGAGGACCACACCAAGGCACATCATAATTAAAATGCCAAGAGCAAAAGACAAAGAGAGAATATTAAAAGCAGCAAGAGAAAAACAGTTAGTTACCTATAAGGGAGCACTCATACAATTGTCAACGGATTTCTCAACAGAAACGATGTAGGCCAGACAGGAGTGGCAAGAAATATTCAAAGTAATGAATAGCAAGAATCTACAACCAATATTACTCTAACCAGCAAAGCTATCATTCAGAATTGAAGGTCAGATAAAGTGCTTTGCAGCTAAGAAAAAGCTAAAGGAATTCATCACCACCAAACCAATATTATATGAAATGCTGAAAGATATTCTTTAAGAAGAGAAAGAAGAGGAGAACTAAGATGGCAGCATAGGTAAAACACCTATCTTGCCGTCATAATCAGCAATTTTAATACTACAACTGAACGAAAGAACAAACACCTTCGAGAATCACCAGAAAGCCCGCTGAGTGAAAATTCCACAAATAAAAGTGAAAAGAAGACACTGTGACTCGGAGGAGCGGCGGCGGTCAGCGTTGAAAGATTTGCGCAGAGAGAGGTTTGGAGCGCGCGCCAGCGGAGAGGGCGGGCGGCTGAAAACCGGCCAGTTTTCTCAAACAGGGAGACAAAGACGTCCCACTGGGCTGATTCTCCAGCTCTGGGTGAAGTCCAGGGAACCCACTATCATACGGGGTGAAAACTGGACAGTGGGAGGGCACGCGGAAGCTCGGGTGCTGCCAGGTCTGCCAGCTTGTGGAGAAGGCAGCTTGCGCGCGAACAGTTCGGCTGCATGACAGCGCAGAGAGCACTCCGCAACTTGTCTCTCATTCAGAAAACCGTCAGGCTGCTTTGTTTTACCTCCCTGGGTGAGACATTGCACGTGCAGTCTCATTTTGGGAGAGTCTGAATTCCCCGGCAGCTGGTGGAGCTAGGCAGCGGCTCTCTCTCAGAGCTGCTGGCAGCTGTTGCCCCCTGCACAGAG
Organism: Antrozous pallidus; assembly: GCA_027563665.1. Taxonomy (NCBI): domain Eukaryota; kingdom Metazoa; phylum Chordata; class Mammalia; order Chiroptera; family Vespertilionidae; genus Antrozous; species Antrozous pallidus. The sequence continues at coordinate 65,287,814 of CM050519.1, read as the reverse complement.
TCCCCGGGGCCGCATAGGGCGGAGCTAGCACTGTCTGCTTGGCCCGGAGACTCTGCCCATCCAACCTGAGCACAGCTGAGTTTCACAGACAATTGGCCTGGAGGTCAACCCTCCAAGTGCTAACAACGATTAACTGAGCTTAACTTCAGCAAGACTGGGCAGCCCATATCCACCTCAGGTAAACAGGGAGGCTGAGCCACTGTCCCTAGTAGGAAGTCTACCACACAAAGCTAATTGACCAACTCAGGGAAGCAGCCACCATGCAGCGACATGGAAAAAAATCAGATGTGTAAGAAATGGAGGGAAAAAAATGACTGGACATGGAATTGAAAACCACGGTTATAGGGTTTTTCAAGAGGCTCCAACAAAAGGTCGAGGCCTATAAAGAAATAAGCAAGACCACAGAGGAAATGAATGAGTCCTATAAGGAAATGAACAAGACCCTCAAGGATATAAATGAGACCTGCAAGGAAATGATCAAGACCAACGTGGAAATGAATGAGTCCTACAAGGAAATGAAAGAGACCCTCAAGGATATAAAGGAGACTCTCAAGGATATGAAAAAGGACCAACCAGAAATTAAGCATACACTAACTGAAACAAAAAAATATTATACAAAGACCTAAAAGTGCTCTGGAGCACCCCAAGAACAAAGTTAAAGATTTGAAATACAAAGAGTTAAAATCCACTCAGCTGAAAAAGCAAGAAACCAAAAGAATCCAAAAAATTGAAGATAGTGTAAGGGGCCTCTGGGACAACCTCAAGCATACCAACATCCGAATTATAGGGGTGCCAGAAAAAGAGAGAGGCCAAGACAATGAAAACCAATTTGAAGAAATAGTGACTGAAAACTTCCCACACCTGGTGAAAGAAATTGACTTAGGAGTCCAAGAAGTGCACCGAACCCCAATATATAGGAACCCTAAGAGGACCACACCAAGGCACATCATAATTAAAATGCCAAGAGCAAAAGACAAAGAGAGAATAATAAAAGCAGCAAGAGAGAAACAGTTAGTTACCTATAAGGGAGCACCCATATGATTGTCAGCGGATTTCTCAACAGAAACTATGCAGGCCAGACGCAAGTGGCAAGAAATATTCAAAGTGATGAACAGCAAGAATCTACAACCAAGATTACTCTATCCAGCAAAGCTATCATGCAGAATTGAAGGTCAGATGAAGTGCTTCGCAGATAAGAAAAAGCTAAAGGAGTTCATCACCACCAAACCAACATTATATGAAATGCTGAAAGATATTCTTTAAGAAGAGGAAGAAGAAAAAGGTAAAGATGAAAATTATGAACAACAAATTCACATCTATCAACAAATGAACATAAAAATCAAGTGAATTGATAGGCTGATGAACAGGATAGACTGGTGAATATAACAGAGACATGGACATAGAGAGGGAATGGACTGACAATTCTTGGGGAGAAAAGGGTTGTGGGAAGTGCAGCAAGAGACTGGACAAAAATCTTGCAACAATGGGAGAGGACAGTGGGGAGGGGGAGGTGAGGGTGGAGGGTGAGATAGGTACAGGGTGGAGCGGTGCTATAGGAGTATAAAAAGGGGAAACAATGTAATTAATAAACTGAACAATAAAGATAAAAAACAAGCAAACAAACAAAAAAAGAAGAGAAAGAAGAAAAAGGTAAAAATAAAAATTATGAACAACAAATACACATCTATCAACAAATGAATATAAAAATCAAGTGAATTAAAAATCTGATGAACAGGATATACTGGTGAATATAATAGAATCATGGGCATATAGAGGGAATGGACTGACAATTCTTGGGGAGAGAAGGGGTGTGGGAAGTGCAGCAAGAGACTGGACAAAAATCATTTACCTATGGGAGAGGACAGTGGCGGGGGGAGGTGAAGGCAGAGGGTGGGATGGGTACCAGGTAGTGGGGAACTATAGGGGGGGAAAAGGGGGGAACAATGTAATTAATAAACTGAACAATAAAGATTAAAATATTTTTAAAAGAAATTTACAAATTGGAAAACAATCAAATGGTCTCAAAATCTCTAATGATTATTTTTTTTATTAAACTTACTTTCTTTAAGATATTACATTCTGTAGCTTCCTGTATATAGCCAGTATTACTGAGCCCCTAGAAATATGGCCTATTTGTATAAAATATCACTAGTTCAATAATCTTGGCCAGACAAGATGGTTAATGACATCCAGACAGAGAGCACTCAATATTTAATCTCCTACCAGTAACTCCTAAAACTTTCCTCAATGCTCATTGAATATTTTTAAAAAGGAAATTGATTTCTATAGCACTTCTTTCTACCTCAGGAAATGCTTCCTCAGTCAGCATTACTCAGTAGATAGCCAGTTGGAGGAGAGCCTTTTAAGAAAGCATTGAAAAGGAATTGAGAGTGGTAGCAGGTTGCGACATCATTCCTCTTTTACCTGTAGTTTCAAAATGAGAAACCTTTTCGTTAAACATGACCCTGAAATATGCAGCTTCAACTATTGCCATAGGACAGGGGTCATGCTCAAATTCATTGGTGTTCAAAATTGCCTCTTTCAGTGACTTATCGCTGAACCTAAACTCATTACCTATCACTTAAGAACCTTGATTCTCTACAGTCCTTCTAAAGGCAAGTTTTAACAGGATTTCTTATTTCAATCACCTCAGGAATATATTATAACGATTCCTTCTAATATTGGCTGGTTTCACTTTGTTTAATTTCTCCATTAGCACACATCTAGAAATTGCATGTAATACTATCATATGCTGAAACAAGAAAAGAAGGACTACATGCTATGAATGTTATTTCCTTAATATGGATCTATTAGCAGGCTCAAGTGTCAGCAAACTTTTCTCTGAAAGGCCATGAGGATTTGCAAACCAAGAAGCAAAATAAAAAAATATTATATAGGTATTACAGAATAAGAAATAGTTTCACAATGTTTTCTTTGAAAAAATTCAAGATAAAATAAAAATAATTGAGTAAAACTTTTTTTTATAAAATGAACCTACCAATGAAAAGGATAAACTCATGTTTAGGGGGATAATATTTCACTTAGCTGGTGTTTAAAGTTAGTGTTGCCTATATTCAAGTAGATGTTTGTGTGTGAAAATGTTCTTAGCTCACTGTTGTAAGAAATAGTCAGTTGTCCAAATTTGAATTGCAGGTCATAGTTTGCTGATCCATAAACCAAAAGGAAGTCGGAACATCTGGGGTCCTCTATGTATGGATGTGAGCATGTTTGTGTGTATGTGCAACAGTAGTTGACATAAAATCCCTAAATGAGTATGAAAAACAATTTTAGTATATTTTACCTTTTTGAAAGAACTAGTCTTAGTTCTTCTCTGTTGCAGTAAGAAGATATTTTAAAAGAGCTCTATTCATTTTCTGTTACTGCTGAAACAAATTGCCATACATTTAGTGGTTTAAAAACAACATCGATTTATTATCAGACAGTTCTGAAGAGTGGAAGTCCAAAGTTAGTCTTGATTGTGCGATTAAAGTCATTCATAGAGCTAGTTCCTTCTGGAGGCTCTGAAGGAAGAGTCAGTGGTCCCTTGCATTTTCAACGTGTATAGGCTGCTGCATCCCCTGATGCATCATGACCCCTTCCTCATACTGCTCCATAATCAGATCTACTATTACTAACTGACCTGATCATTCTGTCTATATCTTACAAGGACTCTTCAGATTACATCAAGCCTACCTGACTAATCTGGAATAATACGCTCATTTCCGAATTCCTAATCTACAGATTCTAACATATGTAAAATGCCTTTACCATGAAAATTTACATATCCACAGTTTCTTAGGGTTAACATCTAGCCATCTTTGGGGCGATTATTCAGTCTACCAGAGTAACTGCATATTTTATACAATGCACTGGCTGCTTTATACTCAAGGCTTTCACTGGCTTTCCCATGCCCGTTAAAAGTTTCTTCAAATTCATTAAATATTTAAGTATTCTGTCTTCTAATCTATATCAGTAGTTTACAGAACACTAATGTGACTGTTAAATGTTATATTCTTAAGTACATAGGAATTCCACATGCATTTTCAATTTTAGCTATGGAAGCACAAACTGAAGTATGTATTAGATACTCATTTTAGTTTTATATGGCTGTTCAACATCAGGTGACTAGAACTACTAAATCAGTTTGCAAAGCAGTGTATTACTGCATTCCTACTGATACTTTGAATACACAGCCCTCTTTTGAATAATTCCAGCCAGAACATGTTTGAAAAATTAGTGGAGAATAAATTTCATTGTTTCTTTCCAAATCAAATGCAGGAAATCAATTGTATGAAATGCATATTTCTCTCTCCTGTTCTGAATGTAGATTAAAAAATGTTTGTAGAAATAAGTATGTAGAGAATGAACAGAATTTTTAATTAACTTAATATCATCAGACAGACTCTCAGCTACTGTAGATAGACAGGAAAAAGATAATTTGAGAGACTAATGCGTGATTTTGGGGAAATGCTAAATAATTTTTTCAGGATTGATTAACACTTGCCTTTAAAATAGGGAGCTGTATTAAAATTTGAATTGCAAATTCCACCTATGTTTTATAGAGATACATAAAAAAAGTATTTATTCTGGGGAATAGCAAAATCATTAGGCATCAATTCAATAAAGACAAGATTTCAAGAACATGTTAGTTTATTATGTAGTTGAGATTATTTCATATGTGTACTAGTAAAATTCTATCTGAATCAAATATATCAACCTTTGAGAATTAAACTGTTTTATAAAAAAACTGTAATATGTAAAAAATAATTTTTCACAAATATGAATATAAAAAGCTGTGCTTTAATATATAATCAGAGGCTTGATGCATGAGCAGATTATCATTTGTACAGCTCTCATTAGCACTTCATTAAATTTTAAGATGAATTATTTAATTTAGCAAATCCATCTTATTTCTGCATACAAAACTGATATATGTGAAAATTTTGGCAAAAATGTATTTTTATTCCAGAGAGAAGAAATACTTACAATACTTAGTCCATAAAGGTAAATAATATTTTTTTTTTCAGTACCAGAAATGTCATTTTTTCTGAAAGAGACACAGGTAAGCTTGCCCTTCTGTTCACTTTGTTGCCTAATAAAGTGGAAACAAGAGAAGTTCGGAAAGCATTTTCACCAATTAAGGACAAGGAGTGGTTTTGTAGTGTCCTAAAGTATAAAATAGATCTGTGAAAACTATGACACTAGCCTTAAGGAAAATCACACTAAGAAAATTTTGGGACTGATTTGTGCAAAGCATGATATATCGTGCAATTAAATAATAATGACATTTAGCACCCATAAGCCAAATAGAAAATGTTGAGAAATTAGAAATGGCCAATTTTTTTCAAAAGATTTCATTTCAGACATCTAGTGGAGAATGAAAATTACAAATATTCTAAGGAAATTTGCCAATAATAAGTCAAGTAAATCTGAAAAATAAATATGTGCAAGAAAAATGACTAAATTACTACTAAAGTAGATAAACTGATTCTATTGATAGAAAAAAATGTATTAAGGTGCTAAAAAGGAAAGGATAAATTGCTTATAAAGAATTCATAACATTTTTCTCAGTCAATGGTCTTAAGGGAAAATGTAATCTATGTTGCAAAAATGAGAGCAAATTGTTCAATAAAACAGAAAAACAACAATCATATACATTGCAGGAAGAGAGAAAATAAATCATAAAATTTTTAAGTACAGGTTTGTATTCCAAAATACACTTATACTTCAAACAATTTGCAGAGTGGTCCACATTTTCTATCAAGGCAGGAATCTGAGAGTCACACCAGTAAACGTTTTGTTACTAGTAGTAAACTTTGTCATTTTTCCCATTGTCCCCAGAAAACATGGATTGTGCCTGATACTAGACTGGTTGGGTTTATATTCAGTTTCATTTTATTCTAAGAAAAATACTAGGAAGGTTATGTCATTGTGGTCATTGAGTAGACAAGGAAAGTGATTCTACAGAATTATATTGCTTTGATTAAAATCACACTTGGAAAGTAAGGGATGTAGGGTGGGATCTATTATTATCTCATTCAAAACACGATATTCAATTCTGACTTCCAGTAATGATGAAGAAGAAAAATAAAATCTTAAGTTTAGGGTAGATTTCAGGGTACAGGCTGAAACAGAAGACAGGCATCCACATTGAACAGTATATAAACATACAAATAAATATAGTTAACCTAAGAGTATCCAGCAAATATATTCCAACACAGAGGTGAATCATCTCACATGGCCAAATAGCTCACTGAAATTATCTTCATAGAAAATGTTCTATTCATATATCAGTTTGCATTCCATTAGGGGTTTCTTCTTACTTTTTCCCCAACCAAAGTAAAATCTGGAATGTTCTTGAACTGAATTTATTTTACTAAGTCCCCCACCTGCATGTGGTGTCTATGGGATAAAGCATCACTCACATCACGCTAAGAAACATTTATTTAGGATCTATTATATATAATGTACTGTAGTGAGTGCTATTAGAACAAAATATGAATAAGATCCCTCTTTAATTCTTGAGATCTTTATAGTCTGAAAGAAGAAATAGGCATACAAGTAAATATGTATGTGGTTATGTGCACCCATATGCATGTGTATAGTTTTGTTTTGATATTCAGTTATACCAATACAACATAAAGTAACAATTTATTTAAATGCTTGTTTTTACTAAACTAATATAGATTCGTAGGAATATAAGAATGAGATGCAGAAAGTTTAAATAACTTCCTCAGAATTAATTTGCTAAATCAAAATCAGCAGTATAACTAATATCTCTGAATGTTCAATCTGTATATTTCAAGAGCACATATTTAGAGATATTAATGTATGCAACTAATTCTAAAAGCTTTTTGTAGAGAAAGATGGTATCTCAGAATATAAGAGGCAGGTAGAAAGTATTTTTGAGGAAACTCTAATTTAACTTCCTGTCCATTTCATGAATTTGTCTGCCACACATTACATTATTGACTGATATTCACAAACATCTACTTCAAATGTTTCTGTGCTAAAAAGCTAACAGTCTCATAAATGAACCTATTCAATACAGGAACTGTACTATTGACAGAAGTGTTATCTTTATGCTTAAACCTGAATCAACATAATTTCCATCCAGTGGTTCTGAATCTTTCCTTTGGAGCTACAGCAAATATATCTAATCAAGTTTATGTGTTATCACTTCAATATATAAGCATAACTAATCATTTTCCCCATTTATTTTCTTATTCTATACTCAATAGTCCTAGCCTTTTCTTCCCAAACCTCTCATCATTATAGCCACTCTTATACAGATAGTCCCTGATCAGTCAACCTCTCATTTTAAAATGTGATGTCTAAAAATGAGTACAAAATTTCAACATGGTCTTGCTAAGTATTTTCTTTTTCATAGTATCTTTTTAGAGATTCAATCCCTACTAGTGTAAGCTAAAATAGCATTCATTTTTCTGGCTGCCCCTCAGATGTTTAAACTTCTTGTCAAGTCAAAGATGTAGTTTTTACAAGACACATTCCCAAGAATCCCAAGAAGCAACTTCTGAGAAGAATCCTCTCAGATGGCCTAAAGCTTGTCTCCAGGCTCTGTGTTGGCATTACAGTTCCAGTCAAAAACTTCAGATCACCTAGTCCTCTGAATCCTAATAGTCTTGGACTTATTTGATATTTTCTTGTTATATACAGTTAAGTTTAATCCTGATACGACCATTCTATAAGACTGCTACTCTGAATCAATACCATGATTTCTTTCTCTCTTATCTGATGCTTCCCACAACTCAGTCAAGGGTGAGATACTCACACTTTCATTTCCAGCCTTATGAAACCCAACTGTTATTGTCAATCATTTTGTTTGTCTTTTCTCACAGCTAAATTTCCATTTATCTTTAGTAACTACTGTCTTTTAGCTTTTATCTACAGATATGATCTAACTTCCTCCTTTAAAGAGTAGGTGATCGCACTTACTCCTATAGAGAGAGAGAATTAAAGAACTGACACATGGCACTAACCAGTTTGGCTCAGTGGGTAGAGTGTAGGCCTGGGGACTTACAGGTCCAGGTTCGATTCTGGTCAAGGGCATGTACCTTGGTTGCAGGCAAATCCCCAGTAGGGGATGTGCAGGAGGTAGCTGATCTATTTTTCTCTCTCATCGCTGTTCCTAACTCTATCCCTCTCTCTTTTTCTCTGCAAAAAATCAATAAAATATATTTTAAAAAATAATAATAAAAAAGAACTGACACATGAACTATCTTCACTTCCCACCATCACCCATCAGAATCAACCTTCCTTCTCATTATCTTCATTTTCACTCTCATTCCAGTCAATATCAATCCTTTCATATCTACATTTATTCCTCTTCTGGGGAATTAGTTTATTTACTTTCTATTTTTAAATATCCCTTTTCTACTGATTATTTCATATTAGTTTGTCCTCCCCATAATAAAAGGAAATAAAAGGAGAAAACACTCCTTTGGTTGCTTCTCATCATCAATACCAGTCTATCTCTTTCTTTTCATTCTCTGCCACAATTCTCCACAGAATGGACTACATTCACTGTTAAAAATTCTCTCAATTCTGAGCCACTGTCCAGACTTTTGCCTTATGATTTCCACTCAAATGAAGCTATTAAAGTCATCATAAGCTAAATTATCCATGTACTTGAATCTGTGAATATTTACTTTATTAAAATTGTTCAATGCTTTTTACTATTCATTATGTTATTAAAGTTTCAAAATCTTTGATTTTTATTATATTTCTCTTTTCTGAAATTTTCTACCTTACTGATTTTCTTTATTCTCCTCACAATGAATGTTGAAATTCTTTGGTTGTATCTTATTTTCCCTCTTCTTTTTTATCCATGAGTATTTTTAGTTTGGCAATTATATCCATTTTCTTATTAATATTATATTAAAATTTCCATCCATGATCTTTGTGTTAATCCACAAAAGTTCAAGTTTAGATATAAATCTGCTCACCAAATATTTCACTTGGGTATTCAGTGGACACCTAAAATTTTTATTTCATAAACTGAATACATCCTATTTTTCTCAGAATATGAATTCATTAATATTATTTTTCTTCTGCATTCTTCCCAAATTTATGTATGGTCTGTTGAGTAGTTAGAAAACTCAGAGTTACCCTATAATAAAAAAAAATTCATCCAAATCCAATTAATCACTGATTTCCTCTGTTTTACCTGTCTATTCTTAAAACCATTCCTTACTCATGTTATTACTATCACTGCTTTAAGGTAGGGCTTTATCATTCCTGACTTGCACAGTTCTTATAGCCTTCAATTTGTGTCTCCCAACTTCAAGCATTCTCACTGTTGGGGTTTCTTCTCTCATATATAAAACAGACATTTGATCCTCCCCTCTTTAAAATCTTTGGTCACTTCCATCATCTGCAACATAGAATTCAGGCAACCTGCAAATACTTTTTGACATGTTTTTCAGGCTCATTTCAAGGCCACTATGCACAAATAATTTATGCTCAAGAAAAGGCAGACTGCATATTTTCCTTTCATACTCAGAGCTGTTTCATATCTTGGTATCTTTATTCATGCTAGTCTCTTACCTGAAAAACCCTTCTCTCTATATTGTTACTCATGTATTTCCCAGAACCTAGTATCTCCTGAAAACTGACGACTTCCTATCTACACAGCTGGGGTTTTCTGTCTTTCCTCTGACCCTATAATTCCACCATTTGTTGTTAGATCCTTGAAGGCAGAGCTTTAGTTTACCTTTGTATCCTCATTGTCAAATACTTAGAATATTATGTTTAATGAATGATCATTGAACTTAGAACTTTTTCATATGAACAACTTAAGCATGGGCCCCAATTTAATACGCACCCATTTGACTTGCAATTTCCTATTGTTTATGGAAAAACTTGCCGTGGATTTGGTATCTTAAAACAACACAAATTTACTCCTTTTACAGTTCTGGAGGTAAGAAGTCTAAAATGGGCCCACTGCACTGTGTCTTCCCGGAGGCCCTAGGAGACATTCTGCTTGCATGTTTTTTCCAGCTTCTGGAGGCCACCTACACTCCTTGTCTCAGGGTTCATTCTCACATTGTGAAAACCAGCAGCATGGCATCTTGTCTCCTCTCTAAATTCCCCTTTCATCCTCAAATCTTCCCTCTATAACTCTGGCTTCCCCACCTCCCTTATATAAGGACCCTTAAAATTGCATTGGACCTACCCAAAATAATCCAGGAAAATCTCCTCATTTGAAGATACTCATTTATCACAACTGCCAAATCCTTTTACCATATAAAGTACTATATTCACAACTTCCAAAGGTTATGCATCACTCTGCCATCTATTAGAAAGTCGTCGTTATTCAGCCTACCATGATAATCTAACTGCAAAAAATTACATTAGACTGGCCAATATTATATTCCATTAATGTTGGCATATTTCTTAATCAAACATTTATTACAAAATGTAAACTAAATCTTTTATTTCTTTTATTTGTATGACTTGTTAATTTAAAATTATGCCTTCCTATTTATTATTATCCACATGACTGATACAAACTATTATTCGATATAATGAATACCAAGCTTTGTATCCTTATTTATTTATTTTTTCATCGAGCAGTAACTTTTTCTGAATCCACTACCACCAGGTCCACATTTGTGTTTCTTGTCTATAAGAAAATTGTGAAATTCTTTGTTCATCACTTGTCAGAGATGGTCCACAGTCACTCTACTCTCAAACTATATCAGAGAGATCTTAATTTATCTGATTTATCATTAATGGCTTCTGTTATATAAACAAAGTGTTTACTAATAACAGTCTGGCCAGAATCTGTTTAGAAAAAAATTTAATGAAATAACCAGACTTGTTTCTATCTTCTAAAATATCATTTTATCCCTTTTTGGAAATCAGGGCAATTATCCTATATAATAAAAGAGTAATATACTAATGTGACCATACCTCCACTACGCTTCCAGCCAATCAGAGCAGGGGGTGTGGCCAAGGGAATGGCCAGTGATTGAGAGGTGGGGCCGGCGGCAGGGCCAGCAGGGCTGCAGTGCTATGGAAGCAAGCACACTATAAGCTCTGCCCACACAGTATTTAAGGGCCAGTGAGATCCCTCCTTCAGTTACTGTGACTGAGTCACATCCTTTCCCAGTGACCTCCGGACAGTTAGGGGAATTTGATGCCATGGGATCCCTTCACAGGCTCGCATGTTGGTTGCTCTGATAGTTAGGCTGCGACTGAACTTTGGGGTTTACCTGTTGCATGGGACATGCAAATGAGTGCATAGGGCACCTTGGGTAATGAGCGCCAGGTGGGAGGTGGGGCTGTGAGTCATCAGGCACAGGCACTGTGTTGTGAGCTCTGAAGCCAAACGGCAGTTTGTGTCCACACCCCCAGCCCAGTACCTATGACAGGGAGCTGGCTGCTGGCCTCTGGAGCATGCATATACCCTGACAGCCACCACTGTGTGAGGCCCAGGGGTCCCTGCATGGCCCCCAGCCCAACACCCACAAGGAGGCTGGCTGCTGGCATCTGGGGGCCTTGGGAGACAGGATGTTTCTGCCCTGCCCCCAACCACTTGCACGTGCTCTGGCCCCAAGCAGCGGTTCGGGCCCATGCCCCCAGCCCAGCACCTATGATGGGGGTGGGAGGCCTGGCTGCCAGTCTCTGGGGTGTGCAGAGACCCCGGTGGCCACCACTGGGTGGAGGAAGTACACAGTCCTCTTGATTTGTGCAGTAACTGAATCAGAAGCAGACATCAATAGTGCAGGGTAGCACCAAGAGTGCTGGGAAATGTAGTTCTGGTGGCAGACACACTCCAGGATCTCTGAGACACTATATCAAAACCAGCCTGGAAGAAGTGAATGTTGCGAGTCAGGGGTGGAGGGAAAGGAAAGGTGAGAGACATAGGTAAAATCAGAGTGTCAAGGGAAAATTAAAGGCAAGATATCCTGCAACTTCTAGGAAATCTTCACCAATGGAGAAAAAAAAAAAGACCTCTATTATTCTCAGCACCAAACCAAACTCGGTTGGAGTCTCAGACAATTCGCTCATATGATTGGAAAGACAGACAAAAACTACCAAATTGGAGAGGGCTCCCGTGAGGGTTCCCAGATTAGAGAGGGTGCAGGTCATGCTGAGGGTGTGGCAAAGTTGCTAAAACCATTAAAAAGGCCCAACTTCTTATTATTGATGAATGCACCATGACAACTAGTCATGCTATAAATGCCATAGACAGATTACTAAGAGAAATTATGAATTTGAATGTTGCATTTGGTGGAAAAGTTTTCCTTCTCAGAGGGGATTTTCAACAATGTGTTAGTATTGTGCCATATGCTATGCGATTGGCCATAGTACAAATGAGTTTAATGTACTGTGATGTTTGGAGATGTTTCAGAAAGTTGTCTCTTAAAACAAATATGAGATCAGAAAATTGTGCTTATAGAGAATGGTTAATAAAACTTGGAGATGACAAACTTGATAGCAGTTTTCATTTAGGAATGGATATCATTGAAATTCTCCATGAAATTATTTGTAATGGATCTATTATTGAAGCCACCTTTGGAAATAGTATATCCTCTATAGATAATATTAAAAATATATCTAAACGTGCAATTCTTTGTCCAAAAAATGAGCATGTTCAAAAATTAAATGAAGAAATTTTGGATATACTTGATGGAGATTTTCACACCTATTTGAGTGATGATTCCATTGACTCAACAGATGATGCTGAAAAGGAAAATTTTCCCATTGAATTTCTTAATAGTATTACTCCTTCAGGAAAGCCATGTCATAAATTAAAATTGAAAGTGGGGGCAATCATCATACCATTGAGAAATCTTAATAGTAAATAGGGTCTTTGTAATGGTACCAGATTTATTCTCAAAAGATTACTACCTAACATTATCAAAGCTGAAGTATTAACAGGATCTGCAGAGGGAGAGGTTGTTCTGATTCCAAGAATTGATTTGTCCCCATCTGACACTGGCCTCCCATTTAAATTAATTCGACAATAGTTTCCCATGATGCCAGCATTTGCAATGACTCTTAATAAATCACAAGGACAAACTCTAGACAGAGTAGGAATATTCCTACCTGAAACCATTTTCACTCACGGTCAGTTATTGTGTCGCTTTCTTTCGAGTTCGAAGAGCATGTGATGTTAAAGTTGTAAATACTTTATCCAAAGGGAAATTAGTCAAGCACTCTGAAAGTGTTTTCACTGTTAATGTGGTATACAGGGAGATATTAGAATAAGTTTAATCACTTTAACAGTCATTATTTGCATCAATGTAGTTTTTATATCATGAGTTTGTTATTGTTGTTATATCATTTTGTTATTATTTATTAATAAAATTATGTATTATTTTCATATCCATTGTACTCATTACCTTTTATCTCTCACACTTTTATTATAGAGAAAGGGCAAATAGCACTATTAAAATATTTTCTCTAATTAATACCCTTTTAATGTGCACGAATTTTGTGCATCAGGCCACTAGTACATATATAAGCTTTTAGATTTGTCTAATTCCTTATTATTCCTGATACTTTTCTAATAGTTATTCTGTAATCAAATATGAAAATTCATAAATTAGCTAAAATGTTTTAAATCTTATAGATTTATAAGAGGCACGAAATTTGTGCATGGGGGTTAGGGGTTGTCTCTCAACCCAGCCTGCACCCTCTCCAATCTGGAACCCCTCAAGGGATGTCTTACTATTCGTTTAGGCCTGATTCTGGTAGGATCAGACCTAAATGGGCAGTCGGACATCCTTCTCACAATCCAGGTCTGCTGGCTTCCAACTGCTCACCTGCCTGCCTCCCTGATTGCCCCTAACCACTTCTGCCTGCCAGTCTGATCACACCTTAACTACTACCCTACCAGTCTAATTCATGTCTAACTGCTCCCCTGCCAGCTTGTTTGCCCCCAACTTCCCTCCTCTGCAGGACTGGTCACCCCCAACTGCCTTTCCTTGCAGGCTTGATCGCCCCCAACTGCCCTCCCTTGCAGGCCTGGTCCCTCCCAATTGCCCTCTCCTGCTGGTTTGATTGCCCACAACTGCCCTCCCTTGTAGTCCTGTAAACTCTTAAAGGCCCTCTGCTGAACATCTTGTGTCCAAATGGGGGCAGGATCTTTGACCACATGGGGGCTTCCCTCTTGTGTGTTGGAGTAATGGTCAATCTGTGTATTACTCTTTTATTAGATAGAATAGAGGCCTGGTGCATGGGTGGGCACCAGCTGGTTTGCCTGAAGAGTATCTGGATCAGGGTTGGGGGTTCCCTTGGGGCATGGGGCTGCCTGGGCAAGGGGCCTGTTGTGGTTTTCAGGTTGGTCACAACTCCCAGTGACCCAAACAGAGGCCCTGGGATCTGCTAATTATTTATGTTCCACAACTGAAACTGTACCGTGGATAGGAGCTAAGCCTTCTCTTCTCTCCGTGGTGACAACCATTTCTGTTTGGGTTTATTTAAATTCTATAATTGAAACTTTGTAGCCTAGAGTAGAGGCCTAGGCACTAGGACTGCAAAAGCTTGGCTTCCTCCATTGCCCAAGTAACCCTAGCCTTTGCTATCTCCAGTTCTGTGGCTGCCGCCATTTCTGTTGTGATTATGTGTCTTCTATAATTAAAACTTTGTAGCATTGGATGGAGGCTTAGGCCAGCAAAGGCTGGCAGACAGTTTGGCTTCCTCCAAGCCTCCCTTCTGCTCTCAGTGGCCGCAGCCATCTTCATTGGGGTTTATTTGTTCCTAATTGGCTGGTGGGTGTGGCTTTGTGTGTGTGGCTTTTGAGTGTATTGGAGGTACAGTCAATTTGCATATTGCTCTTTTATTAGATAGGATTAGATTTGCTCTTTGAGAATTTCAAATTAATAAATAGCAATAATAAAATTGATTTTATATTTATATATTATAATCAGATATACATAAAATATATGTATTTAATAGTATAACATATATTTGAAATTAATTAAATTTGTCAATATTAAAGTAATATATACATACATTTTTGAATTTGATATTATTCTATTGGTATTTATAAATAAAATAGGAAGAAATATTTTTGTTAAATATTTTCTAAGAATATTGTCATAAGTTTTATTGAAAAGGGGAATCTTAGACCTCATGCAATGTAAAAATGTGTATATTCCAACTGTGAGCTATATTTTTTATTTTTGTTCTTTTAAAAAGCATGAGAAAGACTTTAATTTCTTGTTCCACTCATCTATACATTCATTGGTCAATTCCTGTATGTGCCACTGCCAGGGATGGAACTCATAATCTTGGCTCATCCGATAATTCTCCAACCAAGCTACTCGTCTAGGGCACTGTGAGCTATTTTAAAAATAAAGTTTAACCATGAAATCTATTGCTAACTTTAGACTTTTTTCTGGTCTCCATTTTGATTATAAATTACACCCCAAATTTCTCCTTAGAGATAATATAAACTGCTTTTACCCTATATATATATATAGAATAATTATTTTTAAAATTCCATTTGTGGAAATAACATATTAGAGAATTTATATTTCTAAAAAAAATAATATCTTCATTTTAAAAATATTTGGGTTTTCCATTTTCTTCCTAAGGACTGCTGTCAATGCTATAGGTGATCGTGTGTTGAACAGATCTTGATATTGATGAAGTGTGAGTGATGCCACCATCTGCAGCTGTGGAAACACACACTCCATGGGGCCTGAACTTGGGCCCTAACACAAGAAAGGCTTTGAGGTCATCTTTAAAATATTAATTTTTTTTATGTTTTCAAGGTTAAATATAATATAAGTGTAGGATTCTGAACAGGATTTTTTTTTTAGTGGTTTTGAAATAATTTCAAGTCATGTTTAAGGAAAATGGGAAATGCAGTATAATCTTCTCTTAAACCTCTCTCAAGACAGTGCATACACTAGCAATTAATCTGAAATTTAATGTAAAACTCTCTCTAGAGACAAATTAAAGTAAAAAAAAAATTATAAATGAAATCATTGACAATTCCTAATACCTACTGATCCACATTTTACATGTAATGTATATGTAAAACAATACTACTAATAATAATAATTCATCTTTATTTAATTCTTTATGTTGAAGAAACTCTAGAAGGTAATTACATAGGTTGCCAAAATTCACTATCATCAATGAATATAGCTAATAAGAAGAAATATTATCCCTTTCCTCATTTAACTATGTTGAAACATCTCAATTAATGCAAAATGAACACAGGTTACATGTATCCCTGAAAAAATATCTTGGTTTCATAATACATATTTCTCCTCTTATACTACTTGTTTAGTCCTACTAATATATATATATCAATATTAAGTTTTCACTTAAAAGATAAAACTTTTCTTCAGATAAAATAGTTAGGTATATAGTGTTAAATAGTGTGGAAGAAAAATAATTTATGAGATAGACTCCATTTACGAGTTGACATCACATTAAACAGGAACATAAAGAAACCTCATTGATCAAAACAATATTTAGTTAACATTAGACAATTCATTGGTTCACATAGAAAAGCAAGTATTTGTGTAACTAAAATACCCTGGTGATGTAGATATTGGTAGACATCACCATTGCCCTTGAATTTATGACAGAATATATTTTGAGTTCACTATAAGGTTTGAACCATAGTAAACCAGTTTATAGAATACTAAAGGCCCACTGCACGAAATTTGTGTGTGGGTAGGGTCCTTAGGCCTGGCCAGCAATTGGGGATCATCGGGACCTTTCTTTCCCTGGCTGCCTGCTGTTGGTTGGAGCCTTCCTTCGTTCCACTCTGCCTCTTGGTAGTCAGTGCATGTCATTGCAAGTGGTCAAATTTCTGGCCAGTGAAACTCTGGAGGGGACAATTTGCATGTTACCCTTTTATTATATAGAATACTGCTTGAGGTCATCAGTGTAAAACAATTTTATAACAGGAAGAAATTTGGGAGTGTCTGTGCTCTTTTGTGTATGTCTTTTTTATTTTGTTTTTCAACATGCAAATCCCATAAGTGAGATTTCTGATTCATTTTTAATATAGAAGCTTAATTTGTACTTCATTACAGATGCATTATTATTATTATTATTATTACATGACATTTAAACTAGCAAAACTGGAAGAAATATCAACATGTAATTAACATACTCTATTTTATGTTTAAGATATGTGCATCTGGATTATGAGAAATCTGAAGATTATTCCCATTATAAATTGAGTTATATACTGGGATAATAGAAATTTTGAATTAATAAGTACCAATGTATTCTTAACATTTTTGCTTGTCATTATAATGCCTATGACTACACTAAATTGCATAACATAAAGAGCATGAAAGTACTGCTTAAAAAATACTTCTTTTAAATTGCACAGAATAGAAAAAAATAAAGTAGAAATATATTTTTGCTTTGGGTCTTATAAAAAATTTGTGAGTATTTTGTGTAGTATAGAGTGGAGATTAGTTAAAATGACCAATGAGAATGCAAAATAAAATAATGGCATCTTAAGATTTGTCTCAAATTACTTAAAATTCACATGAATATTCTCTTAATTTTGTAAGAGTTTCTATAATCACAGATAGTAATCTGTTCTAAAATCCTGGTCATTACAGTAAAATGTTAAAATCTTCCAGAGATTAAGGACCTATCACATATTCTGGTTTATTGTTAGTAAGGGTTCAGCTAAGCTACTTTCTTAAAATGTGCTTTGCAAGATATTGCTTTGGAATTCATCTATAATAATAAAAACATAATATGCTAATTAGACCAGATAGCCGAACAACTTTTTGGACGTAATTCTGACATCCTATCAGATGCATCCTAGGTGGCGGGGACTGAGGCAAAGGCAATTAGGGGTGAGCAGGCAGGCAGGCAGAGAGGTTAAGGGCGATCAGGAAGGCAGAATGATTATGACTATCAGGCAGGCAGGCAGGCAGGTGAGCAGTAAGGAGACAGCAATCCCAGATTGCAAAAGGGATGTCCCATGGCCCAATCCCCGGTTTAGGCTTGATCACAATCTGGCCTAAACCAGCAGTCTGACACCCTCCAAGGGGTCCCGGATTGTGAGAGGATGCAGGCTGAGCTGAGGTACCCCTTCATGCCCCCATACATGAATTTTGTGCACTGGGCCTCTAGTCAAATTATAAATGGACAATATTGAATTGCTAAATATAGTCTTACCTTCAAATATCTATACAGCAATAATCATGGAACTAAAATAAAAGAAATAAAATGATCCTAATATGTAAAAACCCAGGAACTGTAACATCCAAAATTACCTAAGTTTCCACCCTCCAGAAGTAGCTACTGCTGTAGGTGCCCCGACCTAGCACTGACTGACAAAGGGGCTGCAGAGCAGGCCCAAGGAGAGGCCTGGAGAGAGAAGCAAGGTCTGATCAATAGCCTTCATGGCAGCTGTTGATCAGCCCATGCCCCCCTCTTTCACTCTGGGCCTGGCCAACAGCTGCATCTCTCTTTCTCTCAGGACTGCTCTTCAGCCCGGCCTCTCTGATCAGGCCTGTTGATAGGCCTAGAGACACTGACTAACATAGAAACCAACCAATCAGAACCAAATCTGTGTGAACTGCGAAGGCAGAACCTAAAGTGGGGGCTGAGGAGGGGGTTTTAAGGGCAACAGCTGTTTGATGTAAGATGTAAGATGTAAGAAAGTGGTTCAATTTTTTAATGAACGATTTGGCAGTACAATGCATATGGCCGGCTATCAGTCCAGATATAGGGATTATGTATTTTTGTCTGCCAAGAGCATCTTCTCTTGCTGAAAATGACCCCCGCCCCTGTTTAAGCAATCCTATACTATATAATCTATCTAGACTAATAGAAGAGTGATATGCTAATTAGACCGGGTTGACCAGCCATCTTCCAGACATCCGACTTCCTTTCAGAGGAAGCCATGGTGGTGGGGGCTGAGGCAGAAGCAGTTAGGAGCAATCAGGCTGGCCAGGGAGGGCAGTTGGGAGCTAGATAAGGCCATCAGGGGAGGTCAGTTGGGGGCTATATTAGGATGGCAAGGGAGATCAGTTGAGGGCTAGATCAAGCCATCAGAGGAGGGAAGTTAGGGGCAGGCAGAGGCAGTTAGGGTCAATTATGCAGGTAGGCAGAGGCTGTTTTAGGCAATCAGGCAGGCAGGCAGGTGAGTGGTTAGGAGCCAGCATTCCAACATTGTGAGAGGGAGGTCTGACTACTGATTTAGGCCCGATCACTGTGGCCTAAACCAGTTGTTGGACATCCCCCAAGGGGTCCCCGATTAGAGAGAATGCAGGCTGGGCTAAGGGAACCACAGCTCTTCATGCACAAATGTCATGCCTAAGACCACTAGTCTACATATATAAAAGCCTAAACGACTGTCAAACCATTCAATCATTGGACCAGTAGCTATGATGCGCATTGACCACCAGTGGGCAGATGCTCAATGCACAGGCATGGAAACATGAAACAGACTAATGAATCTCAGAGAGAAGGAGGGAGGAGGAAGGGCGGGAAGAGATTAACCAACAATCTTATATGCATATTTGAGGCCCAGTGCATGGATTCATATACTGGTGGGGTCCCTAGGCCTGGGTTGTGGGGATTGGGCTGAAACTGGCAATCCAAATTCCCCTGAAGGTTCACGGATTCTGAGAGGATGCAGGCCAGGCCAAGGCACTACAACAGTTCATGAATGGGCCTCTAGTCTATAATAATAAAACCATAATATACTAATTAGACTGGATGTCTTTATGGACAACCTTCCAGACTAAGCCAGGGCTAAAAGGGAAGCCCTGGACACAGGAGCCAGAGGAAGACGGTGCCTGAGGCTGGGAAAAGGAAGCCCTACTTTTACATGAATTTTGTGCATTTGGCCTCTAGTCCCAACTAATAAAAGAGTAATATGCAAATTGACTTTACCTCTGATCAAGCCATGCCCAGAGCCACACCCACCAGTCACTCAGGAGCAAATTATGCAAATAAACCCCAACCAATATGGCTGCGACCACTGAGAGCAGTAGGAAGGCTTGGGTTTCCCCGGCAATGGAGGAAGCCAAGCTTTCTGCCTGCCATTGCCAGCCTAGGCCTCCACTCAATGCTACAAAGTTTCAATTATAAAAGATACGTAATCCAACCAGAAATGGCTGCAGCCATGGAGCTGGAGAGATCAGAGGCTAGGGTTGTCAGGGCAATGAATGAAAGCAAGCTTTTAGGCCTAGGCCTCCACTCTAGGCTACAAAGTTTCAAACACAAATGGTTGTCACAATAAAGCTAGCAGAAGGATTGGCTCCGCTCTAGGCTACAAAATTTCAATTGTAAAACATAAATTAATCCTAGATCCCAGGGCCTCCACTTACATCCCTGGCGAGCATAGCCAACCTGCAAACCACCACAGACCCCACGCCCAGGCCACCCCATACCTTAAGGGAATCCCTACCCTGATCCAGGACACTCTTCAGGGAAAACCAGCTGGTCACTACCCATGTACCAGGCCTCTATCCTATCTAATAAAAGAGTAATATGCAAATTGACATAACCTCGGATCAGGCCACACCCACAGTCATGACCATTAGTCAATCAGGATCAAATTATGCAAATAAACCTAAACCAAGATGGCTGCCACCACTGAGAGCAGGAGGGAAGCTTGGGTTTCCCTGGCAACAGAGGAAGCCAAGCTTTCCTCCTGCCATTGCTGGTCTGCACCTCTGCTCAATACTACAAAGTTTCAATTATAGAAGATATATCCCAACAGAAATGGCAACAGCCATGGAGCTGGAAAGAGCAGAGGCTAGGATTGCTTGGGCGATGGAAGAAGCCAAGTTTCTGTAACCCTAGCACCTAAGCCTCCACTCTAGACTACAAAGTTTCAATTATAGAATTTAAACAGAAATGGCTGTCCACATGGATTGAGCAGAAGGCTTGGCTCCACTCCAGGCTACAAAGTTTCAATTGTAAAACATAAATTAATCCCAGATCCCAGAGCCTCTGCTTCAGTCGCTGGGACGCATGGGCAGCCTGAAAACCACCTCAGGCCCCTCGCCCAGGCCACTCAACACCTCAAAGGAGCCCCCACCCTCATCCAGTACACCCTTCAGGGCAAACCAACCGGCCCTCACCCATGCACCAGGCCTCTGTCTTATCTAATAAAAGAGTAATAAGCAGATTTACCATCACTCCAACACACAAGAGGGCTGCCCCCATGTGGACACAAGATGGCCACCACAAGATGGCCAGCAGGGGAGGGCCATTGGGAGGTTTCAGACCTGCAAGGAAGGGTAGTTGTGGGCGATCAGGTCAGCAGGGGAAGCAGTTGGGAGGGAGCAGGCCTGCAAGAAAGGGCAGTTAGGGACTACCAAACTTGCAGAGGAGGGCAGTTAGGGGTGACCAGGCTGGCAGTGGAGGAAAGATGGGGGCAAACTAGCTGGCAGGGGAGCAGTTAGACATCAATTAGACTGGCAGAGTAGTGGCTATGGGGTGATCAGGCTGGCACACAGAATCAGTTAGGGGCAATCAGGGAGACAGGAAGGTAAGCAGTTTGGAGCCAGCAGTCCTGGATTGTGAGAAGGATGTTCGGCTGCCCATTTAGGCCCGATCCTACTGCAATCGGGCCTTACCGGGCAGTGGGACATCCCTCAAGGGGTCCCAGATTGGAGAGGGTGCAGGCTGGGCTGAGGGACATCCCCTGCCCCCCCACCCCCACCGCCATGCAAAAACTTCATGCACCAGGCCTCTATCCTATCTAATAAAAGAGTAATTTGTAGATTGACCATCACTCCAACACACAAGAGGGCTGCCCCCATGTGGTCAAAGATCCTGCCTCCATGTGGACACAAGATGGACCCCACAAGATGGCCAGCAGGGGAGGGACATTGGGAGGTTCCAGGCCTGCAAGGGAGGGCAGTTGTGGGCGATCAAGCCTGCATGGGAGGGCAGTTCGGGGTGACCAGGCCGGCAGAGGAGGGAAGTTGAGAGTAAACAGGCTGGCAGGGGAGCAGTTAGGGGTAATCAGGAAGTTGAGCAGTTAAATTTTCAAAGGAGTCCCAGATTGGAGAGGGTGCAAGCTGGGCTGAGGGATACCCCTCCACCACACACCCCCGTGCACGAATTTAGTGCACCGGGTCTTTATTATTATAGAATCTACTTATGATTAATTATAAATAATTATGAATGTTTGTGTGTCAAGGATTAAGTTTAATAGAAATAACTTTGTTTTCTTTATTACCAAATCTCCTAATATATATGTTAAAATGGGCAATTCATTGTTAACAAAATTTAATAATACTCAACATTTAGCTTAGTAAATTAAGGTGAAAATTTCACCCTAATTTATTAATTGAAACTAAAAATCCTCTCCCAATTCATATTGAGATTATAATAATAAATCAATTTAAGGGTTGTGAAAGAGTTCCATATGAAATAAGCTATTATGACAAGATGATATTAATATTATTTATTCTTGCCTATGTGACTACTACCTGAACCCTTTAAACAGAAATCTTGGTTCTTTTCAAAGACTGACTTGAGCAAGCAAGTCAATCAAATATATATTGAAAACTTATTAAATTTAAGACTCAGTATGAAGTATTTTGAGCAGTATAAAAATGAATCATGGGTATTTCTAGTACTTCAAGGGTGTTTAATTTAATTGCAGGCACTTTGGCTCCAATGAGCAATTGATAATACAATCTTATTTCTCAAGATTTCACTCCAAAATAATCAATACTATTGAGAGACATAGTACCCATAGTCTGCTTACATGAAGCCAAAGTTCTTAAAACCCCCCAAATTTTAGGGACACCTAAATGGTAATTTGAGAAATTGCTTGGGGCTGCATGTGGAAACTAAGAAATTCTTGGAGCTATGTCTTAGGAGCTACTACACTTCCTTTACCTGAAGAGCTCACCAGTTTCTCCTGCTAAAATCCCAGAAAGAATCCCTTTGACTCTGTCAAGGGAAGGAAAGTGTTAGTATAATAAAATGAGAGGCTTAGCCACATTAAAGGTTAAATGCTTTTACTGGAGCATAATTTTGAAATTTTATCTCAGCTAGAGAAAGGTAATTTTCCTTACTTCAGCCACCTCAATCCTTCCTCAATCAAGAAAGAAAGATATTAAGACATAAAAATGATAGTCAATGGGGAGGGAGGTAAAAGGGAAGGGCCAGGGTTTTTACAGAAATAAATTTGGAATGTACATATAGGGAAAGAATAAAGGGGGAAAGTTATACCACTGGAAAAGAAACAAATATCTCTAAAGGCCAGAGGATTAAGTTATAGGCCTACTAAAAGACTAAGACTTAATCAGAAGATTATAAAATGTTTTCTGTTCACCACACCCAACAAGGCTCCAGATTAATAGTGAATTACAGCTGAAAGACCTGTGAGATATACTCTCTCTGAGAATCAGTACACAGAAAGCCTCAAATCTTAGAGAGCAGGCAAAAACAAGGACCAAATTGGAATTTGAAACCATTGATATGAACTGGAGCAAACATTGAATACAACCCAACTTCTAGCCACATTAACCTAAATCCTCATGAAAAATGCCTATTTATATCTATATCGATGATCCAAAATAATAGGGCTGACTTTCAACAGAACTTTTCAAGATATGCCATAAGATATAAATACATATACTGTATTCATACATACAAATATACATACATACAGATCAATCTGAAAAAGACAAAGTCATCACCAAAATTCAATGTAGATATGGCTCAGATTTTGAAACTATCAGGTAGGGAACTTAAAATTACAATGATTAGTATGTTAAGGGCTCTGAAGAAAATGTTAGACAATATTTTAAAACATGGGTAATATAAACAGAGAAATGAAAACTTATAAAACAAAATCAAAAGGAAATGATAAAAATAAGAAACACAGTAACAGAAATAAACAATGCCTTCAAGGGGATCATCAGTAATCTCAGGTTAGCTTAAGAAAAACCCCTTAATTTTGACAATAGGTCAATGAAAACTTACCAAACTAAAATCCTATATAATAAAGATGTAATATGCAAATTGACCATCACACCTTCACATCACAAGATGGCTGCCCCCATGTCATCACAAAACAGAGAAAGGGAAGAAAACAAACCCCCAAAAATGAGCAAACACAATAAGTAAAAAGCAATTATAAAGATGGTAAATAGCAATGGTAGATTATTGCTATATCTATATCAATGACACAATTCGTAGATTGTCTAAATACTGGAATTACAAAACAGATTTTCAGAGAAGAGAAAAAACAATACCATTGTTAAAGACTGTGTCAGGGTAACTGCTTTTACTTCTTGTCCATTTCAATAATTTGAAATACATGTGTTCTTGGATACATCTCCAAAATTAATCACATATTTTAAAGTCCTGTTACTTACATAATGACCAACTGTGAATATTGTGTTGTCAGTTAGCCTGTGCAATTTGCACACTAACTGATTGAGATTATAACATCTGCAAAGGTGATACATATTCTCTGTACTATTGGTTATTTAATAAAATTGCTGAAATTTAACAACCTCAAAGGTTGTTTTTTTATCAATATTTTTTGTTCATGTATAGACATTCTGTATTAGAAATAAACCAAAGTGTACTATAATCCAGTCCATATTGTTGTTCTTGGCCACAAGGTTACGAAGGAGTTTTGATCAAATAACTCAAGGAAACCTAAGAAAGTTGTGCTACTGCTGCTGCCCACCTCCTGACATACCAGGCTAGTAATTATGGAATGCTGTGAAATGGGAATAAGTTGTTTTTAATTAAACAATGCTGGATTTTTGAGGCCTTTTATCATTTTGGGCCCCTTTGTTTAAATCTTAACTCTAGTCCTCCTAGCATGACCATGATCTGAGAGAGGCTGATGTACATAAAACTCAGAATTCTGTAATTCAGGTTCAGTGGTATGGTCTCTCTTCCTACCCTATCCTAAGAGCCTTGGCTTACACATCTCTATTACTTCATTTTTCACTTCATTTGAAATTGATTTAATGTCATGTTATTTGAGCATGTTCATTTTATGCATGAGATTTATCTTTAAGTATCTGGGATAATTTAGTTGGTATACTAGTTGGAGGATATTACCTCATTAAAGTGATTTCCTACACAATGGGAAAACTTGTATCTTAGTAATTTATACATAAGTAGTTGCCTTCTGAAAAAGAGGGCAACTACTTTGCAGTTTAGGTCCACCTTTCACTCTATAATACAGTATCCTATTTATCTGAAGAGAAAGCAAAAATTAATGAGAAATTATTAAAGAATGATTGTGGTAAAATACATTAATCATTATATTATCATGCTTTGTTGATACTCATTTTCATTTTTTATAAAATTTGGAGACATGAGTATAATTTTAAAATGTTCAGCCAAAATTAAGCTTTTAAATATTAAATACTATTTTAATTCTACAAGTACATCTTATTATGTCTGCTATATTCCTGCTCTACATATTTATTTACTTTCCAAAAAAATTATTCATAATGAATTAGCTTTTTAGTAGATATTGACATAGATAAAATGGTATGTTTCTTAATTGCAACACTAACAACACACATTTATTATAAATATTCTGAGTTAATTTGAATTTTGGAAATTTAATAAAAACATATTTAATTAATATGCTTCATCATAACAGCAGAGTAATTTGAGACAATGAACCCATAAGCTAAGAAATCTGACATATATTACAATGAACATTCATTTAGATGAGAGCAATATTGAAACAGTCACATATAATGAGATCAGCCACTACTGTAGCATTTTCTTAGTTAATGAAATCATCCAGAGTTGGAAAAAATTTTATAATATATTTATGGAACAGTCAGAAGAGAAAAACAATAAAGCAAGTTTCTTAAAAGCATGAATAACAGGATTATGTTAATATTAAAATATTAGCTATTCACTTGAAATCATTTATAAAACAGTAAATAACAGAAATATTGAGCAATAATGCTCCTTGATATTACAGAATTTTCTCATTTATTAAAAAGAAAAAACAATAAATTAATCTAAATGTCTCTGAAAATTGAAAGTGTTATCTTCATATTTCTTTAGAAAATGGACATAATATTTATGTTATATATTTCATAATTTTAAGTAGAAATTGTGCAAATTTTAATATTATCAATTATTTTAATTGCAATGAATAACCAACTAACCACTTAGAGCAGGAATGCATCTGTTCTGAGAAGCTAGAGGTAAGTAGAAGTTAAATATAGTTTATAAATAAAAAAATAGATTTAATTTTTTTAGACACAGTAACTTGATTGGCTTAAATGTTCTTGGCTATTGAATATTCAAATATATGAAAAAGTGAGTATTTATTTTGTTAAGTAGAAATCTGTGCTTCCTAAATGAGAAATATTATTTCAATTCATTTAGTAAACTAAAGATATACTCTAGAGAAAGAATAACAAAATTTGACCCTTTTTTGATGGATGGTGACTTTTTAAAAATGCCAGATCTAAAACAAATTACTACGTCAGGAATAGGATTTGGGATACTTCTCTGATCTCTAAAAAAACATGAATGCCGACATAGTTTACAATGATTTTTTTCCTCTATAATTTTATTTTAACTCCATTTTTATGTAATGCGTTGATTCTGTGGTTGCCACGTGAAAACCCTACCACAAGGAGAATGATTTAGAGCCCCTACATTGATTGTGTGGCATTTTAGTGTTAGACTACTTTTGTGTCCAATCTAAAAACACTGCATTTGATGCCATTAATAGAATAGGGCATTTTTTAATGTCTCAGTGATAATTACATGTCGTCTTTATACTTATGCTTCTCTAGTAAAACAGTACCTCACAGCCATTAACAGTAGCTACAGTCAATAGTAGGGACTCTTCATACCCCATCACTGAATATATCAGGCACAATTACTTTGCCAGCACAAATATAATTATATCCCTTTTCTTCTGTCACAACTTATTCTTTGAAAGACCATTTAAGAGAATAAATAGTTGTGGAAACTAGGGTCCTTACACATTAAATAAGTTGAAGTACTCTATTATACAGCAAACTAGAAAACATGTCTCATGATTACTTTAATGTTGAAATTTCAGAATAAAGCAAAAATATTTTTAAAATAGTAAATATTTCACTATGTCACAAAACATTTACATGATCTAGTATTAGCTGCATTACACTGACCCGTTATATCTTAGTTATCATGTAGGAAATTCTCCCAGTCCAAATACCATCTGCACACAATTTTTTTCTGAATTCCTTTTGTGAGGACATCTAATATATAAAAGCTTAAGTGACCTTTACAACTGGACGACTGGTCGGTAGCTAGGATGCACACTAACCACCAGGGGATAGATGCTGGTGGTCAATGTGTTCCCATAGCCAACCTCCCACAGTCCCTCTCCCCCCAAATCTCCCAACTGGCTACAATTGGCCCTGATCACCAGCCAGGCCAAGGGACCTCACTCATGCATAAATTCATGCACTGAGCCTCTGGTTTCTAAGTAAATCTCAATGTATGTATCTTATGTGGGTCACAGGGACTCAGGTTAGCAAACTGCTGATTCTGTTTATTTTAAATTGTGTCATATAAAAAATGGTGTGTGTAATGAAGATTTAAGTGGCATATGAAATGTATATGCCACTCTAAGGACATCACTGAGGCCTCCTACTTGGTGCTTTTATCCACGATTGCACATGCAACATTCAATTTCTTCAGTAGAAATATGGACCTAATGAAATCCTTGGACTGGATGGACAGCATCATCCATCTTAATAGATGAGTAATTCTACTTGCTCATTCCATCTCCATACTCGCAGAGCATCTCATAATAATTATGATCAAGTCTC
The DNA here is from genome assembly GCA_027563665.1 of Antrozous pallidus. Taxonomy (NCBI): domain Eukaryota; kingdom Metazoa; phylum Chordata; class Mammalia; order Chiroptera; family Vespertilionidae; genus Antrozous; species Antrozous pallidus. Next base: position 65,260,044 of record CM050519.1, on the reverse strand, counting down.
AAGACTTTGTCTTCAAGCACATTAGAGAACCAGGAGATGGCTCAATCAACAATTTGAATCTAAAGGGGGCTTTTTTCCTTCTTTTTGAGCAAAAGTATTCTTGCTCTCTGATTCTGTTCATCCAGGGATCAAAACTCTGATTTGCTTGCTTCCTTAATATTTATGCTCTCATGAGTTTCCCACTTGAAAGAATGCAACAGAAATAGCAAACTTCTTGGTGAATGATATTTTTTCCCAACTATCTGAAAAAAAGTTGCTTTTGCTTTGGGCTTTATTTATAGACTAAAGGCCCAATGCATGAAATTCATGCAAGAGTAGGCCTTCCTTCCCCTGGCTGCCTGCACCAGCTTTCCTCCAGCAGCTGGCACCTGTACCCTGTGCTTCTCTCGCAGCCCCAGCTTCATCCAGGAGAATGTCTGGCATAATTAGAATATTACTCTTTTGTTATTATAGGTGAGTTCTAGAGAATTCTCTCTCTCTTTCTCTAGGTGTGCATGTATATTTGTATGTGCATATGTAAAGTATAAATGCATATATTAAAAGCATTGACCTTTTTCTTATGTTACCTACTAATGAACATGTATAAACATGAAAACTAGCTTCAGAGGAATATGTAGCAAAAATTGCATTAGCTATTTCCAATGTGATCAAATAAAATATCTGGGGAGATATATCTGGGGAAAGACATACAATTTATACAATTGTGCTAGATCATAAAAGAAGGACTATACACCAGCATCTACACTAATAAAAGAGAAACATGTAAATTGACTGTCACACCACTATGCTCACCAGCCAATAAGGAGTGAGAATGCAAATTGACCCAACAAAGATGGCAGAGGTCATGGAGCTGGAGCAAGTAGGAGGCTTGGGTTGCCCCTAGCAATGAAGGGAGCCAAGCTTCCCACCCACCCTGGCTGCTTCTGAAGAAGAGACTGGGAGCTGGGATCACCGGAACACATGGCCAGACAGAAAAACGGCCTTCAGGCCTTTATCCAGGCTGGCCATATCCCCAAGGGGTGAGGGTCCCTGATAGGGGGCTTGGCCAGCCTTAAAAAAGGTATTGGCCCCTCACCCAGGCTGGCCAGGCACCCCAGTGGGGACCCCCACCCTAGAGGGTGTGGCCAGCCTAAAAATGGCCCTCAGCCTTTCATCCAGGCTGGCCTGGCACCCCAGCAAGATCCCCTTACCCTGAAAACGGCCCTGGGTGAGGGCATCCAGGCTGGCCATGCCCCTATGGATTAAGAGTCCCCACTGGCGAGGGGTGCCAGTCTGCAAACAGCCCTCAGCCTCTCACCCAGGCTGGCCACACCCCCAGCAGGGACCCTCACTGCCTGGGAGCATGGCTGGCCTACAAAACACCACAGACCTCTTGCCCATGCAGGTCAGGCACCCCAGCAGAAACCCCCTCCCTGAAGGGGGTGTGGCCAGCTTGAAAACAGCCCTCAGCCCCTCACCCAGGCTGGGCACATCCCCCTCACCACCACAGATCTTTTGCCCAGGCCGCTCTACACCCTAAGGGAACCCCCACCCTGATCCAGGACACCCCTCAGAGCAAACCAGCCAGCCCCTACCCATGCACCAGGCCTTTCTTTATCTATTCTAACAAATATGCTAATTAGACTGGGAGACCTTCCAGGAGACCTTCAGGATGTTCTTCTGGACATAGCCATTGTGGTGCGGCCAAGATAGAAGCAGTTAGAGACCAAGAGGGGAGGGCAGTTGTGGGTGATCAGGCCAAAATGGGATGGCAGTTGTGGGTGATTAGGCTGGTTGGGAGGGTGGGTTGAGGGTGAGCAGACCAACAGGGGGGCCAGTTGGGGGTGAGCAGGCCATCAATGGGGGTCAGTTGGCTGTGATCAGGAAGCAGTGGGGAACAGTTGGGGGTGAGCAGGTCAGTGGGGAGGTCAGTTGGGAACGAGCAGGCTGACAGGCAGAGTGGTTAGGGGTAATCAGGCAGGCAGGCAGGCGAGCAGTTTTGGAGCCAGCAGTCCCGAATTGTAAGAGGAATGGCCAACTACTGGTTTAGACCCAATCTCTGTAAAATAGCAGTATGACATCCTTTGAGGGGTTCCACATTGGAGAGGGTGCATGCTGGGCTGAAAGATACCCCCTCCCATGCACAAATTTCATGCACCAGGCCACTAGTTATAAATATGAAAGAAAACAGCACAGAGTTCTGGGTGTCTGAGTTAATCATAGACTCAGTGGAGAAATATTAGTGGGACTATGATGCTAAAAGAGGTTACAATTGTCTGGACTGAAATGCTTTGTAAAAGAAAGCATGAAGCTCTCATTTCTTAGAAATGTAAGATTAAAGACGGGAAAGTGGTAAGATATTTCATACAAGGAAATTAAAAAATAGGTGAGATTTTTAGAGCAGTAAAGGAATTAATGTGCTTAAGAAGGGAAAGAGCAGATACTGGGGGAAATGTTTATTATGTTAGATGATAATTATTGACTCCACCATGTACCGTTGTTTACAGATAACAGATAAATTAATATACAATAAAAACATTCTTATAATGAAAGTACCAAATGTACATGTTTATTTTGTTTTTTAGTGCCAAATATTAAGCTTCCTTATAGCCAAATATGACATATAGAAGACAGCAATAACAATCATGTAAGTAGCTGAGACCGGTTTGGCTCAGTGGATAGAGCGTCGGACTGCGGACTGAAGGGTCCCGGGTTTGATTCCGGTCAAGGGCATGTACCTTGGCTGCGGGCACATCCCCAGTAGGGGGCATGCAAGAGGTGGGTGATCGATGTTTCTCTCTCATCGATGTTTCTGACTTTCTATCCCTCTTCCTTCCACTCTGTAAAAAATCAATAAAATATATTTTTTAAGAAAGCAATCATGTAAGTATTTTTCATTTGAAATACTATATCCTATTTGACCACACTCATTTAAACCCAAGGCTCTAATGACTATAAAGAAAATTCTCCTGCTGAAACCAGTTTGGCTCAGTGGACAGAGCATCGGCCCATGGACTGAAAGTTCCCAGGTTCAATTCTGGTAAAGGGCATATAACTTGGTTGTGGGCACATCCCTAGTAGGGGGTGTGCAAGAGGCAGCTGATCGATGTTTCTCTTTCATCAATGTTTCTAACTTTCTATCCCTCTCCTGTCCCCTCTGTAAAAAATCAATAAAAATATTTTTTTCATTTTTTTTAAATTTAATATATTTTCATTGATTTTTTGCAGTATAACTTATATTTAATAGTAGTGGATGTTTTCCTTTCCCCCGCCCCATTATCCTCCCCCCAGCCTCCCCTACCCCCAGCACATGTCCCCACCCACACCCCTCCCCGCCCCGGTGTCTTTCATTCATTGGTTATGCTCATATGCATGCACATAAGTCCTTCAGTTGATCTCCCCCAGCATCCACCTCCCATCCACCCAAGCCTTCCCCCTGTAGCCCAAAAACCTGTTCAATGCCTCCCTGCCTCTATATCAATCACTCTCCCCTGTTTTTTTTCTACAAAAATATCTTGCCTCTGCATACTAGAAATAAATGTATAAGAACAAAAAATGTTTGAGTGTCAGTTTCAATGTCCAACTGTTCTGAGTCCCAGTTTCAGTGTCAAATAGTTCTTTATGTGTACATGTCAGCAATGGTATCCAGATGGTGGACACATGGTGCAATGCAAGATCCATCCTCTCTGGTATGGTCCTGGGCTGCCTGCAGCCATGCACAGCTGCCAACTGCTAGCATGGCAAGGTGTCGTCAGTATCCCCCATCTCTGGACCATCCTCATGACTGGAACAGATCCGTCAGTTCCTCACAGTCGCAGGAACCCACATGGTCTTGGAGTTGTTCTCTGAAAACACACAAACACATTCTCCACCAAGAGGTAACAAAGGGATCCTCACTGCAAAATAGACATGGGATTCTTTTTAATTTTTGCCTAAATGATTTTCCTTTGGCTTATTTTGACACCATGTGTGTTTTTTAAAAAAAGAAAATTCTCATATGTTCAGAAGGCATGTGATTTCCAGTCCGTAATCAATACAATTTTCACACCAATACTTACAATCTTATCTAATAAAAGAGTAATATGTAAATTGACTATATCTCTGCTATCCCAACAAGCCATGCTCACCAGCCAGGACCACCAGCCAATCAGGAGTGAATATGCAAATAAACCCAACCAAGTTGGCTATGGCCAAAGAGAGTAGGAGGGAGGCTTTGGTTTTCCTGGCAATGGAGGAAGCCAAGCTTTCCGCCTTCCCTTACTGTATCAGGCCTACACTCAATGCTACAAAGTTTCAATTATAGAAGATAAATAAAAATGGCATTAGCCACAAAGCTGGAGAGAGCAGGAGGCATGAGTTGCTCCTGGAGATGGAGCAACTTCCCTGGCCTGCTTAGGCTTGTGTTTAAGGCTACAAAGTTTTGATTATAGAATATAAATAAAACCTAATGGAAATGGATGCCACCACAGAGAAAGCAGAAAGCGTGGCTCCACTCCAGGCTACAAAGTTTCAATTGTAGATGATAAATAAATCTCAGATACCAGGGACTCTGCTTGGGTCACTGGGGGGGAGAGGGGGGATTGGCAGGCCTCCAAAGCACTACAGGCTGCTTACCCAGGTGGACTCACGCCCCAAGGGAACCCCCACCCTGATCAAGGACACCATTCAGGGCAAACCAGCCAGGCCCCACCTGTGTACCAGGCCTCTATCCTATCTAATAAAAGAGTAATATGCAAATTGACCATCTCTCCAAAACACAGGATGGCTGTCCCCGTATGGTCAAGATCTTGCCCCAATGTGGACACAAGATGGCCACCACAAGATGGCCAACAAGGGAGGGCAGTTAGGGACAAACAGGTTGGCAGGGGAGCAATTAGGCATCAAGCTGGTAGGGGAGTGGTTAGGGGGTGATCAGGCTGGCAAGCAGAAGTGGTAAGGGAGGCAGGCAGGTGAGCAGTTGGAAGCCAGCAGTCCTGGATTGGGAGAGGGATGTCCAACTGCCCTTTTATGCCCAATCCTTCCAGTATATCAATCAAGGGGTCTCAGGTTGGAGAAGGTGCAGGCTGGATTGAGGAACACTCTCCCCTCCCTGTGCATGAATTTCATGCACCGGGCCTCTAGTATATATATAATTTCTGATTAAAAAGAATTAAGCTGAGTTGTAGTCATGTAACATTCCTTTGTACATTTACAACCAGGATTGATTTTGTATTAAGTTTAACATTATAAAAGCTGTACTTTAATAATTATCTTCTAAATTAAATTAAAGCAAAATATAGGGGAAATATTTTCCTAGTTTTAACTATATATTAACAATTCATTTTAAGAGAAGCAAATCTAATTTGGGGATTTATAGCAAAATCTGAAGTAAAGAAAAAATAAAATTTCTTGATTTAATGAGAATTTTAGTGAGTACAAATCCCATAGCTTGATGTTGTAAAATTAGATTTTTGCAGAATAATTTTAGCTTTACTTCTACTTTTTAAAGGCACATCCAACTAATTGATAATATGAATGAACAAAGCAAAAAATGAATATTTACAAATAACTTATGAACAATTTATTCAATTTAACTATTATAACATATAACTTAAGAAAAATGAATTGTTCTTATCTAGTGTGTACTTATAAACTCACATATAAGAGAATTTCATATGGAAACTTATACATTCTTTGTTTAAAAAAATTCTCACATCTCCTGAATTTGGGCTACTATATAACTCTATACCTTTTAATCTTAGTTTACTTTTTAACATGCAATTGATGAGTGCCTATATATGTCACTCTAAATTAGTTTTATTTATAAGATCTCCTTGTTTAAAGTATTTCAAAAGCCACAAATAATAGTTTTCTATCTTGTCCAAAATTCAATGATCATATTGAATTCGCCAAAAATTGTCAAGAGTTATAAATATCATTTTTGTATATATTTATCTGGAAAGTTTTTAAATGTCAAAACATTTTACATGTTTTGTTTTAAATATTTTAATTGTGTTAGTGTTATATGACAAGCAGAAACATGCCAATCTACTGACGAGCTAGTGGTAAATTGGCAGATAAAGTTTGCATAAGCACAAGATAATGTTTGATTTAAAACTTACAATACTCTTAAAATACAATGTAAACATTTTGTGTATGCGATAGGCCACATATTTACTAAAAATTCATCATCAATTTAGTACTTACTCACATTCAATAAAGTTAACTTAAAACATTCATATAGTTCATCGGTTTCGAAAAGTAGTCAATTGTATTAATTTGAGCTCTTAACGTTATTTATTTTAATTGCAATCTATTAAATTGCATTATTAAGATATGTTGTCCAATTACCTTCAAAGACCTTTTGTGTACAGTTTGGCTTCCTTCCTCTCTATTATCAACCCATCTCATGCCTATAGGTTTTGTTTCACTGTAGTTGTACAGGTCTCTACTATTTCTTAAATGTATCATTTTTGTTTCCATTGCTGTACTAAAGTCTATGAATATCTCATGCTATAAATTGCATTCCAGTTTCTATTGACCAATTCATGTCATACATTCTTGTGATACATAGTTCTCAGTTCCAAGAATACTTCCTTAGGTCCTACATGTGTAATTTGTGCTTTTCTATGCTTTTGTCTTCCTCCTCTCACCTTCATTCTTGTTATTACTCTGTTATCTATGGAGTAGCATGAAGAATATTGATGAGATTTCGAATCTTACCTTCTTGTCTTAGAGCATTTACCATATGATGCTGAGCATGTGCTTTGATATCTGTCAAATTCAATTGTCTCACATATAAGATAAATATGCTAAAGAAGATCACCTTGAAGTCTCTGGCCTGCACCCAAAATCCATAATTCCAAGCAGTTTTTGGATTCTCAAAAGTAAGTCTATTCTGTTCTGGTTTTTGTTTTTTTCTATTGTTCCCAATGTGTCTAGTCCATATAATAAACATAGTTTCAATGAAATGATTCCTTGTGGAATGAATTGATTGCATCAAGAATCTTTCTAAAAATGACTCAGTCTAGCAGAACCAGTGTTGAGTGCATTTGTTTACTAAATGTCTCAGTGTCACAGAAATGCTATAGCCCTTTCATCTCTAAAATGTTCAAGGGAGATCAGGAGCCAGGTCCTTACACACCTGAAAAGTGCAGTTTTGTTAAAATGCAAGCCCAGGTCCCTATTTCCACCACCAGTGTAGTGTCTGCTTTGAGAACCCAATGGCCAGAAAACTCACTTCACACTTTTAAAAAAAAAAAATAGTATTTTCTACAGCAGATGAAAAACTGAACATCAAATATGAACAATAACAACAACAACAAAAAACACCTTTCAGCCCATCATTCAATGCTAACTAGACTCACTAGAAAATAAATAAGCAAAGCCGAGACCGGTTTGGCTCAGTGGATAGAGCGTCGGACTGCGGACTGAAGGGTCCCGGGTTCGATTCCGGCAAAGGCATGTACCTTGGCTGCGGGCACATCCCCAGTAGGGAGCGTGCAAGAGGCAGCTGATCGATGTCTCTCTCTCATCGATGTTTCTGACTTTCTATCCTTCTCCCTTCTGCTCTGTAAAAAATCAATAAAATATATTTAAAAAAAAGAAAATAAATAAGCAAATAAATAAATAAACAAATAAAGGGGGAAAAAGCTTTAAAAATAAATTACTCTTCAATTCTAGGTTTTATGCTTGTCAATTACATTTTCTCTTTAAAACATACCAAGTGAGGTGGCAAATGTCAACATAATTAACCAAATGGAAACAACAAGGAAAACTCACAAAATCAAAAATGACCTCTCATTTCCATGCCTTCCACTCTGTCATCCTCCAGTTTATTTAATTTTTCTCCCTAGCTTAAATCCAGAAAATCCCTGGGACTTTGGTCAATGCTATATGGATAAGTTCTTTGTGGCATGAGTGAGTTGCATCATTTCTAAGCAATCTTCCATTACCCATGCCTCATGCTTGCAGGACAGTTGAAGATAGATGGGACTGTCAGGTTACAGTAAGGTACACATTAATCCATGCTCCCACTGCAATGACAGTTAACTTTCCTTGATGGGAGGCTCGAAAGAACAGTGATGTAAGTATATATGCTCCCCAGCTTTTCTCGTTTTTTACATTTCTTGCTAACTTCCTTTGAAATGATGAGAGAAACTTGCTAAATACGTATTTCAGAGTGGAACATGCTCTATTCCAATGTTATTTCATTCAATGACATTTCCTTAGGCTTCAGCTTTATTTTAATTCTAATAAATATTCCAATTGAATCATTTTCATATACCTAGACTGGGATTTCTCCCCTACCCACTTGATTCCAATGAGTTTCAACCAATAAGTCACAGAAAAACATTAAAGGCAAATGGACTTATTTTATTTTACTGTTTATTATATAATTTGTTGTTCTGTTCTGTCTTTAATTGTATTTATATAAATTCTAATGTGAAGTTAAATGCCATGGTTTTAGTTAAATCATATGCTATAGATCATTTTACAGTGGTGATATTGATTTACTTTAATTTTTTCCTTTTGTTACATCAAACTCTATTTTTCTAAGATTGTTACTATGTTGAAATAGACTATTGCCTAAAGCAGAAAACAATTTGCAAATTTTATAACCATGTTGACACTCATTCCTATATAAAAGTCCAGCTATGTATATTTAATACATTAATCATAATAATAAGTAAAGATTGAGCATGTCTATGTTATAAAACTTAAAAATAAATTTCAGTAAAAAGACATTGGCAAAGCAAAGCTGTTTATTTAAACCAGCAACGAGTTTTGGAACTAGGCCTACACACTGGGAATATTTGATTGATTCTTTTTTTACTCTTTTTTTTTTTTAACTCTTTCAGGCATTAGCTCATTTTGCTATTTATGACATAGAAATGCAACCCTAAATAGAGACTGGTTTACGTCACCCCAATCACTGTGGCCCAAAAGGTGAAATCAGCTGATGGTCCAGTCCCAGTGAATATAACCTTTGTTAGGTTTGGAAAGCCTAGTCAACTGCACTTAAAGAAACAGATCAAATAGGATCCTATCTAATAAAAAAGAAACATGCAAATTGACTGACCTTCACTATGCTACCAGCCAATAGGAGCAATATGCAAATTAACCCCAAACCAAGATGGCAGGGCGGGACCCCTTGACCCCAGGCTGGCCATGGCGGTGCTGGAGTGGCAGGGATCCCCATCCCAGCCCCAGACCCAGCAGGGGATCCGGGCCCCACAGCCCTAAGCCTGGCCAAGGCAGCACTGGCGACCACGGGGGTGGCAATTTTTATATATGAAGATGTTTATTCAAATGTGTATAGACTCTTGTTCTTTTTTTTACTTTCTGGCTATTATGAATAAAGTCCCTATGAACATGTATTCTTACTAATAAAGGCCTAAGTGGTGGTCATGCTGTGATGCCCTCACACCCTCACAAGATGGCTGTGCACACAGAAGGCACATGCTGGTGTCAGAGCTTGGCTCGATGCTGTGTGCATAACATGGAGCCTGCCTGGTAGGCCCACCACTTCCTGGCTATGTAGAGCTGGGAGGAGGTGGGTCTCCCAGCTCTAAGAGCAGGGATCTTGTAAAGCCTGCCTGGGGATTCCTCGGCTTTACAAGCAGGGCCTGCCTGGGTGTCCAGCATGACCTGCCTGAGAGTCCCCTGGCTCTATATGGCAAGGCCTGTGTAGGTGTCCCTCAGCTCCACATGACAAGACCTGCCCGGGGGAGGAGGGTCCCTCAGCTCTGCATGGCAAGGCTTGCCTGGGGGTCCTAGGTGTCCTGCCTCCCAGATCCATATAGTGGAGAGGCAGCATCCTCGGCTCCGGCCTACCTCTCTGGGGCAATTCATCAAGGAGTCCCAGAGGGATGGGCGGGGCCTGCCTCTTTGGGGAGATCAATCACGGGGCTCCTGCATTGTGTCAGGGCACAGGCCGGGCTGGACGACCCATCCCCCCACCGAGTGTACAAATTTTGTGCACCGGGCCTCTAGTTATTATATAATGGAGGAGCTGTTGATATCTGTAGTGGATTGAATAATATTCCACCAGCCTCCATTTCCTCAACAAAAAATGCATTCACACCTCCAAACCTATCAATATAAACTTTCTTTAGACATGGGTCTTGCGATGTAATTAAGTTAAGAATTATGAGATAAAATCATCCTGGATTATTTAGGTGGACCTTAAATCCAATGTCAAGCACCTTTATCAAAGAAAAAGACACATTCCACAATAGTTTTAATATTTATTTAAGTCTCTTTTCACATATGACTTTTGCAAACATAAAGATAGAGGAATAAATTGGGAAAATAACATTGTGTTACCAATACCCAGAAACCACCATCACTTAAACTTACTTACTTAGTATTAGAATGTAGTATATATTTGCTTCTCCTTTTCTCCTGAACATGGAGGATCAAGCATCCTATCTTTTCTAGCAATATTTATATTCCAGTTTTCTTTTTAATTCTATTTTATACTTCCATTCATGAATCTCTCTCCACTGGCTTAGGATATGAAATTAAGATTTTCAGTTCAATAAAACATATGACTATAGGGTCCTCTGTTTTCATGGTTTGCTCATTAGCTGCAGAAATGTCCTATAATTCTATCTGCAACCTTCTCTTATATTATTGGTATATTTTTTTTGAGACTTAATTTTCAATTTGTAGTTACAGGGAAAATTGTTATAGGTATGTTTATTATGATCACTACTAGAGGCCCGGTGCACAAATTTGTGCCTGGGTCGGGACCCTTGACCTGGCTGGTGATCAGTGTGATCAGGGCTGGACAGTGTGGGAAAGGATCGTGGGAGGTTAGCCAGCCGGTCCCCACCCCATCAGGACCAATCAGAGCTGGGTGGTTGGGAGAGGAACTCTGAGAGGTTGGCTGGCCAGGCAGAGGGACTGAAAAGGTTGGCCAGATGCCCAATCCTTCCCTCCCCGATCAGGACTGATGAGGGGGGCTGGCTGGAAGAGTGACTCCAGGGGAATGTTTGCTATGGGAGCACACTGATCACCAGGGAGCAGCTCCTGCATTGAGCATCTGCCCCTGGTGGTCAGTGCGCATCGTGGGGTCTAGTAATTTGGTCGTAACAGTCACTTAAGCACTTGTGTATATATAGAATAGGGGCCCAGTGCATGAAATTCATGCACAGGTAGCATCTCTAGGCCTGGCCAGAGATCAGGGCCCATCAGGGCCTTCCAGCTGCTGGCTGGACCTTCCTTCATTCAGCACTGAACTCTGGTGATCAGAGCATGTCATAGCAAGCGATAGAACTCCTGGTCTCCTGGTCGAACTCCCATAGGGACACTTTGCATATTCATCTTTTATACATACAGATTGTTTAGAGAACTATTTCTCAATAGCAGTATTAAATCTTTTTAAAAATAAGATAATATTTTGTGGTCCAAAAATGGCCCATGCATTGCTAATACTACATATGTACAGCATTCCTCTATTATTTTGACAGCTAACAAAGCTCTTAGACATTTCCAAGTGCCTTCTAGGGACATGGCACTACTCCAGGTGAGAATTCCTAACATGAATTAAAATGCATTTAGGTCTACCAATGTGGTTTCCTCATATTCTGACTTCTGTTGCCCTGACATTCCCTCTTTGTGTCTAGGATCATTTTTTTTTTTTCTTTTTTACAGACTAAGCTAGCAGTTTTTCAAGTGAATGGTAAATTTCCTCACTCTCTAATTTTCATCCATGTCTCAATTTCGCTCTCACTCTTTAGTAAGCATAAGTTGACCTTGAATGTGTATTTTTCCCTCAGCCATTTTAATGCATTGCTCCTGTCTTCATAAATCCTTTATTGTCAATGACAAATCTGATACCAACTGATTCTTGTTTCTTTGCAATTAACCTGTATCTTCCTTCCCATGGTTTTTTATAATTTTCTATTAATTTCCTTACAGCTTAGAATTTTACTATTGTGTGTATATGTGTGGATTTATTTTTATTTATTCTACAAAGCACTTAGTGGAGTTTTTAACCTAAATGATGATGTTCTGAGCACCATTTCTTGCATAGGCTCCTTTTGAAACATCTTTTAGAAAAATGGTGGATCTTGTGGTTCTGTCCTTTATAGCTGAAGTTTACTTTCATAATTTTTATAGACATACTAGAGGCCCAGTGCATGGGATTCACACACTGGTGGGGGGGGGGCTTGACCTTCAGAGAACCTGGTTGATGCCGGGCTCACGAACAATAGCCCTGAGAGGCAGCTGAGTAGGCCTCAGTCCTGTGGTAGCCAGAAGCTGAACCTGTCTCCCAGCCTCAGGGTCAGCTCTGTGAGCCCAGTGGTGGCGCTGCACAGCCTGTGGGCATCCAGAGGAGGCAGCAGGGAGTGAAAGGAGGAGTCTGGGGCAAAGAGGCAATGATCACAGCCCAGATTCCTGCTCTTTGGCCCAGGGCTCACAGTGGGAACAGCCAATCATCCCAGTCAGCCAAGCAGTGCTCCCGCTATGGCAGCATACTGACCACCAGGAGGCAGCTCCTGTGTTGAGCATCTGTCCCATGGTGTTCAGTGTGCATCACAGGGACTGGTCAACCAGTCATTCTGGTCATCTACTGTTTGGCCACTGGGCTTTTATTATTTAGGATTATTTGTTGTATTATGAATATTTTATTTGTTCAATATACTATTCAATGCTCTTTATTTGTGTGTCCAGTCTGCTATATAACACATTTTAAAATTTTTATTTCAAAATGTACACATGCACTAAAGTTTTTCTTTATTTTGTATTTGTTTTTGAAATATCTGCATGTCCCTGAATTACAATATTTATTTTTTGCATTCCCTTTTAACTCACTGTTAATAGGAAAATATTCTTTTAAAATCCATTTTATTTTAATACACGATTTATTTTTCATTGGGAAACATTATCTCCTTTATTATTTGTCTCCAAGAAGGTTGACCATCCTCAAACTTTGTGATTTTTCCCCAAGTATCTTAGAAATTCATCGCTATCTTGTAGGCACAATATCCTCAACATTCATGTATACATTTATGAAAAGGATTCTTCTTTGGTCCAAATATGTTTCATATCATTAATTTATTCATCTCAAATACTTTCTAGATTTTCTTCGTTGACCCATTGGTTACTTTGGAGTGTATTGTTTAATTTCCACATACTTGTAAATTTCTGAAATATCCTTCTGATATTGATTTCTACTTTTATTTCACTGTACTCCAAGAACATATTTTGTGTGATCTAAACTGATTTGAAATACATTTAGATTAAAAATATCTCTCAATAAAAATATCTGTACTAATTGTTATAATCATGTTTAGAAAGTGGTTATATGCAGTCCATTAAAGAGCTATTTATTTTATGGAACCCCAGATGTGTCTATATTGTTCAATAGTTTAATGATAGGCTAAATACATTCTATAAAGTGAAGATAACTTACAAATTTGTATTTGATTTTACTATTCACTATTTTTACCAACCTACATCCAGAATATTAATGGGAATTATCTTTCATTAGCAACAAAATAAGAAAATTTAAAAGTTAAATTGTTAATTAACTTTGAATTAATTTAATTAATTTAAATGCCTTGTAGACTATCTGGAAATATTTATAGCATTAGCATCACATTTTATGACATTTTAATTGGCTTATTATGGCATCTATAAATCAAAAATCATTTCCTTCTTTTCTATCTCCCCAAATTTGTTGTTATTATTGTTGTTATTAGAAATAAAGTCAGTTTTTCAAGTGATGCAAAGGCTTGAAATGTGAGGAACACTATGTTTAAAATACTGAAGATGATATTTTGCAACACTTCCTATCAATGAGCATCAATCAGAAAGCATATTATTATGATTTTACAAATGTACACATGTGAGACAGGAGATTAATAACTAGCAGTGTGATTTATTCAAAGACAAAAATAAATTATTTCAGACAAAAATAAAATATTTCTTAAAAATATCTTTTACTTAACATTTCTGTGTCATCTACTTATGTTGTACTCACCACTAAACCCAGTGTTGTACAGATAAACACATCTTAGAAAATGTGTTATTTTATTTACTCTTACTGATACAGTTTTTAAATTTGTTATTGGCTATTCACTTTTTTTGGCAATAAAAGTAAATTTGACATATTTATAAATACCTAATTCAAGAGAAAAAAAACCTATTATAGGTACATACAAGTAAGATGAAGTTAATCCATTTGCACATCAATTTTAATTCTGGTAATATTATACTTAAAAGATTCCTTAACTCAGTTTTAATGTGAAACTCTATAATTGATAATCTATCATTTTTATTTAACTATATATGTTAATGCAGGTTATATATGTGGCCAATATTTTTCTCATACTATGAAATGTTAATAAATGTGAAATATTAATAAAATATGAAATAATAATGTTCTACAAATTTTTATTAAAAATGTGTTCATGCTGAAACCCATTTGGCTCATTGGATAGAGTGTTGGCCTGTGGACTGAAAGGTCCTAGGTTCGATTCCGGTCAAGAGTATGTACGTGGGCTGTGGACACATCTCCAATAGGGTGTGTGTAAGAGGCAGCTGATCGACGTTTCTCTCTCATCAATGTTTCTGACTTTCTATCTTTCTCCCTTACTGTCTGTAAAAAATCAATAAAATGTATTTTTTAAATAAATACATAAATAAATAAAAATGTGTTCACTGTTGCAGTCATCAAAATATAGACATTATTTGAGCTTTATTCAAAAATATACAATTATTCCTGTTACTTCAGGATATTAAAAATATAGGTTCATATACAAAAATTTCAAAATTATGAAAAATTATATATTATGGCTATAATGAGTTGCATATTATCCCTAAAGATTTCATATCATCTTAGAACATCAAAATGCAACCTTACGTGGAAAGAGTCTTTGCCGATGCAATTAGCACTAGATTGTGAAATGAAGCCATTCTATATTTAAAATGGGGCCAAATTCAATGACTGGTGCCCTTATAAAAATAGGAGAGGACACAAAGAGACATAGTAAAGAAGGAGATGTGAAAATGGCAGCAGAGATTGGAGTGAGCATCTACAAGCCAAGAACAGCTAAGGATTGACTGTAGTCACCTGTTGGGGGCAGCCCCAGGCAAGACACCTTGAACATTCTCTAAATCTTTGTGCTGGTTGAATTCAAGGGGCCTGGAAAAATCAGGTCTTGAAAAACATATTCACCAATGTTATCAGCTTGGCTTACTTTGCCTCAGGTGTCTGGGAGAGGGCCTTGATATGCAAATGCAGGCTTGCCCAGGAATGGGTGAATGAATAGGGCCTGGGCTCACTGAAACTCCTTTGATCCTAACGTTGGAGAAACCCCTTTGTATTGTGGAATATAAATAAACGCAGCTTCGTGGGCTCAGCGCGAGTGGCTGTTTCTCCATGAGAGGGAGAACAGAGCCTCACCTAGCCCCAGCTTTTTAATCCTACTTCTGTGTCTTCTCTTCTGTATTTCATTTTTCTTCATCCTCAGCTCCTCCACTCAGAAACTGAACCCAGTCTCTCTCCACGCTGGACGTGGGGGAGAGAGAGAGGAAAAAACACCCCGATAGTCACCAGAAGATAGGATACAGGTCTGGGACAGTTTCTCCCTTAAAAGTTTCAGAGAAAATAACCATGACAGCACCTGTATTTCAGACACCTGGGCTCTTGGAATATTTGACAATTAATCTGAGGCTTTTTAAAGTTACCTACTGTGTTGTAATTTTTTTTATGGCAGCATTAGGAAACTAATACAATTACATGTGCTATCAATATTATAGCACTTTTAAATTGCTTTTAAACAATTTTCTTTTCCTCATTAGTGCAATCCTAGGTGATTGTGTCATTGTCATTTTTTAAGAATAGTTTCCAAGTAGTATTTTGAATTGCAATTGGTCTTGTTAACAATGTAATCTTTATTTATAAGTTTAACTTAATATTGTCCCTGTACCACTGCTAACTGATATCAGAAACTACTGTCAATTAAGCAACAATTGAAGGCCAATGCTATCCCTAAACTATTATAGCATGAATCATAAATATTTTATTTTTCAACTCTACATAGGCAAAAAGACAAATAGCATCATTTAATATAACTTTAATGACAGAAAACAGACCTCTCAATTCCAATGGTTTACTTTTATTATATGAACTATATACACTGTAATTCATTCATATAGTCAAGTAGCATTGAATAGTGTCTCTTATATGCCAGATTCTGTAGTAAATGTCCAAGATGCAAAGATGTTTCATACCATGACAAAGCAAGTCCATTAAATTAAGGGCATTAAGGGGATGCCATAAAAACATGTAAGAAATGCCTAAGTTGGTTTGGGGAGGTCAAGGAAGGCTTTATAGAGAAAATAATTTATAACTCGGGTCCTGTGATAGTTCTTTATATGTCAATTTGAATGGGCCATGAGGTGCTCAAATATTTGATTAAACATTATTTGGGGTGTGTCTGTGAGGGTGTTTCTAGGTGAGATTGCTATTGAATCAATAGACTAAGTAAAGCAGATCACCGTATTTAGTGTGGGTGGGACCCATCCAACCCATTAAAGGCTTAAATGAGCAAAGGGCTGACATTTCCTCCAGAGAGAGAGAACTTTCTGCCTGACTGCCTTGAGCTAGAACATTGTGTTTTCCTCACTGGTTAAGCTAAGAGACTCTAAAGCCAGAGTGTCTTCAAATCCCATCCTGACTTGTACTAATAATGTGGCTTTTCACAAATTAGTGAACAGTTTTCGCTCTGGTTCCACATCTAGAAAACTATGGATAATTAAAGTAGCTACTCATAGTATCATTGTGAAACATTGTTATAGATTTGTATACAGATGGTCCTAAATTTACATTGGGGTAACCTATCAAATCTCATAGCTTAGCCTAGCCACTTTCTACTGCATGCATATTATTTTTACACCATCATAAATTTTTAAAATCATTATATTCTCATAAACCAGGAACCATCCGTGTTTGTATGCAAGTGTTATTAATTATTATGATTATAGTTTCCTGGTTACCTGGATATAACTATTTCAAAAAATGGTTTTTGCTATAAAAATCTAGATTGATCATTATTCTTTTCAGGATATTAAAAATACAATTTCCACACTCTTCAATTTTCTATGTGAGTTAAACAGCAGTCTTTGAAGATAACTGTGGTTTTCTTCTCCCTCTGTTTAGGTATTTTATTCTTGAGTATAGTTTTATTCAATTTCACTGAAAGTGTATCTAAGTTAGTTTTTATAGTTCTTTATTCAGTTTGAGATTCACTAAATTATTTAAATCTTTAGATTGTTGTTTTTAATCATTAAGTAAAATTCTCAGTCTTTTTCTTTTCAAATATTACCTCTCCTGTTCACCTCTGCTTATACTTCTAGAACTCAAATTAAATGTTTGCTGAACAGTCTCCCACTTACTGCTCTTGTCTTTTAATCTCTCATAGACCCTATGTTTTTCTTTCTGTAATACATTCTGTACACTGTCTTCTTACCTGGCTTCTAAGTTTACTATTTCTCTCTTTTGCTATGTCTATTTTGATTTTGAAATCAATTATTCAATTTCAATATTAATTTTTTAAATTTATACTTAAAATAAATTGTTTTAATTACTGGATAATTTATTTTGTTCTTTACCCAACCTGCTAAGTATCTTTGTTTGTTTGTCTGCATTCTCTAATAATTTATTTTTTCCTAAAAGGTTTTAAAACTCACACTTTCTTATTATTATACTTGAGGCCCACTGGGGTCCGGCTGGCCCACCCAAAACTGGCAGAGTGAGTAGAAGAGAAATGAGAGGTTGGCTGGCAGTCCACCCCCTTGATCAGAGTGAGGAGGGGTGATTGGGGTCAGGGCCGGTTAGGAGGAGGGGCCTCGGGCAGTTGGTCAGCCAGCCCACCCCTAATTGGGCTGGTTGGCCACACAGTGAGCATCATAGCCACTGGTACTTCTGGTAGTTCTGGCCATTCTGGTCATTCTGGTTGTTCCAGCATTCTAGTTGCTGGCTTTTTATATATATAGTCTAGTGGCCTGGTGCACAAAATTCGTCCACATTAAAAGGGTATAAATTAGAGGAAATAATTTAATATTGCTATTTGCTCTTTCTCTATAATAGAAGTATCAGAGACTAAAGAAAATTAGTAAAATGTATATGAAAACCTTCCTCCTGTCAGAGTCTGGGGTGCACCATAGAACCCAGAGTCAAGTCCCCACTCACTCACATGTGACTCAAAATCATGTGAGACCCAGACCCAGCCACCACCCCCCTCCCCATGGGGTAGATCCAGACCCAGCCAGTCCCACCCTTGTCAAGCCCCGCGGGACAGGGGCATCCTCGGGTCCCCTGGCCCAGCAATAGGATGGGGGGCGTGGCCTTAGGTCCACCATCAAGTCCCACCAAGTGGGAGACACAACCTGAGGTCCCCTGTCAAGCCCTGCTGGGTAGAGGGCATGGCCTGAGGTCCCCCGTCAATCCCCACCAGGCAGAGGAGCACAGCCTCAGGTCCCCCGGCCCAGCACCAGAAGGGAGGTGCAGCTTCAGGTCCTCAGTCAATCCCCACTGGCACCGGGGTGCAGGCTCAGGTCCCCTGTGAAGTCCCACTGGATGGGGAGCACAGCGTGAGGTCCCCTGTCAAGCCCAGCCAGGCAGGAGGGGCACAGCGTCAGGTCCCCTGGCCTGGTGCTGGGGTAAGGGTGTGGCTTGAGGTCCCCTGTCAAGCCCTGCCAGGTGGAGGCACAGCCTGAGGTCCCCTGTCAAACCTTGCTGGGTGGAGAGAACAGTCTGAGGTCCCCTAACCCAGCACCAGGATGGGAAGCGCACCTGACAGGTCCCCTGTCAAGCCCTGCTGGGTTGGGAGTGTGGCCTGCAGTCCCCTGTCAAGTTGCACCAGGTGGAAGGCATGGCTTGAGGTTCCCCAGCCTAGAGCTGGGGCGGGAGGAGTAGCTTGAGGTACCCTAGCCCAGTACCAAGGCGGGAAGCACACCTTAAGGTTCCCTGTCAAGCCCTGCTGGATTGGGGGGCATGGCCTGTGATCCCCTGTCAAGCCCTGCCAGGCAGGGGGAGCAGCCAGAGGTCCCCTAGCCCAGCACCAGGACAGGAAGTACACTTTGAGGTCCCCATTAAGCCCCACTGGGTGGAGGGCATGGCCTCAGGTCCCTTGGCCTGGTGCCAGGGCGGGGGTCAAGGCCTGAGGTCCCCTGTCAAGCCCTTCTGGATTGGGGGAGAATGTAGGCCTCCCATCCCATGTGCCATAGCCACACCTACTGCCGGCCTCCCATCCCACTGCCATGACCACTTCAAGCTCTCCGTGAACTGGTATGCTTAGGGAAGGCTGGGCCAAGATAATTGGGAGGGGGTGATGGGGGGGGCAGCATCCTGGGTGAGCTGGGCCTCACAGCCTCTCTGCTTCAGTTCCCAGCATCCCCCAACCTAAGAAGTAGTGCTTTCATAGGGGCCTGGCACTGGATATGGCGATGCCTTAAAAACAGAAGCCCCCTTTAACTCTAACTGAAAGTGCATTGGGAACTTATGGTTGCAGGAAGCAGCCCAACATCAGGGCTGAAATTGGAGGGGTGACTTCAGTCCTTCACCAGGGACCCGCCCTTCCGCATTTTGTGCATCCCCACCCTCCCGCCCTCTCACTCATGATTGGCTAGTAGGGTAGCGAAAGTATGGTAATTTGCATGTTTCTCTTTTATTATATAGGATAGTATCAGAATATTTTATAATTGCTGCATTACATTTTCATATCTAAAATGTTTGCAGATCTGATGTTTTTTCTGCTGGTTCATACTCATAAGAATGCTATTTCTTTGACTTCTTAGTTTTTTAAATTGCATATATACTAATAATCCTTGGATAATTACTTCTATTAATCTTTGAAATGCATGTAAGAAAAAATTCCTCAAAATAATATCTACATTTGCTTTTGCTGAGTCCAGAATCATTTAAACTAAATTCATGGATTAAGTTATTTGTGAACATCTGGGTATTGTGGTTAGAGTGTCTAAATCCAAAGGCTGTTTTATAGATTTTCTCTTAGCTTGCTTTTCTTAATCTTTCTACTGCTAAGTCAGCATCAAGACAGTGTTTCCTGCAGTTTGCTCTTTGGGTGTTTTCATTCTTATGATGAACTTTTAGGATTCCTAGATTAATATCAGCAAGTTTCCTAAAAGACTCTCCATCTTGGATAGACTGTAAGCTTTTACCTCTGTCTTCCATAACTCAGAATACTGAAAACTAACTGATATTCAGGTTCATCAAGATGTGGAAAATTCATTACAACAAAAACAGCTATAGACCTTTTGAGTTCCTTAAATGATTGCCAAATGATTTTCAATTACCATTCATTTATATTTACTTTGTACTATAAATACTCCTTGATTCTCTCAGATATTTTCTTAGGTTTCATTTCTTTTAGTAAACTGTGATCTCCAGTGGGCAGAGCCCATTTTATTTATTTATTTGTTTGTTTGTCTGTTTGTTTATCTTTTGTCTTTTGTTTCAGAAGAAGTAGCCCTAGTATACAAAAGAAACTCAAATTTAGGTTTGATGGTTATGTGTACATCTGACTATGTACTGATACATTCAAAAACACATTATAACCATGTTAGTATCTTGATTCAAAATATTTTTGTTTTGATTTTTAATTTTAAAATAGTATTAAAAAAAACTTCTGTACAAAGTAAGATATATTTATTTATATATATTTCTTGTTTTGATTTTCAAATGTACATATTTTTATGTTATGTTATGCCATAACACTTTAAAAATATAGGTTACTTGGAAACATTTCCTTCAAACACCTATACTAACTTCATTCATAACTGCTACAAATAGACCCTTGAGATGTTACAGGAATTAATTAATCTTATATTGAGGAAAGGAGTATATACTCACGTGGACCTATCACCCACACTTTTCAGGAAGACCATAAAACTAGCTATAATCAGATTTACTAATATGCATAATCATTATGACGTCTCCATGACAATTTAGAAGCACTAAGCCCAAATAGTTATCAGTTCCCTGTTTTCTGATCAGAAAATGTATGCATGATAGACGTTCTAGGATAAAATAGACCAAGATTACTATATAAAAACTCCTAATGGTAACATGTGCTGGTATATATATTTCTTTACATATGTGTCCTTATTCCCCCGTTACTCCCACTTATGCCCCCCCCCCCCTTGTCTGTGTCCATTGATTAGGCTCACATGCATGCACACAAGTCCCTTGGTTGATTTCTCTCCATTTTGTGCAGTCTTTTCAATATCTTCAAAAGTGCTTTATATTCATTCTCTGAAAGCACTTGAAAATTAATTGAAACCTATTTTGATGATAACAGAAGTGCTCAAACTGTCAAATAAATAAACTCTGATTAAAAAGTAATTGTGACTGTGAAGTAATAATATGGGCATTTTCTAAATTGACAAACTTAAATTCCAATCCAATACACTCATAATAATATTCATTCAGTCAAATAAATTTGGGTAGAATTATTTAATGCTTTTTTTTTACCATAAAGTTGCATGTTTGAAGATAGATGCATTCAATACAGGTTTCTGTATTCTTACTTTGTTATACTAAATGTCTAGGTAAATTAATATTCAGAAACATCTGCTTCAAAGCCATGGAAATTTGGAATGGTTACACATGCTAGTTGATCAGTTATGAATGCACATGTTCAATGCTTTTGCATCTTAACATTGTGTACCTTTCATGTTGTATGCAAAGCATTTTGAGACTGTTTTTTCTTAGATTACAGTTCAAGTGGAGAAGTGATAAAGCCAGCTACCAGTATTACATGACAGTTTTTATTTTCCATTGCTATATTCAAATTATGTGTATGTTCACAATATTTAAATTTATGAATATTATTCAAGCATTCAGTATTTAATTTAAAGAGGTTGATTTAAGTTTGCATTTGAGAGTATGTGGTGTGAAGATGGTATGTGTTCATGTATATAAGGGGAAAATTATAAATTATTTGGAGGATGATCTGCTAAACAACTGTCTTATTAAATTCATTCTCCACTTTGTGAATATGAGTACATCTTCAAGGGCATTGTACCATAGACATTCTGGAATAAGTCATGTGTAAGAATTAATGTTAACTGTTATACACTTAAATTTATGCAGGTGATTACAATTATAGCTACAAAGGTTTATCTATCTACAGAAACACAGCTTTATAGTTTAAAAGTTAAATTGATATATTAGTAAGGAGTTATTATCGATATATATTTTCTAATTTTTTACATTTATATTGGGGTAGAAATGAGAAGAGCAAAACTTCAGTGAGGAAAAAAAGTCTAATGCTGAGTATACAGAAGAGTGAGTAACATTTTCTATGCTGGATATACCAAATGACTTCTAAAACTCCCTTTAGGTTCTCTGACACCATGCAAAAAATAAATAAAATCTGCTGTTAAATTGCTTAAAATTTTTCATTTGCTCTACTCTGCTGTGAGTTGGGGAGAATGTTCTCATTGTTTCCCATCAGAACTGCTTTTTGCCCGGTCTCATTACATTTTTTCTAGCATAACTCCATTCTTTTAAAAAGCTGGCACTTGTGTTTATTTGTCTCTGCAAACACAATGAATGACAGGAGCCATGGAGGAGCCAGGAAGCACACAGTGAGTGGCTGCTGCCTCCCATTACATCTGGTCCAAGGCGACGGAACTGCCTGTCACAGCCACTGAGCCCTGGAGCAGGCAGGGCTGCCACCTCCTGTTTGGTCAAGTTGTCATCTCCTATTAATCTGAGCCCTGTTGTTTTTTCCATTATCTCTTTCTGCTTTCTCACTCTAGACAGAATAAAAATCTATTACCTAACTGTGATCTGAGTGTACCAAAATTTTAATTCGGAAGAAAGACGGAATGACCTTCTTTGATATAAAGCTAATCTCTCACCAGGGCGGCATGGTGTTTTCTCTGCCATGCTGATTTTGAGGGCTCCTGTCATTTTCTTTTCCACTATGACTCAGCTATTTTCATAACATCAGAGATCATTTGGCGAAAATTTTGCAAACTGCAAGCAAGGACAAAATAAAAACCTATAAAAATGAAGGCAAATTTCTGAGGCCGGTGTGATAATGGTCAGAAAGTTTGGGTTGCTTACAGCTTTCTACAAAATATCATGGAAGACGTGACTGTGTAATCGAGGGGACCACGGACCTAATTTCAAGACTGTTGAAGCATAATCCAGCCAAAGGCTGATGCTGGGAGAAATATTTGAACACCCGAGGATCACAGCAAATTCATCAAAAGCAAGTAGCCAAAAGAAGCGCAAGAATCTTAAGAATCTTACAAGTGAAAAACCCCTGAGATAGGACTTCTGTGTAATCTGGCAGGAACAAGCTACTGATATTTATTTTACTACTGACTGACTGCCTTCATATTGTTAAAATTTATTTTTATAGTTGAAAATATTGTAGATGTCCTCCTTTTCCCCCCGTCGACCCTCTCTGACCTGCTCTCGTCACCCCCACCAGGCTTTCGTCGCACTACCGTCTGCGTCCATGGGTTATACATATATGAACATATGTTCTTTGGTTAATCTCTCCCCCACACTCCTTCCCTCTGAGATTCATCAATCTGTTCCCTGCTTCCATGTCTCTGGATCTATTTTGTTCATCAGTTCGTTTTCTTCATTAGATTCCACATCTGAATGAGATCATGTGATATTAGTATTTCTCTGAGTGGCTTGTTTCGATTTACATAATACTCTCCAGGTTGCCTTCAATTTTTTTAAAATATATTTTTTACTGTTGATAGTATTACAGATATCTCCCATTCCTCTTCTCCTCTTCACCTTTACCCTTAAGGGGGGGAGAGGGGGGGAAACGTATGTACTACTATTTGCCTTCATTTTTTTTGACTGAGTGGGGGCAGGGGTGGTTGTGGAGGGTTAGTTCAGCTTGCCCATTCAGAAAGCTGCAAGTCAATGAACACAACTTTGTGAAGTGAAAGTGGCCACAAGAATCATGTCAGTTTTACTGGCTTTCTAATAGTGCGGCAAGGTTCAACTGGCACCTGCACAGCCTGTACCACATAAGCATAACTGTGGATATTAAACACGAGTCCATTTGCAGGAAAAGTGGTCATTTTGCCTTGACTTGACAGGTTCAAAAGCTGAGCAACTACTCAAGTGTGTGTGCAACCTATTTGGTGACCAGGTCTGATAAGGCTGTTGGAATTAATATAGAATATGTTTCTTTCTTTTAAACATTAAATATTTTGTATAGGAAAAAAATCTTACCTGATTCCAACGTGCTCCATATGGGTATGCTCTTGTGACCAGCAGCGGCCTGTTACTATTTGCTGGTGAAGCTCTTGAGCAGGACATTCATGAATTTCATAGCCATACTTTACCTGAAGGTTAAAGATCTACTCTCCGTTCTAATTTCTGTTGTAGATCATATCCAATCTATTTGTCCCATATATTTCACCAAGTTAGGAAAAATATTATATAGAGATCAACCAATATAACATATAGGTGTCTTAAATTAAAAATAAAGCTCTACTGTTAATGATTCTAAAGAGGAGACCTAGCTGGTTTGGCTCAGTGGCTAGAATGTCGGCCTTCAGACTGAAAGGTCCAAGGTTAGACTCAGTCACGGGCATATGCCTAGTTTGTGGGCTCGATCCCCTGTAGGAGATGTCAAGAGGAAGCCTATCAATGATTCTCTCTTATCATCAATGCTTCTATCTCTCTCTTTCTCACCATTCCTCTCTGAAATAAATAAAAATACATTTTTAAAAATAATAGTAATTCTAAAGGAGAAATGATAGCTCTCCAAATTATTTCTTATTTTCCTTATAAGTTAAATTTAAAAAAATGTTTGAAATCCCAACATTAAAGTCCAAAGAGAGTAAAAGGTCAAACATCATCTGTCTTAAATTTCTTATGGTGCTCAATTTCCATGGAATATGTAAGTAAGTAGTCTCCACTCCCTCTTGAAGGTTGACAATTGCGTCCTGCACTCTCTCTGCCACTGCCATTGCCTCTTAGCAGAGAGATTCCTGTTTGCCAGAATTCATGTTTCTGCAACTGAAGGATCAACAATCTTAGATTCAAGAACTGAAGCTGTTCTCATGTTATCTGAAAGCTATAATACTAGGGGCTTGGTGAGGTCTGATAAACTAGACTGAACTCTGCTCAAGATCTGTATCTGCACCCATCACCTCCTGTGGCACTAAGACCTATTTCTATCAGCTTCCTTTCTTTTCCTGATCTTTTAAGAAAGAAACAACTGTTGTTCTTTTCTGGCTGTACCTCTTAGAGGGCCAGTGCCATTTGTTGTATTTGAATGTCCAATCTTTATATTAATTTTTTGTTTGTTTTCTGGCTCAGACCTTTATTTTGCTAACATCTTCCTACGTGTTTCCCATAGTTAAACACATGAAATCACAATGTTCTTGGACTGTCAGAAGTATCCATTGTTCATTTCAGCCTTTTTCACCTTCCCCTTCTGAATGGAGAACTGACTTCTGAAGGTATCTTCTCCTCAGACCACCTCCTACAACCAATGCATTTTCATTTATTTAATATTTCTAGGTTTGAAACCTGCAAGACATAACAGGAATAGAACAATAAACATCTCTATTTTTTTCCCTATATTCGGCAATTGTTGGCATTTTGGTACTTGTTTGTGTTTGTTTTTTCTTCCTATATGTATGTTGTGTTGTTTTTTTGCTAACACAATTGAGTGTTACTTGCAAGCATAATGAGACTTTACATCTAAATACTCCAATATTTGTCTTTCAGAAAAAAAGGAACTTCAAAAAATCCATATTACAATGAATATTTATTTTATACTATCATCTGACATACACTACATTCAGTGTTCTTCATATGTCCCAATAGTATCCTTTAGAGCTGTCATTTTAATGTGTTTATTTGCATTGTCAATCCAGAATTTAATCAAGGATCAAGCCTTGCATTTAATTGTCATGTTTCTCTGGTTGCTTTTAATCTAGTGAGATTTTTAGGCCTTTTTGTCTTTTATGAAATGGTTTTTATTTATTTCTTTTTGTTTATTTGTTTCTTCGTGGTTAGCTACAAATTAAACACTTTGGACAGGAATACTATACAGGTGACAGGTTCATTTTTAATGTGTCTTATCTGCCTTGTGCTGTCCCAGAGACCTTATTCCATAAATCTCTTGGAGATGTTCTCTAGGGATACTCACATCCCCACTCGTATGAACTGAGTTATCTTAAAACTCATCCAACAGCTATTTGAGTATTCTACTTAATCTTCTTAGCAATTGTCTCTGAAATCCATTCATACTTTGCCAATATTTAGAGCCACTGCCCAAGTCTTTCAGAAAACTTTCTAATTTGTATGTGCGGCTTTAAACACGTGCTTCTCAATAGATTCTGGGCTACTTCTTGGGGACTCATTGTGACTCCTTTCTCAACTACACTAAATTAGTTGGGGCCCACCTATCCTTGCTAATGTAGTAACAAGTTGAAACAGCTCCTCGTGTTTCCAATGCCCTGTTTGAGGGCTTTTAGACTACATGGTACATTTTAGGTCTCCTCCTATTCTTTTGTACAGATATTGATTTAATTCTGAAATTCCAGGTCTCTTGATATAAGTCCATCTGCTCAGTCATGTCTCATTACAAATTTCCTAGTTGGCCCTGGACTTTTTTTTTTAATTGAATCTGTTTCCAAAGCAGAAATACAGAAAGGTGAGTGTAAATCTGTCCTTAATACTTTATATGGGCAATAGCATTGATGACTTCGCTCTCCTTTTACACATAAACTGGGAGGAAAATGTGCCTCAGGCTCTGCCTCCAGAAGCAGACCTGAGAGATTTGGGAGCACAAAATGTATTGAGTATGAGAAATGGGCCTAATCCATAGAAGTGTTGGAAGGGTGAGTCACAATGCAGCATTGCCTCTTTCTGGAAGAAAAGATATTCATCTTTTGAACCCCTTATCAGTCCATCCATTCGTGCCTGCATGTACCTCCATGGGCAGAGGCAAATGATGGTGGAGCAGGCAGCAAGACTGGTAGCAACCTCTCAGAAAGTTGGTCCCAGTTGTTTGAGGAGTATTGTCTGGAGAAGAAAGGGTAGCCATGAACAGATAGCAGCCGACTCTCACAACTGAGGGCTGGACATGAGCAGGGCTCCAACACCATTCGCTGCATGATGGTTAGACTTAACCTTCATGTAAGCCCTAAAGGAGGATCTTCTTAGAATGTGAAGAAACTATCCCATATTACACCTCAAATGATGAGCCTATTTTACAATTCTGATGCAACTAAAGATATACCATTCTATCTAAGTACATATGCAAAATTGTATGTGATCTTACTGAACAATATTTTGACCCTTTTATACAATTAATATTTTTTAATATATTTTATTGATTTTTTACAGAGAGGAAAGGAGAGGGATAGAAAGTCAGAAACACCAATCAGCTGCCTCTTGCACACCTCCTACTGGGGATGTGCCCGCAGCCAAGGTACATGCCCTTGACAGGAATCGAACCTGGGACCTTTCAGTTCACGGGCCGATGCTCTATTCACTGAGCCAAACCGGTTTCAGCCAGCTAATATTGTTTAACTTACTTTTTTCTTTCCAGCTTCTATGGGAAGGAATACTAAATTTCCAGCCTTGGCAGGAGGCTAAATTCAGGAGTCTGCCTCATTCAACAGAAGAAGGAGGGCTCATAAAGCCTACTCTCCTCTGATCTTTTTTGGCAATGCCCCATCACCAAGACATGGTCTTTAACCTAACACAGACTCAGATTCTTTTCTCAAGGAAGTTCATTGATTCCACATACAGTTCCTAGGTGTTCTTCCAAGAAACTTCCAAGATGATTCTAGAGCTGCCTATGTGATACTTGCTACAAGTCTTGCTCATCAACCTTCTTCTATTCCTTCCTGAGGTATTCCTAGCAATCCAAGTAGTGAATTCTTATTTTCTTGACAGTATGGAAGGTCCTATTTTTTTTTACATGGAATTACCTTTTGACCCAGCAGTTTTACTTCTCATGATATATCTAAAGAAACCCAAAACACAAATTCAAGAGTATGAGCTCCCTTATGTTTATTGCAATGTTATTTATAATAGGCAAGATGTGGAAGCAACCCAAGTGCCCATCAATAGAATAGTGGACAAAAAAAAAAAGCTGTGGTACATATACACGATAGAATATTATTTGGTAATAAGTAAAAAAAAGAAATCTTACCATTTGTGACAGCATGGATGAATCTTGAGGGTATTATGTTAAGTGAAATAAGGCAGAGAAAGACAAATATCATACAATTTCACTTACATTTTGAATCTAAATGGGGGGGGGGTTGAAGGACTGGGTGAAAAAGGTGAAGACATTAAGAAGTACAAATTGGTAGTTACAAAATATTCATAAGGATGTGAGGTACAGCATAGGTAATATAGTGATAAATATTGTAATATCTAGTATGGTGCCAGTTGAATACTGGAAATTCTGGGTAGTGCACTTTGTGAAGTGCCTGATGGTCTGACATTGTGTTATATACCTTAAATTTATACAAAATAATATTAAAAGTAAACTATAATAAAAATATTTTCCTTAAGTTAACTGGATCCAGTTTCAATTTCATATAACAATAGAAATGTCTTATTACATATGAGAGTCTAAAAGTTTACATAAATATAATGTTCCCCACCTGACCTAGCTAGTAATCATCATAGCTGGAATTTAAACTTAGGTGGTATGACATTTAAGGCTGCCTCTTAGTCACTGTGTTATTTCTATTTTACAAATATATTTAAGTTTTTAGATTACAATGCTTCAACTGTAGAGTTATTCAAATTATTCAAGGATAAATATTTTACTGAGAAGAAAAGGGATGTACATGCTGTGTATGGTTAACAACTTTAATGAACAGCATTAACATTCAGTTTTAAAATATTTGCCTTTAACAATATCACAAGGTGGCCATGAAAGATGCCAATGATTAGGCTTCCTTGCAAATAAGATTAACCTGATGGATCTTGCTGAGTTTCCCTGCATCCTATACCCGTTGAGGTACATCATTCTGTAAAATAAATGTAATGAAGGCATTTCACAGAATAATGAGCTAGAAGTTCTCCTCTCCAAAGAATGCTTAGAAAAGAAACAGAGGTAAGATAGAATTCTCTGTGCCCCCACACCCCAACCTAATCATAGGTCCTAGGAAAACGAGCATATTTGCTCTTTGACCTAAACAAGGGACAAGCCTAATGGTCAGGGGTCTATACTGCTTATAGGCACTGTTGTTACTCAGGGACTCTTATATTTGTACTAGAAGTCCAGTGCACAAATTTCATGCACAAGTAGGGTCCCTAGGTCTGGCTGGTGATCAGGGCCTATTGGAGGCTGCTAGCTGCTAGCTGCTAGCTGTGGCCTCCCTTCCCCAGCTGCCGGCCAAGGCCTTCCTTTATTCTATGCTGTCCCTGGTGGTTAGCACATGTCATAGAGAACAATGGAACTCTTGGTCAAACTCCCACAGGAACACTGTGTGTGTGTGTGTGTGTGTGTGTGTGTGTGTGTGTGTGTGTGTGTGTATTCTTTTTTGGGACTAACTCACGTCTTCATCGGCCAAGAGCCACACAGCCAATGATATTAATCAGAGATTTTTTTTTCTCATCCAGACAACTGGACTTAAAAGCTTATCAATAGATAGTTCCTTTTAAATGTATCTGTTTCTTAAGTTGCTTTCTTTATATACTACATGAAATATATAATATATTATGCCTATCTTAACTTGTAGATCAATATAAGGTTGTTGTTTGCTTAACAACATGTCTGTGCTGATCTTTAATCCTTCAGCTTCAACATAATTCTCTTGTTTCCCCAGGGATTACTAATTAACTCGATATACTTTTATGTCATTGGCTTTACTTTGAGTTTATTCATTGTGGTAATTTTTTATTTCACCATATCTCTGAATGGGATGCAGGGGATTTAGACCCTAATGACATTCTGTTTTACATTTTATGTGTGCCATATTTTACCTAAGTTTTTATTTTAAACTGCTATGGTGTTTTTTTTTTTTTAAATAGACTTTCAAATGGAAGAATCTGGACAAACATTTAATGACGTCATTGTAAAGAAGACACATTTAAAAGGCATCTTTTCTTTTTGAAGAGTTTTGCTGGCAATAGTAATGATGGGGATGATGATGATAATGATAATGATAATAACAATAAACAAAAACAGACAAAATCAACAATAATTCAAAGCAAAACAAATGCTTCTTCTCATCAAAGGGTATTGAGTAGAAGGGTTCCCTTCTCCCAGATCTTCCCTTTAGAAGATGCTTTCTGATTCTTGATGGCAAGCGATGGCAAAAGCATAGAACAGAGGAGCGAGGAGATGAAAAGCCTTGAAGGTTTTCAAGAGCAAGGAATAGTCATGGAACTTTAGAGATGAAGGGCTAGTGTGTACTGGGGAAGTTTAGAAAGGTAGATATGAAACAGATTTTAAAATATCTCATATGTCCTGCAGTGGAATTCAGATTTATTGTGCTATAAGCCCCTGAAATATCTTTCATATTGCAATAACAACATAGCAATATTTAACTTTCAGACAGATAGCTCTCATGCCAGAGTGAGGATGAATTAGAGATCCTGAGATAAGACACAAGTTACTTGAAATAGCAAGTAAGAACGATGCTAAAATGGTATTAAGAAAATGGCAATAGAAATGGAAATGAAGGGCTGTAATTAAGTACATTTTCAAGATAGAAACAAAAAGATTTGGTGGCTAGTTTGATACAGAGAAAAAAAAGGAGAATAATATACTGAGCCTATTTCATTCTTCCTAAAAAGATAGTAGGATGAAACCCTTCTCTACCCCCTTGTTATCTGATTTCTTCACAAAACTTCTGGTTGCTCTTGAAAATTGTTTGCTCTCTGAGGACAGAGAGAGTCCAAGTTTCGGGTTTGTCCTGCTGACCTTGAGACCTTACAGCCCTATATTTTGTAGAAAGAGACAAAGAACAATGTAATTAAAAACTCAAATATATGGTTCTTTTTCTCTTGGAACTTTGGATAAAAAATTACTGAGGTGCCTAGTTGCTGTGGCTCAGTAGTCGAGCATCAACATATGAACTAGGACAGTAGTCAGCAAACTGCGGCTCGCCAGCCACATGCAGCTCTTTGGCCCCTTGAGTCTGGCTCTTCCACAAAATACCACGGACTAGGCAAGTCTGGTTTGAAGAAGTGGCGTTAGAAGAAGTTTAAATTTTAAAAATTTGGCTCTCAAAATAAATTTCAATTGTTGTACTGTTGATATTTGGCTCTGTTGACTAATGAGTTTGCTGACCACTGAATTAGGAGGTTATGTTTGACTCCCGGTCAGCACACATACCCAGGTTGTGGGCTCAATCCCCAGTAGGAAGCATGCAGGAGGCAGCTGATCAATGATTCTCTCTCAACATTAGTGTTTCTATCTCTCCCTCCCTCTCCCTTCTCTGCTATCAATAAAAATTTTAAAATGATAATGATTAAGGTGACACATTGTAGGTAAAGGGACAGATAATAAGAAATGTTTCAAAGTAAATAAAAATGTATCATTTTCATTAAGCTAACCTTTAGTTTTCCATTGATTTTCACCACTGACTCTATGCAATATCTGTTCACTAAGCCTCTTCAAATCCAAGATGAACCCTGTTTTGTTTTTTCAACATTTTTTTAATTCTCACCCAAGGTCATCTTACAGAGAGAAGGGAGAGAGAGCAAGAGAGAGAAAAAGTGGGAGTTAGAGAATGGGAGTTGAGAGAGAGAGAGATAAACATCAATGTGAGAGAGAAACATCCATTGGTTGCCTTCTATATGTGCCCCAATCAGAGATATCAAACTGGCAATCCAGGTATGTGCCCTGGCCATGAATCGAACCAGTAACCTTTCAGTGCACAGGATGATGCTCAACCAACTGAGCCACTTTGGTGGGGCATGAATCCTGTTTTAAAGTAGCTCAGGCCAGTAGCTCAATAATTTAGCATTAAATTAGACCTTATCGATTGTCCCTGAATGGATACGTGTGCTGTCTTGTCACTGGATGTTTGCTTTGTTATTTTTCTTCCCTAGTTTTTCTATTGCATCCTTAGTGCCTGCATCTAATTGATTACTTCAGTCCCTTTGGGCCAATCTCATGCACCGAGTTTACTAAGGATTAGAATGTGCCTTATCTTTTTACTCCCTTTTCAGAATGGGAGATGTTCCCTGGTATTAGATTTCCAAATGCTTATGTTCCTATCATTTGCTTCCAGTCCATGCTGAAATCAGCAGCTTTACTTGATTGTAGATTGCAAATTATACATACAAGGTATGGATCTGCCTATAGCCATTATTGGACACCCCGGCTTCCATATACCAACCTTTCTCGGAGTAGCCTCTTATAGTTCACCAGTGGGCCCCAATAGACTTCTTGCCTTTTTGCCATGTTTTCCACTAATTGTTTAATCTCCTTCCCCAGTAGCTATCGTTCTGCCTATAAACTTTTATGATGCTGTTCTCTTAAGCCTGTATGGCTTCCCCATTTTGATATTTCTTGATCTGACCCAGCACACCAGATGGTATTGATTCAGCATTGTGAGAGTTCAAGTTTCTGCCTTTGCACTCTATTTAGATCAGCATTTCAATTCATCCAGCATTCTCATATGTTTATATTATTTGACTACAAAATTATATAGAAACACCAATATGAATAAGATATTATGTAGGGTCAAAACTGTAATATATTTGTCATGCAGAAATGAATCTATTTTTCTTAGGTCTCAATTTCTCTCTTCTCTTTTGTCTAGTTTTATTTGAAAAGAGGCCACTGAAGGATTTATTTTGCAGTTTGTTGTGTTTTATTATCTGTACCTACTACCAAGATAGGTAATATAATCTAAAAACTTTGCTAAAAATAGAATAAAGGTGTGTGTGTGTGTGTGTGTGTGTGTGTGTGTGTGTGTGTGTGTGTGTTTAAGGCACATACTTTCAAAGACAAATAGAATAAAAAGCAACCACCACAAAATGTTGGATATTACAACCTGACTTAGTGAAATAGAGAAAGTTAAACCTAAAACTTGCATAGGTGTTGGCCAGAAATTTCCAAAAGAAATCCAGAAGTAAGCCTATTCTTACCGTTGAATACCAGAATGGCTCAAGAACTGGTGGCATCAAATTGCTCTAAAGAGAAATTTCTCATAAGGCTGAAAAAATGAGTCAATTGAAAATGTGGAAGGAAACACCAATAACATCATCATCATGTATATTATTATATTTTAATTTTTAAAAACAGCGATATAGATATAGATAGGTGATATAGATATATAGAGAGATAGAGATAGAGATAGAGATAGATAGAGATAGAGATAGAGATAGAGATAGAGATAGAAAGATAGAGATAGATAGATATAGATATATACAAACACACACACTTCTTTGTTCAGGAAAATATAAATAGTACACCCAATAATAAATTTATTTTAAAGAATAGGTAAATCACTGATACTATGGTAATAATCTGCTTATTACTTAACAGGAAAGGAGTAAAGGAAAGACTAAATGATAGATGCATGTGCAGTAAGATCTGGTTAAAATGAAAAGGTGCTTATCTGTTAGTCATACCTGGGAACAATTCAGTGGCCATAATCAGGTGGCCACTGTGAAGGCAAAAATCCTGAATATTTGAATACCTGGACAAAGAAGCATGCTCTCTTCACTCTCTCCCTTGCTCTTCATGCCTCACTTCTGTAGCAGGCCGCTCACTCCCCTGCATTCATCACACACATTCACCACATGCTCTACACACACTGGACTAATTGACTTTAATTACCCTGATGCTAAACTGGACTGTCTGCAACATGAAATGAAATCTCTGGACACTGGCCCTGCTTTTGCCTCTCCTGGAACCTTAGCTGCATCTTTTCTGGAACTGGACTAAGGGACATAATACATTGGAACCTGAGGAATGCAACTCCACACACACAAAGAAGGTATTTTACCACATCCCATTCTCCCACGGAGGCTTCTGAAAATGCTTATTTCAGTGGTACCCCAAGAGCCCCACTAACTTCTCTGGCAACAATATGACTTAATAGAACTTGCATTACAAAATGTTTCATGCCCAGGGGGCATGGTTCAGTGGTTGAGTGATGACCTTTGAGCCAGGAGCTGATAGTTTGATTCCAGTCAGGGCACATGTCCCTGTTGGGGGGTTCAATCCCCAATATGGTGTGTGCAGCAGGCAGCCAGCTAATGTTTCTATCTCCTTCTCCCTTTCTGAAATCAATATATATATATTTAAAAATGCTTCTGATAGTTTTGAGTAATGCCTCATTTTACAAAGTGGGTGCCATTGTGTGATTTATTATCTTTTTTTAGTATCTTACTCTAAAAGAGACATATAAAATATATATTGGGTTATATAAAACAGACAAGAAGAGGAAGACATGTAAGAGGTCTTTGCTATTACTTAGTCTTAATTAAGAAGAACTCCTCCAGTAAAGCTGTGGGAAGCAGATGAGTTGATCTACCACAGCTCTTTTTCCTTAAATATTAAATGTTCTTTTAAAACTCCCAGGTTTACTTGTTGCTTATCACTATTTTCTATTTGTCTGCTTGATTTGTTTTCCTCCTCTCTGGAGATTGCTTTGAGGTATTTCTAGTCCTGTGTTAAGCAACTTTCAGAGCCATATAAATAGATGGTTGCACTTGGGGATGTTTCCACATTTGTCTTCTTCAATGATAGCTGCTTAATGAAACATTTAGACAACCCTACTCCTGTTGAATACCTTTTACCTGTGGCATTGCCCAGAACACAAATTTAAAATCCTTCTCTGCTAAGTGAGGATCTATGCAAAGACAAGGTGCTAATCCAGAGTGACCCTTCTGCGGCATTCCTTAATCTTTGATGACAGCAAATGAAATGGGACTGGACATAGAGCAAATTGCTTCATTAGTAACATAGCCTAGAAGACCTGTGAAACCATAACCTGCGTTTCCTAATAAATGAGCCATGAAATGTGATCACTCAACTCTCTCAAATTAGACTTGTATTGTCTACTCAAGCTGCATTTTCTTTGTTTTAATGAATTACTTGTTAAAATGCAAAATTATTATATTTTCTTTTTAAGAATATATGTTTTTATTTATTTTAAAGAGAGAGGGAGAGGGATAGATAGAAAATCAATGGTAAATACACTGGTAGATGCCTCCTGTATACCGCCTACTGGGGATTGAGACTGCAACCCTGCCACATTGGAAATAAACTGTGACCTCCTGGTTCACAGTTTGATCCTCAACCACTGAGCAACACTGGCTGGGCATTTTCCTGACTTTTCTATGTTCAAATACAGTACATGGCAGTATAAATAAGATTTTTTGTGAAACTGAAAGTAATTGACTACAATGTTTAATTTTATAATGCATTCCCTACAAGAGCTTGTATTAAGCAACAAATCTGTACTCATTCATTTTTGTGAGTGATATATTAAATGTGCTAATCTAATCAGGACAAAATGCATGAAATCATTTTGTACCACCATTTAACTGGTTTTACCAATATTTCACAACTGCAAAAATGAGTGACACCAATTAATATTATAACTATAATAGGTTTTTTCTTATTTCCCAATAACTATAAACCTGCAAAGTGAACTCATCCTGATGCTAACCCTGTGAGACACTTAGCCACTGGAAGCAAGTTGAAAGAAACCCATGTTACAGACTGATGAATCTCAGAGGGAATGGGTGTGAGTGTGAGAAGAGATAAACCAAATAACTAATATGCATGCTAGAGGCCTGGTACATGAAACTCATGCATGGGTAGGGCCTGTAGACCTGGCAGGCAATCAGGGCCCATCTGTGGGGCAACCAGCAATTGGGGGAAGGGATGGCGCCTGCCTTGGCACTGCACTGCCTGGCCGCTGGCACTGCCAGTCACCTCCCTCTACAAGGTGACCAGGGGGGTGATTGGGGAGCCCCCACTGACACCTACCTTGGCTGACCTGGAGCCTGTGGTCTAGGGGCAGCTCCTACATTGAGCATCTGCCCCTTGGTGGTCAGTGCACATCATAGTGACCAGTTGTTCCACCAGTCATTCCACCATTTGGTCAATTTGCATATTAGGCTTTTATTATATATGACTAGTGGCCTGATGCATGAATAAAGATTCGTGCAAGAATGGGCCTTCATTTCCCTGGCTGCAGGCACTGCCTTTGAGCTGGCCAGAGTAGCCTTTCTGCCTTCACTCTTTTATTAGGTAAATATGTATAACATCATATACAGAGGCCCAGAGCAGCTGGAGTGGTGTAGAATTCCTGCATTGTCACCATGGTGACACAAGTGTGCTGCCTTATCCCAGCTGCTCAGCATCTGTGTATGCATATTAACCCATGATCTTTGTTGGGCTAATTTTCACACTCACTCCTGATTGGCTGGTGGGCATCATGAAGGTACAGTCAATTAGCATATTGCTCTTTTATTATGTAACTATGTATAACCCATTGATACAGTATTGTATGGCGAAGACCTTGGGAAGGGGCAGGAGTAAAGTGGAGGTGGCCAATGGAGGGTAAGAGGGTGTCATCTGTAATACTTTCAACAATAACATGAATTTAGAAAAAAAAGAAATGCATGATAGTACACAACAGAAGGAAAAAAATTCACAGAACATCTTCTCAATGAAAGGAAGAGTTGTAATTTTTAAATGTGTTATTTTTGCTGTGAAAAAAAATCTACTTAAATGAAGTAGAAAACTGCCTTTTTATAGTTTAAAAACTCATAAATTATATAATACAGGTAAATAACATCATCAAATTTATTTCTGTACTATTCTTCTAGGTATACTACAGAGGGGAGAAAGTAAACATAGTATTTTTTAAACATTATAATAATACATCCTTTTCACTCATTTTAATCTTGGGGTAGGGGTGGGAAAACTTTCTGTGCAAGGCCAGGTAGTCAATATAATTACTAGTAGTATTTGATAGTGAAATAGTACTATCAGTTGCTTTAGCACAAAAATAACCATGGACAATAATTAAGCATAGGGCTATGACTGTGCTTCAATAAAACTTTATTTTTAAAAATGTTATTTCAAAATCATGCACACAGACAGATTTGGCCCATGCAGGTTATAATTTACCAAGAATTTAGCCCCAAATTACTGTTAGAGACTGTTGTTTTTAAAAGAGACTGCCATTTGACCCAGTGATCCCACTTCTAGGAATATATCCCAAGAAACTAGAAAGACCAATCAGAAAGGATATATGCAACCCTATGTTCATAGTTGCACAAATTACCATTGATAAGATTTAGAAACAGCCTAAGTGTCCATCAGCAGATGAATGGCTTAAAAGTCTACACAATGGAATACTATACTGCAGTAAAAAAGAAGGAATTCTTACCATTTGCAATAGTATGGATGGAACTGGAGAGAATTATGCTAAGCGAAATAAGCCATTCAGAGAAAGATAAATATCACATGATATCACTCATTTATGGAATATAATGAACAACATAAACTTATGAACAATAACAGATCCAGAGACAGAGAAGCATTGATTAGACCGTCAAACCTCAGAGGGAAGGTAGGGACGGGTGGGGGTTAGGAGGAGAAATCAACCAAAGGACTTGTATCCATGCATATAAGCCTAACCAATGGACACAGACAATAGGAGGGTAAGGGTATGAGTGGGGGGTGGGAGACGGTCAATGGGGCTATAAGGACACATATGTAATACCTTAATCAATAAAGAAAAAGATAAAAATGAAAATAAAAAATAAAAGAGCTCTTGAACCAAATAAAATTAATCTAGGATTGATAAAAAAGAAAATAAGAGATATTTCAAGATATTCTATCAACCCTATAAGTACTATTGTGAGGGAATTTAGAGTTGTATTATTGTGTTCATAATAATTACTATAGACAGTTTAAAAGCACTGACACTGATATATTTAAAAAGCATTTTTCTGGTGCAATGGCTTATGTCTGGAAATTATCATTTCATACTGAATTAATGTACCAAGAAGGAGTGATGAGCAATACTTAAAGTTATCCATGTTCAAATTAATTTAAAAAGATATTTTTATCTCATTCATTTAGTGTAATAGATGCATGCACAATGACCTAGTTTTAGAAGTTATTGTTTTCCTAATCCTATTTAATAAAAGAGTAATATTCAAATTGACCATACCTCCAATCAAGTCACGCCCACAACCATGCCCATCAGCCAATCAGGAGCAAATTATGCAAATAAACCCCAACCAAGATGGCTGCAGTCACTGAGAGCAAAAGGGAGGCTTGGGTTTCCCCGGCAATGGAGGAAGCCAAGCTTTCCACCTGCCCTTGCTGGCCCAGGGCACCACTCAATGCTACAAAGTTTCAATTATAGAAGATATATCCCAACAGAAATGGTGGCAGCCATGGAGCTGAAGAGCGCAGAGGCTAGGGTTGCCCGGGCGATGGAGGAAGTCAAGCTTCTGCAGCCCTAGCAGCTACAAAGTTTCAATTATAGAATTTAAATAAACCTAAACAGAAATGGCTTTCACCATGGAGCAAGCAGAAAGCTAGGCTCCACTCCAGACTACAAAGTTTCAATTGTAGAACATAAATTAATCCCAGATCCCAGGGCCTCCACTTGGGTTGCTGGAGGGTGTGGCTGGCCTGCAAACCACAACAGGCCCCTCTCCCAGGCCGCCCCACACCCAAAGGGAACCCCCACCCTGATCCAGGACACTCTTCAGGGCAAACAAGTTGGCCCCCACTCATGCACCAGGCCTCTATCCTATCTAATAAAAGAGCAATTTGAAGATTGACCATCACTCCAACACACAAGACAGATGCCCCCATGTGATAAAAGATCCTGCACCCATGTGGACACAAGATGGCCACCACAAGATGGCCAGCAGGAGAATGCAGTTGGGAGGGACCAGGCCTGCAAGGGAGGGCAGTTAGGGGTGATCAAGCCTGCAGGGGAGGGCAGTTAGGGGTGACCAGGCTGGAAGAGGAGGGAAGTTGGGGACAAACAGGCTGGCAGGGGAGCAGTTAGACATCAATTAAGCTGGTAGTGTAGTGGTTAGGGGGTGATCAGGCTGGCAGGCAGAAGCGGTTAGGGGAAACCAGGGAGGCAGGCAGGTGAGCAGTTTGGAGCCAGCAGTCCTGGATTGTGAGAATGATGTCTGCCTGCCCATTTAGGCATGATCCTACTGGGATGGGTCCTAAATGGGCAGTCGGATATCCCTGGAGGGGTCCCAGATTGGAGAGGGTGCAGGCTGGGCTGAGGGACAGCCAGCATCCCCCATGCATGAATTTTGTGCATAGGGCTTCTAGTTAGAAATAAAGATATCACCTTTGTAAATCATCACAACTCCTGCAATTTTATCAATACAAAGTATATATCAGTTTGGTTGTCAAGTCCTTTTTTATCTAATGAAAATAACACAAAATAAAGAAACAGCAATACTGACTGCAATTTGTCCTGCATAGTATCACATTTGTCCTTATCACAACAGTTAGAGTAATATTTTTATTTTAGAAATAAAGAATACTTGGGTCTAGAAATTTAGATAATTACAAGTGTGACATATCTAATCAGAAAGGACATCAAATTTAAGATTAGATCCCCTTTGTGATTTTTAACTTTTCTTACTACAAAATATTTAACAGGGCCCTACTGTGAATCTGGTGCTCTAATTATAGAATTTTAATCTCCAAAAACCCTTCAAAGTAAGTGTCAGGGCTTCTATTACAAAATGGAAAAACTAAATTTCTAACTAGTCAGGTCATGGTGAGTAGTCACTCCTCAGGCAACCTTTACCTAAAGGTTGTAACCCAGCCTGTCTATTATTCTTGTCCCTTTAGGTTAACACACTTTTGAAGTGCCAGAAGTAATAGCCCTCAAAGTGGGTATTGACACTCAAGAGATTACATAAACTTGTTAACTGTGCTATAATTCATCCCGCATCTTACTGTGTTCCACATCAATCTAATCTTGCTTACTTTCCCTCCTTAATTTCAAATGCATGAAAGAACCTACAAAACTGTTATTCTTCAGAGCATCTAAGATCTTGTTCTCTGGTATATGTCATCAGTTTGGCTCAAATAAACTCATAAAAATTCTCTGCATGTTTGGACATTTCTTATGTAACGTGTGAATAATTTGCCCATGGTCAAGAAAGCCAGCAGAGCTTGAATTGGGACTTGCTCTGCCTGTCTCGGGACCCACATCCTCCCTGCTAAGCCCAGCTGTTGATGTGTGAATAGAGATGTGAAGATTTATTTCAACCAGCCTAAATTAATGGCTACATTTGCAAAAAGCAAAGGATTACTGAGATTGATGAAGAAAAGAAGTGAGGGTAAAAGAGGTTTCTAAGATACAGAACACAATATAGAAAATCATGAGGTTTAAATCTTAGTCCTATGCTAATCATTGTATCCAGTGGGTGAATGGCTTGACAGTGAAGAGCCTCTGTTGATTTATCTTCAACAGGGAAGTAATGATGCAATATTTAAAAGTTATTGTTATGAACTTTAGAAGATAACTCATATATTTAAATTGTGTTAATATCATTCAATGTATTTATCTATTCTAATAAAAGGGTAATATGCTAATTAGAGCAGATATCTTCCAGATGTCCTTCCAGATGCCCTTCCAGACAAAGCCACAGCCTCTCTCAGGGCTGGCTCGAAGCTCAAGCAGGCCACTGATGGTGGCTGCCATTGTGAGGGCCTGAGTCTCCAGCAATGAGGGCCAGGAAAATGCTCAGGTAGCCGTGGTGGCCAGCAGTGGCAGCAGCAGAGGTAGGTGTGATGGGGCAGCACCTTCCCCTTATCAGCTGGTTGCCTCCCACAGATGGATGCCAGATTGTTGTTTAGGCCCATTCCTCAAGAGGAGCAGGCCTAAGCCATCAGTAGGACATCCCCTGAGAGCTCCCACACTGTGAGAAGGGGCAGGCCAGGCTGAGGGACCCTCCCAGTGCATGGATTTTCATACACTGGCCTCTAGTCAAAATATAAAAAGAGCCCAGACCAGTCTGGCTCAGTGGATAGAGCGTCGGCCTGTGGACTGAAAGGTCCCGGGTTCGATTCTGGTTAGGGGCATGTACCATGGCTGCGGGCACATCCCCAGTAGGGGGTGTGCAAGAGGCAGCTGATCATTGACTCTCTCTCATCGATGTTTCTGACTTTCTATCCCTCTCCCTTCTGCTCTGTAAAAAATCAATAAAATATATTTAAAAAAAAACACAAAATATAAAAAGACACTAAATTTTTACTTAAATCTCTATATGCTTACTTTTCATATTTTTCTGTCTTGTTTTTAATCTCCAAATATATGGGCAATTATTTCTGGTTAATTGGGTAATTTGAGTTGTATGAAAATGACTCTTTGATACCTATTAACATTTGATCAATTTTCATGACATTCTTTGGATACTTAGGGGAAAAACATTTGCTAAATTTAAAAAGAAATCTGTGCATTGTTCAAATCTGTTATAGCCTGTTTATTCATCTAATTTAGGAATCCTATACAATAAAGAGCTAATATGCAAATGGTTGTCATGCCCTCACGTCCTCACACCCTCACGCCCTCATGTCCTCATACACTCGAGCCCTTGCGTCAGGGCCGGGGGACCTGAGGCTGTACCTCCTTGCCCTGGTGCCAGGGCCGGGGGGACCTGAGGCTGTGCACTCTGCCCAGCAGGACTTGATGAGGAACCTGAGGCTGTGCTCCCAACCCTGCAGGGCTTGACAGGGGTGGGGCCGGCTAGGTTTGGGTCTTGCCCTATTTCGAAGTGCATGCAGGTGGGCGGGAACTTGACTCTGGGTCCCACAGCATGCCCCAAACTCTGATAGGAGGGAGATTTTCATATACATTTTACTAATTTTGTTTTATCTCTGATACTTCTATTATAGAGAAAGGGCAAATAGCAATATTAAAACATTTCCTCTAATTAATACTCTTTTATGTGTATGAATTTTGTACACTGGGCCACTAGTTACTAATATAAAACATGTTAAAAATCTCTTACAATGATTCCAGATTTTGCTGTAATTAGCATAAATCAAATTTAAAATTATCTCTCCATGGTGAATTAAAACTTTAATTTTTGGGTAGTTGCCATTTTATATCTTGTAATACATTTGCCCTAAAGTCCACTTTATGTAATATTAGCACAGCCACAAAGGTTCATCAAATTAAATTGGAATTTTTCCACATTTCTATTGTTAAATTTTCTGTTTCTCTTAGTAATACTACCAGAGGCCCAGTGCACAGATCTGTGCACTGGTGGGGTCCTTGGGCCCGGCATGCACCCTCTCGCAATCCAGGGCTGCTCAGAGGATGTTAGAGAGCCAGTTTCAGCCTGATTCTTGCAGGCTAGACCGAGGAACCCCACTCATGCAAAAGTCCATGCACTAGGCCTCTAGTATGCATATAAGATCTAGTTAATCTCTTGCCATCCTCCCCTCTTTCCCTTTTTCTCTGAGATTCATCAGTCTATTCCATGTTTCCATTCCCCTGGTGGTCAGTGTGCATCATAGCTACCTGCCAGTTGGCCGATTGGCCAGTCACTTAGGCTTTTATATATATAAATAGACAATCTTTAGTGATTTTAAACACTGTAGATAATCCTTAGTAATTTTTATAACTATCAACAAATTTTGCCTTTAACCAAAGAGTTATATATTTATCATGTTACCACATAATATTGGGCAGCCTGAGTCTTATGATAACATGTTCTGATATCTTAATTTATTTTGTATTGATTAAGGTGATTTCCCCTGAAATTCAATGTTTCTATAATTTTTAAAGATATATCCTATTTTTAAATATTTTTCTTAATATTTAATCGAAGATGTTTCGCTTCACAAAATACAAATTTATTTCATATACTTCTCTCCTCCTAAACACATAAAGGTACTAAAATATTTTAACTCATGATTTTATCTCTTATTTTATGGCATAAATTAGACATTTTAATGTTGTGTATAGAGGCAGTATTTTATCACAATTGTTCATATATTTGCAATTCACTTTACTCACCATTCCTTTTCACATCTCAG
The DNA here is from genome assembly GCA_027563665.1 of Antrozous pallidus. NCBI lineage: Eukaryota > Metazoa > Chordata > Mammalia > Chiroptera > Vespertilionidae > Antrozous > Antrozous pallidus. The sequence continues at coordinate 65,217,046 of CM050519.1, read as the reverse complement.
ATTTTTATTAAGAAATTATTTTTCTTTCTCCTATAGTGCAGTACTTAGACATTTCTTGATCTATGAATAGTAAGTAGTCTCCTTTAACTTATTTGAAAAAAACTTTGAGTTGATTTTTTTTCTTTTTCATAGATAAATCTCTAAACATATAATTCTAGATTAATAGTTATTTTATGTGATCACTTTGGAGAAATGCTTCCATTAGTTTTTTGCTTCCATGCTTACTATTGATAAATCAGTTATTGACCTAATTGACATTTTTTGGTAGGTAATCTGCATTTCTTTGTGTGTGTGTGTGTGTGTGTGTTTTTCCTTTGACTTGCTATTAAGATATCTCTCATTTTCTTCTCATTTTGCTTTAAAGTTTCAAGATGTCCAGTTTATGCCTTGGTTTTACTATAATATGTTTCAGTGTAGATTTATTATTATTTACCTTACTTAGAGTTGTTGGAATCTATGAATCTAAAGATTGGTTCCTTTTATTCATTTTGGATATTTTAAATCAATATTCATTTCAAAAGTTTCCTTTCTATAATCTCAAATTCAATAAAACATCTGTTATTCTCACTCCCTTTATAACTCCATTTTCTCTAGATTTCTGTGCTATATCTTAATTTACTTGCAGTTTTCTCTGAACTTTTCATTCTGTCTTCACTTTAATTATTATATGTTTCATTTCCAGAATCCTAAGTTCTTAATATCAAATATAAGTGGATATGTTTGTGTTTCATTTCCTATAGAAGATTATAAAATATTTTTATTTACTCAAGCATTACTAAATATTGAATTTTATAATTTATAGCCAGAAATTCCAATATTCATTATTTGAATGTCTGATGATTCTGAAATTTATTTTAGCTTTTAGTTGTTTCCTCTGAGTGTTTGAATGATATGTTTTCTCCTGTTTTTGTTTTAACAACTTCAGACTAGTGAGAATTCTTTAGAGTGTAGGTTAAAGGTTCATCCTTACCAAAGGAACATGTGTTGGCCTCTCCCAAGAAGCCAAGGCACTTTCTAATGGATATCACTTTAAAATAAATGATCCCTTGACAGTTTTTTCATCTCATAGGTGATTACCAACATGACAGCTTTTTTCTACTGCATAGTTAAGAATTCATAAAAAATGTTATTCTTTATACCATGGTCCAAAACCAACATAAGAAAGTATCCTTGCTATTTTCTGTTGTAAATTTTCACCAAGTTTCTAATCATTTAAGCTTTATACAGGGATCTTAATTAGACCTGCCTAAGGAGGTTAGTTCTCAGGGCCCTAAATGAGGCTTAGTAATATAGACATTCCAGTCACCAGGGATTAATATTAGCTCCATATCATCCACTAATCTTAACTGCAGTTTACCTCTGTGGATAAGTACTTTCTCACTTTTTTTTTCTCTCTTGAAGACTTTCTGACATAGTTACTTTTTCTATTTTCTTTAGTATTTTGTATTAGGTGGGATTTCTGGATATTGAATTTACCATATTATGAGAAATTGAATGTTCTAAACCTATTTTATATTGATAATTCATGGCATTGGAAAAAAAACAATAAAAGCACACTACACTTTACTAATTAAGTAAGCAATGCAAACTAAATTTCCTATCACGTTAGAGAGTTTGGTTCTCTGTGTCCAAGTCTATGCTATAGTGCCATTTAGCTGGTGTCCATCTTCAAAATGAAGACATGTTTATGTCTATTCACCAGGCTAGTAAAGTTTGAAAAGTGTCAATTCAGCCTAGTTAACATGTCCTTTTAGAAAATGCTGTTTAGCAATACACAGAACGAATTCTCAGTGGCCTCCAGAAAACCTGAATTAGATATTTTTTAGTTTAACAAGAAACATTAATATTAAGTTCCAATTTGGTCTAATCATTACCTTGTCTAGCTCAGAGCTTTCCCATAGAAAGTCAAACCTAAACAGTCCTTTATATAAATAACTTTTTTTCTTTTTCCTTCTCACAACTGAACTCCAGAGTAATATTAAAATCTAAATTGCCTTTTTATTTATTTTTAAATCTTCAGCTTAACCGTAGTGTCAACACACAAAGAGAAAGCCAATTATAACTTTTTTTTTCTTAAACATCACCAATTTGGAATGAACATAGAAAAGTAACTACCTAGTGTTGAATATGATGAGTTCCTAAAACATTCTGTGTTTCTCTCAGGTTCAGATGTGCTGAAATGGGTGAAGCTATAAAAGAACTCCGCCTCCCCCTGAAAGAACAAGATTGCATTTGTTCTACAGCTGGATCAGCTGCTGTGTGTGGAATCTAGAATTTATTTTTTGTTTATTCCCTCAGCTCATTACTTTACAGAACACATGACACTTAAGTAGCAGAAAAGTGAATGCTCCTCCACTGAGTATGTGAGGGCGAGTAATTACACCACTTCTACCAAGTGCCTTGAAAGAGAGAGTTGCGTTCTTCCTTTGGCTTCTCTAATTCTGCTGGCTGGAATGTGATTAAATGGCTAGAGCCAGCTGCCATGTTAGATAATGAAATGACCCTGCTTAGGGAAACTCATGGAGAACGAGGATAGACAGAGCCTGAATTCTCTGACTCCATGGTAAAACATAACAGCTTTGTCACAGGTCACCTCTAAATACCTTGAGCATGAGAGCGAAAACTCTAGGTCTTATTCAAACCACTTTTAATTCGTTATGTGTTATAGCTGTTACTACACACACAGGTAAACCCAATCCCAACTAATACAGATTTGGTACTTAGAAATAGGGAGCTACAGGTAACAGGACCTAAACTCATAGCATTTACGTAGTGGAACTGATAGGTCAGGGTGTTTCATGATTGAGCTATTATCACCTTAAAGCTAAATATACCTAGACAAAACACTGGTAAAAGTATGCCCTGCTGTTTCTCAGAAGACAGATCACATATTAACTCCTATAGGGAAAATACTAAGAGATTTTTTTAAAAACTCTGGTTTATTTATTTATTTATTTATTGCTGGCTGCTTCTTGCTACTTTTAGCAAACTCATAAGGGAAGCTGCACATTGCCTAAGCTCGCCTTTCTCCACGTATTGCAATGGGAGGACATCAGCGAGGCACCTTCTGTTCATAGGCAGCACTGGAAACAAATTGAGAGTCTAACCTGCTGGATATGAAAAGGTAAAACTCTTCCCTAAGGCATTTAGCTTCCATGGCTCCTAAGCAGCCCCCTCAGTAGGAGATTGACTGATTCCCAGAGGTTTTTTTGAGGACTTTCCATTAAAAGTTCTTTACCAGTCAGTGGGGACCAGTCCAATAGCAAACTCAGAGTAAAGGTAGTGCCTACCTACTCAAGGCCCTTGTTTGGGAAATCCTTAAATGCCTGAACCAGAGAAGCAGCAGTCAGCAATTGTATATTTATAGATATATGGAAATGTATTGATACATAGATATATAGATATACATTATTTATTTCCTTATCACAAGACAGTATACAATTGAGAGGGGTAACTGAGCAAGCTCAAAGCCATAGGACAAGCATTCAGGAAGGGAAGAGCACCAGCAGGCTGCTGGTGAGTTCAAGCTTGAAGTTCACGGTTCAGGCAAGAGAGTAATGCAGGTCTAGTCGCTGCTTCACACTGAGGAGGGGAATCAGTAGATTGGCAATGATGAGATGAACCAGCAGATTAGAATAAGATGACTGTGCAGGTTCCAGCATGTACCGGACTCTACAGCTATCCTTCCATTTTGTTGCTGGGTCAGAAGGAGAAAGAAGAATGAGAAATTAATATATGTGTATATATATATATATATATATATATATATATATATATGTGTATATATATATATATATATATGTGTGTGTGTATATATATATATATATATATATATATATATATATATATATCAGTTGGTAAAATATGTGGCTTGAATACTCTGGGGTATGATTACTTGCTCAGAATTGACCAGGAGCAAATCACTGAGAAATCTACTAAGTTGGTGAAAAAAAATTATATTTTACAAAAATCTGCAAGCCAGATATACAAATACCTGTGTTTGTTCACATCTAAAATGCACTTGGGTTCACATCCTGAGAAAGCCTGTCATCTCCAAAATAAGAAGAGTTAAGTTCCCATGTCTACATTAGATGTGACTGGCCATGAGGTACAATGGAGGAGAACAATTACCCAGAATGCTGAACCAGGTGCTCACAGAGGATAAACGTGAGGGGAGTTCCTCCTAGGTCACAGTAGCAGAAGCAGTCTGAAGGTTACCAATACTTCGTTCCACTGAAAAAAAAAATGAAGTATTCACTAGTCCATCTCTGAAGGATCAGATACCTGCAAAAGAGCAGTGAATACTTTTCTAAGTGAAAGTTTTGAAGTGTGGTTATCCTGTTTCTACTCTATACGTGTATATTAGGAGTGGTGATAGCAGACGACTTTACTTTGCATTTATAGGTAATTTATAAGATGAAGTCCCATACACTGTCTTAACCAAGAAATGTGCACTATCTAGATATGTTGGAATTTCAGCTGAATGCAATAAGGAGAGGGAGTATAAGTAGCCAAATGGATTGTCAAAAGGTAAAATTTGACCTGGATTATGACTTGCCAGAACAAAGGTTATATTACTTTGTCTTACTTGCAATTCAATTTGGCCATATAACTAAGCCCTGCCCAAAAGGATGGGGGCATTTTTCGTAGAAAAAAATCCTTAAATGATAATTGGCATGTACCTTTTACTTGTATCTTCATTTTCTAATTTGCCATTTCACTACCAGAAATATAATCTGGTAGTGGCTACCTTTGACCACGAATTGGAGGGCACACTCTAGCGATGGAAGAGTAGTGACTAGGTAATAGCCTGGAACACTAAAAGTTTATTGAACAGAACTACCTTAACAACACTAGCCTAACTCATATATTTAGATATAGAAATAATATAATTCCAATCCTTACTGATAAATAATTTTACCACAATTTCTCTTAAGATGAAATATTTGTCTTTTATCTGTATATCGTTTCTCATCATTCCCCAAACTTCATTTCTAGAATTTTTGTCTACAGTTTTGCCAAATTGTGCCATTAGTCATCTTCCTTTTTTATCTATCCTGTAGATAGCCATATACAGCCATTTCATGGGGATTTCTAGAAAGAACTTTTCTATTAACAACTGGGCAATTCTTTCATCTGGGCTGTAATCTCACATCTACTTTTTGCAGTCTCTGTCTTGCCATTAAGTTTAAGCATGGCTCATGAGTTATATTAATTAAATTGCTCATGAAGCAAAATGTGGCCCAGATGGCTTGTACAGGGTTCCTGGTTGAAGGAGTGTTAAAACCAAACACAGCTCTATGGACTGTGTTATGTCTTGAAGTTGTCTTTCAAAACATATCTAGCTATCTTTTTTGAAAAAATCTTTATTGTTGAAAGTATTACAGATATCTTGTTTCCCATTTTTATTATTACTGCATAGTGCCTTGTGGGATCACAGACTACAAAATACCAACTTCACTAGTAAACACATCCTTTAAGATAATAGACATTTGCAGGAAACAATATTGGGATTGCACATCAGACATATCAAATTCTCAAATAGTTTTTTATACTAGCATTTCCAAAATTATGACCCAGTGGTAAGAGTTCAGCTTAAAATTAAATGACTATATATGAAAAAATTATAATGTAAGAAATTTAAACAATCAAATGTTAAATATAATACAATTTTAAGTATGTTAGAGCATGAGTTATGATCAAACCCATCTCTGGGCTTTGGAGACAAATGCTGCTGGATGTAGGTTACACAGCATTTCTCAAACTTACTGGACTCAGGAGTCTTTTTTTTCTCAATAGCCCATGCTGCGTGGTCCATAATATTAAAAAGAAACTGTGTTGCATTATCAATGGAATTGACCATGGGCAATTACGAAGCAAGTGTAGCTACTTGGATCTTGTAACCCATGGTGAAGTTTTGGTCAAGCTGTGGTTAGCAGTAACTTAGTAGGTTTTTACCCAAGTCATGGAGTCATGTTGAATAAAGTCAACCTGGGGTGGTCAAATCTAGTATAGTTAAATATATTGAGAAATGCTTAAAATCATAAGAAGTCTGGAAACTAATGTTAAACTCTCAAATCTGACCACACATAAAATGCTAAGGCTCCGAAAAACTTCCAGAGCGTTCTGGGGCCAATGATTGTGCTCAGCAAGCTCAGCTCCGGGATGTATAATAAATCATGGGCTGTTTGCCAAAGATGCCAAATGAGGCATGCAATCCCAATAAAACTGAAGAAGTCTGGGTTCAAAAGCCTTATGCACCAGGGACAGGCTACAGAGAAAGATATTCACTGACAGAATATATTTCATGTGTGGTATTAAGTGTGAAAGGCTGATAAAAGCTTCACAGTAAAAGAATGATAAAATGGATGCCTTCTCAAAGGATTTTTTTGTAGGTCAGTATTCTTATATAGATGGGTTTTCCAATAGTATTATTTGACATTTTAATAAAAATCAAATTCATTACAAAGTTTGTATAATAAAACAAAGCCTCTTTCATGAAAACTGATCTCCCCTTATAATAGATCGGGCCCTGAAATAACTAATCACCTTATCACTACCACCCAAACACTACCAAGTTAGTGCTGACATTAGGAACACCTTGTTATTAATGGAAATCCATAGAGATAAAAACTCACACTTGTGTGTGTGTGTGTGTGTGTGTGTGTGTTTGTGTGTGCGCGCGCATGCACACATGCGCATGTGGGGAGCATCAAACTATTTTGGTTCAAAAAACTTTGAAAATTTTCTATATTTAATTGATTTTGATATATAATCTACAGGTTCTGGTGATTTAAAAATTAGCAAACCACATTTTTTCCCAAACTGTTCATTTCTCCAAAGCATGAGAAACTGCCCAATTTCTATATCATTGTTCAAAAAGGGAAATTATGTTTAACAATATATTTGTAATTAAGACTGTGCCTGGTTACCATTAGCAAAAACAAACAAGCAAACAAAGCAGGAGTTGTACATTGGCAAATTTTGTTACCAGCTGGGCTGGGCTAGGCTGTTCAGGGAAGAATGTATTGTAAAGCTCCTTGGCTGTGAAGTACATAAAGTATATAAATTAAAGCATGTTTTGTTTCTCTTGGTCAAATAAATAGATCTAATTTGATTAATTTTGGTGAGAAATGCTTAAAAGTCTCTAGAGAGACTCAGGGTATTTTTCTCTACTTCGTTATCCTGACTCTCTTGGTTATAAACTTATATTTTAGTCATTTTCTCTCTCCCTCCCAGACTGGCAAGAAAGAAAAGGAAAAGACAAGTGATAGACCCTAGAACAGGTTTCATCCACATACAATATAAAACAATTCTCCTTAACTCTCTATGACTCCCAATGCAGTCGCTAAGTCAGTTAAAATTACTAATATAATGAAAACAATCTTCACAAAACTGTTATTAGAGATATTTCATATTTATCCATTATCTTTGACCAACATCAGCCATAATGTATCTCTTTTCCAGATCATTTCTCAGTTTTATTATTAGACCAAGAACTACATGCTTTGGGGATTGGTGGTGGACAGGGAGTTGCCAAACATTGCCAGTTCCTGGTCTGAGCTCCAGAACTGCTGGGTCAGAAGCTCTAGGTGTGCAACTATAGGTCTGTTCTATCTACTGCTTGTCATGTTTTTTTTAACAAAGTGATCCTCAAATTTGGTGTGTTTTATAATGACCTGTGTGCTCCTTCAAACTACTGATGTCTACCCCATCGTAGAGATAAGACAAAACTGATTGAGTTCCGGGCACTAATAATTTGATCTAGCTTTCGAGGTGACCCTGACACTCCCCTGAGCTTTAAGATCATGGCTTTAAATCTATGTCCTGCAGGCTGAATGGCTATGACTAGGCAGGGAAACTTTACTGGCTTAGGGGAACAGATGTCCAGGTTTTGCTCCAAGTGCATATGAAGGGTTTGAGATTCATCTCATTTCAGTTCAATACAAAGTAAATTTTTTAAAATACGCACTTTAATAAATATAACCCATAAGATACATGTAACAACAAACATAAATTTTACAAAAATAAATGAAAGGAAGTCTTATTTTAACATTCAGGTGCTTTGTTGATTATAAAATGATGCCCTTATCTTTCTTTTCCTGAGTTTAGAGATTTGCCTAGAATACACAACATGGCTTATATGCAGTGTTGAGGGTTAAACAGCCTTTTTTTTTTTTCAATACAAAAATCCTTAACTATAACTATTAACCGTTCTCTAACAGCTCAAAGCTTCAGTGCTTTGTGTCCCTTCTCTCTTCTCTTTTCTCTCTTCTCCTGTCTCCCCTTTTCTCCTCCTCTTTCCCTTTTCTTCTCTCTTCTCTAATCTCTCTCTTTCCCTTCCTCAGCAAGCAGCTCATTGCCTGCCTTTAATAAATAAGATTTCCATCCCTGAATTATATCCTGCAATGGAAAGACATAAAAGTTCCTAATTTTGCTGTTCTTTTCAGACAAATACCTATTAAATGCTCAACACATAGCCAGTCAGTAATTTCCTTACTTTGTTTCTGCGCTTTCTCTATAAGTCTTTCCTCTGGCTTCTGTGGCAAAGCCTCCTACCCACTTCCAGTTTGGCACTCCCTAATTCCAACTGATTTCTGCTCAAATACTCTCTTAAAATATGTACTATGACTCAGTTTATTTTTAAAAACAAAAAGTACTTAATAGGTATTAAGTATTTAATGATAATAGTAAAAGAAAATGAGAATATATATTTGTGATATGAAATGAGGCTAATTTTTCTGTCTTAAGTTTGCCACACTACACAAGTGAAAAAACAAATTTTGTGCATATTAATGTAAATATTACAATCTTTAGTCAATTTATATTGTTTGCTGAAAGACTAAAAAAATAGTATTCCCTCATTTCCCTTATTCATTTACCTGACATTCCAATTCCTCCATCTTTTCTTTCTCTTGCCAACCCAAATTGTTTGGAAGGCTAAGGAGTTTTTAGTGCTCTTTTTCCAGAAGCCTGCATCATTCACTGTTAACTGTGAGTTATCCTGTGTAACACCTAGAATTCAATATTCTGATAAAAGCCGAAGTAATAAAAAAAAAAGAAAAATATCCAAAGAAGGCAAACCTTCATAGAACCTAAAAGGATTTCTAATAGCTGAGATCCTATTAAAAGATATGTACTGTGCCCCTCTAGCATGGCTCAGTGGGTGAGCTGTAAACCTATTAACCAGGAGGTCAGGGTTCAATTCCCAATCAGGACACATACCCGGGCTGTGGGTTGTTGGCGCTATCCCCAGTGTGGAGCATACAGAAGGCAGCCGATGAATGATTAATAGCATATACCTCTTATGTTATAATTTTTAAATGATTTCATACATGCAAAGTATTCAACACAAAGGGAACTCTGCAACACAAACTTATATATAAGAAATGTAAGTTTTTGTGAGACATTAATGTAATTCCCTTGCTATTTGTGAAAAATTATGATGGTTTCAGCACAGCAGAATGAACTGGAATAGTGAAGAGATATTTAGGTCACAGAAAATGATGCTCTAAATCAGCACCAATAGAGAATTTCATTGGCACTGCTGCTTCACCATACTTTCTTCCCTTGTTATCACACTCCTTTCTTGGTTCAGTTGCACCAATACTGACCTCTTCATTGATCAACCTTAAAATTCACTGCTATGAAAATAAAGGCCAAATCCCTTTAAATGCTTTGATATTGCCCCCTGCGTCATCAGCTAATATAGGAACTGACCTTTCTCCATCCTCAGTCAGTTACCAGCTAGCTCTGCTCCACTCGTAGGGTACTGTGATCTCTCTTCTCTGCATCTTTGTACAAACTTCTTTCTCACCATGGAATGACTTGCCCATAGCTCTGCTTGTCCTTACTCAACTACCTGCTGTCATCTCTTCAAACAAGCCTTCAAAAACCCAATAAGAAAGGGCTTAGTACCCATATTAAGAAACCAATACAACTGTATATGAATTTATATCATAATATAAGCAATGCTGTGTCATTATCTGATATCTACTTTGTATATTTGTCTCCCAGAAAAGGCATTATGCTTCCAAAGTACAAGATATGTACTGTATTTATCAATTAATGCCCAGCACCTAATAGAGCATCTGGTTTATAGTAGACAGTATAAAAACATTTGTTGAAGAAAATAAATGGATAAAAAAGTCATTGGAATATTTAACAACAGATTGTAACAATTGCACAAAGTAAAAGGATGGAAAAAATCATCTACTTAAAAAGTGTGGTTCTATGCTCATAATAAGAAAAAATAGCTATAAACAGTCAGTGTAATTATGCAATTCATCACAATGATTTTACTACATTTTGTCATATGTAAAAAGCTTTCAGAATGGGCAAAAAAAAAAAAAATTCAAGATTAGTCCTCAAGCAGGTAGTAGAAAAACAAAAATTACAAATGTAACATACAAAAATTCCAAAGAATTTGACACCATTTACAAAGTTAAACATGAAAATTCTACTTATTGAGAAGGATAGGAGTGAATAACCACTGACCCATAACAGTCAAATGAAACACCAGTGCATTGTATCACTTAGGTGTCATTAGCCAGCATGTGGAAAGGAGCAAGAAAAGGCGAAAGGTACATGAAGAAGGGAGGAGAAAGACAATGAAGGGGAGGGAAGCTGGGAGACTAGACAAAGGGATTAGGAAGTACAAATTGGTAGTCACAAAATAGTCACATGGATGTATAGTACAGTATAAGGAACCCAATATAATAAAAGCCTAATGTGCAAATCGACCAAACTGCTGAATGACCAGTCACTGTGATACGCACTGACCACTAAGGAGCAGATGCTCAATGCAGGAGCTGCCCCCAGCCCACAGGCCCCAGGCCAGCCATGGTGGGTGCCAATAAGGGGCAGGGCCAGCAATCGGGAGGCACCAGGCCAAGCCAAAGCAGGTGCCAGCAGGATTGTCCAATTGCCCTGCCGGTTGCCCTACAGTTTGGCCCTGATTGCTGACCCGGCCTAGGGACCCAGCCCATGCCCAAATTTTGTGCACCAGGCCTCTAGTAGACAATAATATTGCAATATTGTGTATGGTATCAAATGGGCACTGCAAATATTGGAGGAACACCAAAAATTATATGATTGTCTAACCATTATACTGTATATCTGAAACCAAAACAAAACATTGTTATTTAATGAATAAAATATATGGTAAAAATATATTTTAAATATCTATATTTCCCAAGGTTTATTATCACTTTTTGTACCATAAATTTCTTTGGCACTCTGGTGAATACTATGAACCTCATCTCAGAATTTTAATGCATAAAATAATATACATGGACTCATAAATCAATTATACTGCAACATTGTTCTTTGCCTTAGATTAGGTACCTTAGGTACAAGGTAAAAATAATTTTAATGAAGAACAACCTTGCTCATTGAGTGTAAGATTTCCTTTATTTGTAATACGTGTGAAGTATTAAAATGTGGTGATTTGCCCATCTTCATCATTGATTCAATATGGAGAGTTTTCATTGAAATAATAAATAATGACAATGTCTGAATGTCTTGCTAATATGTGTCAAAGTCTTATTGATCTGCATACCTGTTTTTATTCAATTGAATCTTAGATTCATTCTAATCCTGCTAACTAAATTTATCTTTTTATGCCCTTAGGCACCTGATTATGGTCTCAGAGATTACATTGCTCTAAAGCATACCAAAGCACAAATTCTAAAGATTGTAAAGAAAACAGTAGCATACTATTTCCAATTATAAATAGCTATACAAAGCTTTTTAGTGTATGGCTTACATGATGTTCTGGCATAACATGTAAATAGAATAATGCATTTATGTGAACTGAGGAAAATTCTGCATCCTTTTGTCTACATGTTCTATATACTACCTTTTTGGCTATTTTGAATTTATTCTTTTATATTGATACAATATACAATTTTAAAAATTATAAATATGTACAGTATATTTAACCATATTAGACACAATAAATATAATTGAATATATTAAAATCTAGAGAAATAGTGTGATTGACCATGTAGAAAAACGTAACATTATCTTCACCATAGGTTATATATTAAGAAACAAATTTCAATGAATTATATCAGTAAGTGTAAAAATACAATTAAATGCAAATAAAAGAGTAAGTGCATACTACTTACTGATGGGAAATATCATTAAAGAACATTCGGAGCAAAAGCTTTAATATAAAGAGAAAGTTCATAATGTTAATAATTTAAACAACATATATACTTGTTTAAAATGAAAGAATTAAAATTAAATTTGGTACATCATTTTAATGAATATTACTCAGGGTATTATCCTATCTAATAAAAGACTAATATGCAACTTAACCATTACTCCGATACACCCAAGAGCCATGCCTACCAGCCAATTAGGAGCAAGTATGCAAATTAAACCAACCAAGATGGCTGCAGCCACAGAGAGAATAGGAGACCTGGGTTTCCCCAGCAATGGAGGAAGCCAAGTTTTCCACACACCCTGGTTAGCCCAGGCCTCCACATAAGGCTACAAAGTTTCAATTATAGAAGATAAATAAATCCCAACAAAAAAGGCAGCAGTCACAAAGCTGGAGAGAGCAGGAGGGTTGAATTGTCCCAGCAATGGAGGAAGCCAAGCTCCCACAGCCCTGGCCTGCCTTGACCTCTGCTCAAGGCTACAAAGTTTCAATTATAGAAGATAAATAAATCCCAGATTAGAGGGCCTCCACTTAGGTCACCAGGAGGCATGGTCAGCCTGCAAATCACCACAGGACCCTTGCCCAGGCCACCCATGCCCCAAGGGAACCCCTACCCTGATCCAGGACACCCTTCAGGGCAAATCAGCTGTCACCCAACTGTGCACCAGGCCTCTATCTTATCTAATAAAAGAATGATATGCAGCCAAAACCAGTTTGGCTCAGTGGATAGAGCGTCAGCCTGCGGACTGAAAGGTCCCGGGTTCGATTCCGGTCAAGGGCATGTACCTTGGTTGTGGGCACATCCCCAGTAGGAGGTGTGCAGGAGGCAGCTGATCAATGTTTCTCTCTCATCGATGTTTCTGACTTTCTATTCCTCTCCCTTCCGCTCCATAAAAAATCAATAAAATATATTAAAATAAAAAGAAATTTGATAAGCCACCTGAAAACAAGTATGTAATTAGAAAAACAAGTGAGAAAACAAATAAACAGTTTATATGTAAACATATTTCTGTTAAATTCTTTCTCAATAATATTTTTAAACTAAAATTAATTTTGTCTCTGAAATAGACATATATTTGAATTCAAATAATCACAATTGGTATAAAAGAGACATATTTTTGAAGGGGCTAATTTGACCATATTTATCAATTATCTTAACTTGGTCACAATTTATCCTATGAGAATAATTAGACATGTACAAAAATAGTAGGAATAGATATTCATCTTCAAAAGGGAGAGTAAAAAAAAAAAAGAATAGAAAATGTGCTCATTACATTTTACATGTATTGCAATCTACAAAGAAAAATGTATCTGTGTAAGTGTAAATATGTAGAAGAAAGACTAAAAGAATGTACAACAGAATAGCAAGTGACACTATTGTTCCCAATCAAGATAGAGTAAAAGAACAGATGAAACAATTAAATATTAAAACAAAATACATGGGGGCAGGAGAGGGGCATTTCAAGTACTAGATTCTAGAAAGGACTGATTTCTATGAAAATGGAAATTGGTAAGTGAACAATGTGAGCCATAAGATTGTTCCTACTTACTTCCTGGAGTAAGTTTCAGGTTACAGGATAAGGAAGGAAAGAAAACCCAGTCAGAGCCAGGAGCTGAGGGACCATGAAAATCAGTCAATTGAATCAGGTCAGAAATAACAGAGAAAACAATTAGGAGACAAGAATATTTAATAGTTTTTACTACTTTATTCCATATGTTCAAGAAGATAGAGGATCCCTAATTGGTTTGGCTCAGTGGATAGAGCATCAGCCTGTGGACTGAAGGGTCCTGGATTTGATTCTAGTCAAAGGCACATGCCCCGGTTGTGGGCTCAATCCCCCATTAGGGGTGTGCAGGAGGCAGCCAATCAATGACTCTCTCTCTCTCTCTCTCTCTCTCTCTCTCTCTCTCTCTCTCTCTCTCTCTCTCTGTTTCTTTATTGATCTGATCATTAATGTTTCTATCTTTTTCTCCCTCACCCTTCCACTCAGAAATCAATTTTAAAAATTTTAAAAGAAAATAGAGAAAAGAATAATTTCAATAGTGTCATGGAGATATAAAAGGACCCATATTAAGCATTTTTGTAGAGTCTATAAGTTTCTTTTTTCTATTAAATTAATTGGGACAGCTTTGGTTAATAAGATTATGTAGTCTTCAAGTGTACATTTCTATGATACAAGATCTGTATATTGCATTGTATGTCTATCACCCAAAGTCAAACTGTCTTCCATCACCATATATTAGGCTGTACTTATCCCTTAACCCCCTTCCTTCTGGTAACCACCATACCATTGTTGTCCATGTCTATGAATTTTTATATATCATATATGAGTGAAACCTATGGTACTTTGCTTTTACTGATTGAACTTCTGAGCTAAAAATTACAATGTCTGGGAGGAAAAACACAGTGGATGGGATTGATGGCAAATTAAACGTGACAGAGGAAAAGATTAGTATATATCATGATTCGCTTTAATTGCTCTTGTAACAAATTACTACAGACAGTAATTCCTGCTTATTAAACACACATATCTATTATCTTATAAATAAGGCTTTGGATGGACTGCTTTTCTTATGAAGGTTCTTGAGAAGAATCTATTTTTAATTATTTTTTGTTTGTTTGTTTTGGCTTTTTCAATTTCTTGAAGTTGTTCTCATTTCTTAGTTCATAGCCTCTCCCTTCATCTTCAGATCTAGCAATAATGTGTCAAGTTGGTAAACAATGTAAAAATTATCAGGTCCGGAAATTGCCTGGAGCCATTGCAATCACAATAGGAGCAAAACTTGTGCTGATATTCAGCCCTGTTAAATTTCAAAGTCCATTGGCCTTGCAATGCCTTTCTTTGATTCTAACTGATGTTTGCTTTAGCCTCTGGCAATCAATCATGGTATAAATTAATAAAAAATTAAAATACAGAAATGTATATTGTGTATATTGTATATTAGGTTTACACATTTTTTCTACTAGGTATTTTTCATAGAGTGAAAGGCATATTCAAATTTTCAGAATTTAACAACTATATATTTTTTAATCTCTAGGCTAACAGGTTTAAAACAAAGATTAAGTTTTAATAGAGATGTAATTATAATTAAAATCTTAAAACCAATTCTTGGGGAAATAATATTCTTTATCAAGGCCATCTTTCAGAGGTGTGTACAATATGACAACTTCCAGGAATCTATTAATTAATTCCACAAACATGTATCAAGCATCTACTTATTATGAACTTAGTATAGTGGCACCTGAAGATACAGCAGTGAACCAAAGGAAGTGTGGTTCTGTGTTGCAGTGAAAAAAGATATTGTCTGTGGCTACTGCAAATAGTACCTGGATGCTCTTCTCCATTTCCACCTGTTTTCCTCTTCCTCCCGTGCCCTCTCACCCTCCTCCTACTACTTCCTTCTAATGAATATTTTTGATGGAGTTTTTTTAGAAAGGTTTCCCCTGTATAAGGGGCCACTCTCTGATAACTCAATTATTCTCTCTTATCACACCCTTCTCCTCTCAGGGCATGGGCCCACAAGGTGCATATGTGCCTGTGTTGATAGACTATTACAAATCACCTGAGATTACTAAGAGAGACTGAATCTCTTTTTCATAGTTCATGCTATAAAAAAACACTGTATTTTATTTTCTTCTGTAAATCCTTTAGATATTTATAATTTACCTAATCTGAGTTCCATTTGGAAACCTCAGAGTTCTGACAATTTTCAGTTAGATCATTTTGTTAAAGAGCCTTAAAGGCCACCATTTACATTTAAGCTTGAATCATTTTAAACAAGCAGTTATTACTAATAAATGAAGATAAAAATAGCTCAAAGTAGACAATATCTTGGGTGATAACTGAAAACCTCAATCTTCTATAGGAAGATTACTTTGTCTTCTTCTTTATTATCTTAAAATTTTATTTATGGCATCATGTTCACAAACACTTGCTTATGTTATGTATTAGGTCTAACACCTGCTTCTTTGAAGCATAAGCTGAAGAGACACTTTTATGGTTCTGTGAGCTGTTTTTTGGTTGTTTTCATTTTTTACTCTTTTATAGACCTTGTTTTCTCTCAGAAATGTCCAATTAGAATAACTTCATGAATAAGGTCACTTACAGCCTCTGTGTCTTTGTTATAGTAGTAGTAATAAGGATAAAATACAATATAGAATAAGTATTAAAGTGTGGAATTAAAGTGTGATATCTGAAAGTATGGAATGTAATGTAAACAAATTTAGTGTGGAATGTAATGTAAACTAATTGATAAGAACCTTTGAGTGGCCTGTATGTAGAAAATAGATAAAATTATCTGTACCCCATACATAAGACCAGATAGCAAGGCTCCTGAGACCCGCTGATAAGACACAATGAAGACTCCCATCTGAGCACATAAAAAGAGCAAGGAACCAGAGGAGATCAGAGATACTCGCCTGCTCCTCCACAGACAGTCGCTCTCCACTCCCCTACCTGCATCTGCCCAAGCTCTACCGTGGACCATGAGTCGAAACCGTGAGCCGTGAAACCGAGGCCTCAAACAAGATGCTGAGCTGCAGCTGCAATGTCCAACATCCAGTGTGCATGTGTCTGTCTGCGAGGATCCCCAGGTGGTCTGCTGAGGTCTGGAAACCACCAGGACTCTGGTAAATAAACTGTGTGTGATTCGTGCATTGCATGTCTGTCCCCTGTGTAAGTTATGCTCAGTCAATATTAAGTAAGTACCTTGGGTCGTACTTGTCAGTGTCTGTTTAGAGACTGGCTGAGGCACCCTTGGTCACCTGTGCTTATACTCCTAAAGGAGAAACTGGGACAGTCTTTCCTGCAAGATTTTCTCCAAAACTCCCAATAATGGGACCCTCGCTGAAGCCTTGTGAGTTACCTTTGAGTTATTTTTACCAAAGACCTCCAGAGTCCTCCTGGTGATGCTCTAGAAAGGAACTTGAGCTTGAAAACATACAGTTACTGTTTAAATGCCTTTCTAGGGCTAAATAACATAAGCCTCCACACCCCCAGATGCATATTAAATTAATCTAACAAGCTTAGGATGATAGTTCCCATCCATAAGTTCTTTGTACTACCACTGTTTCCATCATTGGCCTTTTGCTACCTCAGATGTATCAGTGAAGCAAACTAAAAATGAAATAAAGGTGTCAATGACCACAGCCAACAGAATGAAACTAGGTGGGACAAAATCTCCATGCAGTTAGTGTGCTTCTGACCTGATACACATACACCTTCTTGTTCCATCAATTTACTAATGACCCTTTCCTCATTCAAACAACAGGTCAAAATTATGATTCCTATCTTTGCTAATTTACATCAGTATGCCCACTCCTTAAATTGTATCTCACTATGGATTGTGGCCTTCAATTTTTATTTTAATATGATGTTTTGATGCTTTTGTTTGTTAAACTTTCATTTATATTTGGACATAATTTCCATGGTTAAATTTTTTTATAAGTAACCAAGACACTAAAATCACTTTGAATTATATTATGAGCACAAAACATGATAAAAATGTTAAATTAAAAATGAATAACATAAATTTAAGTTTCATCTCAAAAAATCAACTGAAAATTTGAATCATGTAGAATCATAGGCAGAACTAGATAAACTAAAATGGCATAAATTCATCTATGGACCAGTAACAGCCATTGTTCATTAACTTTACTTTCAGCCTCTTTGATTAGATGATGTAAGAAATTTAATATTTAGTGAGACATTTAACTCATCCAAGAAATCAGTTCTTTGTAGAGTGGAGTAATAAGCAAAAAAAAATAGCAAATGTGTCATTATTTTTAGGACCAATATGTTTTGAACCAAATTCGCATAAATTGAAAAATCTTTGGATTTAGAAAATGAAATATATCGATTTACGATTTCTTAGTTTTCAAAAATTTTTGCTTTTAGTTGTTAATATCAATACCAAACATAAGACCCATTGGTAGTTGCTTAAAAAAAGAAAACTATGGCATACAAATGCTCCAAAACACTTTCAAAGACAGACACTTCTCCATAGTTCTAATGTGAAGATATAAATGTTTATATTTATTTATATATGGGCATATATAACTACCATACAAACATGCAATATAAGTGATAACAGGTTAAAACAATGATGCTAAAATATTTTATAAAATTGAAAATATCCACATTAGAAACAATTATAAATATCTGTCATATTTAAATAGTAAAATTGTTCTTCTTATAGGATTACTAGTAAAACATCCCTACACTAGGGGCCCAGTGAATGAAATCACATGAGACCCAGACCTGGCATGCTGCAGGACCCAGAGTCAAGTCACCTCATGGTGACTGAGCTTTGGTCATTATAGCGTTACAACCACTGGGTTTTTATTATATAGATGTTTTATTTTACATATGAACCGTCAGCTATAAATTGTAAAGCACAAATCAGCAAAAAGTCTAACTGCTTTATTAGGACACTAAACTAGTTTGCATTTAAGATGGAATTTTAATTCTGTATGTTTTATACGATTATACAGTCTGTATATGTATTTGGTATACACACATATCCATGTACTGAAATAATTATTTAACGATGTCTTAAATCCCAGTAAATATATGGAAGAAAATAGTGGTGATCAGAGCTAAAACTGACCCGGATGAGCCAGAATAGGAATTTGTAAAAGAAATGACTTGTCCCAAGACCTCCAACTTTGAAAAGAGGAATTAATAGCTATAAAGGATGCGTGACAGCAGAATTTCTCAAACATTTGGCAAATTATTTGTCCCAAACCACAAAATGATGTGTAAGCACTTCAGGAAAATCTCAGGAGTAAAAGAAAATGGTTCCTACTTGCTAAAAAAAGGATCTCACAATTTGTCACCTTGGAAAGATTCCATTTCATTTTTTTTGTGTGTGTGAAATTTGTTTTTACGTGTGAAGTGCAGAAATTTCCTTCACACTCCACAGTGCATATACTTCACCTCATATTCACAGAATAATTCACAGGAGGATATATGCCATATATTAAACAACCAACGGGTATGGTGAAAGGCTTTAAAACATTTTCTCATTATAGTTTTATTTACCTTGTATTTGTTTAAAAATAGAGTTCCTTTTACAATAAAAGAATGAGAGCCCTGCTGATACTCATGATATGCTTTTACTTGTCACCATGCAAGACATGGTTAACTACTGCCATTTCCCAAATTTAATCATTGTGTAGAACCATATAGCATGCACTTTCTTGTTAAATTTTTGGACCACATCAAGATATTCTATACTATTTACTTTAATCTGACTTCTAAAATTTCGTTATCTTCTACTTTATTATACAGATTTATTCCTGTAAGACAAAACATATTTTAAAGTACATGAATTATTAAAAAATAAATGAAGAGAATACATAGATACACTCATAACTTAATAAAATCAATGTTGCGGTGTCAATATGATGCTAGTTTCCTAAAATTTTAAAATTTTAAAATACCTAGAATATTGATCTCTTTAATTTCTCCACTCTTAGTGTACTAATCACTTATTCCACATTTTATCACTCTATTGTATAAAGTATTCTTTCAGTAGGAAATTTTGTCTCCCCCTTTATTTTATGCTATTCATAGTGTCTAAAAGACTAGGAGACACAAAGCAATTACTCAGTAATTCTTTTGATTGTCTGATATAATAAATGTAGTGATATTCATTGGAACCTCTATGGTATCATTCTTCTTCAAAGATTAGTTTAAATAATACTCTTCTTCCACCTATGCATTTCTCATTTTTCTTTCATAGAAGTTATCACAGCAAGTGTGGTGTTATTTCTACATTTTACCCTTCCTCATTGATTTATGCCAGCATATTGACTATACAAACACATTTACACACACATATAAATGAAAACTATTGTAGAAGCATTCAGTATATTTATTTTCGTATTATTCTGTTTATTAAGTACCCTACTCTATGTATAGCAATATAAAATGAGTAAGAATGAAGGCTATTTTGAATTAATGAATAATGTTTACAAAATTATGTATGTGACTAGCATAGCTGAATTTTTTTAAAAAAAAGCATTTAAGGTCTGAGTAAATTAATTACCGGGGGAAAACCCTCCTTATATGGGGTTTTTTAAACTCCTTCATTTGGAGGCAAAGCAAAATGAAATGTGTTTTTTAATTTTCTCTTTCTGAGTTTAAACTTATGCTTGGACTTCAGTGACTCTCAGGAATTACCCTTGTAGGTCTTCTGGAACAATCCTTAATGAAGAGTCATACAAATGTTATTTCCATATAGATACCCTTGTGTTTAGGCTTTAAAAAAATGTTTATGGGAAAGCATCTTTCTAGTCATTTTTCCTAAAAACTCTGTTGCATTACCCTTTGTCAAATATGTTATTGAAGCAAATAACATTTCTATACAACATATAATGTGTGTGCAATGTTATTCCCTGCAGCAGTGGTCATCAGAACCTACAGTGTTGAAATCGCCTTATCTTCTAATGGTCCAACCAACTGACTATGGAGGAGTTCAGCCAAACAGAACTTGGAAAAGCCCTCCTTTCTCTCTGGCTGCACATGGAGCTGTATGTAGCACATATTAAAATTTGGTGTAATATTATGGAATTTGAAATAAAATAATAAATTATTTTAGTAAATGCACAATGATAAAATAACCAAGTGATGGCCCTAATAAAATCTTCATAAGTGGGAAAACACTAAATATGTAAAATTTTATTTAAGTTGTTCAAAACACACAGTAATCAGATGTGCATGTATATGCACACAGTTAATTTTGTAATTATGCAGTTTTCCTCATTTGAGATTATTACTTAGGTTCTAATTAGCTCTAGAATTGTTTCTGATAATAGAAAATGTATAGTTAATTTGCTTTTAGAATTTTTTTAGAATCAAAACATATTTGACTTCCAAGAAAAATCTATATATCCTATCTAATAAAAGAGTAATATGCAAATTGATGGTACCACCTATACACTCAGAAGCCACTCCCACAAGCTACACCTGCAAAGCAATCAGGAGAAAATAAACCCCAACCCCAAAAGGTCTAGCAATGAGCGGCCACTGAGAGCAGGAGGGAGGCTTGGGTTTCCCTGGCAATGGAGGAAGCCAAGCTTTCTACCTACCATTGCCAGCCTAGGACTCCACTCAAGGCTACAAAGTTTCAATTATAGAGATACATAATCCCAACAAAAATGGCGGCAGCGATGGAGCTGGAGAGAGCAGAGGCTAGGGTTGCCAGGCGATGGAGGAAGCCAAGGTTCGGCAGCCCTAGGGCCTAGGCCTCCACTCTAGGCTACAAAGCTTCAATTATAGAATTTAAATAAATCCAAACAAAATGGCTGTCGCCACGGAGCAAGCAGAAGGTTGGCTCCGCTCCAAGCTATAAAGTTTCAATTGTAGAACATAAATTAATCCCAGTTCCCAGAGCCTCCACTTGGGTCGCTGGGGGACATGGCCAGCCTGAAAACCACCATAGGCCCCTTGCCCAGGCTGCCCCACACCCCAAAGGAACCCCCACCTTGATCCCGGACAATCTTCTGGGCAAACCAGCTGGCCTCCACCCATGCACCAGGCCTCTATCCTACCTAATAAAAGAATAATATACAGATTGACCATCACACAAGATGGCTGCCCCCATGTGGTCAAAGATCCTGCTCCCATGTGAGCACAAGATGGCTACCACAAGATGGCCAGCAGGGGAGGGCCATTGGGAGGTTTCAGGCCTGCAAGGGAGAGCAGTTTTGGGTGATCAGGCCAGCAGGGGAGAGCAGTTGGGAGGCACCAGGTCTGCAAAGGAGGACAGTTTGGGGTGATCAAGCCTGCAGGAGAGGGCAGTTAGGGGTGACCAGGCTGGCAGAGGAGGGAAGTTGGGGGCAAACAGTCTGGCAGGGGAGCAGTTAGAGATCAATCAAGCTGTTGGCGGAGTGGTTAGGGGTGATCAGGCTGGCAGGCAAAGGGATTAGGGGCAATCAGGGAGGCAGGCAGGCAAGCGGATTGGAACCAGCAGTCCTGGATTGTGAGAAGGATGTCTGACTGCCCGTTTAGTCCCGATCCTGGTAGGATTGGGACTAAACAGGCAGTAGGACATCCCTCGAGGGGTCCCAGATTGGAGAAGGTGCAGGCTGGGCTGAGGGACATTCCCTGCCCCCCATGCACGAATTTTGTGCACTAGGCCTCTAGTGTGTGTGTATATGTATGTGTATATATATATATATATATATATATATATATATATGAAGCTAATATGCAAAGTGTCCCCTTGGGAATTTTACTAGGAGACCGGGAGTTCGATCACTCACTATGATATACACTAGCCACCAGCGGACAGTGAGGAATAAAGGAAGGCCCTAGCCAGCAGCTGGAAGGCCTCAACCAGCCCTGGTCACCAGCCAGGCTTGGGGACCCTAGCCATGCATGAATTTTGTGCACCGGGCCTCTAGTTGAATATAAGAGGGGAGAAGTAGATGTCATTTCAGTTTACTGTCCAATAATGAAATACCAAAACAGCCTCTGAAATTTTTAAGCTACATGAAGAATTTTGCTTTGAAGGCATTGGAATGCCCAATGACATCATCTATATTTTATAAGATTAAGATTTTTCAGTGAGAATAAGGAGGTGACAAACATATCTCTATTTTTCATAATTACTGTTTTAAAATTAAGAAAGGGGTCAGCAATTAATAAAATGAATTATTTTTAGCACACACTCTTCACTTGTTCATAAAAAGGTCTAGCAATGAGTTGCCATACTCAAAGAGATGTATATAATCCTCTATCATTCTAAATTACTGGTAATTTGACATAATATTTCTAAGCTACAGCTTTTCTATATTTGAAATGTTGTCCACCAGAGCCTGGCTGTTGCTGATGAGATAACAAATATTATGTGTCATAAATGTACCTTTAGGCATTAAACAGAATGGGGGGAAAAAGTTCTTCACTGTGTAGCAATTCTTTGATATAATTAGGCTAAATTTCCCAAAAACTTTAGAGAAATGTGGCTCCATATGAATGCAACATTTCATGTATAAAAAATGAAGAAATAATTTGTGACTGTCACCAAAAAGTATGACAGTTACCGAAGAAAAAATAGTTCAAAAGCTAAAGAGTATTTTGCTCTGGAAGAGTACACTTCTTGTTGTGTTTTAAGGAAAAAAATGCTATCACTCAGTAATGCCATAACTGAATAAACAAACTTTGAAAAGCAAGATATATTCAAAGAAGTCTTGTTGCCATGCACTTTTTATAAGTAATTCAACTACTCAAAACTGTGTTCCAAAGTGAAGTATGCAGTGAGCAGAGTTTTGTGTGTCTGTAGTTTGAGTCTATTCTCTGTTAACCTTTCTCTGAAAAGACATGCCAGACATTATTTTCAGACAATTGTTCTCTTTAGAGAAACACTAAGAACAAATAAGCATTTGCACTTGGAGTATGAAGAACATTTTAATGGCTTTAGAAATAATTTTGCTTTGCTAGCTACAAGGCTAACAAAAATAACTAAAGAAAAACAGTCCAAAAATGTGGTGAAAAGTTATTTAGATTTATCACTGAAGTTCATCTGTTATTTCTCAGACCTTTTCTCAGCTGATAATAAATGTCATGTATCCTTCAGAGTCATGTCACTAAAGA
Organism: Antrozous pallidus; assembly: GCA_027563665.1. NCBI lineage: Eukaryota > Metazoa > Chordata > Mammalia > Chiroptera > Vespertilionidae > Antrozous > Antrozous pallidus. The sequence continues at coordinate 65,193,277 of CM050519.1, read as the reverse complement.
AAAAGTATCTCTTCATTGAGGTGCAAGGTTCCTCATCCTTTCAAAAATGACAGCCATTCCAAATAAAAGGTCAAAGTTCTAAGATAATAATCCCTCACAGATGAAAAAAAATTCCGAAAACTTTGATGTTCTCTTACAATGACAAATTATCATAATACACATAACCAAGATAGATCATATTTTTTCTTCTGAAGTAATCAGTAGAATTAAAAATTAGATATGTTAGATAATATTAATTCATCTATTAAGCATGTTAAAAATGTACTAAGTAGTTCGGTATTAGTTTTATCATTTGAGGCTATCTATTCTTAAGAAACAATTTTGTAATTGATAAGACAAACATACATACACAAAACAATCCTGTCTGAAGTGGAATGTAATTAAATCCTTACTTGGGGACATATTCCACATGGGGACGCTGGTATTATGCAATGATATAAAATAAGTGCTCTAAGTTGAGCTATTCTCAGTTCCAATAATTTTTATCTCTTGCCTGATTCAGACTTTTGCAAATAGAACTTATCTCTATGAACCTCCGTTTTCTAATCTGTAAAATCAATATTATTATCATTTATTCATATAAATTCCCTGAGAGATGCAGTATAGTTTATGTCCCTGCAGAAAAACTTCCTTTCCACTCCTTTCTTTTCTTCCTCCTCCCTCCTCCCCTTTCTTTATTCCACTTCCTTCCCTCCCTCTCTTTTGGAAAATAGAAATCTAGAGTAATATATCTGTAATTATTTCTACTTAGGCTAAATATCTTAGAAAGAATCCTTCAATTCCTGTTGTGTGCCAATTTTTAAATGAATGTCTATACTTCATGCTTCTGTCCTCTCATTTTCTATCTGTAATCACACACCCTTTTGCCAAACCATTAGTGCTCCAAAATCAAGGAGATTTCTCAAACAGGAAAACCAAAGTCTTCATTCATTGGGTAGGTCTTTACTTCTAATTAAAGAATTCTAGAAAGCCTGATGCACACCCAAGTAGATAGTCTCTCAAAAGTGGATTTGTCCTCCGAAAAGACGCACACCAAAATCAAAGGTTAAAGGAAGATGTTGATAGATGTGTATTTATTTTGTGGTCACTTGCTGAACCAAGCTCTTGTAGAAAACTGAAGGACAATATTGAAGAAAAATGGTGATGCCAGGCATCCTTATTTGATCCCAGAATATTTCCAATGTTTCAGCTTTAAGAATCATGTTAGCTATTGGATCAAGATAGTTATTGGTTATCAGTTTAAGAAATGCTCTTTTAATTCCTATTTAGTTCAGATTTCTTTTGATCTTTTATAAATTATATATGTGACAAATTTTATGGGATATATTGATAAGATCAACTTTTTATCCTTTAATTTATAAATGTGGTGGAATACATTCAGGACTTTCTAATGTTAATCCATTCATGGAGATATGTTTTATGTTCTGCCAGATTTTGAATGTTAATACAGTATTTGTTTCAGCTTTTTACATCTATGTTAGTGAATAAGAGCACCATGTAATTTTTTTTGAAGGACCTCACCTGTTTTGTTATCACGTATTTAGTGGCTTTATGAGATGGAATTGTTTGTTGTTGTTTTTTTCCTTTTTACTAACCTGGAAAAACCTTTTAATAGAAACAATGCATATCTTAAAAGTATAGAATAATTTACTGTGAAAACACTTAATCTTTTTTATTTCATAGATCAACATTTTTAGACATTGAGTAAAATTGACATAATAAAATTTAACATTTCAACCATTTTTAAATGTACAGTTCCATAGTATCAAGTACATTCACAATGGTGTGCAAACATTATCATCCATCTCCAGAACTTTTTTATCTTTCCCAACTGAAACTCTGGACCCACTGAACACTAACTGAAGGTTACATTGTTAAATGTTGACTTTCTGTTGGTCTTAAGCAGGAGAGCCCTGCTGGGAATGAAGGAACGGTGAAAAAAAATAATAAAGGAAATTTTATTTGTATAGTGTTAAGAAGATCACCAGAATTCAGGTTTCCTCCACAAGTAACTTTTTTTTTTTTTTACCTCAAGTATAGAAACCATTGTAAAACCCTGGGTAACTAAGGATTCCCCTAAAAGGAAAATTTCCCTCCCCTTTCCCCCCCTCCAATCCTTCTATAGGATACTAGAGGCCTGGTGCACAAAATTCATACACTTGGGAGGTCCCTCAGTCTACCCTGTGCCCTCTTGCAGTCTGGGAGCCCTGGGGGAATGGCCATTCGACAGCTTATTGGGCCTAAGCCATCAGCCAGAAATCCTTAGCATTCCCATGGAGGTTGAAGAGGCTCTCACCACTGCCGCTGTGCTTACCAGCTGTGAACCCAGCTTCTGGCTGAGCAGCGCTCCCCCTGTGGGAGCATGACCACCAGGGGGCAGCTCCACAGTTCAGTGTCTGCCTCCTGGTGGTCAGTACACATCATAGTGACCATTCAGTCATTCCACCATTTGGTCATTTGCATATTTGCCTTTTATTATATAGCATACGCTGTAGATGAGGCCCCCCAGAACCATAAGAAATGCAAAAAATTCACTGGTAACTCACTCTCGAATTGCCCCCACTTAAAATCAAATTGCCCCCCTGCGGAGCATGTGCTGGCTTCAGGAACCACTGGGCTTGACACTTTTCCTCTCTGAGCTTTATTTCTGAATACATATGCATATACTATGGGAACTGTAATCTCTTCTTCACTTACCTCACTGGGTTGTCATGAGGAGATTCTGAGCTAATAAACCTAGAAATGTTTCATCAAGTGATGTCTAAATGGGAAGGGATTGTTATTTTTAAGCCCACGGGTACCCTCACAGGTAGCAGGTGCTGATTAGGGGAGCAGAGCATGATTATTTCCTAGGACTGTAGCTATCGAAGCTTTGCAGAAGTTCCACAGACCTTGGAGGGAAAGGCTCTAGCCAGCAGCCCAGTAGCAGTGGCCGCCCCTCCAGGTGCTGGCAGGGGATGGGGAGAGTAGTAGAGGGACAGCAGGGGCAAAGGGGGAGTAACTCTCAAACCTCCCTGCTTGGCACCAGTCTTTAAATTGCATATAGCCATTTTGCAGCTGTTCAGGGTGGGGGCCAGGCCAGGGCAGGGCCAGGCCGGCTAGGAGAGCAGGTTTAGCCATGCCCCCAGTGAGGTTCAGTGTGCTTCTGCTGCAGAGAAGGCGCCACTGCTGTTGGGAAGGAGGCAGTCCTGAGCCTGGGGCGCCTCTCAGGCCTGTCTCCACCCAGGTCTGTAGGGAGGAGAGTCGTGCCCAGCTCCAGAGGGCTCAGCAGTGGTGGGCCACTGGCCCCAGTTGCCTCATGGATGCTGACGGGTCATCTCCAGTATGCTATTGTTGTGGGCGCCTCTGGCAGGGGTGGTGGGGGAAGAGATGGGGATTCGGAGGTTCAGGATTCAGCTATTCCTGAGGCTGGGTCTTCTCCCTATCTGGTCAGCCTCCCTGTCCCCCCAGGGTGTGGGGGCTGGGCTAAGGTTTCTGTGCAGGGAGATTAGAAGAGCTCCCGGTGATGACTTCCTCTTCCTTCTTTGCAGTCCAGGCTCCTGTCAGGTGCTCTCCTCAGACCCCTGGGAACTTGGGTCCAGTGCCCCACCTCTCCATGGCTCCCTGCAGCCCCCACCCCACTCTGCTCTCCCTGGCCGCTTACCTATCAGGAGGCTTCCAGGGGGTCCTGGGCCAGGGGGTGGTGTATGGGGAACATCTCCAGTAAAGTTTAGTAAACCCCAAGTCAGCATCATGATTCAGTTGTAAGGGCCACAAGGGAGTTTGCCTGGGCATGATGAAATCGTGCTAGATCCAGAGTCCAGCCCTGCGGGCCTGCCCACCCTGTGAACTGTCGCGATGTGGTGGCATCCCAAATAATTTGCGTACTCCTCTATTATATATGTGTGTGTGTGTGTGTGTGTGTGTGTGTGTGTGTGTGTGTGTATATATATATATATATATATATATATATATATATATAAATTCTGCCAAAGTGGTCAGTACATATAGTTTATAATTTGGAAATTAACTTGAGTTAGGAATAAAATATAGTAATATTTTTCTTGACCTGGTTTAGAGTATTAAGATTCTACCCACTTCTTATGAATTCTAAGTATATATTTCTTTTGAAAGATGTTCTCCCAAAGTCTGAGGCAAAATTCTCTCCCAATATGGAAATTGCTATCAGAAATTATAAAAGAAATCTTGAACCAGGAAAGAAGTTATTAATCTTGAATCAGCTACAATGAGAATATTTTTTTCTAGCCAGTATGCAGCCTGATTACTTTGATACCCAAAAGGCAATCACTCAGTGTTGGGAATTTAAATCTTATAAGCACTCATATCAATCACATCGAGTCTCCAAAATTATCATTGATGTCTTCTCAAACTAGCTTCATCTTTTCTTTGCCTCTTTATATCTACTGGACTTAAAATGCTAGACACTCTGTAGGGTTGCAGTGAGGGATTGGAGCCAGCAGTTTGCTGTGTGTAAGTTGACACTGAAATGCAACTTTGTCCATTTTTAGCTTCAGGGGAAGAGTCTTAGATCAGAGATGTGTGGTAGATATAAGAATATATTGCAGAACTTCAGGGTTTTTATTAAAATATCTTCCTAATATATCTTCACCAGGTTAACAAAGTACAAATTGTACTTTGGAGATATAAAGTATAGTATAAGGAGTACAATCAATGATCCTACCTAATAAAAAAGTAATATGCAAATTGATCATACCTCCAATCAAGCCATGCCCACAGCCACACTCACAAGCCAATCAGGAGCAAATTATGCAAATAAACCCCAACCAAGATGGCTGCCGCCACTGAGAGCTGGAGGGAGGCTTGGGTTTTCCCGGAAATGGAGGAAGCCAAGCTTTCCGACTGCTATTGCTGGCCTAGGCCTCCATTCAATGCTATAAAATTTCAGTTATAGAAGATACATAATCCCAACAAAAATGGCAGCAGCCACAGAGTTGAAGAGAGCAGAGGCTAGGGTTGCTGGGGCAATGGGGAAAGCCAAACTTCTACAGTCCTAGCCTCGGCCTCCATTCTAGGCTACAAAGTTTCAAACATAAATGGATGTTGCCACGGAGTGAGCAGAAGGCTTGGCTCCACTCCAGACTACAAAGTTTCAATTATAGAACATAAATTAATCTCAGATCCCAGGGCCTCCACTTGGGTCACTGGGGGGCATGGCTGACCTGCAAACCATCACAGGCCCCTCACCTAGGCTGCCCCACACCCCAAGGGAACCCCAACCCTGATCCAGGACACCCTTCAGGGCAAACCAGCTGGCCCCCACCCATGCACCAGGCCTCTATCCTATCTAATAAAAAAGTAATAAGCAGATTGACCATTACTCCAATACACAAGAGGGCTGCCCCATGTGGTCAAAGATCCTGTCCCCATGTGGACACAAGATGGCCACCATAAGATGGCCAGCAGGGGAGGACAGTGGGAGGTTCCAGGCCTGCAATGGAGGGCAGTTGTGGGTGATCAGGCTGGCAGAGGAGGGAATTAGGGGGCAAAGAGGCTGGCAGGCGAGCAGTTAGGCATCAATCAGGCTGGCAGGGTAGTGGTTAGGGAGTGATCAGGCTGGCAGGCCGAAGCAGTTAGGGGCAATTAGGGAGGTAGGCAGGAGAGCGGTTTTGGAGCTAGCAGTCCTGGATTGTGAGAAGGATGCTTGACTGCCCTTTTAGGCCTGATCCTAGAATCGGGCCTAAATGGGCAGTCGGACATCCCTCCAGGGGTCCCAGATTGGAGAGGGTGCAGTTTGGGTTGAGGGACAACCCCCCTGTGCACAAATTTAGTGCTCTGGGCCTCTGGTATTGTAATAACTATGGATGATGTCAGATGGATATTAGATTTATTAGGATGATCACTTATTAAGTTATATAATGTCTAATCACTGGGTTGTACACCTGAAAGGAATACAGTATCGTATGTCAACTCTAATTGGAAAATAATTTTTTTAATTATTTAAAATTTTAAAATAATAATGAAAGAAAATATCCTGTTTGAAGTGAATTTACAGAGAATTGGAAAAATCTGCATCTGAATATGAGTATAGGATACATCCTAAAGACAAAATGATACTAGTATTAGCCATCAGTACCATTATTAGTGTAAGTGCTTTGAAAAATCACACACTTTAGTTTAGGGTCAAAAAAACTTTTTATGTAAAGGTCAAGATAATAAATATTTGGACCTTTACAGATTATATTGTTCTCTTATAACTAGTCAAGTCTGTTGTTGCAGTCCAAAAAAAAAGCCATAAAAATATGCAGGGCTAGGTTTTAATAATACTTTATTTACAAAGTGGACAGAGGGTCAAATTTAGCCCCAGAGCCATAGTTTGTCCACTTCTGCTTTAGCATGAACTTTACTCTCATGTCTTCCTCTACTTCTATATAGAAGCAAATTAATAACTCACACATGTCTGTTAACTTCCAAACTTCTCAACACCCCTACCAGGTTTACAATTTGAGTTTGATCTAGTTATCGTTGAACAAAATTATGTTTGAGAGCTATCTGATTCAAGTGACTTATTTCAAAGTGATTTTTATGTATAAGTGTTAGACTTTAGATTTATTCTCTTTTGATCTTTAATTTTAGACTACTTATTTATTTGAGTTTTGCCTCAAATATATTCACAAGGCAAAACAGTATTGTAGAAGGGGCTGGTCATCCTGGCACATTGTTCCACCTGCATCTCAAAGATATCAGAGTTCTTGTATGGAGACTATGCGTCATTGCAGAGTGTCTTCTTTGGGTGACACATGAACATTTTTTCTTTCTTTTTTATTGATTTTGTTTAGTGACCTAGGCTAATAAAATGACATAAGATACAAGTGTACAATTCCATAACTCATCATCTGTATATCGTACTGTATGTTCACCACCCCACTTACAATCTCTTTCCATTACCTCTATACCTTCTTGTACTTCCCATCACTACCCTTTTCCTCTGGTAATCCCCATACTGTTATCTGTGTCTATAAGGTTTTTTGTGTTTGCTTTTTTTTTTTGCTTTTCTTTTTTTTAAATCCCCTTACTTTTTCACCTAATCCCAAATCATATAGGCATTGTTATATAACTTGTCCACAATGAGTTCAATGGCACTGGTAGTGTTTTTAAGAAATTTAATCCCAACATGGATATTAAACCCATATTACTCAGCCTGTAACTATATGAGGTCATGGTTCCCAAAAAAATATGCCCGGGGTCCCTAGCATGCTGAAGTTAACTCACAGGGCTGTCAAGGATTATGTTAAATTTTCAAATAAAAAATGTGATATCAGTATATTTATTTATTTATCTATTTCTAACTCTATATTCCTGACTTGTCCTTTTGAACCCTTTACACCAGCTTTAACTAAGCTCAGTAAAAATTTTCTTTATTTGTCTAGTTATGGATGCTCAGTAAAAATTTTCTTTATTTGTCTAGTTATGGATTCTCTGTTATACATTTGTTTTTCTAATTCTAGAGTTTGTATTACTTAGGCATTAATTATTCCAAAATTATATAGAGTATCTCTTAATATTTTTCTCTTCATTTACATTTCTTCATTTTCATCTTTTCATTTTGTTACTCTTTCTGAAATAAATCATTGGGTTATTACTGTAGACAATTTAAATTATTTGTAACTAGTGGCTGGTGCATGGATTCATGTACATTAAAAGGAAATTAATTAGAAGAAATATTTTAATATTGCTATTCATCCTTTCTCTAAAATAGAAGTGTCAGAGAAGAAAGAAAATTAGTAAAATGTACATGCAAATAATATATAAATTGATTAATAAATAAACAAAAGCAACATGATATAACATCAAAAACAATATAAAAACAACAAAAACATAATATAAAAACAACAAAAACATTAAATAAAAACAATAGTGATAAAAACAATGACTGATAAATTGATTAAATTTATTCTAATATCTCTCTGTATATGACATTAAGAGTAAAAACACTTTCAGAGTGCTTGACTAATTTCCCTTTGATGAAGTATCTACAACTTTAATGTTATGTGCTCTTTGAACTCGAGAGAAAGCAACATATAACTGACCATGTCTGAAAATGGGATCAGGTAGGAATATTCCTACTCTGTCTAGAGTTTGTCTTTGTGCTTAATAGTCGCAAATGCTGCCATCATAGGAAACTGTCTTCGAATTAATTTAAATGGGAAGTCAGTGTCAGATAGGGACAAATCAATTCGTGGAATCAGAGCAACCTCTTCTTCCATAGATCCTATTAATACTACAGCTTTGAGAAACACACATATGCAATTGGTGCCATCAAGAGTTTTATATGTATCATGCATGCTCAAGTCAACATTTATTTTTAAATTACCAGTGTGCATCATATGTAATGACTGTCAGTCAGTTTAACAGTTGGATGGATGGACAGTTGGTCTCTTAGCCTTTCATATATATAAACTAGAGGACTGGTGCACAAAATTCATTCATGGGGGCATGCCCCTCAGCCCAGCCTGCACCCTCTCCAATCTGGGACCCCTTGAGGGACCACTGGCTTCTCACCGCTCACCTGCCTGCCTGCCTGATTGCTCCAACCACTTCTGACTGCCAGCCTGATCATTCCCTAACATCTCCCCTGCCAGCCTGATTGATGTCTAACTGCTCCCCTGCTGGCATGATCGCTCCCAACTGTCCTCCTCTACTGGCCTGATTGTCCCCATCTGTCCTCCCCTGCTGGCCTAATCTTGCTCCCAACTGCCCTCCCCTCCCAGCTTTATGGCCCCCAACAGCACTTCCCTGCCAGCCTGGTCACACCCAATTACCCTCCCCTGCCCACCTTATTGCACACAACTGCCTTCCTTGGCAGACCTGATCATACCCAACTGCCCACCCCTGCCAGCCTGTTTACACACAACTGCCCTCCTCTGCTGGCCATCTTGTGGTGACCATCTTGTGGAGGCTATCTTGTGACAGCTATCTTGTTATGGCCATCGTATGTCAGTCATCTTGTGACAATGTCACACAAGGGTGTCATGCAACACCACCTAGCCTTTTATTATATAAGATACAACTTGCTCTTATTATATTTATTTCAACAAACACCTTTGCCTTTGGGAATTTGAGGACAACCTTTCTCAGAGTCTAAGCTTCAGTCCCTTCTAGAGCCAGAACTTCTGTATGAAGTCAGAATTCCTGGTCAAGATGAGAAATAAATCTTTTGGAAGTAATAGTCTGAAATGACATAATTCAAACCACCTATTCTTTTTCATGAACTACCATTTAAATTCCATCATTGTCCTGTTTCATACATAGATAGCAGCTCATTGTGAATACCTTCTTATTAAATCTTATCCTGTCTCTGATTATTTTTTTAAATACTACCTGATAAACTTCATTTTTATCATTCAAATACATTTTTAAAAATATTTAGAGTCTCAAGCTCTAGTGGGTAGCAAAACATACACACTTCAGTTCTTCAGTACAGGCAGCCGCCATGGAAGAAGTTTGATTCCTCTGGGCACATTTGCGCCACTCACCTGCCACACACTCCACCGTCATAAGCCGCAGTCATGGTGAAGCTCACAAAGCCTGGTAAAAATCAAGGTTACTCCAAGAAAATGGCTCCTCCTTCAAAGAAGGTAGAAGAAGATAGTGAAGATGAGGAAATATTAGATGAAGAAGATGAAAGCAGTGCAGAAGAGGTTATCATTCCTCAGAAAAAAGGCATGAAGGCTACTACAACTCCAGGAAAGAAGGTGATGGTTTCCCCAACAAAAAAGATTGCAGCTATCACACCAGGAAAGAAAACAGTTGTTACCCCTGGCAAAAAGGTAGTGGCTATGCCAACCTCTGACAAAAAGGCAGCAGTTACACCAGCCAAAGCATTAAGCCACATCTGGCAAGAAAGGAGGCATACCAGACAAAGCATTGGTAGCAACCCCGGGTAAGAAGGGAGCAGCCACCCCAGTCAAGGGAGCAAAGAATGGCAAGAATGCCCAAAAGAAAGGTAGTAATGAGGAAGATGATGATGACAGTTAAGAGAAGGAGGAGGAGGAGGATGAAAATGAGGATGAATTTGAGCCAGCAGTGATGAAAGCTACTGCTGCTTCTCCAGCCTCAGATGAAGATGAGGATGAAGATGAAGATGATAAAGAAGAAGATGACTCTGAAGAACCTACGGAGATTGCACCAGCCAAAAGCAAGAAAGCTCCCAAAAAATATTTCTGTGAAGGCCAAGAACACAGCTGAGAATGAGGAGAAAGAATAGGAGGATTATGAAGATGGTGAAGAGGATGATGATGAGGAAGAGCAGGAGGAGGAAGAGCCTGTCAAAGAATCACCTGGAAAACAAATGAAGAAAATGGCCAAACAGAAATCTGCACCTGAAGCCAAGAAACAGAAAGTGGAAGCCACAGAGCCAACTAAGGCTTTCAATCTCTTTCTTGGAAACTTGAACTTCAGCAAGTCGGCTCCTGAATTTAAAATGGGTGTCAGTGATGTTTTTGCTAAAAATGAACTTGCTGTTGTGGATGTCAGAATTGGTGTGTCCAGGAGTTTTACATCTGCTGAGGACTTGGAAAAAGCCTTTCACTGGTTTAAAAGTCTTTGGCAATGAAATTAAACAAGAAAAGAAAAGGGGAAAAGACAGTAAAAAAGACGGAAATGCAAGAATACTTTTGGCAAAAAAATTTGCCTTAAAAAGTTACTCAGGATGAATTAAAAGAAGTGTTTGAAGATGCTATTGAGATGAGATTAATCAGCAAGAATGGAAAGAGTAAAGGGATTGCTTATATTGAATTTAAGACAGAAGCTGATGCAAAGAAAACCTTGAAAGAAAAGCAGGGAACAGAAATATATGGATGATCTATTTCTCTGTACTATACTGAGAAAGGTCAAAATCAAGACCATGGACATGGAAAAAACAGCCCTTGGAGTGGTGAATCAAAAACTCTGGTTTTAAGCAACCTTTCTTACAGTGCAACAGAAGAAACTCTTCAGGAAGTATTTGAGAAGGCAACTTTTATCAAAGTGTCCAGAACCAGAATTTGCTTCATTTGAAGATGCTAAAGGAGTTTTAAAATACTTTAATAAAAGAGAAATTGAGGGCAAAGCAATCAGGCTGGAATTGCAAGAACCCAGAGGTTCACCTAATGCAAGAAGCCAGCCATCCAAAAATCTGTTTGTCAAAGATCTGTCTGAGGAGACTACAGAAGAGACATTGAAGGGGTCATTTGATGGCTCTGTCCTGGCAAGGATGGTCACTGACAGGGAGATGGGCTTTACCAAAGGGTTTGGCTTTGTAGACTCCAACAGTGAAGAAGATGCCAAAGCTGCCAAGAAGGCCATGGAAGATGGTGAAATTGATTGACACAAAGTTACTTTGGACTGGGCCAAGCCTCAGGGTGAAGGTGGCTTAGGTGTTATGGTGGAGTCAAAGGTAGCTTTGGAAGCAGAGGTGGTGGCAGAGGAGGCCGAGGTGAATTTGGTGGCAGAGGCTGGGGAGGCTTTGGAGGTCGAGGATGCTTCCAAAGAAGCAGAGGAGGAGGAGGAGACAATAAGCCACAAGGAAAGAAGACAAAGTTTTCATAGTTTCTTCTAGCTCTGTCTTTCCCTCTTCCATTTGAAAAAGAAAATACTCTGATCAGTGACAGAGCCTTCTAAGGACATCCCAAGACAGTATACAGTCCTATGTTCTACTTGGAAATCCATTTAGATAACATTTCAAAGGAGATACCCTGTTGGTTTTGACTGGATATTCATAAAAACTTTTTAAAGAAATGAGTGATAAAGCTAACCCTTATCTGTAAGTTCTGAATTTATATTGTTTCTTCTCATGTACAAAACCATTTTTCCTACAAATTGTTTGTGTGTGTTTGTGTGTGTTGGGGTATAAAGGAAAGCAGAATGTTTCATCATAATTTTGTTTCAGCAGCTATGGAACAAATTAAAAGTCCTAGACTCTGGCACCAAAAAAATAATAATAATAATTCTTAAAAAATTAGAAAACTAAACAAAAAGGCTCTACAAAACAAATGCAAATGAAAGGCAAATAACAATGAATCATTTCTACACAGAATTGATTTTGAGAAAACAATATAACATGCCACCATAGTTTTAAGCCTACAAAGTATAATGTTACAAATCCATCTAGATAAAAGCTACCAGAGCAACAGAAAAGAAAGGGGCACATTCAAGTTGTGTTTTTAATTTAAAAAAATAGAGGCCTGGTGCATGAAATTTATGCCTGGGGGAAAAGGGTTAAGGGTCCCCTCAGCCTGGCCTGTACCCTCTTGTAATCTGGGACCACTGGCTTCCAACTGCTCACCTGCCTGCCTGCCTGCCTGCCTGATCACCCTTAACCACTCTATCTGCCTACCTGATGCCCTTAATTGCTCCCCTGCCTGTCTGATCTCCCCTAACCACCTCTGCCTCAGCCCCGCCACCATGGCTATTTCCATGAGGACATCCAAATGGATGTCTGGAAGATGTCCAGTTTAATTAGTGTATTAACCTTTTATTAATATAGATGGTGTCGGTTGTGAAAGCAAAAATTCATGTTAATACTGCAGCATATGCCTAATTTATAAATCTTTTAACTCCTGTTGCTATTAAACTAGTGATTTTTCACTAATGAAATGGTCAATCTTCAAAAAAGTTTCCCTTCCAAACAATATTAAGAAAAACAGGATGCTATAAATTCCCCAAAGAACAAATAAACTAGCTCAGGTCCTGGCCAGTTTTATTTGAGGACTAAGGTATGGGAAAGATATGGAATAATGCTGTTAAATTCATCAGTTTCATATCAAATTAAATGTTGTCTTGAATGCCTTCACTGTGTGACATGGTATAGATTTGTTTCAGTATTCAAAAGGCATAAATCTTCCATCTGGATTATATTGAAGGTGTGAAAGTTTATAGTTGAAAGACATGTACTTGGCAAAAACTTAAAATTACAGGAAGCTTTTTGAGTAAGTGAAAGGTGAGAAATTACTCCAGTCAAAAGATCTGAATATCTTATTTCTTCATTTTGAATTTTATAGTTTTCTTTACAACACTCAGAACTTAAATGCATCTAAAATCACTATCATTTTATATTTACTTTTCAAAAACTCTTTTGAAACATTTTGCTCACTGATGTATAAGACCATTTCTTTATAAAGGTGCTACAAAATATACATAAAATTTGTATTTTACAAGTTTTAGCATATTGACCGTCAAACCCAAAAGAAATGGAGGAAAGAAGATCATAAGAAAAAGCATACTTTATCAGGAATGTATGTTCAAAAAGCTAGATTTCCTTAACTTTAAAAACTTTAAAACAGAATGGCTAAGTTAACAATACTCTGAATGCTAGAATTGAAGGTCCACCTGAAAATAAGCTTTTCTGAGGTCATTGCACTCATTCAAAAATAGGGTACAGATTATTGCACACACAATTTGATCAGTCATTCCAGGCTTCACATCTGTGCGAGTGTGAGCTTATCCACTTCAGAATGAATGACTCCCATTCTTTATCTCCAGACCTCATGGCTTCTTCTGCTTGTTTTTGTAATTGCCTAGTGTATATGTCTAAAGGCACCCACACACACCCCAAGAAATGAACAAGGTGTTTATAAGATTCAAATCTGTTCTCTATACCAATCCCTGTGCAGGTAAATAAGTGAGTATCTTGGAAATAATCCTCAATTCTTTTCTTTTTTCAGGCCACCTAATATAAACCCTCCTTCAAAATACCTTTTGGGAGATCATTTTAGCTCCACATATCTCCTACTTTTATCACATTCTATTTAAAATTATCAACATACCATTAGTTTAAGAACTTATTTTTTACCTTAGTCTCCAGCAATAGCTGGTAAATTGGTCTTTCTGACTTCAGGTTTATATATATAACCACAGTGGCCTCCATGTTGTGCAATTTTAAGAACAAATTTTGATTATAGCAATTATTTTTTATCCCTGCAGTCTGTCCCCAGTAACCACAAAATTAAAGGTGAGTGCAATGAGCCCTAGCTAGTGTGGCTCAGTTGGTTGAGTGTCATCCCCTGAACCAAAAGATCTTGGGTTTGAATCCCGGTCAGGGCATATGCCCAGGTTGTGGATTTGATTCCTGGTCAGGGTGTGTACTAGAAGCAACCAATATATGTTTCTCTTTCACCTCTTTCTCTCTCTCTTTCTTTCCTTCCTTCCTTCTCTCTCTCTCTCTCTCTCTCTCTCTCTCTCTCTCTCTCTCTCTCTCTCTCTCTCTTTCTCTGTATCTCTCAGTCTCCTATCTTTAAAATCAATAAAACATTTATAAAAAAGACAAATGCAATGATAAATAACTAGTGGTCCTTATATGACTACTTATAAACAAGTACATAATATTAAAAACTGTACATAATCATATCATTGACTAATTTTTGCATATAACACGAAAAACAGCATAAGGACAAAACAGTTGACAATAGTTTGGAATCAGAAAAATAATTAAAATTAAAACTAAGATCCTTTTATTGTTTTGAAATTGGGTAGAGTCATTAATTCGCTTTGGTCGGTGGCAGCAGGCACAGTGGAGCCTGGATGAGTGGGAGCCATTCGCTGCCCAGCCTGGGCTTGGGCTCCCCCAGGTCATCTCCTGCTTTGTGCACTACTACATACCTGAGGGGATGTTGGACTGCAGGTTTGGCCAGTCCCCGCAGGCCATGGGGAGGAACCTGGGCCTCTAATTTAATACAAATTAAAGAGGTAATTATTCATCTGTATGGAAAATATTTAATTTAATTAATTTCTGAGATAATAAAAATATGAAACCCAAGCGAATTAAGTATATAAGTATGAAAAGTGTAATTATGATTTTGAAGTATGGATGATCTTTTAAATGCTATTTTCAAAGCACATAAAACTAAAATGGATTTCATTTTAATAAAAAGGGGACCATAAAAATGTAAAAGACAAACTGTTAATTAGTGTTAGGGGGTTGTTGGTTGGGTTGCAATTCGCCCCCCCCCCAAAAAAAACTCCAACAAATCAGTAATAATACTTTAAAATAAATCTATGAGGGATAACTTCTGGAACTCTATAATAAAAAGCTCAGTAAGAACCTCTCCCCAGTGAAATAACCATAACTAGTTATAATTATTTTTAATTAATTAATGTTTCTGAAAATTGTTCTAAGGCCATAGAACAAATGTTTTAAAATATTCAAGACAATCTGTTATATCTTGAGAATAGTCTGATTCTCTGGCACTGGAGCAAGACTCCACTCAGCACCCCAAGTTGAGCCTGATGGAAGCTCCAGTCTGAACAGTTTTGGCAAAAAATATGTGAGCTGCTCTCCCTCCAGCTCTCAGCTCAAAGCTGTAGTCTTTCTCCAGGAGTGGTATTGAATGAGCATTTTTTATCCCCTGAACTCCACGTTGCAGAGATCATATCCAGATGAATGTAGCTCCCTCCCTCTACCCAGCCCTACCCAACAGGCAGCAAGCCAAGAACACTGGAGCTTTATCACCTTCATCCCAGCAACTCGGTAGGTTCGGAGTTCCACATCAGAAGAGGAAAGACAAGAATACCAGAGGCTACTAACCCCATCCATAAGAAATAATGAAATAAATTCCAAACCTATTTTCATACCATATAAAAAATAAGTTAAAATAGGTGATAGACTTACATATCACTGCTATTGCTTAAAATAAAGAATGAAATCATTGTGAACTTGAGGAGGGCAAAGATTTTTCAGATAGAATACTCAAAGCAGAAAACAGAAAGAAAATTTAGCAATTGGACTTTAAAAAAATTTTTTTAATTCACTCTTCAAAAGACAATGTTAACACAATGAGAAGATAGGTACAGACTGGAAAACATTTTTTTTTCAACTCACATGGTTAACAAAGAATGCAGTAAAATGAATCACTATATCTAAGTTATTACATTTAATTAAAAGATTTGAATGGACATGAAATAAGATATAAATGGACAATAAGCACATGAAAATGCTGGTTATTAGTCAACATACGGATGCAAGTTAAAACCACCATGAGATACCTTTCCATGTCCGTTAGATTGCCTAGAATTGTGACTTGTTTAAGAATTATGTGTTCATTTTATTACTCTTTCTACATTTCTGTTTTATATTTTTCAAAATTTAAAATACATAGATAAACTATGTACATAAATTAAGTTGATACTATCATATTATTAACACCATATTAAACAATATAAATCATGAAGTGAAATATTTGAAGCAACTTAAAAATAATATTAACCTAGTTCCATTATTGCTATATTAATTTCTCAATATGGAATTGATATAATCTATTATTGTTAGGTTGTATTGGTTGCAAAATACATCCCAAAACTTAAAAATAAGTTATTGAAAACCAAATAGTGCAGGAAAGTTTTATTCATTATTTTTGAAGATTTAACTCATTTACATAAAATAATTGAAGCATAAAATATAAGAGTTTGAGGATACTTTTAAAAATTGTTGTTTGCTAATATAAAATCGCTACAAAAAATATCTAAAGAAATATATGAAACTTTACTATTAGTGTTTGAGAAAATTATGTTGATGAGAAATAGTAATATGAAAATGTCTTGGATTTTGTAAAGATTGCTATGTATTGTTAATGGAAAACTCTGAAATTTAAGACAATTTTTAAAAATCTCATTTTACTTTGTTAACTTCTTACTTATTATATGTAACTCTCTCCCAAGAAAGCAGTAAGAAGTTAAAAAAAAGTCATCAAAATATCTTTCAAAATCTTCCAGATGAACTTTACATTTTTTCTTAAACATCAAATAATCAATCACAAAGAAAGAAATAAAATCTCTGACAAATTGGAATTGAAGTAATACAATTTAAAGGAGTTTATAATTTTATGGGCATCATATATATATTTTCTTAGAAATTATGAAATGGTAATAAATACTTTAAAAAATTATAGTTTCACTTCAATAAATGACCACTAATGTAGGTTTTAATATTTTTGGCTTTATTAAAAAGACATATTTCAGTTCTTAAAGCTGACAGATAATCCAACTACTAAGACTGAATATATAAAATTAAAGGGACAATTTTCCAAAGAAATAATGACTGTACTAAAAAACAAAAAAAAATGAACTCATAATTTGATTAAACAGTGGGCAAATATGTTTAACAGGGTAATGTGATAGCTTAATCTTATAAATTTGAAGGTACATTAATTCAGCCAAAAGTAGTGGACTTCAGTTCAAACAAATGAAAATAGTGCACATCTGATTTCACTTCAAACTTAACAGAAACCAACTCAGGTTTATACATAAAATGCATCAAGTTGGTATGCAAAAAGGTCTTTGGAATGAATTTAATATATCAAGCCCTGGGAACTTCAGGTATTAAACATGGAAAAAAAGTGTTTTAAAATCTCATTAAATATTTCTCACTGTGGATCAGAATTTGTTTCTTTTTGATTCTACCTTGAGGTCTTGAAAGAGTGAGCAAGCTAATATGTGAATGAAAGGATAATAACATTTTTATATCTCCTATCTCCAAGGAACTCAACTTCTTTATAGGTATGATCTCATTAATCCTCACAGCATCCCTGCAAGGTAGGTAGGTAAAAAGAACTATAATAACCACTTTATAACTGAAAATAGTGGGAAATTTTACAGTTTCATATACATGAAAGTCAAAAGTAGTACTTCTTGACATTGAGTATAGTATTTCTATGTACTGGACTGCTACTTTATAAACTTTGAGATTAGTTTTATTTTGAAATAATTTTAATCATTAACTCATTAAGCAATGTCTTACTAAAAATAATCCATCTATGTTCCAGTAAGTTTATAGCCTTTATTTTTAATGATATTTAATAAGAATATTTAAATTGTCATCCTAAGACTTATCACTAGGCAAAACTGTTGTAAATTAACAAGACCTAAAAGGGTACATCATGTGCACAGTATAGCATCAAAAATGAATATAAGTAAAGAATATTTCAATAAACAAGACATTTTTGCCTCGCTACATATATAATTTTTCATCTAAAAATAAATGGCATTGTCCAGAAGGCGTGGCTCATGATTGAGCATCGACCTATGAACAAGGAAGTCATGCATGGTTTGATTCTCGGTTAGGGCACATGCTTGGGTTGCAGGCTTGATCCCCAATGTGAGGCATGAAGGAGGCAGCAGATCAATAGTTCTCTCTCGTCATTGATGTTTCTAGCTCCCTCTCTCTCTCCCTTTCTCTCTGAAATCAATAAAAATATATTTTTAAAAATAAATAAATGGCATAAGCATTCAAATGACATGTAAAAAATATTAAAATCTATCAGCTATTCTCCATCTATACCTTTAATTGTTGATTATTAATATAACAAAGTTGATGGTAAAATGTTTGAAAAACACCAAAAAATTACATAATGAAATTTATCATTTACAGACAGCATAAAAATCACTCTTCATAATCCAATAATCCAGAATAAACCATTATAAAATATCAGCCCATTAAATTCCAG
The DNA here is from genome assembly GCA_027563665.1 of Antrozous pallidus. Taxonomy (NCBI): domain Eukaryota; kingdom Metazoa; phylum Chordata; class Mammalia; order Chiroptera; family Vespertilionidae; genus Antrozous; species Antrozous pallidus. The sequence continues at coordinate 65,174,843 of CM050519.1, read as the reverse complement.
GTCCACACCTACACATGTATTTTAACACATATATTATAAGGTATATATTTTAAAATCATACTGACACAGTCTTAAAACATATTTCATCTAATATTGCAATATTTTCAACTGCTCAAAAATTCTTTAAAACATTAATTCTAACATCTGTATGGTAGTACATCATGAATGCATAATGATTTATTTAAAACGTATCCTTTGGCAGATAATAGATAGCATCTACTTTTGTTTCATAAACAATGCAAGAATGAGTCTCTACAAGCATCAGTTTTTTAGTCTACATTGTATGCCATTTCTGTAAATTGTTTCCAAACATGAATTGCATATATAAAAGACATAAACTAACCCCATATGTCAGTATTCATATCTCTAAGACTGTTCTTAGAAATTTGTATACTTTACATTCCTAGTACTCATCTGACTTTGTCTTCACAAGTATTCATGACTACAAAGTGGGGCAAAAGTAGGTTTATAGTTGTGAATACATCAAACACAAAGTTTATTCTTGTATTATTATTATTTATTAACTACTGTATTATTTCCTACTAGAGGCCCAGTGCACAAAATTCACGCATGGGGTGGGGGGAGTGTCCCTCAGCCCAGCCTGCACCCTCTCCAATCTAGGACCTCTTGAGGGATGTCCAAGTGGGATCAGGCCTAAATGGGCAGCTAGACATCCTTCTCACAAATCAGAACTGCTAGCTCCTAACTGCTCGCTTGCCAGCCTGCCTAATTGCCCCCTTACTACTCCCCTGTCAGCCTGATTGATGCCTAATTGCTCCCCTGTCAGCCTGTTTTTTGCTAACTGCCCTCCCCTCCAAGCTTAATTGCCCCCAACTGCCCTCCTTTGGTGGCCTGATCAATTCCAACTGCCTTCCCCTGATGGCCATCCTGTGGTGGCCATCTTGTGTCCACTTGGAGGCAAGATCTTTGACCACATGGGGGCAACCATCTTGTGTGTTGGACTGAACGTCAATCTGCTTATTACTGTTTTAGTAGATAGCATAGAGGCCTGATGTATGGGCAAGGGCCAGCTGGTTTGCCCTGAAGGGTGTCCTAGATCAGGGTGAGGGCTCCCTTGGGATATAGGGTGGCCTGGGCAAGGGGCTTATGTTGGTTTGCAGGCTGACCACGCCCCCTGGCAACTCAAGTGGAGTCCCTGGGATCTGGGATTAATTTATGTTCTACAATTGAAACTTTCTAGCCTCTACTCACTCCATGGTGGCTGCCATTTATTTACCTTCTATAACTGAAACTTTGTATCCTTAAGCAGAGGCCTAGGCAGGCAAGGGCAGATGGAAAGCTTGGTTTCCTTCATCTCTGGGTGCAATTCAAGCCTCCTACTCTCTCTAGCTCTGTGGCTGCTGTCATTATCTTCTATAATTGAAACTTTGTAGCACTGAGTGGAGGCCTAGGCCAGCAAGGGCAGGCAGAAAGCTTGGCTTCCTCCATTGCCGGAGAAACCTAAGCCTCTCTTCTGCTCTCTCCATGACCACAGCCATCTTGCTTTGGTTTATTTGCATATTTGCTCCTGATTGGCTGCTGGGCGTGGCTGGTGGGTATAGTGAAGTTTTGGTCAATTTGCATATTACTCTTTTATTAGGTAGGATGTGAATAGCTGTAAACTTACTTTTGCCTCATGGTGTTCCTTTTGTGTATACTTTATAAAGGGAAAATATTATTTCCCTCTACTTTTAAAATTCTATTCATTTATTTAGTTACTTAGTTGATTAGTCAGTTATTATGAAGTTAAACCTCTCACACACCACCTCCTTATTTTCATTATTTGTGATTCCACATTTCTTCTTTATCTGTTTGTTTCTTTCCCTCATTTTTTAAATACATTTTGAAAAGAGTGTTAACTTATTAAAATAATACATACTCTTTAAAAATATTGGGCTGAGGAACTAAGATGGCTGCAAAGGTGAAACACCTATCTTGCCGTCATAATCAGCAATTTTAATACTACAATTTAACGAAGGAACAAACAGCTTCCAGAATCACCAGAACGCTCGCCGAGTGAAAATTCCACAAATAAAAGTAAAGATAAGACACTGTGACCCGGAGGAGCGGCGGCGGACAGCATTGAAAGATTCGCGAGCAGAGAGAGGTTTGGAGTGCGCGCTGCGGAGAGGGCGGGCAGCTGAAAACCGGCCAGTTTTCTCGAACGGGGAGACAGGGGCGTCCCACTGGACAGATTCTCCAGCTCTGGGCGAAGTCCAGAGAACCCACTATCACACGGGGTGAAAACTGGACAGTGGGAGGGCACGCGGAAGCTTGGGTGCTGCCAGGTCTGCCGGCTTGTGGAGAAGGCAGCTCGTGCGCGAACAGCTCTGCTGCGTGATGGCGCAGAGAGCGCTCTGCGACTTGTCTCTCATTCGGAAAACCGTCAGTCTGCTTTGTTTTACGACCCTGGGTGAGACATTGCGCATGCAAAGTCATTTGGGGACAGTCTGAATTCCCCAGCAGCCGGTGGAGCTCCACAGCAGCTCTCTATCAGAGGTGCTGGCAGCCATTGCCCCCGGCACAGAGCCCCTGGGGCTGCATAGGGCGGAGCTAACACTGTCTGCTTGGCCCTGAGACTCTGCCCATCCAACCTGAGCACAGCTGAGCTTCACAGACAATTGGCCTGGAGGTCAAACCCTCCTAGGGCTAACAACAACAAGCTGGGTTTAAATTCAAAAACACTGAATACAACCCATAAAGGATTGCAGTAAGAGTACCCACCTCAGGTAACTGGGGAGACTGAGCCACTGTCCCTTTGAGGATAGCCACCACATAAAGCAGCCACCATGCAGAGACATGGAAAGAAATCAGGTGTGAAAGAAATGGAGGAGAAAAGACGACAAGACATAGAGTTCAAAACCACGGTTATAAGGCTTTTCAAGAGGCTCCTACAAAAGGCCGATCAACTTAATGAGAATTACCAGGAAATAAACAAGACCAACCAGGAAATAAACAAGACCAACCATCAAATGAATGAGACTTACAAGGAGATGAATGATACTTACAAGGAAATGAATGAGACCCTCAGGAAATGTACAAGACCTCTGAGGATACGAACCAGACCCTCACAGATAAAAAAAAGGACCAACTAGAAATCAAGCATACACAGACTGAAATAAAAAATATTACACAAAGTCCTAAAAGCAGTCAGAGGGCCACAAGAACCAAGTCAAAGATTTGAAATACAAAGAAGCAAAATCCACTCAGCTGGAAAAGCAAGAAACAAAAAGAATTCAGATAATTGAAGATAGCGTAAGGGGCCTCTGGGACAACCTCAAGCAAGCCAACATCCGAATTATTGGGGTGCCAGAAAAAGAGAGAGAGCAAGTTAATGAAAACCTACTTGAAGAAATAGTGACTGAAAACTTCCCCACCTGGTGAAAGAAACTGACTTAAAAGCCCAAGAAGTACACAGAACCCCAAAATATAGGAATCTAAAGAGGACCACACCAAGACATATCATAATTAAAATGCCAAGAGCAAAAGATAAAGAGAGAATATTAAAAGCAGCAAGAGAAAAACAGTTGGTTACCTACAGGGGAGCACCCATACTTTTGTCAGCGGATTTCTCAAAGGAAACGATGCAGGCCAGACGCGAGTGGCAAGAAATATTCAAAATAATGAAGAGCAAGAATCTACAACCAAGATTACTCTATCCAGCAAAGCTATCATTCAGAATTGAGGATCAGATAAAGTGCTTCGCAGATAAGAAAAAGCTAAAGCAGTTCATCACCACCAAACCAGTATTATATGAAATGCTGAAAGATATTCTTTAAGAAGAGGAAGAAGAAAAAGGTAAAAATATAAATTATGAACAACAAATACACATCTATCAACAAATGAACATAAAAATCAAGTGAACTGATAGGCTGATGAACAAGATAAACTGGTGACTATAACAGAAACATGGACATAGAGAGGGAATGGACTGACAATTCTTGGGGAGAAAAGTGTTGTTGGAAGTACAGCAAGAGATTGGACAAAAATCTTGCAACAATGGGAGAGGACATTGGGGAGGGGGAGGTGAGGGCGGAGGGTGGGATAGGTACAGGGTGGAGGGAAGATATAGGGGGATAAAAAAGGGGAAACAATTTAATTAATAAACTGAACAATAAAATAAATAAATAAATAAAATATGCAAAAAATAAAAATAAATAAATAAAAATATTGGGCTGATAAAAAAAGGAGACAACAAAGAGAGCAATAATACCTAGCCACCTAGCAAGAGCCTGCATGGTGACCAGGCATCCATGTTTCCATAAATAGGCACATGTGTGGGTTGGGACTCATATTGACAATGAATGAAGAGCATAAGCACTAGAGAACTGAATAATTTTAAATTGCTAAAATTACATTAAACATGCTTAAAAATATATTAAAGTATAATTGAATTTAAGAAAAGAAATACAAATTCAACTTATACTAAAGGGATTTTGAAATTTTATATAGATGTTTCTTCAGTAGAGGAAGTATTGTTTCTTTTGAAAAATCTCTTTAAGATTGAGCAAAGAGATTCTGATATCTGCATTGAGTTTGAAGACATTGTGGTTTCATTTCACTCACACCGTTATATTTTAAGTACTATAAGACTGATTCCATGCTATATAAATGAAATTTTTAGTGGTGCTGTTTCCTTCTTCCTCCCTATTCCCTCTGGCCTGTTTTTATTGCCTGTGTTATTTTTTCCTTGTCATGTTTGATTGCATTTACATCCTGTTCAGATGTATAATTTGGTTTATTTATGTAGATGAGTTTAATTCTCAATTGCAGTCATTTTAACACATCTTCTCTTTTCACACTTCTTGAGTTTCATTCCTTTATGGATTTTGTATGGGGTTGCTTAGTTAATTGGCATATAAATAATTTTATGTTTGAAAATATCTTTATTCTTGATACTGGGACAACAGCTTGCCTGTATATAAGGTTTTGGAGTCACACTTCCATTTCCTCAGAATAATGTAGGCTTTTCTTAGTCTTGCCTCCAAGTTCTAGACACATCTGGGTGCCTGATGTCTTGTACTCTAGATAAGTTTTCCACCCTAGTTGCCCTCTTGCTTTATTCCTGCAGTTCATTTTCTTATTCTGGATACCTCTCTTTTGATCTCCCTGTATTTTTACTTCCATGCTATCTAGTGTGACCTTTCAATGATCATATGCAGTTCTTTATTCATTTTACATTTGATCACTTCTTCAGAATTTCAACTTGTTCTATCATGAATTAATATTTCAACTGTTTCTATTCCATCTCTACTGATTCAAATTCATGTATACCTGTAATGGTACAGTTTGGGTTTTGAATTTATTGTCTATTGTTTTATCTTTTCCTGTCATTCTGCCTTTTCATATTTACATTCTGCATTTTTATTTTTAATTCAGATATTTATATAATGCAAAACACAGATGCTTAATCTTCAGTTTATCAAGCTTTTTTTTCATTCAGAATGTTTTACAAACTATTCTTCCTAATTATTTTTTTATTCCTACTGTAGTATCTTGCATCATTTTTGTCCCATTTTTTCTTATCTTACTTATATTTAACTAGAGGCCCAGTGCACAAAATTTGTGCTTGGGGACATTGGGGGGGGGGGTGTCCCTCAGCCCAGTCTGCACCCTCTCCAATCTGGGATCCCTCAAGGAATGTCTGACTGCCCATTTAGTCCCGATCCTTGTAGGATTGGGTCTAAAAAGGCAGTCAGACATCCTTCTCACAATCCAGGACTGCTGGCTCCAAACTGCTCACCTACCTGCCTCCCTGATTTCCCCTAACCACTTCTGCCTGCCAGCCTGATCACCCCCTAACCACTACCCTGCCAGCTTAATTGATGTCTAACTGCTCCCCTGCCAGCCTGTTTGTCTCCAACTTCCCTCCTCTGCTGGCCTGGTCACCCCTAACTGCCCTCTCCTGCAGGCTTGATCACTCCCAACTGCCTTCCCTTACAGGCCTGGAACCTCCCAATGGCCCTCCTCTGCTGGCCATCTTGTGGTGGCCATCTTGTCCACATGGGGGCATGCTCTTTGACCACATGGGGGCAGGCCTCTTGTGTGTTGGAGTGATTGTCAATCTGCATATTATTCTTTTATTAGATAGGATAGAGGCCTGGTGCATGGGTGGGGGCCAGCTGGTTTGCCCTGAAGGGTGTCCTGAATCAGGGTGGGGGTTCCCTTGGGGCCTGGGGGCCTGGGTGAAGAGCCTATGGTGGTTTGCAGACCGGCTACGCCCTCCAGTGACCTGAGTGGAGTTCCTGGGATCTGGGATTAATTTATGTATTACAATTGAAACTTTATAGCCTAGAACGGAGCCAAGCCTTCTGCTCACTTTGTGGAGATAGCCATTTCTGCTTGCATTTATTTAAATTATATAATTGAAACTTTGTAGCCTAGAGTGGAGGCCTAGGTGCTAGGGTTGCAGAAGCTTGGCTTCTTCCATCCCCCAGGCAACCCTAGCCTCTGCTCTCTCCAGCTCCATGGCTGCCACCATTTCTGTTGGATTTATGTATCTTCTATAATTGAAACTTTGTAGCATTGAGTAGAGTCCTAGGCCACCAAGGGCAGGTGGAAAGCTTGTCGTCCTCCATTGCCGGGGAAACCCAAGCCTCCCTCCTGCTCTCAGTGGCCGCAGCCACCTTGGTTGGGGTTTATCTGCTTCTGATTGGCTGGTGGGCGAGGCTTGTGGACATGGCTTGGTCAGAGGTTTGGTCAATTTGCATATTACTCTTTTATTATCTAGGATAGTAATGGCTCTGTCCAGACCTTTGTATTTAATAGCTGAATCTTTTCCCTCTGGACTACAATTTGGAGTTAAAAGTTACTTGATCTTTTCTATCCCAGTAGGGTTAATATGATGGGATGACCTGCTGAGTAGGATTTGAGATTGGCTCTTTTCTGAGATGACTGAAAGTCTCCTGCAGGCGAACCTCTTCGCACAGGCAATTGTGTCTTCCATGCTTCTGGAAAAGTTTTGTTGACCCAATTTAGCTCCTGCTCTGGAAGAAGGAAAAGCCCTTTGCTGCCTGGGATCAAATATCAGAGTGGTATGTGGAATCTTTCACACCTCAGTGCTTTTCCTTACTTCCACCCAGGGTCCACTTACTACCCCTCAAACTGCTTCTTCCTAATTGGATAATATAACGAGGGATCTCAGAATTGTATTTACTCATTTTCTTTGAATAATTTTAGCAGTTGAGTGTGGTGGGTTGGGGAAGGTTTAGTCAGAAATAAGAATTTCATTAGACAGCCCCCACTAGAGTCTTTATTTCTCTCTGTTCTTTATTTGTAGAAGTTTATGCAATAAGGCTATTCCCCTTTTTTCTTATCAGATGTAATGATTTTGTTTTATTTATTTACTTATCTATAGTTTACTTCATTTATTTTTATTGCTGGGTGTTTTAATTTTATATTTATTTTAAATTTAATGTATATATTTATAACAAATACATTTATATATTAATTTAATACTTAATGAAAATTAAAAGAGATGATCAGATGAATGTTCTTTTCTGGAAGATACAATATAACCTAAATTAATTCAAGAAAAAAATAAAACATAGGTTTATAAGCTTGAGTTCTTATTGAAATAGATATCTAATTCAATCTTAGAAATTATCTCTTAAATATTGCATCTCAAATAAGAAATTACTACTATTACCCTCACCTCATTTTCTGATATTTGCTCACCATAGCATAGTGTTATGTCAATTTAGTAATATTTACATTAAGTTTATTATTTATAATTTACATAGAGAATAAATGTCAATTCTAAAGCTAGATGTATTCCAAGATAACTATTATTAATTTTACATAGTTCCTTTCTGTTCTTTTGGCTATAACTCTGGGTTGGTTGAATTTTGGCATGTTTGATTTTTTTTTAATCTTCTGGATTGTATATGTCTAAGGATTTTCAGATTTGGCAACTACCATTAATTTTGCTTTTCATTTAAAGACAGTAAAAAATTTGGGGGTTATAATTTATCCTAGAATTATATTAGACAAACCTTTTCTATTATGGAAGGAGTCTGCCAACAAAATTGGAGTATTAGTTTTTCATTAGGTATTTCTAAATGTATTATTACAACAAAATGCCATAAAATATAAGCTCCTTGCATTAAAGCCCTAAATGACAATTTTAGAGCATAATTACTTTTTTATAAAACAGTATAAAGACAATGTAACTGTCATGTATTTCATAAAAGGAAAATCATGTTATAAAAAATCAGGTTTGATAAATTGCTTCATTTTTTAAAAGGTTTTGTTGTAGTCAAAGTGTCTTAGATTTTCTTTCCTGAAATCAGCTTTATTTTGGTTATATTTTCTCTCACTGAATTTGTTTTTTTTTATTCTGAAGTTATTTTCTTAAGTATATAATCAACAATATCATCTTTATTTTTTAAAATATATTGTTATTGGTTTCAGAGAGAGAGAGAGAGAGAAACATCAATGATGAGAGAGAATTATTGATTGGCTGCCTGTTGCTCACCTCACACTGGGGATCCAACCCGCAGCCTGAGCATGTGGCCTGACTAGGATTTGAACGGTGACCTCCTGGTTTATAGGTTGATGCTCATCCACTGAGCCATGCCGGCCAAGCATCAATATCATCTTTAAACTTTAAAATGTCCTCAGAATATTTACTTTTTAAATAGCATAATATATACATCTCGTCTAAATGTAAGTACCTATTATTTATTGGATTCTATCGATCCAGAGGGAAGACAACAATTTTAACAATTGTCCTTTAACTCGGAATTGTCTTGAGCATCCAAGAGCTGTTGCAGAGGAAAATGGTGATATGTTCTACCCTGGAGATTTTGCTGCTCCAAAATATAATAAAAGAATATGCTGCTGTGTTAATTATGGCTTTGACATAGCTCCATATGTATAATAGATGATGTGTAAGCCTGGTGCCCTGTGTGTTCGTGCCTCCACCTGGACACTGTTGCTGGAGGAAATCAGAGCCCCTCCTACTGCAGGTGGGCCATGGCAGGCATCCAAGATGCACCTCCTGATACTTTTGCTGCCCTCAGGGAAGATGTGCAGGATCACGCCACAGAAATATTTGTGATTGTATTAAAGAATGAATCATCAAGAGTCAATGGGGGCCTTCTAATTGCCATTTAGAGATATACATTTATTTTAACTATAAATAAAGGTATTTCCATGTCCTTCTGACCTAACCATTTGTGGAAGTTATTAATCCTAACTAAATTTTCTTATTACACTTGCCATTTGTAAAGCCTTCTAAATGTTTTTCAACTTAAGAAGGATATATATTTCTACAAAGGAATTTCTGAAAATATTTTAAGAAATGTAATATACCTTTCAGTTTTCAGATTTATATAACATATACTGAAACTTCATCCAATGGCTCAGTAGGCTTTTCACTGTTACACTGTCTTTTAAGAATTCTGGAATTCTGACATTGTGCAGAATTTGCTCTCTAACTTGTTTATTACGGCAGCACATTTAACTCTTACCTTAATGTACAAAAGGCCCGAAGTATGAAATTCATGGAAGAGTAGGCTTTCCTTCCTGCAGCAGCAAGCACCAGCTTCCCTCTGGCACCCGGTACCCGGGCTTCCCTCTGGCCACAGGCAGGCACCCAACACCCAGGCTTCCCTTGCAGCCCTGGCTTCATCAGGAAGGTCATCCAGAAGGACATCTGACAGGATGTCCAGTTTAATTAGCAAATTATAATTATATTATTATAAACTAGTGGCCCAGTGCACGAAATTCGTGCATGGGGGTGGGGGTGGTCAGGGGTCTACTCAGCCCAGCCTGCACCTTCTTCATTCTGGGACCTCTCAGGGGATGGCCCAATCCCTAAAACTGGCAGTCGGACATCCCTCTCATAATCTGGGATTGCTGGCTCCTAATTGCTCACCTATCTGCCTCCCTGGTTGCCCCTAACTGCCCTCCGCTACCAGTCTGATTGCCACTGAAGGCCCTCCCCAGCTAGCCTGGTCCCCCCTAACCGCCTCTGCCTTGGCCCCCAAAACTGTGGCTTTTTTCATGTGGGTGTGTGCATGAGCATGGACCTGAGCGACACACTCACACACCCACACCCACACAGAGATCTTGGATGTCCTGAAGGATGTCCAGAAGATTTCTGGTCTAATTAGCATATTACCTTCTTATTAGTATAGATAAGTATTTGTCATATTATTCTCTACTTTTCTATATGTATTTAAAATACTCCAGAATATTTTATGCAAATAAAAAATGGTCAAGTTGCAGAAAAGTAAAAGTTTTGAAATACAACCTGGTAAACTTGAAAGCAACAACATTTGCATAAAAGGGCAACAAAACTTATTAGGATTGCTTGGTTAATATTCTTTTGTTGGAAAGGCATGGTTTGGGCAAAGGAGAAAAAGAAACAAACGCAATAAAAGGGAATGTCTGATTGGGCCATTGCCACACCAGAGAGGGGCAGGTGCGACAAAGGTTCAGGCTGTCCCACAGGCAAGGATGTCTGTGTGTATGGGACACCAAAGGACACCTGTCACACCTGAAACACAATTTGCTAACATTCATAATTGCAGAGCTCAGGAAGAATCAGTGTTTTTAAAACTATTATATCCCTGACATATAAAATATACATATGTATAAATATACATGCCCTCTTCTGAGCTTCCCCTGCCTTCCACTTAATACATGGCCTTTTCATGTCAATGATTTAGATGTACAGACATGATTTTTAATGGCTACTGTGTTATCCCTGACTGTTTGACATTACTATGGTTTACTTCACTAACCCTTCGTTGTGGGGCAGGTTGTTTCCAGTTTCCCCTGGCATCAACAACGACAGTAAACATAATTGCTTATCTGACTGTTTACTTAGGACACATTCGCAGACATGGAACTCCTGGCCCAAAGCTAATTCACTTGAATTTTGATCCACATTTCCAAAGTGACTCTCTATAAAATACTTCTGTTTGTTTAATCCATTGGTTTTAAATCAGATTACACTCCCACAAATTGGGTAAGAGAAAACTGTTCAATGCACCTTCAACAAATCACAAACTCTTGCTGAACTTGAGAAACCCCTCCTGGCATAGCTGTCTGCATGCTTTTCAGGGCACTTCGGAAAAAAGCAAAGGGATCAGGTGCCCCTAAGGCTCTCCTGAGGGGACAGAGCTAGAAAAGCAAAATTTCCCAAGGAGGTGGGGGTGCAGTGGGAACCCTTCCAGCTAGGGAAGGGGCATGCCCAGACACCCCTTGCATTCCTGGGGTGGAGCAGGACAGCTCTGTTTTGTCCCCCTCTGGCTGCGTCCCCGCCCTGAGTGGAAAGAGCCCCTGGCGTCCTTCCATGTCACCTTTCCTGGGTGGGTGGGGACAGAAGGTGGTGGGGAGACTGCGTCTGCACTCGGGCTCTACACCTTCAGCCACCAGGAACCTCCGCAGACCCTGCTGTGATCTCAGATGCATCCAGTCCCAACACCAAGTAAGTCTGAAAAAGTTTCCCCAGACTGAATCCTGCTACGCAGGCAGGAGGCGGGACCCAGACTGATGTCCTGCCTCCCTCCTCCCTGCTTCCTGTCTCCCACCTTTCACAGCATATTCAAGGCTCCCCCCCTCCATGGTGACCTCCTAGTGACCTTTGCTTGGTTGTTTTGGATGTGAGCCCACAGCCCCTTCCCACTGCCAGCCTCCTTTTGGGTGCTCTGTCCAGTTGTTTAGGTCATGATGGCCCCTAGCTTTTTATATATTAGGATTAGCTCTTGCTATTTAAGATATTCAGTATCCATCCATATTAGATACCTTTTCATCTCATGCCCAACTGCAAACATCTAAATTTATGTTTTATCTAACACGTTTTCACCAGAAGTAGTGAATCAGATATTGGAAAAACAAATATATTCCATTAACCTGGAAAATTAAAAGCAATAGCCATTCCAAGTAACCTGTTATTAGTCACTTGTGATTCATTCATCATTCTGTCATCAAATGAAATGTACTATGCTACAAGAGAAAGAGCAAACTGGTTTGTCCTTTGGGTGTAGACTGGCTAGAGGTAATGGCAAACTGCTTATAGCTTAATTTTTCTCTGTTGAGCAGCTAATAGATGATGACATCATTAACTCAGATTGAGATTAAATAAAAGATAATTGCTCTTGGAGGTAAGCAAGATCATTTTAGAGGTTTATTTTAGAAAATGTGAAAAGCATATATTTAAGTTATTTAATAAATAATTGTGTAGATAGACAGATCTTATATATATAGATGTACAATTTAAGATAGTTTTTTTGTGTGTCTATGACTAGTCTACACAAATGCAATTGACACCAAGAGAATAAGTGCCACGAGAAATATGCAGAATCAAGGGACAAAAATATTGGGGCTGAAAGCACACACAACAAGAACACATTTAAATAGGACACATATATAAAGTCACTTAAAGGGACTCAGAATAAACTGGTCAGAGAAGTGGGAGCACTAGTAATTGGAAAAAAGAAAAAGGTGTTAAGACCAAGGAAAAAATAATACTAGTAAATGTCTATTGATCTGAGTAATGCTGAAAATCAAAGATTCAGTACTACTTTTCTGAGGCAAATGTTATTGTTTTTGCACATAAAAACTTGATTTCTCTATTTTGTGATGTTATAATTAACATATACATTTGTTTAATGAAATGTATATGCAATATTCTTGAGTAGTAATAAATTATAGGCTATATGAATTTATAATACCCTTAATTAATGAAATAACATTTTAACCATCTAATAGCTAACAGCCTGTTTATAATAAGAGGGCATGTGACTAAAAATGAGTTTGTTAACTTTACTGATAATCAAATCTGAAATATTGTTATGGTGATAATTTTTATAAATCAAAAAAATAAATGAAATAAGCAGAATTACTGAAACCAAAATGAGGATCTCTGTGGCATTTGATTAACTACCAGGAAATGACTGATTTTTCACTAATCAAAATGAAAAGGCAATTAGGTGGGCTTATAATATTTGCCACCACAGGTTCTGTGATAACTGTTATTTATAATTTAATGTTCTCATGGATAATTAGCATTGTGAATACTCAGCATATATTAATGGTTTACAAGTAAGAATTTACAAATATGTAACAGCTTCAAAGGATCACAAGACTAGCATAACTTGTGGCAAATAAAAAAATAGTGCACCTGTTGTGTTAGAACCTGTCCATAACAGTGATTAAAACAAAAAAAATGTCAAGCCTTAAGAGTATTATGCTAATATTATGGGTTGGACAACATCACCAGTAGAGGAAGTTAGAGTGCTCTTGAACTCTTCCAACTTTTTCTTCCAAACAGAAAGTAAGAAAAATAAATAGATGTATGCTTGGGACAAATAAAAATATGGAACAAAGCTTCCCCAAACCCTACAAAAAGTAAAATCCATTTTGGATGATTGTTTACAACTGTGAGTAGACATAAAAGGCTCACTTCAGACAGCCAACTGTCTTTTTGTGAAGGTCTGATATCCTAAAATTCATGATTTGGAACCTAATCAGGGCCCATTTACAAAATTCACTACTGTCTATCTATACTCTTTTAATGAGAAAAGTACTTCATTGACAGTAAAATGTCAAGTCCCAATAATTTTAAATATCTTCTTACATAGCCTGAATATGGACAAATAATTCAGTGATTCCTTAAAAGATAGTTGCTTTTTGTTACTTAATTTACTAGAAAACATAACAATTTTAATATTTTATAATGATATTTAAGCTATTTTATTTTTATAAAAATTAATCAAACTATGACCTGATTTTGAAATTCAAATATATTATAAATGTCAATGCAAATCCTCTATTTTACTGATTACAATGCAAAAAGTAGGAGAAGCAAATTTTAAATTTGGCTCAGTTCACTGTTGCTAGAGATGGAAAAATAATCATCATTAACTTGCTGCTTGAATTTAATGATAAAATGATTATTGACAAACTGTCCATATGTAATTCATCATAACTTTTCCAGCATTCTTGTCAGCATGCTATAGTTCCTTATCCCTCTCAATGAATGTAATAATTAGAAACAATTAATTTTATAAAGCATTCCTACATATTATTTTCTTCTCTCAATCTCCCTTATTGGATTATCAGGAGGCCACTCTGGATTCAGTTCAGTCTTTGGGACATTAATATTGAAGATTTTTATGTTGGCACATGAATAAACAAAACATGCCCTCTGACCTACAACTAAAGCATACGCTTTGGCATCTACACAAGTGGCCCTTAAAGCAGTTCTTAGGGGGACAGAAGCTGTAGCAGCAGGAGTGCCAGCATGAACAGCCTGATGAGCAGTCCTTCAAACTCTGATGCCAACTAGCTAGCCCTGATCTGTCTGAAATAGAAATTCTATAAGAAGAGCCTATTCCCTCATGAACTTTTCAAAAGTTAGAATGAAACCAAAACATCATTGGAGCACAAGTACTGACTAAATAAATATATTTTTGGTATTTTAGATTGCTTAGAAGATGAATATAGTGAACTAGAGGCCCAGTGCCTGAAATTTGTGAATGGATACAATCCCTAGTGGCTGTCAGCTGCTCGCTAGAGCCTCCCTTCCCCTGGCTGCCTGCTGCTGCCACCAGCAGGGGTGAGGCCTGCCAGGAGGAGGGGCCAGCCTGCCCCTCCCCCTAATCAAACACCTGGTTGGGAGGGGACAATTTGCATATTAGGCTTTTATTATATAGGATAGTATTTCCCCCTAATAAGTTTGTGTGTATATATGTTTTATATGTTGCTATATGAGTGTGTACATACTACATTCCAGACAAACCCTAACCAGTTGTTGTTTCAATAACCCACAGTTTATCATTTATTTATAGCCAATGGTTTATCCATCTAGCCATCAGGAGAACTTCCATAAACATAAGCATTTATCATAACATTATTCACATTACATTTGTGTTCAAAGAGGCCTCACCAAGCCCTCTCTTTTTAATATTTCATATTTTTAAGAGAGATTCTATAACTATCTCCTATGTTCCCTAAAGACCTATTATTAAATTTCCCAGGTAATTATAGATTTTTGAAGTGATTTTTATTTTTTTTAAATAAAGAGTATAATTTTACTCCAATATAGAATTTAGTTTTAACTTTCATGATGAAACAGCCATGATCAACTCTTTGAAAACAGCTTATAATCCTGGGCCGGCCTTGATCACTTTTGTAGCTTAATTCAGTCATCTGTGAACATACACTTCAAAGGCACAGGGAGAACTTGGAGACAGTTCAGATAGGATGGAATCAGAGAGTTTTACAGCTGGAGGGGAACATGTGGAATCAATACAATCCCCTAGATACACAGAGAAGAAGATAGATAAATGATTGGAGAGATAGCTAAAGTTAACATTTTTAAGAAATAATTATTTATTGCTTTGAAAATGAAGGCAAAAGAGTACCCTACAATTACAGATATGTAAATAAAAAGGAAATATAAGGATTCCACAAACTTACAAACAAAAACATGCAATCACACATAATGACACATAATTAAACATAATAGCAATACATACCTCTTTCTGTCCAAATCAGAAAAATAGTAGGATAGTATGCTATAAATTTACACATATGCAATAGATGATGTGAGCTGTTGTTCAGACTATCTAAAAAGTTATTAATGCTGAAATCTTTATATTTTAGTGGCAAAAATATTAACTAATATTTAGATAGCAGTCTTTAGATTTCAAAGCACTTTTATGTAGCTTATTAATTGGCATACAATTCTGTGAGGTAGGTATTAATATATGCATTTGCTGTGTGTGGAAAGTAAAGATCAGAGAGACTAAAATTAACAAAATCTTATAGTTAGTAAAAGCCCTTGATAATAGCATTTTTGGTATAATGCTGCAAGAGATATGCATAACACAAACCCATCTTAAGAAAGGTGGGGTTTTAGAAAGCTTTCCATACAATTTAATCTTTAAAAATTTAAGTTTTCAAACAGTAAACCTCAGTTATCTGGGGAGTACACTCAAGCATACATAGATAATCCATGGCAAATTAGTGCTGTCTAATGGAGGCAACATGGTTTGGGCATAGTCAAGCTCATAATCAAATTTAGGCTTAGCATTGCATTACTAGGTCCCATTCCTTACATTTATTTACCTTCATGGAACTGCAGCTATGCCTTCTGTAAATAGTGGGAAATACCTATTTCAAAAGGCTAATGTGAGGCTTATGTGAGATTATGTGTGTAAAAGGCTTTCTGCCAACCTTTCCATAAACACTATTCTATTGTTTTGTGTATTTATGCAAAAATCTTCAGTCCCAGATGGACAGGGTTAAGATTCTATTTGGAGTTACTATTAGAAAAAGTTAGGTTTAGTATTATAGCTGAGGATTAAGAAATCTTTATTTTTCCCCATTCATAATTAGAATATGCAATTACTATGTATCCCTTGTGAGTGTCATACAAGATAGACTTTAAAGGCCTCTAACAGTGACTGACACATCAAAGTTGTTAAATATATATATAGTTTTGAATACTATTAGATTTGCTAATACTAGTATGTAGACATTGTCTAGTCCCCAAAAATATAGTCCCAATGCTTTTCCTCAAAACTCACTCACTAAAAGTTTAGCTAAAAATATTATTTCTTCATTATTATTGTCAAAGGAACCATTTGTTTTGGATGAGGGTTTCTTTTAAATTGTCCGTGGGTGAATGAGTGATATTCTCCCATATCCAATGAGCTGAAGAAAACATTTTAGTGCTACAGTCTCTGTGCTACTGTTGTTCTATAGGCAGTAATGTGCTATAAAATAATAAATTAATAAGAACTTGATTATGATTTGTATATACCCTAAAAATAGCCTAGATTCAGATTATTTAAATTTTATTTCTATCATTTTAAAAGTATACATTTTCACCTGATGGGCATGCCCCAGATAATTGAGTATCTGCTATGAATTAAACATTATGCCTTAGCATTAAATTCTCACTTTATCATGTATCATTGTTTTAAGTGATAAATGGACCTAATGATTGAAAAGCTAATTCATAAGGCATGCTCATTTCTTGCTTATATTAAGAGTGCCAGATGGATGTTTATAATAGAGTGGTAGCTCTCCTCCAAGCTACCATTTAGGGAGTGCTTCTTCTATCTTGAGGTTCTGCAGTCCCCTACTGCTTCATTATCATTTGAATCAATGAGAAGAGAGGATGACCTCATAGCAAAGGTTTTTTTTGGCCCAGTCTGGAAGTGGAAAATATCACTTCCACTGGAATTCTGTAAAGAACTTAGTCACATGATCTTACTTAGTACAAGGTTAGCTGGGAAATATTTTCTACCTGTGACTTCAAAGAAGGAATATCTAGAGCTCTGATAATTAAATAATTTGTGTAATGACCAGGTTTTAGAGCCAAGTATATCTGACTCCAAAATTTGAATAGTTCCTGGTTCTCATGTTGAAAAAGATTTGTGTTTCTACCACTCTCAACATCATTATACTTTTTTCTCCTTCTTTTTGATCCTGAGTTACTGAAGAAGCCAGAATGAATAACCCTCCTGAATTCAATATCTTTAGCTTTAAAAATTCCTACTCTAAACATCTATTCCAGACTTCATCTTTTAAGTGTGCAGAGTGGAACAGAAACGTGCCCATCAACTTCCATTAAAAATTAACATGAGGGTTGTCTAAGGCATGAAAGGCTATGGGGGACCCTTTTCACTCAAGTAAATTCCAGCATATCTTGAGAGCAAGAATGCAAATATTCCCTGATTAAAAATAAGCAGAATCCAGTAATTAATTAGAAGTTAATATTGTAGAAGCCATAGAAATGCATCTCTTAGCTCTACTCCAAGAGAGGTTGCTGTGACCACCAGCTAAGGCAGCACAACTGACACACACTGCATCTACCACCACATGGAATACTGATGCCACACACATCCCTCAGGCTTCTCCAGTCCAAGTGTTAATACGAAGAAATAAACATAATGAATAAATATTTTAACAAAAAGAGCCATGAAAATCATTGGTCCTGTCAGATATTAAAATATTAGGCATTAATAATAGCAATAATAAAAACAATAATGGTACAAAAGTAGACCATCAAACAGAATTCAGAATTTAGAATTTGTTTTAAATCTTAATCAATAAAGCAACTTAGTATAATGTAGTTTGCTTCTAACCTTCAAAATTCATGGCAAAATAGACTATTTAATAAGTGGTCAGAATAACTACCAGTAGGAAGACATTTGGAAAAAATATAAGTTTGGAGCTACATACCACATGACTCTTCACCATAATATATTTTCAATGATCAAAGATTTACATGTGAAATTAGTAAGTCATGAAACTCTTAGAAGAAAATATAAATAAATCGCGTTATAATATTGAAGTGGAAAACATCTTTTTAACTTAAGACTTGAAACCCAAAAGCAATAAATTAAGAGTTTGATAAATTTAACATAAAAATCAAGACTTCTATAATATAGAAAGTATACTCAAAACAACTTTTTTTTGGAAGAGAAGTCGGGGGGAGTAGGAAGCAGTGCTCAAACTTACCACCAAGCTTGGATAGTTTGGTTTAAGAAACAACCCAGCCCTGACTGGTGTAGCTAGATTCACTGGGCATTGTCCCATGCATCAAAAGTTTTCCAGTTTGATTCCCATCAAGGGCACATGCCTGGATTGTGGGCTTTATCTCTAGTAAGGGGCATGTAGGAGGCAGCCTGTCAATGTTTTGCTTTTACATCCATGTTTCTCTCTCCTTCTTACTTCCTCAAACTCTAAAAACAAATAAAATTTTAAACTAAGCATATGGTCTATTCATTTAGAAAAGAAAAAAAAAAGAAAACAATCTAGAAGAAAGAATATAAGTAGATAGTTCACAAAGAAAACAAAATACAAATAATTATTAAACACATAAAAAGATGTTTGGCCTCACATATATTGAGTAAAAATGCCTACTAAATTTTAATTATATTGAAATATAATTGTTCTACAGATATTTAAGGAAAAAATGTATTTTGATAACTCACGCTGTGATAAGACTATAGAAAAATAGGCATTTTTATACATTGTTGTATTAAATTATCATCATCCTTCTTGGTGGTGATTCATTTATGTCATTACTATCAAGTTTGACCCAGCAATTACATTCTGGAAATTTCCTGGCACAAATTGAAATTATATAAGGTTATTTACTGAAATATATTTTCTATGGTCACAGGATGGAAAAACTCCATCACTAGGAAATGCCCCCTACAGTTAACTCCTTATAATGGAATGGTATATAACTTAAAGAAAAAAAATGATAAAAACTGTATTCAAATGTGAAAATATTTCCAAGATACTTCAAGTGAAGAACAAGATAGAGAGTAATGTGTTTAGTGTACTGCACATACCATAAGAATGTATAAAATATATTTATATTTATATGAATACTGGTGACCTCGTGCACAAAATTCATGGAAGGGGGTATCCCTCACCCTGACCTGCACTCTCTCCAATCTGGGACTCCAATTTGTGGAACTGAGCCTAAACTGGCAGTCGGACATCCCTCTCCCAATCCAGGACTGCTGGCTCCTAACTGCTCACCTGTCTACCTGCCTGATTGCCCTTAACCACTCTGCCTGCCAGTCTGTTTGCCCCCCACTGCTCCATCCCTTGGCCTGCTTGCCTCCATCTAACCCCCTGTCAGCTTATTCACCCCCAACTACCCCTCTGCCAGCCTGCTTCCCCACACCTGCCCCCCCCCGCCAGCTTGATCACCCCCAACAGCCACCCCCACAAGCCTGATTACCACAACTGCCATCTCTTCTTGGCCCCTGTCAGCCTCTACCTCAGCCCTGCCACCATAGCTTTGTCCAGAAGGACATCTGGAAGGTCTCCTGGAAGGTATCCCAGTCTAATTAGCATATTACCCTTTGATTATTAAAGATATGAATATAGATCTGTATATGTTTATAAGTGCAGAAAAAACTCTGAAAGAAAGCATAAAAAACTGATAACCATGATTACCCATGTGTATATGTGTGGTGGAGGGTGGGAAGGCTGTGCAGATGGAGGATAAGAATAAACGAGATACTTTTCCTTCTATACATTTCAAAACTTTTTATTTTTACATTCAAATTCTTTGATTATCTATTCAATTTCTTTAGTCAGGAGATGAGTGCTAGAGCAAGCAAAGGTTAATATATAAAAATTCATTTATTCTAAACATGTTTATTCAACAACTACAGTGTGGCAAGGACTGTACCAGGCAATGGAGAATGAAGAATGACAATTCGAGTACTTAAGGAGCATACAGTGGAGTGAAAGAAGCTGACAGGCAATCATGACCTACATTTAAATCTTCAGTGATTGAGGGAAGGGAACTGCACCAGTAGCAACAAAGTCAAAAGGGAGAGAAGCTTTAAGACATGTCATTGATAGGAGACTCTCTGTAATTTAATGAAATAAAGAATTTATGTAAATTAAAAATTCCAGTAGGGAGCAGAGACTGGCATTTAGAAAAAAATCTGAAACTGGATTTTGAGTGTTTTTTGAGTTGATAAGTCTAAAGGAGAAAGCAAAAAGAGAAGGGAACCTAGAAGTAATCATGGACGATGTCCACATTTGTGTTTCAGACATTTTCCATTTATCAAAAGTTTCCCTTCAATATTCTGCTTTTGAAAAGTTATTCTCAATAAAGGTAAGATGGAAGTATTTTTTTAGTTATAGCTGAGAAAGTCTTAAAACTCTCTGGCAAAACTTGCAGCTTTTAATAATAATAATAATAATAATAATAATAATAATAATAGTAAGTAAAACTTCACAGTAAGATAATTACAACCTGTGACACATTTCTGAAGTTGCATGTCTGACATCTGGTGAGATGTCTGGTGTCATTTTATGATTTATGATGTAGGGAATTTGAAGGTTCTTTGAATACAGTATTACTCAGGTTAAAAAGACACTTTGATTCAAATCTATTTTCTTTTATGTTTGATCATTCAGAGAAATCATTTCATGTTGAATATTAATTCTTCCTCGAGCCAGCTGGTAGAACATGATGCTAATGAGGCCAAAGTTGCTGGTTCAATCCCTGTACAACCGACAGGTCTCATACAGGGAAAGCTTTTCTGTATGCACTTCTAATCAAGTCCAGCTGTCTTCTGAGTTTGTCATTGGGCACAAAGGGACCTAGGTGAGAGAAGGTGAATTCCTGATGAGGAGTTATCTTCCACAAAAAGTAGCAGAATTTTCTAACCCAGTTAATCTTACATCTCACAACATGACAAACTGTGGGCTCCAGTCACCTGTATTTGTCCTTGAGGGTGTATGTGGGTTTTATTTTTAAATGTAAGACAAGACTATTCAAATAAGTATATCACAAATGAATCACTAAATCAGAATAAAGGAAAAACTCAAGGTGATACTTATCTGCAATTGGATTCCTCTGAGGTCTTCTAGGCACTGTAATTGTCAACCAGAGTATGTTCTATTGCTCTTGTTTGAAATCTGAGCATAGCTTTTTTACCATGCAGAAAAATAAAACCACAGACAAAAGTGCATTTTCAGACTCCATCACAAGTTCTGCCAGGCATAGAGCTACAAGTGTAATAATGACAGCTGTTCCCCAGAGTAAGAACAGCTGGAAAAAAAAAACACACCAAAAAAAAAGAACTAGAGTAATTATCTCTCAGATTATGATCTACTAAGACAATGCCCAAAACAGCCAGTATTGTACTGAATGACAGCAGTTAGCCTCTGATAACCATCCATGAGTTTGTGTTTCATTTCACTAAGAGGAATTAACAATATCACATATTCAAAATCAAACAAAATATCTCAGAATTACTCCAATACTTGAGATGTAAAATCTGTTTTATTTTAGAAATTCTGAGCTGGTTGTATTCAGGATGAATATCAATTACTCTGTTCCATTTAAAGATTATAATCTAAAACACTTAGATTTTGGGGGAATCAAGTAAAAAGTTAATACTATTCAAGTTACTGATAAAATAATATAGTCCAGTTTTGATAGTTAGATACTTCCACAGTTAGAAATAGATGCCTCCAATGTCCAGATGACTAAGGATGGAGAAACATCTAGTCAAGATTACATCCTGTGGGTACATATTAGAGTCATTAATTTAAAAAGTGAGTTAGATTTAAAGAAAATCTTAAGAACAATTTAGAAAAGAGAACAATGAATTGGATAAATGAAAGGATATAATTCAAACAAGAGGCAAGGAGTAGAGTCATGAATTCAATGAGGAAAAAAGCTGGAAATATAATATTGTCATCATGATCTTGGCTGCAGAACTAAAATGAATAAAAGTTTATTTTTTCTTGTTATTATGAACATCATAAAACAAACCCAGACATCAATCAAAACTACAAAAGTTAGTTTAATACCTGGATGACTGGAATAAAAGATGCTAGATTCTGAAAGAATTTGATATTGAGAGAAGTGAAATTTATTGGAAAAGAGAGTCAGGAAAAAAACTTGGTAGGATATGTAAGCATTATGCGTCTTTTTATGCCCTTAGAATTTTATGTTTAACGGAAAAATGTAATTCAAATACTCCACAAGTTTTATGAAGTGACCACAAAATAGATAACATCACAGCTTACTAAAAAAGCATAACTTTTAGAATCAGGCAGAACCTATATTTAGCCAGCAAATCATAATTGCTGAAGTTTATCAATTGTTTCCTATATCCCGAGGGATCTTCTGTAGGCTGTAAATAGATTATTTTCTCAATAAATTCATCCAACCACCCCATAATTTTATATTACTTATTATTCTCTTTTTATAAGTGAGGGAAATCACATACAGAGAAGTTGATAACTAAGCCTATATCACAAAGATAGTGTCACAAAGATAAATTGTGGAATACATCATTTCTCCCAAGTATCACTAGCTGAGTGACTCTAGGAAAGTCTCTAAATTTCTTGTTATCTCACCTTATTCTTCTGTATAATGAGACTGAAACCTGTTTATGGGGTCAAAACCATTGATTTCTGCTGATAGTGGCTCAATGCTGGTTGATATCAATATGAACATTAGAAATTTTCTGTGGTGGACTAAAGGAGGAAGAAAACCAATGCCCTTCCTAATTGTCTAAACTTCCTTAACTGCTCTTAATGCGTAGGTGAGGGGCCCTTGTAAAGCAAACTGTTTATCACGGTTTTGAAGAGTCCTTGTTTGCTTTGAGCTTTCAGATGTATGTATCATGCTATGACTTTTCCCTCCCTCCACATTAACAAAAAATTTAAAAAACTGGGAAGTTCTACACATCAGAGGTGGTAATGAGAGGAGGCAGTAAGTCCAGAGACTGGGAAGGGCCTGGGTGGATGCCTATGCAAATATTGATTGAATTTATAGATGTGTGTGTTGGCCAAGAGAGCTTCAAGGTTCTCCTCAGCATGACTAAACTTTAGAGAGGTGTCCTCTGACTGTGGGCCCCTGACCTCCCTTTTCTAAGAACAATTACTTTAAAAATTTAATTCTTTTACATTCTTTCTCTGCCCATTTGAAATGTAAATCTCCAGCCTCTTTCAAATTTTAAAACCAGGAATGTCTTTCTCAAGGAACTGGGAGCCATCCCATTAAAATATGATCAGGAAAGAGAGAGTCTCTAACCCCCAGTCTCTGTGCACCAGTTAGCAAACACAGATGCCTAATCTTTTCGAACAATCAAAATCCTCCAGCACTTTTATACCAGCTCACTGAAAGGCTTAAACACTCTCCCATCTCTTTTGTCTTTTGAGATAGACAAAATTCTATCTCACTCTCTATTCTAATAATCTTCACCTCCATTGCAATAGTCTTAAATAAACTTTTCCTCTCCTGTTTAACTCTAATTCATACAATTTTTCTTTGATAGTGGTGGATTTAATCATCTATAATGAAGTCAGATACTAGACACAAAATGAGAAGAGAAATGTGAAAGTGGATTTTCTGATGAGAAAAAGAAAATGAGGATTGTGCCAGCATTTCTCTGTGTGAGCTCTTTATGCAAAAGTACCAGCACCTCCATTATGTCTTTATTGGGTCGTGAAGGGAGGCATCCTCAAGAATGCAGAAATCTTGGGAAGAATTGAAAAGGAGGGACTTGAAAAATAAGTGACAGCTTTAAAAAAGGACCATTATAAAATTTATACTCTAAAGGCATAATAATAGACTTTTATGCAAATCACAGTGCATTTAAATGCAAATTAAATGCATATTTTATGCAAATGTATATGTGGTCCTCCTACCTATTTCACTTATCTGGCTGTGACCTTATAAAGACCTCAGTAACAATTCCTACCTAATGCTTTAGAGCAGTTAGGCAAAGGAGAGGTAGACAGTGGGTTGTTCTCCAAGTGAATGAGTGAGGTTTAGGAAAGAAGATAATTTCCTAATGATCTGAAATACTTAGGAGAGGCCAGAGGAAGAAAACTCTTCCACAACAGCTCCCAACATTGATGGGCTACTATGGATATCAGAGCTCTTGTTAACCATAAAAAGAGCCAGTGTCTACTCAGCAGCATTAATGAACCCTAGGAAGCAGAGCAGACTTTTCTTGGGGCAGGGAAATCTTTGAAAGCACTTGCTACACCTTTAAAGAGTATCAAGTGCCAATTCTGTCCCGTTAGCCATGAGAGCTTATAGCTATGAGATCTTGGGTGATTAAAGATAGTTTTTTGAGTCTCAGGTCTTTAACTACAACTGAAATAAATCTATCTGGTAAAAATAGGTATTATGGCCCAGCTGGCAGAAAAGAGAAGACACAAAATATAGAGAGCTGCTATTGTCCTTACTATCATTACAATTATTGTACTTTTCCATTTTTTATTTCCAATCATAAAAATCATTCTCTACTTGACTGCAGGTGTGTGTGTGTGTGTGTGTGTATGCTCTTCAAGAAACAAATATGGAATTGTATTTATCTGAGAAATACATTCCAAGCAACTTAAGACTAGATAAATTAATATTTACTATACAGCATTTATTATAATGACTTATACACAATATTTGCTCAATAATTAATTTTTACTTTTCAAGTGACATGCTATATTAGTTTTTTAGGATTTCTGTAACAAAATATCACAGACTGGGTGGTTTTAATAATAGATATTTATTTACACATACTTCTGGGAACTGGAAGTCCAAAATCAAGGGACTAGCAAGGTTGGTTTTTCCTGAGGCCTGGCCCTTGGTTCATAGATGACCATCTTTTCCCTATATCTTCACAACTCTCGTGTGTGTGTGTGTGTGTGTGTGTGTGTGTGTCCAAATACTCTCTTCTAATAAGGACACCAGTCATATTAGATTGGGGCCCACCCTAATGACCTCATTTTAACTTAATTACTTCTGTAAAAGATCCTCTTTCCATATATGGTTACATTCTGAAGTACTAGGTATTAGGACTTCAATATTTGAATTTTGTGAGGGACACAATTCAGCCTATAACAGATACCTTCCCTTCATAAACATCTATGTTATGTAATTTTCTCTCCTCACTTTTTATATGTATTTAATTTTTGGTATATATTTAATTATTCAGACATGTTTTAAACTTGATCCAATAGAGGACATTCATCATCCAAGTACCTGATTTGGAATCATCCAAACTCTTTGGATAGAACAGGCTGAGATCTTGTAGAAAAATGCATGATAGAAAAAATAAGACTGTAAATTCCTGGAGAGTGAGATGCAAGCATTCTTATTTCTATGTAAATCCCACCATATTCATACATTACAAAAAAGTCATAGTAAATGACTATTGGGAGAATAAGTGAATCAATGAATAAATAAACAAGATTCAGAAAGCAACAGTTAATAATATAAAATTGTTTCTTCTAAAGGTATACAAAATAATCATGTTGCCTTCTTGATGATTCTTCAGAGCCATATAACTGGAGTATATTCCATTTGATAAATAGCTTGCATACCCATATTCATCTATAGAGAAGCCTGAAATGCATCTGGAGGTTTTCCAATGTTTCCAGAGCTCTATGAGTATTCCTCCCGAACTATGAAGATATTTCAGAGAAGTCATCTACCAAAGTCCTGAGTAGACTCTAAGGAAAAGAAAGGCAACAATACCACACAGCTGAAATGGTTGAAAGCAATAAATTTAATAATAAAAATGGCAGGTCATTGTATTCTTCCTTTTGGAGGACCAATTTTATTCCCTTTGACCAAGTAATAGCCTTAATGTGCAAATGGACAGGTGATCCATTTAATGCCAAAATGACTGTGTCTTCAAGTATCAAAATAACATAGCCATTCTGATAAAGACAATCTACCAATATGCTACCACTGTGCTATATCTACAAAGAACTTTGTCTTAGTGTATAGTTGTCCATTTTGAAAGGAAAACTGTCATTTATTTAAGAAGTCTGTAGCTTCTGTATCTCCACAATTTATCCCTTACTTAATTTTAAAATCCCTATTTTCCACTTTTTTAAATTTTAAATTGAATAATTTTTAAATGAGACTGATAAATGATAAATATATAAAAATAGGTATATACAGATAAAATCATTGAAACTTTAATATCTACCTAGAAAAATATTGTTGTTACCAACACACATTTTAATTCTCTTTTATGTTGTTTTTGTCTTTAACAAAAGCAAAAGAAGAGAGAAGGAAGAAGAGACAATTGTACATTTCTAAGTGTTTTATCAGAGCGTGAGTTTTGAAGTTGTGCTACAGTCCCTGGTGGAATTTTTTTCATCAAAAACCACCTTACAATATGATACAATTTATCATGATTGTCATCCTAAGCTCAAGATAGAGCAAAAATAGAATCCTAGAGACTCCATGTGGGAAAAGCCATGTTTCCAAGAGCATGATTAAATCTTAAAAAATCATTATCATCATTGGATGCTAGACGCTCACTACTTATTTTCACAAATCAGTAATTGGCCCTGATTTCCCAATCTTAACTCTTAATCTGGCTGCAGTGCACATTAATCAATAAATATTTAGCAGAAAATATTACACAAGTGCATAAACATGCTTCTAAAACTCAATAACCATATATTTTATGCACTGCTCATTGTTTATATAGACAAGACATTTATTTTTTTTTCATTTTTAACTGCATTTTTTTTGCCCCATGCCCCATGAACTTCTTTTTTTTTTTCCCCAGTATCTGTTTATTGGATCACAATAATATATAGCCCCTAGACTGGGAAGGAGCAGGAGGGGCCACAACAGAGTGAGTGAGAGGGGAGGAGGCACCTGCTTTCCTGGCCCTTTTCCCCTCTGTGCTTGGGACAGGGGGAAGGGGACTCCTTTTACCCCACAAAATGTAAACAGCAAAAATAAAAATACAAAAGGCCAGAGGAAAATCCCAGGCATCCCCCTACCCTGAGGTCTTCCCTGTCACCAGTGGAGTTCCCCTCACTGCTCCAATCTACCAAAGCACCCTCAGTCCTAGAGACTTCCTGGCACCAGCCACATTTCCAGGGGCAGGTGCAGGGCTCAGAACAGCTGGGCCAGCAGCTCACACAAGAGAGTGGAGACAGGCTCTTTGAGGGTGCTCAGGGTCAGCCAGTACTTCTGGGCCTGGGCATTGGGCTCCACCTGGAGCAGACAGCCCACCTGCAGGGCTTTAGTCTGGATTATCCTAGCCCCCACGAAGTTCTCAGGCCTGGGCTCCACATTGTCCAGGTGAGCAGAGCCAAACCCCAGGAGCTTGGCCTTCGTGACTTCAGGGTCCATGGGGTCGTTGGCTTTGAAGATGTTCTGTGCCTCCTGTTGGGAGAGGTTCAGCTGCTTCCAGCGCTGGAAGAAGTCCTGGGCCGCCATATCTGTTAGCTGGAAGAACTTGTTGATGGTCCTGGGTGAGGGACTGAGGGACTCCCCATACCTGGCATTGGAGAGAAGGCACTGTCAGACTGCCCCATGAGCTTTTAAACTTCTGTCAGAATTTTGACTTAAACCAAGATTTTATCTCTAATTTGAGGCAGGAGAAGGACATAGTGTGTTAAAAAGAAGAAGGAAATGTAGTGAGTTTTCTGCAATCATCAATTTAGATGTCAGTGCAGATGCTTTCTGGAAATCCCCAGTACACAGAGGGTAAGTAGAATGATAGCAGGCAGCAGATGAAAGGAGCACTTGACAATTTGAGAATCCTTTTAGCGTGACACACTATGCAGTAGACAACAATTTTGCCTTTCTTTAAATTAAATAATTTGTTTTTATTTTGTCTGATTTTGATCACTAGCACAACTGCACAGACAATTAACTTCAGGCTAAATCCCTGATCAGGGCACATGCCTAGGTTACTGGCTCGATCCCCAGTAGGGGGCATGCGGGAGGAAACCCATCATCTCTCTCCCTCGCCCGTCCTTTCTGAAGTCAATAAAAATTGTATTTAAAAATAAAAAAGAAGGAAACATCAAGAGGAAAAGAAAGGTTTCCAAATTTCAAAATCTCTCTTCTTCCTTCCTCTACATCATTACACATCATGCAATTAAAGTTAACTCATCTAATCTCACCATTTCATTAATTACATTTGGACCTCAAGTCCATCTGGTCAATCCATCTTTTCCTATAGGTCAAATTCTTACATTCAAGTTTCTACTGGAGAGTCTGCTTTGCTAAAATATAGGTACATATTTATATCACTAAATAGAAAGACAGTGGTCTTTCCTCAAAATATGCAGTTCTTTCTTTAAAAAGAAAGAAAGAAAGAAAGAAAGAAAGAAAGAAAGAAAGAAAGAAAGAAAGAAAGAAAGAAAGAAAGAAAAAGAAAGAAAGAATATAATTATCCATCAAGTTGTTCCATTCATAGGCTTGGGAGTTAATCTCTTATTCCTTCTTTTTCAACTTCAGCATCAAATTTTATAATTTCTCCCTCCATGACATCTTTGGAATCTGTCTCTTTATTCATCCCCCCACCATATCTCAATTCAGACCTCAATCATCTCTCACCCAGATTATTACAGCAACAGCTGTAAAACTTTCCAAAGTGCACATCTCTTCATTTCACTTCTGTAATTAAAAACCCTTTGCTGATGACACATCCTCCAAGGAATAAAGTCCAAATGACATGGGATAGTGAACAAGTTCCTCATGACTTGTCTCCTGCCTCATTTCCTCTCAGAAAGCACTTATAGCAATGGCATCTTACTTTTATAGCTCATCTCCATTTCCCCACAGCTCCTGAAGAGCACAGATTCTGTCTTTTTAATCATTGAATATCACTGAGTTCCAAGTACATACTTCAACACCAGAACCATAAAAGTTGGTGCTCAATAAACATCGCTTAGAGAATGAAAAGATGGCAGAAAAAAATGTCTTAAAACTAAATATCACAGATCAGCTTTTCAAAGATGTTTTGTTATTGCTACAGTGACATTAAAAATAAGCAAATTAAACCCTCTTAGTTTCAGTTATTAAGAGGTGGTGGAAACTAATGGTTAGAATGCAAACTTTAGATTCAAACAGACTTAGATAAGTAAATTTTGGTCTTGTGTGATTTTCTATGCCTCAGTTACAAAATAAATTAAGCAAAAACTTTAGCCTTATTTTTGAATTTACTTTCTGCTGATACAAACTTGGAGGTAGCTCCATGACAAGATAAACAGAAACTGGTGCTGCCCAACTGACATGGCTCAGTGATTGAGTGTGTCGACCTATAAACCAGGAGGTCACAGTTTGATTCCCAATCAGGGCACATGCCTGGGTTGTAGGCTAGATCCCCAGTGTGGGGCATAGAAGAGGAAGCCGATCAATGATTCTCTCATAATTGATGTTTCTATCTCTCTCTCCCTCTCCCTTCCTCTCTGAAATCAATAAAAATATTCTTTAAAGGAAACTGATGGTTAAGAAACAATTAATGAGGTAGCTTGGGACTTCAGATTCAACAGAAATGGAAAATAAGAAGATAGGATAGTTAATTTTACATCAACATAGGTGGCCAAATTAAAGGTTATTTCTAGGTGTGTCTGTGAGGGTGCTTCTGTACGAGATTAGTATTTGAATCTGTAGACTGAGTAAAGTAGATTGCCCTCTCTAATGTATGGACATCATCTAATCCTGAGGTCCTGAACAGAAAGAGCAAAAAGCAGAGAAAAAAGTTATTTGGTTCTTTTTTCTGTCTCACAACTTGAGCTGGATGCCCCATCTCATCTTGGCCTGCCCTTGAACTGAAATTTATTGGCCTCAACTCAGACTGAATTATACTACAGGCTTTGCTGGGTCTTCAGTTTGCAGAGAGCAGATCATGGGATTTTTGTTTCTTTAATTGTGTGAGCCAATCTGTTATGATAAATATTATATATACTAGTGGCACGGTGCATGAAATTCATGAACATTAAAAAGGTATTAATTAGAGGAAATAATTTAATATTGCTATTTGCTCTTTCTCTATAATAGAAGTATCAGAGACTAAAGAAAATTAGTAAAATATATATGAAAACCTTTCTCCTGTCAGAGTCTGGGGCACACCATGGGTCCCAGAGTCAAGTCCCCATTCACTCACATGTGCCTCAAAATCACTTGAGACCCAGACCCAGACCCAGCTGCCTTCCCTCCCCCCCCCCAGCATTGGGGTAGATCCAGACCTGGCCAGTACCACCCTTGTCAAGCCCCACAGGGCAGAGGGCATCCTTGGGTCCTCTGGCCCAGCACCAGGATGGGGGGCATGGCCTGAGGTCCCCCATCAAGTCCCAGGAGACACAACCTGAGATTCCCCTGTCAAGCCCTACTGGGTAGGGAGCATGGCCTGAGGTCCCCCGTCAAGTCCCACCAGGCAGAGGAGCACAGCCTCAGGTGCCCCCGGCCCAGCACCAGGAGGAAGGAAGAGCCTCAGGGCCCCCGTCAACGCTCACTGGCACAGGGGTGCAGGCTCAGGTCCCCTGTGAAGCCCTGCTGGGTGGGGGGGGGGGCACAGCCTGAGGTCCCCTGTCAAGCCCAGCCAGGCAGGAGGGGCACAGCCTTAGGTCCCCTGGCCTGGTGTTGGGGTGGAGGGCATGGTCTGAGGTGCTGGGGTGGGGGTGAGGCTTGAGGTCCTCTGTCAAGCCCTGCCAAGTGGTGACGTAGCCTGCAATCCCCTGTCAAGCTGCACCAGGTGGGAGGCAGGGCCTGATGTCCCCCAGCCTGGAGCTGGGGTGGGGGGAGCACCCTGAGTTACCCTAGCACAGCACCAGGTTGGGAAGCACACCTTGAGAATTGCTGTCAAGTTCTGCCGGT
This sequence comes from Antrozous pallidus, assembly GCA_027563665.1. Lineage (NCBI taxonomy): Eukaryota > Metazoa > Chordata > Mammalia > Chiroptera > Vespertilionidae > Antrozous > Antrozous pallidus. Next base: position 65,143,729 of record CM050519.1, on the reverse strand, counting down.
TGGGGGGGCATGGCCTGTGGTCCCCTCTCAAGCCCTGCCGGGCAGGGGGAGCAGCCAGAGGTCCTGTAGCCCAGCACTAGTACAGGAAGTACACTTTGAGGTCCCTTGTCAAGTCCTACTGGGTGGAGGACATGGCCTCAGGTCCCCTGGCCTGGTGTCGGGGCGGGAGTCAAGGCCTGAGGTCCCCTATCAAGCTCCTCTGGATTGGGGGAGGATATAGGCCTCCCATCCCGCTCACCATGGCCACGCTACCCGCTGGCCTCCCATCCTGCTGCCACAACCACCTCACGCTCTCCATGAGCAGGTATGCATAGGGAAGACTGGGCCAGGATAATTGGGAGGGGATAATGGGGGGCCAGCATCTTGCGTGAGCTAGGCCTCACAGCCTCTCTGCTTCAGCTCCCAGCACCCCTGACCTAAGGAGGAGTGCTTTCACAGGGGCCTGGCAGGCACTGGATATAGCGATGCCTTAAAAACAGAAGAAGCTCCCTTTAATTCTGGCTGGAAGTGCATTGGGAACTTACGGTCAGGGGAAGCAGCCCAACATCAGGGCTGAAATAAGACCTTGGGTAGCCTCCAGAGGGGGCAAACCAACAGTAAAAGGCATCTTTGCAACAAAGACATTTGAACGTACAGTGGGTATCAGGTGATATTAAGGAATTACTTTAACTTTTCAAGGTGCAACAATGGATGAATATTTACTTCTTTTTTAAAGATACTCATCGGAGGATATTTAAGTGGGAAACAACTTGCTTTGAAAGTATGGTGTTGTCCTAGCCCAGTCCTCACGGCACCACAGATGCCTCAAGAACCGAGCCTCTTCCGGTGGCTAGGCCCTCGAAAGCGCTGTGCGCAGAGGCATGGTCAGTGCTCGCCACTGCCCGCCTGCTCTGCCAACCAAGCACCTGGCTGCCAAGCGCCTGACCCAGTGCCACCGTGGCCACGCCCTGGCCATGTCCCCGCTCCTGATTGGCTCAAAGCGTAGTGGAGGTATGATAATTTCCATGTTTCTCTTTTATTAGATAGGATATATATATGAAAATATTGAAGATATATATATATATATACACACACACAAATATTGGTTCTATTAATTGTGTGAGCCAATTTCTTATGATAACTATTATATATATATATATATATATACACAAAAATATTGGAGATATTGGTTCACACACACAAATATTGGTTCTATTTCTCTGGAGAACCCTGACTAATACAAAGGAAAATGTATTATTTTAGCAAAGTTAGGAGGTTGAGGGAAAATGTACATTTACCCAGGTGCTATGCCAGCTACTTTTGCAAGGACTCTCTCACTTAATCTTCACTATTTCATCTTCTTAGCATCATTTTAAAGAATAGCATCAATGGGGTGTTGCAACATGCTTGAAAGCAGACAATTAGTTAGTTAATAACAGAATATGGCTTAGGATATACATCAATCTGACCCCAGGCCCTCTGTCTTTACCCACCACAGGCCGCCGAGGTATATTCTGGCACTGAGAGCAACAGAATTGTTCTATGTGCCAGCTACTGCTGACTTTATGCAAATGGGCACATTTCTGTACAGCAAGTAGCCATATTGTTGTGTGGTTTCATCAATTGACTTGGGTTACTATCCTGTTTATTAATTATTTTATAAGAAAGATTATAAAGAAGAATAAACATTATGATCAAAAATTACTTTTTTTAAAAAAGGGATCAAAGTTTCTAAAATCAAACACATGCCTAAAAATCAATGGAAGATCTAGTTCTTTTGAGATAGAAGATGTCAAAGTAGCAAAGTGATAAGTTTCTTGTATACTAGGTTAGCTTCTTAATGTTAATGTATTTTGCTACCTGTGGAAAAGTTTATGGCATCATTATCATATACAAAAGATATACCCATTCAGTAGAATTTTTTTAAGCTACCTGCATTCACCATCCAGGTAAAGTGTGCTAATGCAGTCAGAAAATAGTTGAAAATGCCATTTATAATCTTTAGTCATGTCTTCCGAGCATTATATTTCCCTGGTGCTCAGCATACTTTTGAGATAAGCCATGCTACCAAAGAAAAGGAGGACATTTGCTTTGTTATCATAAAACAACTCAAAAAGCATATAGTAGCTCCTGAGATAAATTTCTTAAAAGAATGAAGTGAGTTTTAACATTAGTTCACAAATATATTTGCACTTTATGATATTTATTGCATAGGCTAAACTAATAAAAGTCAAAAATTTTAGAACTCACTGAAGCCTTCTAATTGACTAAAAGCATGCCATTATATGTGGTTTTTAGAAGACCTGCTTTCACACTGATAAGCTTTAATGTTTACTTTGCTTGATAAATTCGCCACCCAAGTCCCTAGGTGAAATCTTTCTAATGTACACTGATTAAATAAAAGCAATTTAAGGTGCAAGTAACTAATAAAATCTTCTGCTCATTATTTTAAGAGGTTGCCACTAACTGACCAGAAATATATCACTTCATTAGCTCTGAAATCTTTAACAGACCAGTGAAATAAATCCATAACTAAGTACATGTAGTGAAGGTACATATGTTTTAAAAAAAATGCATCCAATGACTGTGATTTTTATCTCCTCAGATGTGCTGTAGCCCTCAATGGAAATATTGTTTGGGGAGATGTAGATAAATTTCAATAACAGTATCCATTTTCCTGTTCTGTTCACAGAAGTACCTTATCCTACCCTTATTTTTATGAGCTAAATATATATATATAACAAAAAAAAACAGTTTAAGGTGAAAAATTGTAAAAAACACAACTGGGGTCCATTGTATATGAATACATGGAGAATTTTATGTGAATGTATGGGAAATTTTGTTTTATACAGCACTTTAAAAATGATTTGAATTGATTTAAGTGTCTTTCCGTCAAGAAGTGGTGTATATTCTGACTTGAGCAACAGAATATAGAGGACATGATGCTGTGCTGGCTTCTGCACCCAGGCTTTATGACAATGTCAGCTCTTCAAATACAACCACCACCATGAGTAAGGGGAAGCCCTGGGAAAAGCCCCACATAGAGGGTACCTGACAGTAGCACCTACTTGCCAGCCATATAAAGGAGCCATTGTGGATGCGGATCCCCCTTCCACTGAGATACCTGCTCTGACACCTTGTAGAACACAGGTGAGCTGCCCCTAACATGTCCTGACAGATATACATATTAATGAGAAAACCAAATTAATGCTGTTGTTTTAAATGTGAGTTTTAAGGTAATTTGTTACCCAGCAATAGATATTTGGAACATTTATAAAAACCAACAAGTGCACTAATCAGTTATTTTGTAGAATGCCATGGGAAAGCCTAGGGAATATTTTGGCATATATTTGGCCTACATAGTCCTATAGCGGAACCTAAAACTTCTGAACTTGAACCTATACCATGACCACAGTACTAGATTTCACATATTATTTATACATAGCAATGCATATGTGTGTATATAAGAGTTGAAAGAGAAATCTCCAAAATAAAATTACTATATTTCATTTTCTGCCTAAAAAGTAAATACAGATTATCTGTCACATAGGTTAGATAATCTAGGCAAACAAGAAAACTTGAACCACACCTTGAAAACATCAGCAAGTCACCTACCTATGGAGATGTCTGTGGTGGATCTATGCCAATTCCCCCAGCCCCTTGTCCTGAAAAATTCACCAAGGGGTTGAGCAGAAACCAGAAAATAAATGGGTTCTTAAAATATGATTCTCAATATTAGATGCCCAGGAGAAATAAGGGGGAAATTCTTTTTTCTGTTACTCCACCCCAAAACAATTAAATTAACAGATTTGGGGTGTTGCCAGGCATCATTAGTAATACACAACTAAACAAACCTGAAAGGCTTAAGTAATCTTAATATCTAGTCAAAGCTCTCCATCACTGGTCTAACATCCCTGCTTATGTATTCTTTCTTCTATTTCCTAAACGTGCCAAGAAATAAAGGGAAGTACAGTGGTGCCGGTGGATAAAGAACTGAGTTCTTTTGCCACCTCCCCCTCCTTGACTTTTCCCTAATTTTGAATGACTTCCTGTCTTGACAGTATGGCAAATGGAAGAAAAAGAAGGGGGAAAAGTAAAATAAAAAATGGTAAATGATAAAGAGAAAACAGTGAGCATCTACTAATACAAAAAGAAAACCCATAAACGTCAAATAATGGAATGTCAAATAATGGAAAATATAACCAGAAATTGTCCCTTCCTACATATCAAATTGGGAGTTTTAAAAGACAGAATTATACTTAGGGAGCTGGGGAGGAAATGAGGAAATAGAAACTCAAGCACTATTGGTGAGAACATAAATTGGTAAAAACTTTGTGGAGACAATTTAGCAGCTTCAATCAAATGGAATCCATATGCTCTTTGTTGCCTCAGTCCCGCTTATGAAGAATCTATTTTTTCACTTTCATCTTGAATCTAAATGTAAAAAGCTAAAGCAACTCAAGTATAAATTAATAGGCAATTATTCTTAATAGATACTTGAGTTGCTTTAGTTTTTTACATTTAGATACAAAGTCGGTTGGAGAAAGGTAAATATCACATGATCTCACTCATTTGTGGAATATAATTAAAAACATAAAATGATGAACAAAAACAGATCCAGAGACAGAGAAGCATTGATCAGACCATTAAACCTCAGAGGGAAGGCAGAGGAGAGTGGGGTAAGGAGGAGACATCAACGAAAGGACTTGTATACCTGCATATAAGCCTAACCAATGGACACAGACACCAGGGGAATGAGGGCATGAGCAGGGGTGGGGGGTGGGGAACAATGAGGGGATAAGGACACATATACCTTAATCAAATAAAATTTTTAAAAATAAAAAGTGTGTATTGTTACAGAAATATAAGTGTTCCTGATAAATATATTAAATTTATGAATGCAAAAAAAAAAGAATAATCAAGTAAATTCTGGGGTGTTTCCCAGCTGGTGTGGCTCAGCTGTTGAACTTATACCCATGAATCAAGAGGTTACTGGATTGATTCCAAGTCAGGGCACATTCCTGGGTTATGGGCTTGATTTCAGGCAGTTGATCAATGTTTCTCTCCCATCAATGTTTCTATACCTCTATCCCTTCCTCTCTCCCTATGATCAATAAAAACATTTTTTAAAAACTGTGGTGTGTTACTTTTATGGAATATTATTTAACCATTATCAAGAATGAGCTAGAATAGCTCATATAGTTAATGACATATATAAATCTCTAAAACATAGAATAATATATCACAAATTAATACCACTTATGTGCATTTGTGTGGGTGCAAGTACATGTATGTGCATATATGTGTGTGTGTGTGTGTGTGTGTGTGTGTGTGTGTGCAAATATATGGAAAATTGATTGGAAGTTGTACTCTACATGATAAAAAGTGGTTTCCACTGGATATGAAAAAGGAATTGAAGAGAGGGATTGGAGAATAATTAAATAGGGGGAAAGAAATGGCTGTTCATATACTGCCTGAGTAATTTTTAATTTTTTTTCAATTAAAAGCAAAACACATTAAAACTGAACTGTGATAGTTACTGTCTCTACCCATCCTCAGTGGAGTTAAGAAATTATGTATCTGTCCTATTTTAGTTATTATAGCTCAACTAACTTGGGGTATAATCAACTAGTCAGATCTATATAAGGTCTCCATCCCCAAATGTTTCTTTTATTGCTAGAATTTATGCAAATTTTACATAATTGTAACCCATTTTTTACCACTTTTCTAAGAAAAATTGAGTTTTGTTGCATCAATTCCCTAATTTTTACTACTTGCTTATGAATGTAATTCAGTGATTGTTGTCTACACAGAGAAAGTTGTCAGATAATTATCTAGAAAATGTTTCTAATTTCAAACTTTTGCACTACTCTTTCTGTCTACCAATCATACATATTGTCACAAGACAGATCCATTGTTATAATTGCTAGTCAGTAAAGGAAACAGAAAGCATTACATTATCCAAGATCATTGTGCCATGTGTAGAAGTCTATTTTATTTGTACTCAATGTTCTGAAAATGGTGTACTTATAGACTAACTCCACACTGAAATGATCTTTGAAAAGATTATATTTGTAAATGTTCCTCATCTTGGAAGCATTTATTGAAATTCTTCTCTCTATATATGTCCTAAGTGTTCTATAAAGGTTATGTGCAAAGAAGGCCAACCCCTGACCTCAGCCTGTTTAAATTCACTGATATCTGAGAGGCAACCCTTTCTTAAAATGTAATAGCTATTTGTTTTAAAATTATTCACTGAATTCATTACAGGCAAAAACAATTCTAGACCCTTAGGGTACATCAGTAAATAAAAAAAAGAAAATAAGAAAAGCTCTTTTCTGCCATTGAGCCCATATTGTCCTGGAGAAAATGTGCAATAGGAAATAAATAACAAAATGATAACACTATTTAAATTATATAATACATTAGATAAGTATCATGAAAATGGTTGGAATGAAGAATAAAGCATTAGGTGTTGAGGCAAGAGGAAGAGAGTGCAGGCTGTGGTGTGGTGGGGCATGAGGTACAGTTTTAAATAGAGTGGTAAGGGACATCCTTGAGAAATATCTGAAAGACCTTGAGGGAGTTAGTTATGTGATTCCACACTGAGGAAACAGATGAGATGGTATCTAAGGGCAAATATGTCCCCAGAATGTTTGGTGAGCTGCAAAGCCAGCATTCTGAATTGCAGGGAGTAAATGATTATCAGGAAAAAAAGTGGGTGTGAAACAGAGGTGAGGCCAAGTCATGCAGGGCTTTGGAAGCCATTGCAAAGACTTACACATTTACTCTGAAAAAAATAAAAACAAAATAAAATTGTGATTTGAGCAGAGAAGGGAAATAGTATAAAGAGATTCTTTTAAAAATCTCTGTGACTGCCGTCTTAATGACAGAGCATCAGGGAACAAGAATAAAATTAGGAAGCTCAGGATTGAGGTTGTTCAACTAATTCAGAAGAAATATGATGCTATTTGGGCCAGGATGGTAGCAATGAAAGTGGTGAGAAGGGGTTCAGATTCTGGACATGTAGCATAGATTGATTTCACAAAAGCTTTTGGGAATTGAATGTGGACTGTGAGAGAAAGGAGTCAAGGGTATGAGAAAAACCACTAGCAAAGCAGACTAATAGGACATTTCAGAAGTTCAGTTTGAACTTTCTGAGTTTGCAATGTCTAGTAAACATTTAGTGGGAGGTAGTATAGGGACAGCATTATAGTGTAGAATTCAGACCTGAGGTTTGGGCTGCAGATACACATTTCAGAATCATCAGAATATAGATGCTATTGAAAGCAATGAAACTGGATAAAATCATCAGAGGAGTAAATATATTTATAGAAAAGAAAACAAAGAAGTGTAAGCCGTGGGCATGCTGACATTGAAAGCTCAGGGAAAAGAGAAGAAACAAGCAAGATACTGAGAAGAAACAGCGAGTAAAGTCAAAGCTCAGAGGGAAGGCAGAGGGCGGGTGAGTGGGAGGAAATCAACAAAAGAACTTATAGCCAAAACCAGTTTGGCTCAGTGGGTAGAGCATCTGAAGGGTCCCAGGTTTGACTCCAGTCAGGTCAAGGGCATGTTCCTTGGTTGCGGGCACATCCCTGTAGGGGGTGTGCAGGAGGCACCTGGTGATGTTTCTCTCTCATTGATATTTCTAATTTTCTATCCCTTCCCCTTCCTCTCTGTAAAAAAAAAACAATAAAAATCTATATTTTAAAAAAGAGCTTGCATGCACATATGAATAACACATGGACACAGGCAATAGGATGGTAGAGGCCTGGGGAAGGGAGCGAGGGTGGGCTATAAGGGGTCAATGGCAGAAAAAAAGGGGACATATGTAACATTTTCAACAATAAGGATTTTTTAATAAAATAAAATATGGATTTTGGGAAAACACAATTAAATAAAGATATACAAGCATTTAAAGAAAGAGAGAGAGAGAGAGAGAGAGAGAGAGAGAGAGAGAGAAAAGTCAGAAGAGCCAGATCTCCAGAAGCCAGATGAAGAAAATACTTCAAAGAGGAGGAAGCCATGGGTCACATTCAGTCAATTATCTGAGTAACATAAAAAGTGAAGTGTTATCATTGTATGCAGCCAAGGAGGCCAACCGGTGCCTTTGACAAGAGCAGTTTGCATGGTGTGGTGAAGGCACAAGCACAGCTGTAGTGAAGAAGATGAGGTGTAGAAAGAAGATGAGGTGGATAAAGTACTATTTCAAGATGGTTTGCTAAATGAGGGACAGGAAAATGAGAAGAAACGTGAAAGGCAAGGGTCAAAGGAGAAATATTTTTAAGACATTCCTATGCTGATGAGAATGATCCAGTAAAAAGGAAAAGGGTGATAAGAAAGGGAGGAGGTGGAAGTCCTATAGTAGTGCCCTTGAACATGCAAAGGGAGATGGGCTCACATGTAGAAGTGCAGGGATCTGCTCTGTGGAGGGGCAAGGAGAGGAAAAGAAGACAGGGGAACAAGGGCTGGTGGGTGGGCTCAACAGTGATCTGGTCTATAGAAGTCCTCTCTTATATTACTTAATTTTTCTCAGTATGGTAAAAAATCAAGGTCATCAATTGAGAGTGACATGGAGGGAAGAGACCATAGAGGTTTAAAAGAGAAGATGAGAAAAAAATAGTCTATATCAGTAGAAAGATGATTCTGTAAGTTGGGGAAATAGAGTAAGACTGTCAAGAAGAACTGAATGTTTATTTGGGGTTTATGGTTAGGGATTTAAAATTAGACTAGTCAAGATGATATGCCTTTACTCTGGTCATATTAAACTGCATAAGAGAAAGCACAGGTTTAGAGCAGAATTTGATTTAACTAAGTTTATGGGTAAGTCAAGGGAACACACAGAGTAAGAAAGGGAAAAGAGAGTTGATAAGAGAAGCAACAAATTAATATAGCAAAATAGACACATGAGTATAAATAACCTTGTACAAACATATATGATGTGTAAAAATTCGTGAGATATAGTTCCTTAAACTAACATAAAATAGACTCCACATTCACCTGACTATTTTCTTAATTTATTTAATCCCATGTTTCTATGGCACAAAACATTATGAAACCTTTCTTTTCCAATTGTCTTCAGAGTTTGCAACACAATCATTCCAGTGTACTAGTATGCAGAGTTGAAATATCAACTTTTTATTTTGTTTTGGAAACAGCAGAAGTCATTTGGAGCCAAATCTAGTGAATGAAGTGACTGATCAGGCTATGTAATTCCATTTGGGGTCCCAAACGAGGTGTGATTACAAAGTAATAAGACTTATTTCCTTAAATGACTCATAAACTGGCTTTGAAAAAAATTCCAAAGGAAGAGTTACACAGGTTGGAATTAGGATCCAGCTAATCAGGAAAGGGCTTCTGAAAAGAGTGAATTTTAAATTAAGTCTACAGAGGGGATGGAAGACATGATTGGCAGACACCAGAAAATATCCTGATCAGGTAGTACTTACATTTCTACAGACCTTTTGAGTTTAACATTTTGATTATTCCCATGTACTTTCATTTATTCTTAAAATCAGTGTGCAAAGTAGGTAGCATAGAATCTCTCTGCATATTAAAGAATATAGGACTTTCTATTCCCTTACTCCCCCTACTTGTAAATGAGGAAAACAGTCTCCAGAATTTGAGAAACTTCCAAAATCAGAGACATAGTGAAAAAACAAGCAACTAAAATCTGTGTCTCCTGTTCTAAACTCAGAGTGTTCTCTCCAAATTGTCACAATCCTTAAAATTTAAGAGGAAGAACTAAGCACCAGAATTTCTGTTTCTCAATTTGCTACTTCCAATTTCTGTAATATAGGTGCAGAGAGGGAAGTAAAATATTTTCCCAATAAAGGCTCTGGACCAATGGCTCTCAACTAGAATGGTTTCACTGCCAGAGAAAATTCTATTTTCTATTGATTATGAAAAATAGTTTTTATGCTTTACTAGTTTTATTGTATTTAATTTTTAATTTATGAATTCTTATTACCAGTGATGTCTTTGGTCCTATAGTTGACAAATGAAATATATTTATATATGAAAATAGCAGCAAGACAATTGTTTTCCCAAAACTGTATTTCAGAACTCACCAGATTGTGTGGCTGTTGAAAATCGATTTTCCCTCACCTTGTGGTCTGTACATGCAGTTTTTATTTTCCAAAGAGAAACACCTGCAATCAATTGATGAACTGCTGTTTGTGAATCCAACTGTCACTGAGGCCACGCAGTGGCAAAGGCCTCATTAATGTGACAGAAATGTGCCTGCAAATGTATCATTGAGATGCAAACTCTGAGCCCATATATTATTTTTTTTTTGCAGATTCTTTTTCAAAAAGCAAGCCCAGCTTTTACAAGGAGAGGTACTGACCTTATGCAATGGATACTGCCATTTGGTAGTTCGTTAATGGCTGAGACATATTCTTATATTCCTGTTTTGTCTGCTCACAATAATTTTCCAATTTCTTCTCTCCAACATAACAGCAAAAAATCCTCACTGAATCTCACAAAAGGTATTTGCCTCTGAGAACCTGCTCAGTGTAGGGGTTGTTTTCAATACTATTTTGCATTGTCTCAGTTGGTATGTGCTCTGTAAGGCAATTACTTTTAAAAAATAAGAAGAATAAAAGAGGTTCATCTTGTAAAGTTATGGCAAATTCTATAATAGTATATAATTGCTGCTTCCACAAACCTCTCAGGTGTAGTTTTATATTCAAATATTTCTATTTTTATAGCATTTTCACACTAATGTTCCATATGGAAGAAGAGAATTTTGGTGTTATAAGTGAACCAAGACACCATACTGTGTAATCCACTAGTCTCAGAAGGGGACACAGAGCCCGTAGGTTACACACATTGCTGAAGTTCACTTAGCTAATTAATGGCAATTGTAAATTCAATCTGGGTCTTTTTATTATTATTAAAACAGGACTCACTGGCAATTAGGGAAATGCAAATTAAAACTACAATGAGATACCAATTTACACCTGTTAGAGTGGCCATTATCAATAACACAAGCAATAACAAGTGTTGGAGATGTTGTGGGAAAAAAGGGGATGTCTCATTCACTGCTGGTGGGAATGCAGACTGGTACAACTACTATGAAAAGCAGTCTGGTGATTCCTCAAAAAATTAAGAATAGAGCTACCATATGACCCAGCAACTCCATTCCTGGATATATACCAGAAAAACTCAAAATCATGTATACTCAAAGATATATGCACCCTTATGTTCACTGCAGCATTATTCACAGTGGCCAAGACATAGGAACAACCAAAGTGCCCTGCGATAGACTGGATGAAGAAGGTGAAGTACATATACACAATGGAACACTACTCAGACATAAGAAAGGATGAAATAGTATGATTTACAGCAGCATGAATGGACCTTGAGAACATTATGCTAAGTGAAATAAGTCAGACAGAAAAGCTAAGAACCACATGATTTCACTCATAAGTGTGATATAAAACTGAAACTTATTAACACAAACAGTAGTGTGTAATTTGCAGATGGAAGGAAAAAGGAGTCCTACTATGAGGTGACAGGAAGATTTGACTTTGAGTGGTAGGCACACGGTACTATATACAGATTTTGTAACTTAGAAACTTACACCTGAAACCTATATATTCATGTTGACCAATGTCACCCCAATAAAATTTAATTAAACAAAAAAACATGCACAGGGTTAATGGGAATAAAAACAGGACTCAAATAAGCCCCAGAATAGTTGTTTTATGCAAAGAAAAAGCTGAAGAGTTGATTCGATATCAATAATTTTCTAACCTGCACAGTTTTAAAAATGATATAACTTCTTCTACATCTACTCCAGACATATTAAATACACAATAACCTTTGAATGAACTGAAGTGTTTACATGATCTTCAAAGTACTTTGTCTTTTGTCAGTGAATAAACTTTATTAAACACTGCAATGCCTCTGTTATCTTGCTCAACACTAAATATACCATGGGAAAAACAACAAAAGACTAGGGTGAAAAACTATATGCAAATATGTAATTGTTAGGAGAATATGATAGATGATAAACTAGAAGGATGTGAGAGGTACAGTGGCCAGAGCTAGGAAGGAATGTTCAGTTTTATCTATGAGGGTCAGAGAGGTCTGCATGGTATGACAACAATGATGGCATGAATCTGAATGGCCTTTCCAAGAAATGAGGTTTTGTTTGTTTGTTTCTAATTCAACATTATGTATCAAGGTAGGTTCTTATAGAGTTAGGTTTTATTTAAGAAATACAATGCAAGGAATATTTTTTAAAGGCAATGCAATACTTGCATTACTTTTTTCTTTCATTATCATACAAATAAATAAAATAAGAATAAAAGAAATAGGAATGTAATTGCTTCTTTCTCTTTCCATTGTTCAAACTTCTGGTCGTATTTCTGCTATCTGGGAAAAACAAACTCTTACTGTAGTTGTTGAAAATTTGGATCATCAAAAGCTATTCTGAAAGGACATATGGAGAAGAAGAAGGTCCAAGGAAGGAAGTAACTCTTGGGGGAGGAAGGATGACAAGAGAATGTAATAATTTATGTGAATATAGAGCAGGAACTGGGAGATAAATGGGAGAAATTAGCTTTAAGAGAAAGATAGTCATGCTGAGACCCAAAAAGGAGGACCATTGTTTAAATGCTCAGAAAACCCATGAGAACTGAGCCTCCTCCTTCATTCCATGCTGCTCTTAGGGTCTAGGGAACTCACATAATTTCTTTGGTAGCTTATGGCATCTAACTTGTAACTAGAGATAACACTGGTTTACATCTCAAAACTTTGTTTCATCTCAAGACAGATGTTGTGGATTGAATTGTGCTTTCCCCCCAAATATAACTGTTGAAGCCATAACCTGCTATGTGATGACATTAAAAGATGGAGTCTATATGAGGTAATCAGAGTCTGATGAGGCCTTTAAGGCCCTGAAGCCATGATGGGATTAGTGGTTTAATAAGAGAAGGAAATGAGAGATCAGTCATTCTCTCCCTGTGAAGACACAGTGAGGAGGACACAACCATCTGCAACCCAGTAAGTTACATTTCCATCAGACAGGGAGCAGCAACAGTTACATTTCAATAAGACAAGGGAGAGGCAATAGTTACATGTACATTAGATAAGGGAACTGGGAGTAGCCAAAAAGTCCACTAGTATATTTACAAAACTAGGGCCCAGTGCACAAATTTGTGCACCTTAAAAGGAACTGTGGGCCACGAAGCTGCAATAGGTGCAGGAGTGGGACTCAGCCCATCCTCTGTGCCCCCGCCCAGCCCCTCCCACCACAGTCCTTGGTCCCCTTTCTGCCGGTAGCCCCCCTCCTGCAAGCAGCCCCCCTCCTGCCACTGCTGCTCCCCCATGCTGATAGTGTCATCCCAGCCCTGCTCACACACCCACTGACAGTGTGGAGCAGAGTGATTGGGGCCAGCCCCAGCAGCGGGTCTGAGCAGTGACTGCTCCCCCAATCGGACCTCAGGAGCAGGGGGAGGTGGAGAAGCCCTCAGGGGTAATCAGAGCCAGCAGCTGAGAGTAAGAGCCCACTCCAGCACCAGCTGTGGGTGTGAGCAAGGCCAGCACTGGCAACAGGTGTGAGTGCCAGGCAGGAATGCAGCACGGAGCAAAGAATTTTCAGTAACCACCAGAGACTCGGCCCAATGATAACTACTGGCACCCCATCTTGGGCTGGTGCCCTTACCTGCTCCACCATCCTGCTGCCAGAACCCTCCATATTCCACACACGCCCCCTGGTGAGCAGCCCATGTCATAGTGACCGGTTGTTCAGTTTTTCAGTTGTTTTACCTTTCTGTCTATTTGCATATTAGCCTTTTTATATATAGAATAAACAAGGAGGAAGAAATCCCAGAAGGAATAGGAGGACAATGAGGGAGGAAGACCTCGGGAGTTACTATAGTAACCAATTTAAAAGGGAATATTGACCAATCAGAAGGGATATCAGGACACAGGGACGTGCAGCCTTTTTAAGCCTTGGAAACAGGAAGTTGGTGGGACTATTTCCTTCTATCCACTTGGAAGTCCATTTTGTGGGATGCTTCTTCCCTCCCCATGTGGGAATCTGTGCTGTGATATTCTTTCCTCTTCCCCACATGGGAATCTGAACTTATTCTTTAATAAATTTCCACCTTTGTGATGACAAAAAGAGAGAGAGCTCTCACTGGGCAACTGAATCAGACAGTATCTTGATCTTAAATGTCCCAGCCTTGCTGAAGTGTGAGAAAATAATTTCTGTAATGTAAGCCACTCAGTTTGTGGTATTTTGTATGGCAGCCAGAGCTGACTAAGACACCAAATAAGTGGGATACCTCATAAGATGGTGACTACTTACCCATATTTCACTTTGAAGAAAGTGGGAAAAGTTTTAGAGGCTGGATTGAACCAGTCTGGGATGTAAACTTATGGTCTGAAAGTAATACAAAAACTTGTACTCTCCATAGGCTGGGAAAATGGAGAGCTGTGATGCCTCGCCGTGCCCCACTACTCTTTTCCCTCAGTTAAGTGGGTTTCTCAAATCTCAGGCCTGAGAGTGCATACACTGAATATGTAAAACCCAGAAAAATGTCATGCATATGAGGCTGAAACGTCTTTTTGTTTCTATTACTATGCATGGAAATATTTTTTAAGACATCAGATTAAATTTTATGGCCTTATGCAAGATATTCCCTCTTAAAATTTTGAAATAAGATTTCTGAACCCTAGAGAGTGGATTGACTAAGACCCAAGCACTCTAAAAGGGAATTGTTAACATGAAAACATTTGTAACCTAGGTGGCCACTCCTTGGCACAGCTGGGGAGTTCTTTATTGAGAGATTAGCTCCTGGGAAAGGAATTAGAGCTGCTGTAGTGACCCAGAATATATGGAAGAATCTGGGCATAAAAAGAAAAATGTGAATAGTTCTTATAACCAAAAAAAAAAAAAATGTACAAAGGAACTGTGCTTCTTTTCTATATGCTCAATCAAAGTATTTATGGTAAAGTGGGAAGAACTAAGTGTCACATCTGCTTGTAAGGATGTGTTTTCAGAAACAGTGTTGGCTTTGGAGCCAGAATTGTGTAGATTCAGAGTAACTTTTACAAATTCTTTATAATCTCTAAATTTTAATTTAATTTGCTGTAAATTGAAAATGTTAATATCTTAGGATAGTTCTGAGGAAAAATGAAAAAAGGCACCCTATATAATAAAGAGCTAATATGCTTATTAAACAGAACAACCATCAGAACGACCTTCCAGATGAAGCCGGAGCTGTGAGGGCTAAGCCCCTTGCACAAATTTCATGCACTGGGTCTCTAGTTTATATATACAGACATATATCTGTATATATACACTTGTGTAGTATGCTAATATGTATATATGCATATATACATATATGTATATATACTGTGTGTATGTTGTATATATATGTGCTAATGTATATATGTATATTCATATGTGTACATATATGTGGGAATACAGCATATGTATATACATGCAAAGGTCAATGATAGATAGATAGATAGATAGATAGATAGATAGATAGATAGATGATAGATAGATAGATAGATAGATGATAGATAGATAGATAGATAGATAGATAGATCTAGCCCAATACTCAGAAAATGCCCCTTCCCTCATATCTCTACCTCCATTATTAGATTTATTTTCTCCAGAGATAGCCAGGCCCTTCAAAGGCATTTATTCCCACTGCTAACAAGTGAGGGATCTGGATGGAACTAGAAAACAGTTTTCCTTCACTGGTTCTAATCCAAGCCAGCACTGGTCCCATTGGACTATGGTTACTTGTTTATCTGCCCTCCCCTTGACTGGTGGCTTTTAATGGATGAAGACGGTGTTTGTTCTCTTTCCTTTACACTTTCACAATGCCCAGTGCTTAGCAGGCACAAGGTAAGGCTTTCTTGCTGATGTTAATTTCATATCTAAGGGAGAAAAAAATAGATGAGTCAATTAATTAAAACACATAAATACCTTAGACTTGTTTCATAATCATGATGGTGAAGTATTCAAGAATGAGTGAAATGTGAAAAATGGTAAAGGACTTATGAGAGTCCCTAGCCTCTGAGCGTCTCCAGTCAAGAATGTCCTGTCAGCACTTGGAAAGAGCCCAATCCTTCAGTAGAAGTCTCCAATGCCTGCAGGGCATGCAGTGGTAACAAAAATAAATAAATAAATAACAAAGGAGGGAGTGCTGGAGGGGGAGGGGGGGCAAAGGAGAGCACATACATATTCTAAATAGACTTCTTAATTGTCATTTAATGTTACATGTTTTACTCTCTTGGAAAGCCCAGTCCATCTGCAGGGCCTGACTCCTGAATCTCTGCCATGGCCACTGGAGGAATGACTTGCTAAAGGTCTTCTGCAATATCAAAATGGAATTTATTTCATTTGCAAGATGGCTAAGAAAGCAAGTATTTCCGTGGGTAATACGCAACCTCCACCTTTCCCCTCTACCCCTCTCCAGGTTATGGTTTCACTCTTCTATTACAACAAAGTCATAAATGGCCATATTCAAAGCTCAGTCTGACACCATTAGATGTGATAGACATTTCAGTGGCCCCATAGACACATAAGCAACTAACTATGCACCTTTCCCTCACACAGGTTGACTTTGTCCACATTCCTTATTGTAGTTCTAGAAGATAACACCGTGAAAAATACTAATTGTTCTTGAGATAGTTGCAATTTAGACACAAAACAGCTTGTAGTTGCTCTGTCACCAGGGATTCCTAGGGCAAGCCAAGAGGTAAGGTGATTAATGATACCAGCAAGGAAAGTTTTATCTCAAATGAGATGCTTATGTAAGACAATCTGGCTTTTGCAACTTTTCTTTCCTGCTTGTGTTTTATTAGAGGTCAGAGGAAAGTGCATTTGTAGGTGAAGTTCCCTTCTGTGCTCTGACTTATTTTATGACTTTGTTCTCCAGCTAAGTGCCCGAGGCACAGAGGAGAGGAAGGAGCACCAGACTTGAAGTTGAAAGGTCTGAGTTGGGGCCTCAGCTTTGCAAATCTGGGCGCATCACTTGACATCTCAAAGACTCAGTGTCTTTGTCTAAAAAATGAGATTGTCTATGTCTTGCCTTTTCCTGTGCACCAGTCCTGTCTAAACCCATCACTTTTTCCTTAATACTAACCTCTATTAGCAAGAAATTGAGCATGCTCTCAAACAAATATGTGCATTTACATTTGCATGTCTTATGCATATATTATTGCTTTTTAATAAATTATGTGTATTAAATAGAAAAGTAGAAATTTTCAGATGTGGACAAGAAGCTGTAATACGTTCTGCCCACCCCTAATTTCATGCAACCTGGTGAACACGCCCACCACTTTGAAAACAGTGCTCTGGATACTACAGATTATTGACATTTCTATGAGTGTAGCATTTTTCTCCATAGTCTTGATACTCAAAGTACGGTACACAGACACATCAGAATCAGCTAAGACAGATTAGAAAAGCAGGCTCTCAGGCCCCACCCTGGACCTACTGAACTGGCTCTGCTCTGAGAAGATCCCTGGGTGACTGGCTATGCACTGACACGGAGCCTTTATTTCATGGTTCAGTGAAATTGCCTCCAATTACAAAAATAAAAATGTTTAAAATGCATCCCAAACTACTACTACAGTGTGGAATTTCTGGGCACCTGGTATCATGGCCTAAATAAAAACTGGAAGCCCAGAAAGTATGCTTTAAAAAAAAAAAACAGACTATATTTGGGGAACCATCTGTCATGATAGGAGAACTAATCTCTAAATAAACACAGCTAGTTCGTTCCAATAGCTCAGAGCACTTTATAGGCCCTGCCAGCTGCCCAGCTCCTGGTTACAAACACAGGAACTATGGCACAGGGGAAAGAGCTCTCCCTGGTAAACTCCCATTCCCAGAGGATGCAACAGGAACTTTCACTCCTTTAGCACCAGTTCTTGTAATATTACCTTTAGAGCTTCTCTCCCAGCTGCTCTGCCCCATTTAGTGTGCAGCACCATAGACAAATTTTCTTCAACACTTCGTCTGCCATCTATAATTGTATGTAGTATTTTTAAGTAATTATTCATACATTAATTTCTAGCTTATTGCACATATAGTTTCTTTCCTCCACTACTTCAGTTGTTCAAACTAATTTGGAACTGTGCAACGGTTGGTGCACAGTTCTTTGTGAGTGGCATTCCCTGGAATCATTCAGTAAACAATCTGGGCTATATTACACGGCAGCCCTGTTTTTACTTTGTCTCAATTTTGCCCTCAAGCTTACAATTTCAATTTTATTGGTTTAGATACACCATTTTTGGTGTAATTTAAATCTGTAGATTGTTTTTATAGGTAATGTATTAATCTCAGAAGAAAGACTGGATTTCCAATGGGAATGCTTAGCCATAATAGCATAAATAGTATCACTATAATTACCACTTAAAGAAGGGAGCAGAGAATGAGACAGTGATGGACTCCTTAATTTTCCTGCCTCTAACACCAAGATTCAGATCCAGCTCAGAGAGAGAGGCCAGAAGCCATATCAATCTATGCTGTGAAGGTTTAGCATTAGTGAAATGGAATGTCACAAAGCAAAGAAAGGGACAGGCGGCTCTGCCACCGTATTTACCTTGAAGCAACAAAATAGAAATGCTAATTACCATTTGGATTATCATTTTGTAATGATGTCTTTATTATGATAATCATTAAATTTTAAATGAAGTTAGACACATTATATCAGATCCTTAGAAGATTCTACTGCTTGAGTTAAAAAGATACCTACTCCAACGGTGTTTTTGGGAGTAAAATGTATATAGTAATTTATTTGTATTTGCTTATGAATAACTATTTTGCATAAAGTCTAGACTATAATATAGAGAAGTTATAGTCTTAGTGCTTTGAAAAAATGTTTTAAAATCCAATACTACATAGTATAGTTTAATAAATATAATTTATAACAACTTAAACATAAATATAAAAATAATTACATATAGAACCTATGGGGAACTGGATTTTAACTAGGTAAAAATCTATTCACTCTATTATTTCCACCAAATGATGCACAGTAATTAGAAAATGTAAACTATAATAATTGAATGAAGCACTTCAATAATTTGTATCAAAGATTTGAATGAGGTTAAAATAAAACTCACACCAGTATTTTAAATAACATTTGATGACAGAATTTGGAACCAATTAAATGTGATCTTTCAAATGTCATTATTATAATTTTACAGACAAATGAAATAAACAACATAATCATCTTCTTAGATTATTATGCCTATGCATTTTCATATTGTGTATTTTTTTCTTATATAACAAATGTAATCAAAATTTATACACATACATGCACTCACAAACATTTAACATATAGTTTAAGTTTATGAGTTTTGTAATAAAAAGAATTATGATTCAAATATGTACTATGCAAATTACTAGCTACATGGTCTTGAAAAATATTATTATCTGTTTCTTTAGTTGTAAAATATGAATAATAAAATCTACCTTCTGGGAGAGTGCTAAATTTTTGTGAAACCTTGAGTATCTAACAAATCTTACTTCTTTTTGGCATTTGGTCTTGACCTAGTCTGCAGGGTGGGGGTCTGGGTAATGTAGGCAAACAATCTCTTTTACAGCAATTTCCCACCATTTTTCTATTTGTGTTTCCCTCTCACTCTCTTTCTAGACTTGTTTCTTCTGGTGCTAAAGGACATGCATAATTCAATATTCCCTTAAAATCTTGGGTTTGGGCTGCAGAGAGTAAAAAGGCAATCCCTTCCACTTGGTTTGATTAAAAGATATATTAGCCTAGTTAATTTAGCAAAAGAAGAAATAATACTTGTTAAGACCTGTCTATATGGCTGGCTCAAAAAGCCAGTTTAACAAGGGCCTTCTTGCTTGTGATTGGCAGGTCATGAGCTCCACTGGGAGGGAAGCTCAGTCAGACACAGATTCAGCTACAACCAAGTGCTCGGCATTATTGCATGAGCTTCTAACACTGTGCCAACATTTAGGAATTTGTGTGTACTGTATTGACATTCTTTTTTAAACTTTTAATTGTGCAAAAATGCATAAAGCATAAACTATGCCATCTTAACTATTCTTAAGTATACAGTTAAGTAGTATTAAGTCCATTGAAATTGTTGTGTAACCATGCTTTTTCTCTGTGTCTTTGCATGTTCTGCTTCCTCTGCCAACTTTGCCCTTCTCTTCACCTCTGTAAACCTATAAGGTCCAGTCACTATGTCTTTCCAGAAACGTCCCTGTCTTTCCATAAAACTCAGGGTCCTTTCTGTGTGCATCCCCATATCCTATGCTTATCACCATTAAATCAGTACTGACCTGCCTCCCTGAAGGATTGTGGCTATTTGAGAGCAAGACCTCTGTCAGAGTCTCCTGTGTTCTCCCAATGTCTGGATCCTAGTAAGACTCATCAGTAAGGTGGATGAGTGAATGAATGCTAACACCTAATTCATTTCTCTGTCTACTTTGGCATAGATATGTCTATATTTCACTGGAGTTTCCCTGCTACTATTTAGCTTTTAATAAAAAATTGAAAAAGATTTCAGTTAGAAGTTGAGAGACCTCAGTTTCTTTTGCTCTACAAAGTCAATTAATTTTAATTGTAACACAAATTTTTCTTATTTTTAAAGGTTTTTTGTTTGTGTTGTTACAATTAGGCAGCTAGTTAGGTGTTAAAAAAAGAAAAGGAAGAAAGCTGGCTAAGATTGATTAAGTCTGTAAATTACTGCTTCCAGACACTGCAATGGATAGCCCCATTGCCCTCCAAAGGAATGATCAGGCTGGCAGGGAAGCAGTTAGGTAGAGATCAGGCCAGCAGGGGAGGGCAGTTGGGGGCAATCAGGCCAGCATCCTTTCGTCCCAGTACCACAGAGTGGACAGAAAAGAACGGCTATCCAATCTTCCCAGTGAGACTGGAACTGGTGAGCAAGAATGCTTCCCAGGGTCCTGTCTCACAGAATAGGAGCATAAAGCTATAAACCAGAGGAGTTCAAGCAAGGCAGGTATTTATTGCTAACAAACACAGACTCCCCACTAAGGGATGGGATCCAAATGGGTTACCACTGAAGTGTTCTGCTCTTTCCACTATATCTGCTAAAGGTCCATTCTTTGTCTATCTGTGCCGCTCTCTGGTCAGTTCTTGGCCTTTTTTGCAACATTTTATTTTGCACTTGCAAGAAAACCACATCCTATTTTTCTGCAAAACATTTTATGGTTTCAGCTAGTTCCAGGATTCTTCCTTTTTCCACCCCTTACCCTGTCTACCCAATTCTGTTTTAACCTCTTTCACCAGGAAGAGATAAACCAGTAGGGCAAATTACTTTGCTGAGCACATTTATAATAGAAGCAAAGATGGCGGGGGGCGGAGGGGAGGGCATTGTTCGTCTATTATGAGACATGTGCAGTAGAAACCACAATGGCAACCATAAAGGGGTGGAGTCTGACCTGGGAAAATCTGGGGATAGGATCAGATAGGATAAGGGCACAGAACCCGAGAGAAAATCCAGTAAAGGAACTGGATAGGGGGAGGGCCCAGCACAAGCTTGCAAAGGATTAGGAAGCAGATTCATTAGTTTAAAAGACATATTACTCCTTCTCAAACCCAAGAAATATAGGAAAAGCTTAACAAAGTCCTGAGGTTTATTCCCTTATTGATTGGAATGCTCTCTCTGTGTAGCAGTCATGCACGCCCAAGCTCAGGCTGAAGCATGGTTCCCATGGGGCCAGAGCATAGCAAGGAGCAGCATGCTGGACTGCCAAAGCCCAGAGTGATGGCATTCTGGCCCTAGATCCTGACCCTCCTGGTGGGTTCTTGAGCTCACCAGGCTCAGAACTTCTCTCACGATCAGATGGAGCTGGCCCATGGTCAAGGATGAGACAACGGGTGTTGTATCATAAATCAGCGAGTGAGATACAAGACACTTTTAATGAGCCAATTTATTAAGAGCCATTGATTGCGTGCAGCCCTGAAGGAGGTGTCTCTTCCAAATCTCTGAGCAACACATACAGGAAGTTTCCTGTATTTATACTTTTGAGCTTCTTTGTTTACAGATATTACAAAGAGCTCTGTGGGAGTTATTATTACAGACAGTTTGTAATCTTGGATACATAAAGATTTGGCATAAGAATATGGGAATTATTATAAATATTAGTCCATTACATTAGATGGCTAGCTTGCAAAGTAGGACAGTTAATTTTTTTATCTTTTTCTATTATTAAAACTAAAACAGTGATTTCATAGAATAAGAGACTGTCTAAAAATGACAGAGTTTATAGAATAAGGGACTATCTAACAATATCAGAGAATTCAAACAGCAGTTTTATACAAGATGGCTTCAGAGGCATCTGGGTCAGTCTTTTGTTGTTGCTCTAATAAATCAGGCCACCATTGCTCACATCCTTCTATGTGTGGGTCCCCAAACAGCTTTCCCTGCAACTCTATGGGAGAATCCCATTTCCACCAGCAACAATTTCATATAAAATAGCTATCAGAATACTTACTACAAAATTGCCCTGGAGTTTGTTTGTATTTATAGGCAATACAACACTATTTTGATAGAAGAAGAAATAAATAATAATAGGAGGATTAATACAGAAATATTTATACAATGAAGAAGAAAACCAATATCTTTGAATTATCTTTAATATTTAAATTTATGACATTTATGTGGTAATCCTCCACAATAGTGCATTTGCTTTATTTTATTTTGGTGCTAATATGGCTTTGACACTGAAATATTCCTTAGTGTACTCTATACACACCATGGCAATATCAAGGTAAATTCCCCCAGAACAGCACACAAAGATGGTTAATCAAGCTCACAGTCCTTTCTTAATGGTCTCTCCTATAGACCTTTTATGGTCAATCATTTTTGTTATTTTTATCTTTCCAAATTTCACTGATGGGTTTTGTCCCTTTGAGAACTAAATCTAAATTATTCTTTGTAGCCCATTCAGTTCAGAAACAGAAAATCAAGGCTTAGCTAAGCCCACATATTATTTTAGGCATCAAATGGCTGTAATTTAATGGCTTATGTCAATCTATATTTTACTATCACATTATATATATGATATAATATATATCATATATTGACATAATGGCTTATATATATGATATAATATATATCATATATTGACATAATGGCTTATGTCAATCTATTTTACTATCACATTATATATATGATATAATATATATTGTATAATATATATCATATATCATATGATATAATATGTGTCAATATATATTTTACTATCACATTATATATATGATATAATATATATCATATATATCATATGATATATATATCATATGATATATATCATATGATATTATATATATATATCATATGATATTATATATATATATATTCAAAGTAAAAAAAAAATACTGGCCCTAGATTTTTCCTGAAGACTCAATTTCTAAAATGGTGTCCATTGGCCCCATATGTGCACTTATGCTTGCCATTTCAAGTATCTTGTTCTTTGCACAGAAAAAAAGGATGTGATTATAATTGATGTTAATCTCTTCTAAAGTTCTATTTTTATTTTATTGTTCGAATTTTTAAAATTTGCTTTGGTATATTAACTTTTTCTCCCTTCTGCTTTTTATCATTCTTATAAACTGTTTCTCAGAGTGAACAAAAAAGAAGGAAATAGCCCTAGCTGATTTGGATCAGAGGATAAAGCGTCGGCCTGTAGACAAAAGGATCCTGGGTTCAATTCTGGTCAAGGGAACATACCTACGTTTCAGGCTCCTCTCTGGCCTGGGCCCTAGTCAGGGCTCATGTTGGAGGCAACCAATCAATGTGTTTCTCTCACACAGATATTTCTCTCTGTCTTTCCCTCTCTTTGAGTCTCTCTAAAAAAATCAATGGAAAAATATCCTCAGATGAGGATTAAAAAAAATAAGAAAGCAAATATCATAGCAATAAAACATTTTCAAAAGCATCTACTTCAACCACCCCATTTTAAAGATAGGACAATGACAACAACAACAAAACAAACAAAACGCTAAGTTAATCCACATCATACACAAAGCAGTTAGGAAATAACCCCTTTTACATGTTCTCCTTTCTCACCCTTCACAGAAGAGAAGTCTCAAGCCTACACATGAAAGAGTGGTGTTTATAAATCAGCTGATAATCTTGGTACTTTACCCAAATGATCTCATCTAATCCTTACAACAGCACCATGGCAGATGTGGCAGATTGATGGAAAGATATAAAATAACTCATCCACAGTTAAGAAATTGAAAAGCGAGAGTTCAACCCAGGTCTATAGAATGCCACAGTCTTCTAACTATACAATGATCTTTCTGTGATGTCCTCCAAAATAACTAAAAATGTTGAATGAGGCAGACAACATTCTGTTTTTATAAAAACCTGAAGAAATAAATTTATTTATAGTCTATTCAAAGTCTACTTTATAGTTCAACAATCTGAGATAAATTAGTATTCATAAAAGTTATATTATATGTTACTTCTACCCTGGCAGACAAAACTTTCTCAAAGTTAAACTCCATTCTTAGTTTAGCATCACAGAAGACTTCCTCTTTGTCCCTATTATTGCTGCAGACAAGGGCTGAGGCCAATTGCTTTCCTCCCCTTATGTCCAGGACAAGTGGCAATCTTGTCACATGCTTACTTTCAAGTGCCTACTTATCCCCTACCCCGTTTTGCCTACTATTTATTTTGTTGCTAGGACATATTTTATATTGCAAGTATAATTGTACTTTTATAGCTTAGTATGCTCGTTCCAGAATTACAGCCAAGCTTTTTATTTCTTTGTGAATTGTGACTGTTTTAGAAATATGGACACACCTGTGGAGAGGCAGTGACCCATTTGTCCACTTAACAATATATTTGGCAGTAAATGTAGTTGTAAATATAGTTATGCAGGCTAGTGTGTGAGGGCGGGAAATGCAGAACTGAAACAAGAAGTTGCGTTTACTGTAAGGCTACAACCATTAATCCAGTCTTTGTATATCCAGAGCACCATCGTTGAATTGTTAAACATGCATATACGAATTCTGAGAGGTCTTAGAAATTTTACATGTTCCTTCCCTTTGCATGAAATGGACTCACACATGATTCTTAAATAGTTTTCATACCCAGTTTGAAATGGAGAGTCTGTTTAGGGTCAAGTTTAGTTTGGTATTTCATGGTCTTGAAAAAGAAAATGAACTTTTAAAAAAGAATAGGATTTCAGTCTCCATTAATGGCATGCAAAGTGCCAGCATGCATGGGTTTTACATAAAATCTAAAAGATAAACTTAACTGATGTGTTTTCCAGTTACACATTAGCTTGTGAGACTCTAATGTTTCACAAGGGCACGTTTGTAATTGAGACACACAGTATTTAAAACAGGTGGAGACCATGCCTAACTTCCCTTGGAGGTTTAATGCTATAGCAAATAACTTATATAGAATGTACTGGTCAAATAAGGAAAAGCCACTCCAAATTAAGTCTTACAATTTTTACTGTATAAGGCATTTTTATAGTTTCTTGTTTCCATAATAACTACTATCACAGTTATACTGTTTCACAAATATCTTTGCCTCCACTATTAACAGTCTCATTTCATTGAAATATGTCCAAGATCAGAGAGTAAATCTAGATATCAGGCACACAAGAGAATAGTGCCAAAAATTTGTGCTCATAATTTACACAAGAGATGCTTTAAAACTGGGTTTCAATCCAAACAAATGTTTCATAGGTAGAGAAGAAACTGCTTCCTTCAAAGACCTATATCCATGACAATGAACACAATGGTCTCTATATTGACTCTCTTCAGCAGAGAGTCCCTGGTCATGGAAATGCATAACAGGAATTTTAAGTAAGGTTAAGAAACCAGCAAGTCATAGCAAGAACAACTAAAAATATGCATGGAGTACTCACCTAGCCAATGGTTCCTGAGTTTCCACAACACTGTGATGCACAATACTTAACTCAATTTCAATGCAATTGTTATTTATCACCCATGACATCAGAACACAGTCCCACATCCAAGGAACTTACCATTTAAAAGGTCACTAAGTCAAAATAAGCATTTTTTTTTCAACAGAAATGTATTCTGTTTTCCTTCCTCTGCAAGTATCAGGTCCTTGGTAAAGTTGTGTTAACTGGAAAAGTAAATCAGAGATTGGAGAAACCCTATTGGAGAATGGAAAAGCAGGATGAACTTTCTGGAGATGAGGCAGGTCAAATGAAGGATGGACTGTAATTTAGTAGAAAAAAGGTAAGTGCAGGAACTACCCTGTTTCCCTGAAAGTAAGACATCCCCTGAAAATAAGACCTACTCGCTGTAATATCAGGCATAGCCCCCGAAAATAAGATCTAGTGCATCTTTGGGAGCAAAAATTAATATAAGACACTGTCTTATTTTGGGGAAAACAGGGTAGCTAAGGACTCTCTTTAACACTTCCATCAACATCTGCTTCCAGATGCGATGCTCTAGGTCACAGAGACTGGCTCTTTAATATAGCTACCTGAAGCAATCTGTAAACTATCCATTTAGAAAGATGTTGCTGAAAAATATTTTGAATGTCTATAAATTACAGAAATCTCATATTTTCAAAAAATGCTTTTAAGACAATATAAAGGGAAAAAGCAAATACAGTTAACTCTTGAGTGACGCGGTTTTGAACTCCAAAGATCCACTTATATGTGGATTTTGTCAATCAATGTACAGTTGGACCTCTGTATCCCCAGGTTTCTCATCCCTGGGTTAAACCAATCTAGAATCAACCAGAATCAATTCCTCACAGAAACCAGGATGACCATAGTTAAGTTTTTGAGGAGTCAAAAGTTATATGTGGATTTTGTACTGTACGTGGGGATCAGTGACCCTAACTCCCAGATTGTTTAAGGATTAACTCTATTGCCCTTGCTGGTTTTGCTCAATGGATAGTGTGTCAGTCTGTGAACTGAAGGGTCCCAGGTTTGATTCCAGCCAAGGTCACATGCCTGGGTTGTGGACTCAATCCCCAGTACAGGGTGTGCAGGAGGCAGCCAATCAATGATTCTCTTTCATCATTGATGTTTGTATATTTCTTTCCCTCTCCTTTCTTTTCTAAAATCAATAAAATATATTTTTAATGAAAGGATTAACTATATTACTAGTGAGAAAAACTTGGGTGGACTTTGTTCACTAGCCAAATACCCAGAACTCCCTTTCCCAACTGCACAAGGCTCTCAGGATCATGAGACACAAAAACACATGTGGATTGACTTATGCAGAGCAGGAAAAGAAAACATAAATCAGTGACCCTCCATCCCCACACCCTCCAGTGCATTCAGGGTGGGAACCATGGCCAGTGAGGCACCTATACAGCTGCCATAAATTGGACCAAGGAAAAGAGTGACTTGCCGAACAACTGAGCCTCCATCCCCTGGCAAAGATTACTTGTTAAGCCAGTTAGCAGCTCCTTCCAAGAGAAAAAGACCCCATCTCTCCCTTCCCTTATATTCACCCCTCTATTACTCTCTAAAACCCCATATTTTTCCCCTCCCTCCTAAACATTTGCACAGTGTCATCTAAAAGTTGACCTTAGTGATAAGCCACATGGCAACATCTTTGATCTCTTTTCATAACATTCCCTCCCTTCCTCTTGTCATATAAAAGCTTTTATTTGGTCTGGCAAGTATAAATCAGTGGTTGAGTGTTGACCTATGAACCAAGAGGTCATGGTTTGATTCCTGGCCAGACTATATGCCAGATGCGAACTTGATTCCCAGTAGGGCATGTGCAGGAGGCAGCTGATCAATGATTCTCTCTCATCATTGATGTTTTTATCTCTCTCTCCCTCTCCCTTTCTCTCTCTAAAATTAATATATATATATATATATATATTTTTTAAAGCCTTTGCTTGCCCTGGCTGGTGTGGCTAAGTGGTTAAAGTGTTGGCGCAAGCACTAAAGGCTGGAAGTCCCTCCCTCCTTCCCTTCCTTCCAAGGTCTCTGAAAATCAATGGGAAAATATCCTTGGGTGAGGATTAACAAAAGAGAAAAGAAAAAAAAAAGCCTATGTTCCCCAAAGATAATGTTTCCTTCAATACTCTCAAGAGAAGTCTTTATTCTTACCCTGATAGGAAGTAGGAACAGAGTTCCTGTCCCTTAATCTCCTGTGCTTTTTATCCCATTGTACTTACATTGTAAAATTTTCTGGTTTTTGTTTGTTTTTTGTTTTGTGTTGGTTTTTGGTGTTTTAACTTATGGCCCTCTTGCTCTGCCATTCTCCCAGTCTCCAGAGTGCAGGCTCATTGCTGAGGTCTCAGGACTTCCAAGACATTCCCTCCCATCCAGTGATGTCCCTTCCGCATGGCTCACAGTCTTCCTCTGCACCCTTTCTCTGGCTCTGATCCCAGGCTGCATCGGTGTCTATATGAAGATGTCCCTATCACACTAGACTTCAAGTTAATAACTTCATGGAAAAAAAAATTTATCTTTATTCTGTGTTAGCCACTCATCTCAATCTCCTTGCAACCCTCAGCCCTCCTCTGTATATAACTGATCTTCCTCTTTCTAGTCTGTTTAAATGTCACATGTTACCTCTATATGCCTCTAAGTAGAAGTAGAATCAACATTAGTCCTGCCCTGGCTTCCCATACTGTAGGGATTCAGCTTGGCCCACCTGGTCTCTTAGTCCTGACCATGAAGTAAGGAATTCCAATAAAAACTTGCCCAAATGACCCAGAGCCTGCCACTAAGTCCTTCCCAGCCATTGTCCATTCCAGAGAGTAGAATCATGCCTCTGCTTGGAACACCTTTAGCAACAAGGGGCAGCCTGGGATCTGCTGTGAATACCACATGGGAGAGAGTAATGGAATGAGGTCGAACATGTGGGTGTGAGGTTACACACCTGTGCATGAAGCCCTTTGTGCACAATAAGAGGAAGCTGAGTTAGAAGAAGAAAGGGGTTTGTGCAGGCTGAGGGCCTGCCTGTGTTATGTTATCACCAGGCTGCCTACGGGAGAGTGAGGATTACTTGTTCAGGACCATAAAAATGGCTATATTGGGTGGCATGAAACATGTTCTCATCTGTAGTGTGAACTGGAGAAATGTTTTAAAAGAACGTCTTTTATTTCCTCATGTATAACTTTTCACAGAAGGAAAAGAAGTTTTAAAATTCTCAAATAGTCCAGACTTGAAATACCTGGTACTGGTATAGAGCAGCAAGTAGTGACAGAAAGGAAACAGAGTGAGCAGGTTTTCAGGACAATAAGAATAAAAGGCCTGGTCTCAGCCGCTGGTTAATTGTGGTAAACGCAATGTATATACCATGTTCAGGTAACTCAACTGCTTCTTTTCTGAATCATAAAGTACAATTTCTGTTTTACTGAGTGCTTTCTCAATATACATTATATTCCTTAAATTAATCTTGTGGCTCGAGTCTATATTAACTCTCATTTCTACAGATGGCTCAAAGGCCTATAAACAATTACAGAAGTTGAGTCCTCTAGCACTGAATACATGAATTAATGTTTTAGCAAACTAATTAAGGTAAAATAATTTTGAGTCAAATGTTGTCCTAGAGGTTTTTGAAGAAGCCAGAGAAACTCATCACAATCTTTGCTTATAAACTTATAATCAAAAGCATTTCTAGGATAGAAAATAAAGATCAAGTGAACATCCCTGAAGTAGATTTATCACTGATCATAATGATCTTCATTACTCAGAAGATAGAGACTCTGAGAGTCCAGAGCACTTCAGGGCTCTCCATTTGATATGCAGGAAGAGAAACTACTGAAGCTCTGAGTTACCAAATGGTAGACCTCTAGACTGAAAGAAATGTTATATACAAAGTTATAACCATAAAAATGACAATTAAAGAAAACAAATATCTTAACAAAAATATGAAACCTCAGATGACACCAGACTTTGCAACATTGGAAACCTCAACCAATTCAGGCTTATGGTGCATAACAAACTCTGCCCTGTAAGCACATATCAAGGGCATTCAAAGGTTTTGAAAAGGAAAACCTCAAATTGTAATAGAAGAAATCACCATGTCAAGGGCTAAGAACAATGAAACTAGTAATAATTAGAACCACTGCTGTTTAAAAAAAGTTACAGAGGATTCTACTATAAAAGCAAGTGCAAAATGTCATTTAGAATGTCAAAACAACATGATAATTATGCTCATTCCTTTACTGTTGTTGTTTAGATAAACATTCCTTGAAATGAAATACTGCATTCCTATTATATGTGTCCTTTTTTGTAACTAACATGACAGTTTCATTGAATTCAACTTAGAAACAACAATCCCCTTCTCTTTCCTGAGGCCTCATGGTAACTCACATATATACATCCCAACCATTACCTTCTTTTGGACTTCTCTGACTGTGCCATTTTGCCTACAGTGACCAATGATGACGCTTCTGTATCTTTGATAACATCTCATTATTATGGAGACACACCACAACTGATGACTTCAGTCAAACTTATGGGTAACATATTTCTAGAATAGATTAGATCCAAGTGTCATGTGGAGGCAGACATCATGAATGAGTTTGTACTGAATACTTTATAATGTTCCATCTTGTTGAATGAACTCAGCCAACCTAACTAAACGGTGTCTCATAAGAACCTTGTCCCTCCATGGGTGGTGGCCTCCTGTTCTCTTACTAGACTCCTGTGCTGCATGATTCTTGACACCAACTATTCCATGTTCATCAACTAAACTGTAGCAGATGTGGCCATAATCTCTTCCATGTGGCTGGAAATATCATTTATAAGTGTATTGGGGACTTCTGCATCTTTTGCTATAGCAGCTGGAAACTTTAATTTTCTCCACACAAAATCCATGCAATATGGGTGTGAAATTACAGAAGGTTGTATTAGGTCTCCAGTTCTGGCACTTCATTAAACACTTTTCAGTGCATTTTCCCATTTTTAAAAAGCAGACCACATGCATGAATTTGAATGCTTGTACACATGATTTTAAAATATTATGATAGGTATTTGTATACAATATCTCCTAACTTTAGTCTTTTTAGTCAGAGGCTGCATTAGACAAGAGAAAAATGAATTGTGGGGTTAAGATGAAAGATTTTAGAGTACAGTAAATATCCCTAATACTAAATGTCTTACCTAGAAATATGTTGCCATTTTTAGTCTTGAATTCCAAAAGTAGTCACTTTTTCTGACAAAAGGTCATAATATCCCTTTAAAATCCATGTTCTCAAGTAGCAGAGACCAGCTCAACACATTTTTCACAAAACAGACAAGGGCTAAATATATAGTCAAATTAATACTTGGTTGTTTTTGTTGTATGTGTTTTTTAAATGGAGCTTAGATTGTAAAAATAGCACAGCGGGAGTTAGAGGAAATGTGAATGTAATCGTTGATGATTCTGCTGTATGTGCTAGGTCAGAAAGAGAAAGTGAACGGAAATGATGCTGGTGATTCTCCCCATTATTCTGCTCAGTAAGTGCCTGTTTTCCTTTTTGTTGTTTTAAATATATTTTGACTTATTTCAGAGAGCAACAGAAAGATAGAAACATCAGTGATGAGAATCATTGATCAGCTGTCCCCTCCATGCTCCTTACTAGGGATCGAGCCTACAACCCAGACAAGTGCCTGTTTTGAGTAAAAGGAAGTTCAAGATTGAAACTTTAGATGCCCCAGAGCCGTGGTCAGCAAACTGTGGCTCGCAAGCCACATGCAGCTCTTTGGCCCCTTGAGTCTGGCTCTTCCAAAAATACCACAGCCTGGGCAAGTCTATTTTGAAGAAGTGGCATGAGAAGAAATTTAAGTTTAAAAAATTTGGCTCTCAAAAGAAATTTCAATCATTGTATTGTTGATATTTGGCTCTGTTGACTAATGAGTTTGTCAACCACTGAGGAACCTTTCTCGTTGCCTTTAAATTATGATCAGCTGGCCATCCAAAGGTCCCTAAACACAAGGCAAACACTTAAAGAATGAGACTTGATGTAATTGGTAGGGAGGCAGAAGGCAGGGGAAAGAGGTGGAAACACTAGTGGAGACACCTTCTTAAGGGATCTTTGATACTAATTTTATCTATATGCATTTTTTTCTTGAAGGGTTAATTTTAAACTAGAAGATGAGACCCATTAAGGAAAGGCCCAATGCTATCATATGGCTACTTTATTATGATCTGGGCTAAAAGTGAATTCTTAGCCCAAAGAGGGGAGGCTGAACATACAGCACTTTAAAGCTACAATATATTTTCTGAGTAATCTAAAAGGACTGATTAAATGTGTGTGTTTTAAATCACAAAAACAGTATCTGCTCATCTTTGAAAGCTCAGAAATCATAATAAGCTTACCCAGACACATAATCAAAATTATTAGCATTTTTGTACATCTACCTAGTATTTCCAATATGATAATGTATTATACATATTACTTTATATGTTGGTACTTTTCAGATAATATAACTTGAAATTTTTCTATTAGTAATATTCACATTCAATGTGATTTTAATGGCTAATTATTACATCTTAAGAACACAGAAAATTAACTCTCCTATTCTACTTTTAAAAGTTAATATTTTATAATTTTATTAAAGTCATACATCAATGCATCTTCTTTAAAATTGCTGGGTATTTCTTTAGGATAAATTTCTAGAAGTAAACTTGCTGGCTCACAGGAAACAGACATTACTTAATCTATGGATATTTGGATGCCAATGTCTTCCAAAAGATGTGCAATTTACTCCCCACAACAGTTTATGAGTGTCCCTTTTCAATCATTCCCACCAACTATAGGCATCTTAATTATTTTAAACTAGAGGCCCAGTGCACAAAATTAATGCACTTGGGGTGTGTGTGTCCCTCAACCCAGCCTGCAATCTCTCTAATGTTGGACCCCACGAGAGATGTCTGAATGTCCCAATAGGATCGGGCCTAAAAGGCATTTGAACATCCTTTTCACAATCCAGGCCTGCTGGTTCCCAAACACTCATCTGCCTGCCTGCCAGCCTGATCATCTCCTAACCACTCCCCTGCCAGCCTGATGAACATCTAACTGCCCTCCCCTGCCAGCCTTGTCTCCTCTAACTGCCTTCCCCTCTCAACCTGATCACTCACAACTGCCCTACCTTGCTGGCCATCTTGTGACAGCCATCTGTGTCTATATGGGGGCAGTCATCTTTGTGTGTTGGTGTGATGGTCAATTTGCATATTACCTCTTTATTATAGAGGATGATTGTCATAGGGAAGTTTACCACAACCAGGAGCATCCTGACCATGTGTCTTCAGAAGGACAATCAGTTGTATATTTGTATTAGTCAAATATATTAACTGCTAAAACAAAAATACCAAAATCTCAGTGACTTCGCATAAGAAAAGTTTATCTGTTGTTAGCATGCCAATTCAGTGCATGTTTTGGATGGACAGCCAGCCCACAGTTGTTCAGAGATTTCAGACTCTAAATATCTTTCTTTCTTGTGATGCCTCCATGCAAGAGGGCCTTCACAGCCTTAAGTGGATCCTCTGCATGTGTCTAGCCCCCACAGGAAGAGAGAATCATACATGGGAGGTTTTAATAGTCAACATAAGAAATGGCTGACCACACTTGCTCACATACTTTA
The DNA here is from genome assembly GCA_027563665.1 of Antrozous pallidus. Lineage (NCBI taxonomy): Eukaryota > Metazoa > Chordata > Mammalia > Chiroptera > Vespertilionidae > Antrozous > Antrozous pallidus. The sequence goes on along the minus strand of CM050519.1, from coordinate 65,110,221 downwards.
TTAGGTAGGACTCAGTCTCAGGAACACACTCAGCCTCAAAGAGGCTTTAGACACAGTCTAATTGTATGCCCAGAAAGAAATGAAATAAGTTTGTCATTGTGTTGTATGTAATTGAAGAGTTTCTATCTTTTAAAAACAGAATTCTTCCCATTCACTGTGATATAATCACTGATATACATGTGATTGTATGCTACTTTTCTATCTTTCATTTCATCACCTTGTTGAGTGCTTTTTCCTCTTTTTCTTTTATGGGTTGAATAAGACTAATATTAATTTCATTTTTTCTCATTAATCTGAAGCTATTACTACATGTTTCAATTCCACTAATGGTTGCTGTACCATACGTAGCTGTCAGTGAAATTGATTGTGAACAAGATAACCTGTATTTCTCCAAAATGGCTCTATAAATTATAAACTTCTCTACTACCCCTCCCTGATATCATATCTCATATAAGAACTTTTGAAACTTTTTACTTTATCTTTCTCCCAGTATCTTTTCCTTTCCCTTTCCTTTTCTCCATGCCTTTATCTCTTCCTAATCACTGCCTCATCTTACTTCTAGATTTTGATTAAAAAAATCTTCAGATATTATCAGCATTTTTATGGAAGAATTATTATGCTTAAAATTATGAGTCTATACTTAGCTTTTATGCTTTAACTGCATCATTAATACCATATTTTTCCATGTATAAGATACCCCCGTGTATAAGATGTCCCCCACTTTTCCAACCCAAAATTAAGAAATTAATATTTTAAACATTTTGCTGGATTTCCTCTTAAGGCCTTCTTCTTTTTTGGCATCTTAAGGAGTTGTTCATTCTGTTTTATCCACTGTCTGATCAGACACTCAGTGGGAAGAGGTCCAAATTGTCTCTTCGCAGCCCTATTTCCATGCTCTTTTGCATAACAGATTACATTCAGTTTGAATTTTGCAGAGTAAGACAATCGCTTATCAGTATTCATCTTTTTACACCTTATTGACTCAGAACATTCTGATCCCTGTTGCATCTGAACACTCTCCACCTCCACCTCCACTTATGGCATCAGCTGACGTCAGTAACAATAAGGCATGTGATTGGAGGAAGCCTGTTTGACAAGGTACGGACAACTAGGCACCTGCGCAGCTCCCTCCTAGATTTTCAGTCTAATGATTTTAGAAAAAAATAGCATCTTATATGCAGAAAAATATGATAAATGAAGATACTATCTTGAGGTCTCTGGTAAATTTGTTGTATACTAATGACTTTTTTTTAGTCCTTTTCTCAAATTAAGTATTAGGGTAACAAATCTTGGCAAGAAATAAAGTTTTTCCTTAGCAGTCTTTTGCTCTTAAATTACAGATTCTATATCATTTCTTGTAGTTTTCAGTCTTATAGACGAAGAATCTAATGCCAGTCTGATACACGTGTTTTCTTTTCCTTTTGTGGGAACTTGTTCTTTTCTCTAACACAGACTCTTTCAACCTTGCAGTATTGGTATATTGAGTTGGATAATGTTTTTCTGTGAGAGCTCTCCTGTGAATTGTAAGATGTCTATCAGCATACCTACCCTCCACTCACTAGATGTCAGTACCACCATCCATTCCCCCTGAGCTGTGACAACCAAAAATGTCTCTGGATATCACCAAATGTCCCCTAGGGAATAAATTTTTCCATTGAGAACCACTAGTCTAGAAGTTTATAAAACTTGATTTTATCTGAGAAGGATGTACCCTATTATAAGGAAGGGTATAAAATAAATGAATATATACATCCTTAAATTTAGGTGAAACCTTTTAAAATTATCTCTGTCCTGGAGAGAGGAGAACCAAGATGGCGGCATAGGTAAATACCTATTGTTCTGCCTCGCGCAACAATTCAAAAATTACAACATAACAACAAAACAAACATCACCCAGAATCACCAGAAAGCTGGCTGAGTGAAAACTCCACAAATAAAAGTAAAGGTGGGACACTGAGACTCAGAAGAGCCGCGGGAGCACAGCCTTGAAGATCGCACGAAAACAGGTTAGGAGCCGTCCTGGTCGAGTGTGGGCTATAGGGCTGGAGCAGCAACCCCGGCTGGATTTCGCCAATGGGGAGGGCGGAGACATCCCACTGCACGGATTCCCCAGTGCCAGGCGAGGTCTGAGGTCCGGGGGACACACCCTGGAAGCCGGGCGCGGCAGAGGTCTCCTAGTCTGTGGAGAAACCGGGTGCTTGAAAAAGAAGTTTGCACGCACATAAGCTGTGGGACAGCACAGATGCGTGACTTGCTCCCTGGAAACTAGTCTCCTGGTCCCGGAAACCACCAAACTGCTTTTTTTTACAACCCTGGGAAAGACTTTGGGTGTGCAGACGCATTTGGGAAGAGGCAGAGTTGTCTGGCAAGGGGAAGAGACTAGTGGCTTTCTCTTGGAGGTGCCTGCAGGCATCCCCATCCAACAGAGACCCGCGCCCGTGAGCGCTGCATAGGACGTAGCTGACATGGAGGCTGCCTGCTCAGCTAAGAGACTCCGCCCATCCAACCTGAACACAGTCTCCCTTCACAGCCAATTGGCCTGGAGTTTAAACCCTCCTAGGGCTAACAACAATAAGCTGGGCTTAAATTCAAAAATATTGTACAACCCATTAAGGATTGCAGTAAGAGTACCCACCTCAGGTAACTGGGGAGGCTCTGCCACTGACCCTTAGAGGACATCAACCACATAAAGCAGCAACCATGCAGAGATATGGAAAGAAATCAAGTGTGAAAGAAATGGAGGAAAAAAGACGACTAGACATTGAGTTCAAAACCACGGTTATAAGGCTTTTCAAGAGGCCCCTAGAAAAGGTCGAGACCTATAAGGAAATAAGCAAGGCCGACAAGGAAATGAATGAGACCCTCAAGGATATGAACGAGACCCTCAAGGATATGAATGAGACCTGCAAGGAAATGATCAAGACCAATGTGGAAATGAATGAGTCCTACAAGGAAATGAATGAGACCCTCAAGGATATGAAGGAGACTCTCAAGGATATGAAAAAGGACCAACCAGAAATTAAGCATACACTGACTGAAATAAAAAATACTACACAAAGACCTAAAAATAGTCTAGAGCACCCCAAGAACCAAGTTAAAGTTTTGAAATACAAAGAGGTAAAATCCACTCAGCTGAAAAAGCAAGAAACCAAGAGAATCAGAATTGAAGGTCAGATAAAGTGTATTGCAGATAAAAAAAAAAAGCTAAAGGACTTCATCACCACCAAACCAATATTATATGAAATGCTTAAAGATATTCTTTAAGAAGAGGAAGAAGAAAAAGATAAAAGTGTATATTATGAACAACAAATACACATCTATCAATAAATGAATCTAAAAATCAAGTGAATTAATAATCTGATGAACAGGATAAACTGGTGAATGTAACAGAATCACAGATATAGAGAGGGAATGGACTGACAATTCTTGAGGAGAAAAGGGGCGTGGGAAGTGCAGCAAGAGACTGGACAAAAATCATACAACTATGGGAAAGGACAGTGGAGGGGGGTGAGGGAGGGGGGTGGGATGGGTACCAGGTGGAGGGGAGCTATAGGGGGGAAAAAAGGGAGCAATGTAATTAATAAACTGAACAATAAAGATAATTAAAAAAAAAAACATAAAATTATCTCTGTCCCTATAGATTGGGCATAAGATAGACTCATAGTGTCCCTCACAGAGACATGGAAATCTCATCCTTCAAATTCATTCCATTTGGACTTGGACTTGGCCTTGGACTTTGTGAGGTTGAACAACTCAGAAAAGTCATGGGAGGTCAAAGTTTACCTTCTCCCTGGACAAGCACAGAACCCTTTCTTCCTTCTTCTCCTAAGATTTCACCAACCTAGTAGTGGCCCCTTGCCACAGCAGCCACTTGTCCCAAAAAGGCAAATCGCTCCCGAATGAGTAGTAGAGGAAGTTTATATTATATTCATGTTGCCACGTTCCCTTCAGAGTCACCTTCAGAATTTACTTTAAAATATTTGCTTTTGAAAATATCACAATCTGGGAAAACTTAGGAAATTTTTGGAAAAAAAAAGAGTATTTTTTGTATGAAACTTTATCCAATTTAAATGACTACAATAAAATTAAACACAAAGAGAAATGTATAGGGTATATTTGAAGTATCACAAATTATTTTAAAATTTCATAGAAATCAATAGTAACTTTCAAACTAGTATGAAAATTTTAATATTAGAAATAACATCTCTCTCTAGCACTGAAAATGCCTCCAGGGTGTGTGTGTGTGTGTGTGTGTGTGTGTGTGTGTGTGTGTGTATGTGTGTGTGTGTGTATGTGTGTGTGTGTGTGTGTATGTTTGTGTGTGTGTGTGTGTGTGTATGTGAGTGTAATATATATACATATACATAAAAGAGCCCACTGATACTGTATACCATAAAAAATATAGAATTAGAAATAAAAAGCATGTGCCTTTATAAAATAAGATCTCAAATAGAACCCAAAGGATCCACCAATGTAAAAGGTCTGTTCCTAAAGAATGATTTTTGGGGGTGATAACTTCAATATGTTCAAAGAGTTGCTAAATGAAACTAGAATGGTTTTATGAATATACAATGCAATTCTGAGTACAGAGGACAGAACTTCTCATTTATCAGTGACAGAGGCAAATATGAAGTCCAACCTGAATTTTATCAGATATGCCCTTAACAAAATAAGCAACAACAACAACAACAACAACAAAAATACTACAAATATCAAAAGCAGAAACAATAAAAAAGAAGCTTGGTGCATTTGTCTGAGTGATAGTCAGATCAACCTCACAGGATTTTTTGGTAGTGATTTCATTTCAAAGAGATTTAATAAATAACACTTTTTGCTATATCCTTATTCTTTTAGCAAAATTGTGAGTTTTCAAGTGAACAAAAAAATATCTGCATCAAAACTCAAACTAGATTTTTTGTAAACAACTTGCAGACATCACTATCATCCAATAACAGTTAAATAAGCAATAGAGGAGTAGAAGGAGGAAAGGAACAGAACATGCAACTATCACAGGCATATGTCATAGCTTTAAGGTACTAAAACTATGGACAACTACAGAGAAAATGCCATCTCAACTCCCTCAGAAATGAAATCTGACTGCAAAATTGTTAGAACCTCCACACACAAAAAATCAAGTTCAGACTTAAAACAAAAGAGGTTGAATTTTTTGTCAAGTTGTTCAGTCAACCTCTCGCCAGGAACAGGTAAGCCTCCCCACTAGCAATTCAGAACCATAAGTGGTGGGTCTCAAATGGGAGAGAAAGAAGGATGCACTAGAGAATATTATTAAAAGGCAGCCTGAGGACTCCTGGAGAATTTGCTAGAATAGGGCTACAGAAGAGCTCTAGAATCTGCATTTCGAATATACTTTGCCAGTCACTAAATTTCTTTGAAAAGCATTTGAAATTTCAGAGAGATTCAGAAAATCTTGAGTTGCTTTAACTAGGCTGTGGGAATTAGGAAATTGATTCCTTGCCTGTTGTATGTGTTTTATTTATTTTTTTTTATTTTTATTTTTTGTCTGTCACAAATAACTCCCAAGACTACACAGTTCCCTTAGAAATAAATCTCTGAATACCACTGATTCTTTTTCCTGTCCCATGGGACTAGAGGTGATATGACAGATAAAAACTTTGATTGCAGGAGCCATAGATACATTCTTTTCTAATGGGGAGGAAATGTGAAAAGGGCCATAAAATGCAAAATTAAATTATTATTTCAGCAATCCTGGATGGAATTCAGAAACTAGGGAGAGACAAGAAATAATCCAGAAACCTGGACATGATCTTTCTTTCTCTTCTCCAGAGAATTACGTACTCTCCTGCTGGTTTTAGCGATTCCAACAAACACTATGAGCCAAATTCTGTGCGTGACGCTTCCACAAATGTGGTCTCATAAATTATACAACAGTGCCTGTCGAAACCGGTTTGGCTCAGTGGATAGAGCTTCGGACTGCGGACTGAAGGGTCCCGGGTTTGATTCCCGTCAAGGGCATGTACCTTGGCTGCGGGCACATCCTCAGTGGGGGGCGTGCAAGAGGCAGCTGATCGATATTTCTCTCTCATCGATGTTTCTGACTTTCTATCCCTCTCCCTTCCGCTCTGTGAAAATTCAATAAAATATATTTTTAAAAAATTATACATCAGTGCCAGTAACGACGCTGTACAATAGTTGTGAGGTCATGAGCACATTATTGATCTTTAGGTTCATCATGTGTAAAATGGCAATATCATTCCGCAAGTGGTTCTGAAGACTAGAGGTAATGCCAATAAAGTATCTAGCAGAGCAGTCAACAGATTTTGTTATTGTGACTAATATTATTGCCATTATTAACACCTCCACCGTATGAATAAATAAGGCACCGAATGACCTGCCATAGCCCAACACCAGTAGATGATAAGGCCTTAGATTAGGTGAGGCTTTCCCAACTCCAACACCTGTGTTCTCTCTACAATCCTTTATAAACCATTGCTTATTTTTAAATAACCATATACATTAGCCTAACCAGTATCCATATTCTAGCACTGTTCCCATGAAGTTCAGTTGGACAATAATACACATTACAAGTGTCTTAGTCAGCTCTCACTGCTATGATATACCACAGACTGGGTGGCTTAAATGACATTTTTCCTCACAGTTCTGAAGGCTTAAAAGTCCAAGATGATCCAGTGCCTGATGAGGAGCTTCGTCCTGGCTTGTAGATGGCAGTCTTCTCCATGGCCAGGACTAGCTAGGCCTCAGATATTGTCTTGTAACAGCATTCATCTATTTATGAAGGCTTCACCTCATGACCTGGTTAACTCCCAAAGGTCCCATTTCCAAATACCATCATGATGAGATTAGGGTTTCAGCATATGAATTTTGGTGGGACACAAATGTTCAATCTATTGCAGAGAGTAAGCAATCAAAATAATTTGGCTGCTTAGGGGTTTCCTAGGGGAGAGTGGGTATGTAAACACTGAAAACTGCCTTGTGGTTTGACACAAAGATCAAGGGTACAGTTGGGCCTCATTGGTACATGTCAACCAGCACCAGTTATTCTGAAATTTATTTAATTCTGCTTCCTATTTTCCTCTAGAGTTTTTGGTTGTGTAGGGCAATCCTCTGTGCAACAACCCAAATTTCTTAGTTGACAGAAATATAATATTATAGTTAGAAAAGTACAGGATTTGGTTAGAAAGAAGCAAAATATAAAAGGGTTAGTTATCTACCTTGTGATAATAGCACACTCCAGCCTCATAGAAATGTTGTGCCATGGTAGGACCCCAGGATGTCCAGTCACTGAAATAAGTATGGAGCTGGCTGACCTTCCTTGGAAAATACACAACAAGGACATTACTGATGCCATGCAAGGAGAAAAACAGGCGTTTTATTCAAAAGCAGTTGAGTTTCCATTAAGAATCTTCCCAGAGAAGGATGTCTGGGCATTCCTTGCTATTTTAATATCTGAAGGCATTACTCAGTAAAATGAGTTAGAACCATCAATTAAAAGGGGGTCAAGGAAAACTTATTAACATTCATAGACACAAAATGGCAGAAATTATGAAGATGAACAACCTTAAAAATGCATTCAGTACTTTCATGCAACCCACATGCATTCTTCAAATTATGCAAATGCATTTAATAAAATCAAAATTCATTTAACATGTACATACCTCCACCACCCAATCTCTCCAGGCACATTGCTCAATTCCTAATTTCTCTGTTAATCAGTGAAGGTAAACGTTTAACCTCTCAGGGCTTGGAAAACAGAGAATCCTAAACCAGAATAACAAATGTCTTCCACTGAGCTATGCTGTAAAACTAAAATGAGTTACCCTTTTATGTGAAAGTTAACAGTAAAAGAAAAAAGGGAAGATATTTTCAAACAGAGATCTTTTCATGAAGATACATGTCCAAACTGCCCTATTATCTAATTTTAAAGCTTTGCCAAAGGAAACCATCTTATATATGAAGATGTATTTAGTTTGTAATATGTTATACAAGTAAATAAAAAAGAAAAAGAGAACTAAAAAGGAATGAAAGAAGGAAGGAGGACAAGAAGAAAATAACGAGAAAGAATAAGTAAGCTCTTACTAACTTGCACTAAATCATAGCAAAGTGATTTTAAATTAGTATTTTCATAAGAGGTAATTGAAAAAGAAATAAATTTTAAAGACTTTCATATATTAGAAATACTGTGACTTTAGGATTCAAATTCAAACTGATTTTTTTGTTTAAAAAAATATATAGTCATTAGCATGACTTCTCAATAATACAGTCCATTTATATAAAAAATGTTTGCAGAACGAAGTGAAACATGACATTATGCCTTTGTTTACATTATCAATTTCTTGGCTATAAATGTCCTCATTTGTACTGAGGGCAGAGGGAATTATTATCCTGTTCTGCCAAATTATCACAAGCCCCAATTAGGAGACTTCAAATCAATTGCCTAATGTTGTATGACATACTCACAGCATTGTCAATACAGACCATGAGATATGCATGTTCTAGGTATGATTTATAATAGTGGTCAAAAGTTTCATTACAGGGTCCATAAAATATTAGCTTATAGTCACTGGAATGCAGCTTTCGTCATTTTCTTCCTGTGACTATAGATCAGTTATGTGAGCACAGCATCACACTGGAGAAAATAAAATGCAGTTAAGTAAAAATGGCATGCTTAATGCCTTTTGGGAACTCATATTTAAAATGGAAATATAAGCATACCCATGAGAAAGGACAAGAGGAAATGGGCTTAAATTTATAGAAAGAGGGAACAAAGCATTTTTCCTCCTGCTCTTGTTTCCCCCACCCACCCCACAAGGTTGCTAACTGCCAAGTGAACCAGAGAACAGAGTGAAGAAATTATCTAGCTGGCCATAATCTTACTCTGACATGAAAAAAAAAAGATGAGTACACATATGACTCCTCCTTCCATCTTCTTCTAGACTTTGTTTTGATGCCACTGGGGCTGCACCAGAAAGAGTTTAAATGAAAATATCCATTATCCACTACTTTAAAGCAAAGTTAGGAAATCAATTATTAATAACAGTTGGAAGGCTCAGCTAGAGGCCACAACCATAGATCCTAGGTATTCTAAAAAGAAAGACAATCCTTTATTTGTTTGGAGTAACACTCCCACAGTTTCACCATCACCTCGTTATTGGCTTCTCATCCAGCAGTGTTCTCCATCTCTTCAAATGGAATTACAAACTAAGCCAAACCAAATAGCTTCCAATATAATTTGTTTGAAATACTTTGATAGTGTCAGGAAGCCCAACAAAATAATTATTAATTAAAAAAAACAATTAAGCACTAAGGTGCTGATGAGGAAGCATCACAGGTTAGATTGAATCCCAACTCCACCAATTTTTACACAAACTATGAGAACTTAAGGAAGTTTCTAAATTATTTTATAAAAGTTTGTCTTCACCTAAAAAAAAAAAAAAGGTTTTATTTTTTAGGATTAAGGGTAATTGATGCAAACTACTTAGAAGTAGTAAAAATAACAAAGAAAAATAGTGAAAAGGAAGAGAAAATGTCTCAAAACAAAGCTTTCAGAGAACTAGTCAAGATGAGTAATCAGAAGAGAGGGAATAGAGTCAGAGAAGTAAATAAAGAGGTAAAAGGTTAAAAGAAAACCACATATATATGGCTAACATGTTAAGTGTCTCTCCTACCATCTAACTGGTTGCTATGACCCGCACTGACCACCAGGGGGGAGATACTCGATGCAGGAGCTGCCAAACTGCAGTGACTTGGCAGCAATGGTTCTCCAGTGACACACCCCGAAAACCACAGAGGAGGAAGCTCGATTCCTTGTAAGACCATGCAATTCCACCTTTGCCTGTGGATTATGTTGTCGCTGGACATGGTAAGTTCTGAATCTAGTTTACTGCACACTGGCATTTGCATTTCATACCCTGTATGACAGCAACTTGCAGAGTGTCCCTTTGCACTTAAGGACCCCTCGGGGGATGTCAAACAGTTGGTTTGGGCCCAATCCCCACAGGCCAGGCAGAAGACAGTTGGTTTTGGACCAATCTCCACAGGCCAGGCAGAGGGACCCCACCTGTCTGAAGGACGATGCTCATAATGCAGAAAATTATGATCCCCAGGGAGGGACCAAAGGAGGTTGGCTCCAGGGCATGTCCAGCTGGTCTTGCCCAGTCTTGTCCTGACAGCCACCTTCTAATTAATTTGCTTTCCATGTGCATGAATTTGTGCACTAGGTCACTGGTAATTAAGTAAAGTAGAGAATTTATGGGGAGATGAACTCTAAGAAAATAACTTTATTTCAGATTACAAGTAAATGCCAAACATCATACAGCAAATATTCCTTTGCGTAGTTAGTTTATATTTTATGTGAAGTTCTTGTCTCCCTAACCAGGGATGGATTAATATATTTTGTGTTACTTTACTCATTTACATCCAATACTACTTTGTCACCAAAAAGATCTATAATAATGATTCTCTAAGGGATAGTAGTTGCAGAAGACCACAAATACACATGAAATAACAATGCAACCTTCAGTGGGATGTTTTATAGAAAAGCAAAGGAAACCATGAACAGAGGGACACAGATTTTTTTCAGACAAAGGAAATAGATGTAGAAATCAGGTAACAAAGGGGCAAGTTTCAAATTCAGAGTGTTTATTGAAGAAATTGCAGTGGGGAAGTGAAGAAATGTAGCGCATGGCTGGAATTAGACAGACATAGTTTCTGAACTCAGCTTCATGGGCAAGTTTAGAATAACACTTTTCTAAGCCACAGCTTCCTTAATTCTAAATTGAGCCTAATGGGAATTTGTGAAATTAAAAAAAATTCTGAATGTCAGTAATTTATCACAGGGCCTGGGCTATAATACACACTCAATAGGTAATAGTTATAGCTGCCATAGTTATTATTAGCATCATCATAACCATTAATCATCAGTCAACAATGCAGGAAATAAAAAAAAAAATGGACATCTGAATGGAAAGGGGACCACAGAGAAAAGCTCTGAATCTTCAGGGAAGAGTATAGCACTATTGCTGCAGGGAGGGGGTGGGACGTAAAGAGATATATAAAGGAGGAAGATGAGCCCTGGAGCTGAGGAGAGAATAGCTTGCTGTTCATGAAGCTTTGCATGTCATTGATACAAGTTCTATAAAGACTGATTCAAGGTAGAGCTGAAGAAGGAAAAGTGTAAAAGGGCACATCTGAGTTCTGAGAAGTCAGAGGCAGACTGAGGATGTGGTGGGAGCATAAAATGCAAAGAAGGTGAAAAATGTTTTCACTGACTTCATTGACCCATCCTCTTTTTTAAATTTGTGCAAAATTTAGTTTATTCTCTTTGACTGTAGAACACTGGAACAAAAGAAATCATAATGTTAATTCCACTTTTAGGTACTAAAACTTTAATTCATAATTTAATTAGGAATGTAAAAATAACAAAATTTTTACAAGGTGAAATTGAAAACAAGTACAAAATCACTAATTTTCTGATAAAGGAAACAAAAGAAAAATATCATGTATAAGTCTGAGAAAAAAATAAGAAATTAGAATTAGATAATATCCTCAAATATTTAATTTCTGGAAAAAAACTCATTTATAGTAAGTGAATATGTAAAATGCACTGTTTTGATTATATAACTTCATTGACCTCCATGTTTTCTCCAATTTTTTCTACTTGCACTAAAAATTTAACTCACCAATGCAGTAATGATAATATATCAAGTTGGAAAAAAATTTTACTTGTTGATATACAACTCAAGATGTAAGGAACCATGAGAAGTTTGAAAATACCAAGTTATTATGTCACTGTTCTTTTGTTTTTGTCACAAATTGAATTACTTCAAAGCATATGCATTATTCATTTGTTGAGGGAGAATTTTATCTATCAATACATCCTCTTTTGCTGTGACTTTATTGTAAATACAAGAACAAATATGCCCACAAACCTGAGCCCCATTTGCATAATATTTCAAATTCACACACATCTTGTTATCTAAGGAAAAGGCTTTATTTGATCTTAGCCGCTTATGCTCCCTTGTAATCTTCAATATGCTACTATTACAGTTGAACAAAACAAAATACTTTACATATTTCAAAGAGCTTATAAAGCAGCATTTGATGCATAACATAACCTAGAGACTTTTTAATGAAACATGAAAGGTTTCATGGAAAGAAGAAACATTTTTTTTTAATTTTAGTAGACAAATTGTCTTAAACAAACAAGCCAAAAATGGCTTTGAAATCTCAACGCCTAACCTAACCCATATTGCAGAGTTGTGCTAAGCCAAGAATCTGGGGAAAGAAAATAATGTTATTTTTTTCTTCCCCACCATTAATACTTCCATGCCAGGAAGACTTGAATCAGGACAAACTTCAGGTGTATGTTTGGGAAACATCTGGTATATGAAACATCTTTATATTTATTGCTACTTTTCTTAATATTATCCTCTGAAAAGATATCAATGAGAGGATGTAAATAAGCATATCCCTTCCTACATGTGAATATATATCCTATATAATAAAAGGGTAATATGCAAATAGACAGAATGGCAGAAGAACTGAACAACCAATTAAAGCATAATAATCTAATGATCTGCTAAGGTTGCTCAACTGCTAGCTGTAATATGCATGATCACCAGGAGGCAAACAGTCAACTTGTTGAACAGTCTCTATAACGTGCACTGTCCACCAAGGGGTAGAAGCTCTGACCAGTAGTAGGTTAGCTTGATGCAGGGGTCCAGACAATTGGGACTGAGCGAGATGGGTTGGACATGCCCTGGAGCCCTCCCATGGTCCCTCCCCAACCAGATCGTACACCCGTGGGGTCCCTCAGCCTGGCTTGTACCCTCTTGCAATCCAGGACCCCTTGGGGAGTATTGGAGAGCTGGTTTCAGCAGCACTACTGCAGCAGCACAAGCCTCTCCAGATTGGGACTGATTGGGAACAAGTCTGTGGCAGGCAGAGTGGGGCTGGGATGAGCAGGAATGGCAGGTAGGAGCTGCAGATGGCATTGGACTTCAGGTTTTGGCCCAATCCCTGCAGGCCACCCAGAGGGACCTCGCACCCCTCCCCCATGCATGAATTTGTGTACTGAGCCTTTAGAGTGTATATATATATATATATATATATATATATATATATATATTAGCCACAATCATATATATATTAGCTCCACATTCATGACCACTGGCGTCACTTGTCCAGGGCTGACAGAGGTTTTCAGTAGAATAACCTGAGTCTTGTTAAGAATCTTCCTCCATGACCTGGATCTGATGATCAACTTTCCTGATAAATTTTAAGTAATAAGCAACTGGAGAATAAGATAAATTCTGATATTAGCCACAATCTTTATGATATCTAATGTATTATACTCTCACCAGTTCTGGGGGGAGGAGGGAAGTAGGAATGAAGGTCATGGAAAAGAAATTCTATTTTATAAGCAATTATTATGTGTTAAAATCCAAGCCATGTTAGATGCTATTCAGATGTGCTTTCACTTAATACTCATTATAACTGTGAAATAACTCATTTCCCTGTTTCATATGAGAAAACTGAAATTCATAAATATTCAGAAACTAGCCACATTGGCAAAAAGCAATAGGTTTCAAACCCATATTTGTCATACCTTCCCATTGCTCTCCACACCACCCAAACACTGAAAATAGGTCTTCCTCTAAATCAGGGGTGGGGAATATCCAGCCTGAGGGCATATAAAGCCCACAAAATCATTTGGTCTGGCCCCACCAAGGCATTAGGGGTGAGTTAATTAAATATTTGACCAAATATAGCAGGCTAATGTGTAAATTGATAATTATGTACGGCCCGTGAATTAGGTTATAAATATCCAAATAGCCCTTGGCAGAAAAACCTTTCCTGGTGCTCAGGTTTTCAAGGTAGCATGACCAAGTGATTAGAGTGAAGCCAAAATGATGCTAGACATATCCAAGGAGGACTTACTTGGGCTGAAACTAGAATGATGAAAAGAAAGCAGTTCTGCTAAAGATAATTTTTTAAATTCATATATATATATATATATATATATTTCTTTAAACCATTTGTGATCCATGTAATAAACATTTTGAAGACTCAAAAAATACTTCTGAAAGAAGAGGTAGAAGAACTAGCAAGTTGAAGGCAATATGGCAGTAAAGAGCTTTGCCTGCTTGAGGAGCACACAGAAGATCACTCAATACAAAACAGAATGAATTTAATGAGCAAGAGAACAGAGCATCCAGTGATGTTAGATCTTGTAGCATCCTATACATCCTAGTAGGGAGCTTGGATTTTATGAAGAGCAATGAAAGTTATTAGAGGTTTTCAGGTTATGGAGTGATATGACTTGAGTTAATTTTTTTTATAATATTCATATGGCTGTGTAAAAATAGCATAGAGGAATGGGGGAGCATGTAAGTGAAAGCTAATGGGATCTTAGAATGAATAAATATTTAGATGTGAAATATACTGTTAAGAATTATTGGATATTTTAATGTTGGAAATGAGAGTAGGAGAAATTATTGTGTTGTTTTTTTTTCTTATTTAGATGGCACAACTTGGAACAAACAAGTTTGTAAATTGGAGACATTCAAAGTTGACTTGTCTACTGGGGAGCCAAGTGGATAATGTAAGCAGATTGTTGGGTATTAATTTAAAGCTCAGAAGGATAAATAAAAGGATAAAAAGATGGGTAAGATAGACAGATCATATATAGAGATGATAGGTAGATGATAGAAAGATAGATAGATGGAGGAGAACCAAGATGGCGGCATAGGTAAACACCTATTGTTCTGCCCTGCGCAATGATTTAAGAACTACAACATAGCAACAGGACAGACATCACCCAGAACTGCCAGAAAGCTGGCTGAGTGAAAACTCCACAAATAAGAGTAAAGGTGGGACACTGAGACTCAGAGGAGCAGCGGGAGCGCAGCCTTGAAGAAGAAAACAGGTTAGGAGCCGTCCTGGTCGCGCGCGCGGACTGGGGCTGGAGCAGCAACCCCGGCTGGATTTCGCCAACAGGGAGGGCGGAGACGTCCCACTACACGGATTCCTCAGCGCCAGGCAAGGTCCGAGATCCGGGGTACGTGGAGACGTCCCACTGCACAGATTCCCCAGTGCCAGGCGAGGTCCGAGGTCCGGGGGACGCACTCTGGAAGCGGGGTGCAGCAGAGGTCTCCTAGTCTGAGGAGAAACCCGGAGGCTGGGAAAAGAAGTTTGCACGCAAGTGTCGCACAAACCCGCGACTTGCCCCCTGGAAACTTGTCTCCTGGTACTGGAAACCATCTATTTTACAACCCTGGGCTAGACTTTGGGTGTGCAGACACATTTGGGGAGAGGCAGAGTTGTCTGGCAAGGGGAAGAGACTAGCGGCTTTCTCTTGGAGGTGCCTTCAGCCATCCCCATCCAACAGAGACCCGCGCACGTGAGCGCCACATAGGACATAGCTGACACTGAGGCTGCCTGCGCAGCTCAGAGACTCCGCCCATCCAACCTGAACACAGTCTCCCTTCACAGCCAATTGGCCTGGAGGTCAAACCCTCCTAGGGCTAACAACAACAAGCTGGGTTTAAATTTAAAAATACTGTACAACCCATAAAGGATTGCAGTAAGAGTACCCACCTCAGGTAACTGAGGAGGCTGAGCCACTGTCCCTTTGAGGATATCTACCACATAAAGCAGCCACCATGCAGAGATATGGAAAAAAATCAGGTGTGAAAGAAATAGAGGAGAAAAGATGACAAGACATAGAGTTCAAAACCATGGTTATAAGGCTTTTCAAGAGGCTCTTAGAAAAGGCAGATGAACTTAATGAGAATTACGAGGAAATAAAAAATACCAACCAGGAAATGAATGAGACTTACAAGGAAATGAATGAGACTTACAAGGAAATGAATGAGACCCTCAAGGAAATGTACAAGACCTCTAAGGATATGAACCAGACCCTCACAGATATGAAAAAGGACCAACTAGAAATCAAGTATACACAGACTGAAATAAAAAATATTACACAAAGTGCTAAAAGCAGTCCAGAGGGCCACAAAAACCAAGTCAAAGATTTGAAATACAAAGAAGCAAAATCCACTCAGCTGGAAAAGCAAGAAACAAAAAGAATTCAGATAATTGAAGATAGTGTAAGGGGCCTCTGGGACAACCTCAAGCAAGCCAACATCCAAATTATTGGGGTGCCAGAAAAAGAGAGAGAGCAAGTTAATGAAAACCTACTTGAAGAAATAGTGACTAAAAACTTCCCCCACCTGGTGAAAGAAACTGACTTAAAAGCCCAAGAAGTACACAGAACCCCAAAATATAGGAACCTAAGGAGGACCACACCAAGACATATCATAATTAAAATGCCAAGAGCAAAAGATAAAGAGAGAATATTAAAAGCAGCAAGAGAAAAACAGTTGGTTACCTACAGGGGAGCACCCGTATTATTGTCAGCAGATTTCTCAACAGAAACGATGCAGGCCAGACACAAGTGGCAAGAAATATTCAAAATAATGAATAGCAAGAATCTACAACCAAGATTACTCTACCCAGCAAAGCTATCATTCAAAATTGAAGATGAGATAAAGTGCTTTGCAGATAAGAAAAAGCTAAAGGAGTTCATCACCACCAAACCAATATTATATGAAATGCTGAAAGATATTCTTTAAGAATAGGAAGAAGAAAAAGGTAAAAATATAAATTATGAACAACAAATACACATCTATCAACAAATGACCATAAAAATCAAATGAATTGTTAGGCTGATGAACAAGATAAACTGGTGAATATAACAGAAACATGGACATAGAGAGGGAATGGACTGACAATTCTTGGGGAAAAAAGGGTTGTGGGAAGTACAGCAAGAGATTGGACAAAAATCTTGCAACAATGGGAGAGGACATTGGGGAGGGGGAGGTGAGGGTGGACGGTGGGATAGGTACAGGGTGGAGGGAAGATATAGGGGGATAAAAAAGGGGAAACAATGTAATTAATAAACTGAACAATAAAGATAAAAAAAGGAAAAAAAAAGATAGATGGCTAGATAGATACATAGATGATAGATAGATGATAGATAGATAGATAGATAGATAGATAGATAGATAGATGATACATAGATGATAGATGATAGATAGATAGATAGATAGATAGATAGATAGATAGATAGATGATACATAGATGATAGATGATAGATGGATGGATAGATATAAATAAATGTGTGTGTGTGTGTGTGTGTGTGTGTGTGTGTGTGTGTGTGTGAAAGAGAGAGAGAGAGAGAGAGAGAGAGAGAGAGAGAGAGAGAGAGAGAAGGGCAAGAGATGTTTAGAAGTCAGCAACATATATGTTACCATGAAAAATAAATGTAATAAAAAAAGAGAGGCTAGGACTGATTCCTTGGACACTCAAAAAATGGGAATCAGATAAAAGGTAAGGAGAGCCATGCTTATGTTAGGAGAATTTACCATTGTAAATATGCAAGGTATCCCGCTTTAATCACATCATTTTCAAATGTTCACATGGCAGAAAATGTGACATTAACAGGGTACCACAAATTAAACATCAGTGAAAAAGGCATGAATGTCCACTAAACATATTAGATTAGGAAGTTGAAGGAATGAGTTAGGCTTAACATATTCACAATAGAATGGAAATTGATTTGATGACACCAATACTTGAAACTAAAGTAATGTAGGAGCCTGCTCAAGTAATTCAAATAAAACACAGCAGTGTCTTCAATGGTCATCAATAATACCTGCTGGGGTGGTTGTCCCAGCATTAAGAAGGATTCAGCAATCTGGAGGAAGGCTGTGCTTAGATTAAGAAGGAGTCCAAAGACAAAAGATAATTTTGAAAGTCATTGGGAGTCAGAGGAGCTTCAGCTAAAGGAGCTAAAGGTCTAAGTTACTAGTTCTTTTCTCGTTCTTATGACCCCTGCTTTTTATTAACACAATTTGTCCTAGGCAAGGTGGAGATAATACACTTTAAAGGGTAGGGTTTACAGAAGCATTGTCAGATTGGGGAATGGCCTACAGCTGTTCAGGTGTTTGGCCAACAGGAGGCAATAACATGTAGATTAAGAGATATCTGGCAGAAAGCAATCATCCTATTCAGGTTTGAGGGAAGTTCCTTTAGCCACTCCAACAGGGAATTACACATGTGACTCAGTCCTTGTTGAGCCCCCAAGTTTCATCAACCTTTTGATGAAACTCTTGTAATTATGACACGCTGGAATTGGCTTCCGGCAAATACCCTGCTCTCCTAGATCTTGTCTCTCTGGCCTTCATCGCTCTCCTTTTGGAGCTATTTTCTTCCATCTGGCCACCCTGGAGTATCACTATCCCCTGGGAGGCCATCTTTGGCTTTCTTCTAACTTCTTATCCCTTCCCCATAGAAATCTTATAAAAGTCCAAAGCCATGATGAACACAGGTATTCCAATAATGACCAAACTTCCGCCAAAGCCCAGTTCCTTCCCCTGAGCCTCAGTCTCATATTTCAGATTGTCTACTCTATCACAGCTGTTGCCATTAAAATGGAATATATCCAAAGCCAGTCTCACTGTTTTCTACCCATAACCTACTCTGTCTCTAACATTCTCTCTATTTAGCAATGGTATTCCCTACTACCCAGGCAACCATAATAGAAATATGAGAAACATTTTTGGATTTTCAATTTCCTTACCTCCCACATCCAATCTGAGAGCCAGTCAATTATATTCCTCTCACTCTCAAATCTGTCTTTTCCTCCCTATTCCCATGGCTGCTACAAACTCTTCATCATCTTCTGCTAGACTGTTTCAAGTGTTCTAACTCTTCACAGAGTGAGTTTACCAAAAGAAAATCATCCACATTTCTTTCTTGCTCATGACCCTTCTGTGGCCCCTACCCTGTCTCTAGCTGTATTTTGCAAAGATATTTTTATGTACATGGTCTCAGGAGTCCTATACTTCTTTATTAATTTAAAAGTTGTTCATTTTCCAATGATAATCTAAAACATAAATATAAAAATATTCCAGAAGATAAAAATGATGTGATTGTTCCATAAGATATATGTGCCTGCATTGCTGTGTGAACAGTCTCATCAACAACCAGAGACCCTATGTTTATTGCTGTGGCTAAGGAAATAAAAAAGGACATATGCTAACTTATCTTAACCCCAAATGGCATCAGCATGGTATATAAACAAACCAAATTTTCTGCACAGTTTATAGAGAGAGATGTTGTGAGCAAATTAAGCCAAAGCATAAGCATGCCAAAGTCAAGACACTTGCACCAAAGCATTCAAAACCATGCTCACATCAGACCAATGTTTTAAGTAAAAAAGGAAAGTAACATCCGTCCAACTTCAAATTATAATTTTCTTATAATTAAATTTGCTTTTAACATATGATTATTTTTGGTTATGTGAAATCTTACATTAATACAGTAATTTATACTTTGTTTTATATGTATGCATATGTAAGTAAGATTATGATAAAATGGAAGTGAATAAAAAAAAGTCTTAGAAGCTATTCTGCTTTAAACAGCATCGATACTCAACTTTAACAAATGCTAGTGTGCAAGAGCAAATGCTTCAGTACGTTAACAGGTTCCTTCATGATCCAACCACCTTCATCTCCCACTGCTAAATGTACCTTCTAGTTCAACCATTTCATACAGCCTATTTTGTCTAAATGATCCTTGTTTTTTCATGTTTTGTATTTTAGATTTCTCTGTTCCTATAGTCCCTCACCCTCTATAGCATTGGTTTAATTCAATTTATATCTAATATATCAACTACATTTTGATTCTTTTTCATTTTTCTCATCTTCAACTCAAATCAGCCAGATATGTAGGTACTCTTTCCAAAGTCTTACTCAAGGACAGCCCTTGACATCTTGAGTTGTAATGATTGATTTGCACATCTGCTTTTTTATATGAGGTCTTAAGCAACTTGAAATTAGGAATTTTATTTTATTCTTTTTTCCATTACCAGTCCCTGATTCATTTCCCAACATACAGTAGCCACTCAATAGATAATTGTTTTGTAAAAGGAGAAATAAAAATATGGGTGGATAGATGAGATGGAGAAGTGAATGGGTGGATGAATAGATGGTATATAGGAGAGATGACTAAATTCATACATGGAAGGATATTGTAACTTCAGCATACAATATATTTTAGATTAAAGACAACTGAGAAATCAATATTCATCCTAATAACAGTAAGTTTCTTCATATTACAAATTATGTAACAGCATTTTTGTTACCATGATGGCTCCATAGGTAGAATATGATCTATAATCTGCCTTGAAGATATTCACACATATTGACACAACTAGAAAGCTGTGATATTTTAACCTGAATAGATCTCTATTATTTAAAATATAGAAAGGAAACATTTTGATTGTCAATTTAAATCTTAAAGAGTGCTTCATTAAAAGTTTCATAGTATCTTCAAGTCATAATACTATTAACCATTTATATTGTATTTCCTATTGCTTTTCCTTCTGATGAAATTATATGGGGAAGAACTAGTGATATACTTCATACCTCACTTAAAACAGAATTCATGAAAGCCAATGCATTTAAAATGACAATCTGAGAAGCAATAAATATAGTTCAATTTGAACAAGGTATCCTACAGTTAACTGATTTTCTTTCTCAGGCTCATAAACACACAAAAATGAATTTTTAATTACAAATGGAGGACAAATACATACTAATTGTTTTTTGTTTAATTTGTGCTTTAAAGCCACTCATGAGTTTTGCAACTTTTAATATGGTTTTTAATATGGTTTTGGATTCTTATTTGTATTTTTTGTTTGAGAAATTTGTGCTTGTAGGATCTAGGTTCACATAAAAATGATATTTCTACTCATTGTTTATGATATTCCTCTTTCTTTTGTATTTTAGCCATACAAAAGGTACATATTATACATAATACATGATATATAAAATAGTGTAATTAGAAAAATAAGTATTTTATATGTTTAGTGTTCACCCTTTACTTAACATATACTCCTCCTTTGACATGTTATTCAGAAAACTTTAAGTATAGAAAGTAAATAAGGTAGGAAAGAACAACATATAATGTAGTAGAACCCAGTATAATTTACCTAAGCATGAAGAATGATATAATATGGAATATTAATTATACTAAGAGGTATTGTAAGCAATATGAGATTGTTAATGAATAGAAAAATTATATGTAAATACAAAGTTTCTTATTTCTCTTTACTCACCAGTAGGCATTGCTTCCTGAGGAAATAAACTCAATGATTCTGAGTCTGGGGAGTAATAGGATGAATTCAGGATCAATCCTAGTTAATCCCATGGGGTTTTCTGATAAATTGTGAAATTGACAGAGTAGAACTCTACATTTATTCTGAACAGTAACTGAATTAATTCACTGACAGCAGTTTTTCAGAGCAAGAAGTCTACATAAACATTGGCTCAGGTAAATTGAAGGAAAGGGCAATCTAATGTCATAGGTAAGGAAATCATGCTGTTATTTTTAGTTTGCCAAAGAAAAATGGAAGTAGCACAAATGTGTCATTATGGTAATTTGTGAAAATGACACAATTAGTAATATATTTAACTTAGCTTTGAACTGAGATCTTCCTGACTCCCATACTTAGACAATTTCCACTATATTATACTGTGGCTTCTACACTCAATAACAAGCATCACAAGGATGTAATTCTTGTATTAAAAATTATCTTCTCATGAAGAATCCTGGGTAATTTTATTTGCAGTGGAGCTGACAAGGAATGATGTCAGCATCCTGTTTCTCCTGTGTCTCTCAGGTCTCAACTTAGAATCCTTGAGCAAATTAATTTTTCTGAGCTATCCCATAGTAATACAGTTAGAAAGAATATTTTAGGGAAATGGTTTAAAGATTGGAAAACTAATCAGAAACTTGATAGTCAATATGAATTTAGAGGTAGAGCCTCCTACCATTGGTATGTGCTACAGAAATACTATTCCAATTATTTTTAAAAGTATGGGTGGTGTGGCTCAGTGGTTGAGCATCAACCTAAGAACCAAGAGGTCACGGTTTGATTCCCAGTTAGGGCACATGCCTGGGTTGCATGCTTGATCCCAGTGAGGAGAGTGTGGGAGATGGCTGATCAATGATTCTCTCTTATCATTGATGTTTCCATCTCTCTCTCTCCCTTTCTCTCTGAAATCGATAAAAATGTATTTTTTAAAAGCAGGGAGTTCTCTCATTCTTAAGCTCATTTTTCCTCTGTATCTACTTTGGCCAAGCTCTCCACTCTCAAATGTCCTCTGATTTAGGATCTTTAGACTTTTATGCCCTGAGGTGTCCTTCATTTGTCATTTACTAGCTATTCCGTTCTTAACTTCCCTACATCTTTTCCCTGGAGGAACCTCTGATCTTGAGAGCTTATCCATTTCTTCCTGGAAATTTTATATCCATTAGAAATCATATTCTCTTGCCATAAAATTGGAGGAAAAACTAAATCTCCATCCTTTCTAAATTTGTGAGCTTCTTTTCTGTTTTAGGCACAATCAATTGCCCTGGATTAAATTGCTACTCAATAGAACTTGTAAACATAAAAGTCCTATTTGAGAGATGGAAAAGAGAGAGGTTACCACATCTTCTACATGGGAAAGACTTTTCTTTATCCAGGAATTTCCTCTCTTAAAAATTGGCCATTTTTCAAGTCAAGGAAAGACCACAGAGAAACTGAGAATCTAATAGTCATTATGGATTACCTGTGCACAGAATTTTTCTTTAGGATGGATGGTCTGTTTCTGTATACTATAGGGTACCTTATTTACTTAATAGGGCATAATATTAGGTTTGAAATAATAAATCTAGTAGTTGGCTTTCCTAGCTAAAAATCTTTTTCATGATGAATTTTCTGTCTTATTCACCTTTGTTTTCCCATAGTTAAAAAAAATGCCTAAAATATAGCAGATAAAAAATAAATATGAATTAAATTAAACTCATCTCTGGCTCTTAGTTCCTTTAACTCACTGGTATTTAACAAACAAGAAGGAAAAGATTTTTACAGGTTCCAAATGAAAGTCTAGAAGATTGGTATGGATGCTTTGAAGGAAGATGTGGTCCTTTTCTCTCATGCCCCCATATTTTTTTAATCATTTGAATGGAAATCTTATACCATCTTCATAGGGTAGGCCTAATGTGTGTAGGTTATATTGTATTCACCCACCTAGACAGCATAATTTGAAATAGGTAAACAAGCCCTATTTAATGCCACCTTCCAACTAGTCCTGGCCTAAGAATCATTGTGCTGACCTCCCTTTCTTACAGAATTGAAACTCTTATTATTAGAGATCCTTATTTATTAATTAGAGATGTTCCCAGATGGCCGAAAAAATGACAAATCTTTAAAAAAGAAGCTATCTTTCTACCTGCTCTCCATGAACACATCAAGAACATTCATTCATTCATCAAACTAAAATGTGAAAGAGTTTACTTTCAACAAGGTCCTCCGAGAAAAGGGAGTAGTGGAGTAAGCACAGAACATCAGGGCAAGCCTAATTGCCTTTGTTTGAGGCTATGGTTACTAGCTCAAGTGATAAGTAAGGCCAGTAGGTTGGGAGGATAAAGCAAAAAGGTAGAAATAAATGGCAGAAAAGGGGAGACCCAGACCTCTCTGATAGGGGCATTTCGGGGCAGCTATCTTGCCTAAGATTTAAATCTAAAAAAAAACCCACAAAAAACAAACTATATATATGTATGTATATTAGAGGCCTAGTGCACAAAATTCATGTATGGGAGTGTGTGTCCCTCAGC
Organism: Antrozous pallidus; assembly: GCA_027563665.1. Lineage (NCBI taxonomy): Eukaryota > Metazoa > Chordata > Mammalia > Chiroptera > Vespertilionidae > Antrozous > Antrozous pallidus. The sequence continues at coordinate 65,086,492 of CM050519.1, read as the reverse complement.
GCAGCCTGCACCCTCTCCATTCTGGGACTCCTATCACAATCCTGGACTGCTGGTTCTCAACTGGTCACCTGCCTGCCTTCCTGATTGCCCCTAACTGCTTCTGCCTGCCAGCCTGATCACCCCTTAAACACTCTCCTGCCAGCCTGATTGTTGCCTAACTGCTCCCCTGCTAGCCTGTTTACACCTAACTTTCCACCTCTGCTGGCCTGGTCACCCCTAACTACCCTCCCCTGCATGCTTGGTTTCTCCCAACTGCTCTCCCCTGCAGGTCCAGTCGCCCCCAACTTCCCTCCACTGCTGGCCTGGTCACCCCTAACTGTCCTCCCCTGCAGGCTTGATCGCCCCAACTACCCTCCCTTGCAGCCTTGTCCCTCACAACTACCCTCCCCTGCTGGCCATCTTGTGATGGCCATCTTGTGTCCACATGGGTGAAGCCATCTTGTGTATTGGAGTGATGGTCAATTTGCATATTACTCTTTTATTAGATAGGATAGAGGCCTGGTGCATGAGTGGGGCCAGCTGTTTTGCCCTAAAGGGTGTCCTGGATCAGGGTTGGGGTTCCTTGGGGCATGGAGCGGCCTGGGCGAGGGACCTATGGTGGTTTGCAGGCTGGCCATACCCCCTAGCAACCCAAGCCAGAGGTCCTGGTATCTGGGATTTATTTATCTTCTATAATTGAAACTTTGTAGCTTTGAGTGGAAGCCTGGACCTGCCAAGATATACAGAAAGCTTGGCTTCCTCCATTGCTGGGGAAAACTCAAGTCTCCTGCTCTCTCCAACTCTGTGGCCACACCCATTTTTGTTGGAATTTATCTTCTATAATTAAAACTTGGTAGCCTTGTGTGGAGGCCTGGGACTGTCAGGGTGTATGGGAAACTTGGCTTCCTCCATTGCCTGGGAAAACCAAGCCTCCTGCTTTCTCTGTGACCCCAGCCCTCTTGGTTGTGTTAATTTACATACTCTTTCCTGATTGGTGGTAGGTGTGGCTGAGGTGTAGCATATTACTCTTTTATTAGATAAAGGGTATGTGTCTGTGTGATGTTTAATGTGTGTGTGTGTGTTTGGTTGTGTTTGCTAATCCTCACCCAAGGGTATTTTCCCATTGATTTTTAGAGAGAATGAAAGGGAAAGGGAGAGCCAAAGAGAAAAATTGATGTGAGAGAGACACATTGATTGTTTGCCCCCTGCACACACCCCGCCAGAGCTTGGGAACCTGCAACCAAGGTACATGCCCTTGACTGGAATTGAATGCAACACCCTTCAGTTCATGGGCCTGTACTCTATCCACTGAGCAAAACTAGCTAGGGCTTGTGTACATATTTTAATAATATATTTCAGTAGAGAACAGAATTGGTTATGAGGAAAACCCAGTGATAAGCATTGGTCTCTTAGATTCCATAATGCTAGATAGTAAACCCTTCGTTAAATGCTTAAAACAGAGAGGCTATTATGAAGAATTTTTCAATACAACAAACAGCAAAACTACATCTTCCCTAGAACAGAACCTTGTTCTTCAGCCCAGTGCAAATGTTTCAGCTGAATTACTTTCAGGACTTTATAAGGTGTTGACACGACTTCTACTTTCACATCGTAAATGTGCCACCCTAATAATCCCTGTTTAATTACTGTTTATTATAAATGAATTCTTTCAGCATTCCAGTGTGGCAGTTTTCATTTTTCTGTCAGTGAGATTTCCTCTGGTGGAACCTTTGCCCCAAGCTACCAAGGATATGATCCCAAGCAGGTACTTATCTGAAGACTGTGGGGAATGACACCTGGAATTCTGGAGGCAACTATCTTTGTCAATACTCAAATATATAGAAACTAAATAGATCCTGAAAAGAATAAGAGAAGGCACTGTACTTTCAAAGCAAATGTTTTCTTTCTTTTTTTTCAATCTACCTTTATTGTTGAAAGTATTTCAGATGTCTCTGTTTTTCCCTCCATTTCTACCCTGCTCCTGTCACCTCCCCAGGCCTTCACCCCACTATTGTTTGTGACCGTGGGTTATGTGTATATGCATATAAATTCTTTGGTTAATTTCTTTCCATCCAACCCCCTTCCCTCTGAAATATGTCAAAGCAAATGTTTTCTAATGAGTGGCTTCATGAGTTAGCATCATTTCCATTCTGACCAACTATACTCCCTTGGAACACTGACAGCTTATGAGAATTAACAGAAATAATAATTTTCCCTATCCAGTTGCTCACTTCTTGTGTTCCCGGAAACACAAGTAAAGGAAATGAGACAATCTGTTTGTTCCATCTCAGTGGCAAAACATTCCAGAGGCCAGCCCAAAACTGAGCTAAATTTTATAATCATTCTACAAAATGACAGCTGGCCTTACCGGAATGTCAATGGGTAAATGTTAGGAAAACACAAATGTAGGAATTAGAGGGGAAATCAAGTCAATTAATAATATTTTTCCTGCAAGAATCATATGTATAAAATTCTCTGGAATAAATACTTGTGATAAGCAAAGTTCATGGTAAGACAATGGGGCTATTCATTATCACCAGAGAAGGACATTACCACTAATATAAGAAGCTTAAATTTTAAAGCTTTGAGTAATTAATTTCAATTAGAGCTGGATTCAAGGTCAGTTATGTAATACCAGCCATTATTTTCCCTTTGCTACCTTTGGCAGGCATTTCACATGGCTCATCCATAAATAATTAAGACCAACGTATCTGCTGTATCAGCTTAACTACTGCAGGGGAATGCAGAGGTCCAAGATTTTATTTCATTTGTAACTTCTAATAGAAAGAGAAACAACCTTCTCTGTGTATTAATGAGTCTTACTTCTTGCATACACAACAACAACACTTCTTTTTAAGCATTCAATATGTTCATTTCCATTTGGACCTTTCTAAACTGCTATAGTAAATTGAGAAAAATTACAAAAGCAAAAGCCTCATGCACATACTGCCAGCATGAAATAATTGAAATCTGAGGTAACCTCCAACTGACAATAGTGAGTCATCAGGATAACGTAATATAGTGTGAGACACATGATGAAAAAACAATTTGAAATTTAGCAACATGAATCATGTTTCCAAAGCATGAGAAGGGTGTTCAAAAGGACCTCGGGGACTTCCCCATTTACAACAGGTTTGGGAAAGAGACAACCTCTAGGGTGTCCATAAAATGAGAAGTAGAATTAATGGGGTTAAGTATGGTTTATGAGTAGGTTGAGAAGTTCAGTTGGTAATATTTTAATTTCTTCAGGGAAAATGATTTTGATATTTCTTCATTTTTATAAATGTTTCATTTAATTTATAACATTTGAAATGTACACATGAAAGTGAAGAGATTAATTTACAACCAAAAACACATCTCAATTCAATAAGTTTTTGTGTATGCAAAAGTGTAGATTAATACCATTGCACAGGAGAAAGAATAAGAAATTAGACATTAGAGATTTTAAGGTGGCCACCTAAACAAATGTGAAACCAGACTTCAACAAATGTGAAATATGTTGCTTATCCAATTCAAAGTTGAGGAATCTGGTATGGTAAAGTGGGAACAATTATGGGTTTGAATTATAATTTGATTTTCTTTAATTCTCACCCAAGGATGTGTTTTTCAAATGATTTTAGATAGAGGAAGGGAGAGGGAGAGAGAAATATTGATCAGTTGATTCCCATATGCACCCTGACCAAAGATCAAACCAATAACTTAGTTATGTGCCCTGACAGGGAATAGAACCCACCACCTTTCAGTGTATGTAATGATGTTCCAACCAACTGACCATTAGAGGTTAAAATTGTGTGAATTTGAAAATCAGTGTACAAATTTAGTAAAATAAGAAAAGACAAGGAGAGATAAGGATATGAAGACAGAAGGAGGAACTAAGAAAGTTACATTTATATTACCTTGTATGTTACTAAGAAATACCAAGATTTGGGGACTGCCATCACTTTGAGCCCAGAGGGCTTGGTTCTCTCTGTCACAAAAGGGCTGTGGCACTAAAAACATACTGTTTACATGGGAGTCCTCATATATACCTAATCACATAGCTTAAGTAGGTCCTCATATATACCTAATCACATAGCATTGAGGGTCCACAATGAAATTAAAATACCTTCATAGTCTTCACCATTGACATTATCATTATCATTCTCTTCATCACTATTACCACCTCCTTAGCTTGATACTGGAATAATACTTTTATATTAAGGTCATTAGTCATAATGATTGAGGAGATATAACTTTTCTGAAGCCAGATAAAGTCACAGAAATAAACATATATAAGACTGAAGAATAATAAGACAACAATACATGCTAATAGTTAAGAGGAAGAAAGTCAAAGCCTTCAAAAAATTTAAGGACCTTAATTGTTATCTTAGTAGGACAAATATTGTAATTCCTTTCAAATGTATGTTGTTAGCACCAATAGTTGCTAATTTCAGGCAACAAAGGCTCTCCCTCCTCCACTGTTGCATAGCCAAAGATCTCTCTCTGCCTGAGTATCCAGAGTCCCCTTCTGTTCTGCTGACTAAAGACATTTCTCAAAGGGCCTTCATTTGAACATAAGTATAAAGAAATTTTGTTATTTAGACTTATGGAAAGGAAGTACATAACATTGATATGTACTTCCTCAACGCACCTTCCTGCCTACTAAAAGAAGGACAACAAATTCCTTCTTTCTTCTTCTATAAAGCTAAATTATCCCTCATTGTATTTGTGTATGTATCTGTTTATGATTGTGGGTGAGTATATATTACATTTTCTCTCTTCACTCATCTATACTAATAAAAGGGTAATATGCTAATTAGACCAGACATTTTCCTGGCAACCTTCCAGATGTCTTTCTGGACAAAGCCACAGTGGCAGGGACTGAGGCAGAGGCAGTTAGGGGAGATCAAGCTGGAAGGGGAGAAAAGTTAGGGGAGATCCCTGTGGGATCAGGCCTAAACCAGCAGTTGACATCCCTTAAGGGGACCTGGATTGGAGAGGGTGCAGGTTGGGCTGAGGGAGCCCCCCGACTTCCCCATGCACAAATTTCATGCACCTGGCCTCTAGTCCATAAATAAACATTTAGGCTGTTCTCATATCTTGGTTATTTGATTAAAGTTCCAATGAACAGGGGATTTCATATTTCTTTAATATCTTGATCTCAATTATTTTTAATATATACCCAGACATATGTTTGCTGGTTCATATGGTAGTTCAGTTTTAATTTTTTGAAGACCAATTCTTACTGCTTTCCATAGCAGCCAAACTATTTCCCACTCCTACCATCAGTGTACAAGGCTTCCAATTTCTCTACTTCCTCACCAGTACCTGTTCTTTTTTAAAAATGTATAAAAACTATCATAATAGGTGTGAGATGATCACTCATATGGTTTTAATTTGCATACCCTGATGGTTGAACATCTTTTCATGTACCTGTTTCCCATTTGTGTATCTTCTTGGAGAAATATCCATTTAACTTATTTGCCATTTTTTAAAATCAGGTTTTTATTTCACTATTAAGTTGTAGGAGATCTTAATAGATTTTGAATATTAACCCCTTAACAGATATATATGACTTATAAATATTTTCTCCCATTTTGTAGGTTCTTTTTCATTCTGTTGTTTTCTTGTTGTTTAGAAGAAGCATTTTAGTTTGATGTAATCCTACTTGCCCTTTTTTGGTGTTTTGTGTGTGTGTGTGTTTTGCCTATGCTTTTGGTGGCATACCCAAGAAATCATTGCCAAGACCAACATCCTAAAGATTCCCCTTTTGTTTTCCTTTAGGAGTTTTAAGTTTCAGATCTTATGTTGAAGTTTTTAATCTATTTTAAGTTGGGGTTTTATTTAATTTTCATCTGAGGATATGACTTACTTGATTTTTTTTTTTTGAGAAAGAGGGGAATGGAGAGAGAGAGAGAGATTGATCAGTTGCCTCCTATACATTCCCCAATCAGAGATTGAACCCACAGCCTAGGTATATGCCCTGACAAGGAATCAAACTCAGAACCTTTTGGTGTGTGGATGACTCTCCAATCAACTGAGTCACATGGCCAGGGCTATTTTGAGTTTATTTTTGTATAAAGCAAAGGTAAATCAAATTCTTATTTCAGATTATGACTTGGGGTTTAATTTTCTAAAACAATAGCAGAAAATAATACTCAAATTATCCTGAAAGAGAAGAAATGTGTAGCACTAAAATTAATAAAAATTCACTTGTATTTTTATGTCAATGTTAGTTGTGATCAACTCTGAGCATTTAGAATGATTTAAGCATAAAGGAATGTTGAGATATATGTGCGGCTTGAGAACTATTTGATTCACAGTTCAATCAAATATGGCATCCTGTGTTTACCTAAAATATAAAAGTATTGGTTCAAGGAGCAATATATAATACACCGCAAGCAGCTAGAAAAGGAAAACAACAAATCAATGGGCTGAAATTATAATAATAAAAGAGAGGTCTTTGACTTAGTTTAGTATTTCTCAAAAAAAGGGGTGAAAGTGTAAATTAAAAGCTTTTGAGAATATAACATTATTTTAATTTAGCTGCATGATCTGCTTGCTTTAGCTCATTCTTTAAGTAAAACTCAGACAAAAATTAACAAGCAAATTGGTAAGGGGAACAGAATGTAGTGATGGATGGCAAAGACAATTTGCCCTCTTGAGGCTTGTGCCTGAAGGGCTGTTTTCTACTCCAGAATTGGTAATACACTTTCACAATGTAGCATATCTATTATACTCCGAAGAGCATGCATGCTGCATGGCTTCCTCTAAGCAGGCCCCCAGAGGTAGCAGATTTATAATAAAAATAATTCTGCATTTTCACATGTTCCAGTCTTAAAATCTGGTGAAGCAGATTATTCTTTTCAATGAATTTGTTATTGCACCTGGTGGTTTCCAATCACTTTTCTTCATTGAAATCCTAAATTTTCCTTCTTTTATTTTTATTGTTCCTTTCTGTATATTCTAGGCCATTAGCAACCTGCTCTCCTATACACAGTGAAAAGAACCTCACTTTGCTCTTGGCTTCTTCTCTTGGAGATTTTAGAGCATGTGAATGTGGATGCAACCATGAACAGACCAGCACCTGCAAACATCAGACCCGACCCATGGTTTTGGGCAGTGAGACAAGTGAGCCTAGAAATTTATGTATAGTTTCATCTGATACGAATTCTTCTACTTGGCTTCACTCTAGTATTTACCAAGTCTGTGCACACTCAGGCAAGTTCTTAATGTGTTTATGCTTCAGATGTCTCATCTCAAAAATGGGCATCAGATTTTACCTAAACCTGAAGGGTTGCATTAATATGGTCAGCCCTCCCCAGGATTATGTCTACAGTAGGGCCATACAAATTTGTTATTAATATGCACTTTTCAGTCTATTATAGTGCTAGTTTTCTGAAGTTCTACCCAGTCTCCAGATTCAGGGCTAATCTGAAATTAACCTGAGTCCAAGGTATTTATGCCCCAGTGGAAAGTCAGCCATAAGGAATCTCTAGTTCCATCAACTGAAGAGAGTAAAAATTACTGCCCAATTTTTGTGGGGAACAAATTAAATTGAAAGGTTGATAGCATGCTTATGAAAGTTTAAAAAGCTCAGTTCTGATATAAGCATGAGCATGACCGCATTGGTGCCATGTATTATACCAAGAGTTTGAACTTGGAGAACAGAAACATTACTGAGTGAATCACTTGGGCGATTTCACCGAGGTGGTCACAATGACCCTCCTGGTTCTGAAATGCATCCCCAATATATAGGTAGAACCCAGGGTAAGAACTGATATGATGGTAAAGTTACAGAGCTAAAGGGCTGCCATGTAGCCACAGAAAACTTTCCAGAATAAGTAACACTACTGTGGGGAGCCATTGTTGGGAGAGGTTATAGGTATGTGAGTAATAAAACATTTACCACACTGAATTGGGGCTATGTTTTGTTTCCTAAAATGGGTAGTGGAGTTGTTAGGATTCTTTCCCTACTACCAATGCTATTGACTTATTGATGTGATAGGGCACCAGATACTAATCTATTACAATTACTGATAACTCAGTTTGGGTATTTATCTATATGCTACTTGAAGGGGATCTTTGATTTAAGAATTATAAAATGTTCTGAGAAAATAACCACACAAACCAATGAAATGAGAAGTCTATTCAGTTTGATAGATTAGTTAAGCTTACTCATACAAATATGCATTCAAGCTACAAAAATAAGCTACAGTTTGGTTCATACGTTTATTTCCAGTTTTTTCTCACTGGGAACAAACAACTGCTATAGCCTGGTCTGACCAAGCCAGAAGAAGGAGAACCAATATTCCACACCACGTAAACATTCTTCTTTATTCATCAGAGTTCTACATAATTCGTATTTACAAGCTCACCTTGAGGCCCTGCCATCTCTGTTCTGGAATCAAAATGATCTCATCCGGATTTTAATACAAACTAGAGGCTTTTATGATTCTCCACCAGACATCTTTTAGAGTTTAGAAATTATATGAAATATATCTCTTAATTCAAAAATTTGCTTTCTTCCAATGTATATGTCCTAAAAGTTCTGACTGCCTTCACCTTGAAAATCTCCTCTGTGGCTCTGTGACATGGATGCCCTTTATTTCTGTGACATCACCACAGTAGGAGGAACTTACTGCCACTGGTTTTTGAAGGGAGGGAAATGTATTCCAAAGGATCAATTCATCCTGAAGTTTCATTGATTTCATGTACTGAGTAATATCCTCCTATCCTTACCTCTGTGCCCATCTTATCTGATCCAGAATTGGAAATAAATGAATCTATTATTTAAAGATGCCTCACTCATATGTGCATCCCAAGCTTTGAATTTCTTAGGTATATAAATAGGTGGCACTAAATAAATAAATTTATGAAGGCTTTCTGAATACATCCAAGTCAAGATATTACTGTAGACATGTAGAACTAACATTGGAGGTTATTGTAGTATAAGCAGAGGCATATTTGTTATAAAGGAGCCAGTCCTGGCAATAGCTTTGGGACACAATGAGGAGAGCAAGTGCAAAGCCCCTGAGATGAGACTAGGGTTTGGGATAAAATGAAGGCCAGTGTGACATCACTGCATGAGGGCAAGCTAAAATGAGGCAAGAAGAGGTCATCGTGTTTGTTTCCTAGGATTGCTCTAACCAATTTCCATAAACTGGGTGCTTTAAAATAAGAGAAATGCATTCTCTCACAATTCAGAAGGCCAGAAACTCATTTCAAGGTGTCAGCAAATTTTTTTCATTCTGGAGGCTTGTGAGGGAAAATGTGTTCCACGCCTCCCTCCTAGCTGCTCATGGTTGACAGCCATCCTTGGTGTCCTTGCTTTATAACTGCATTTCTCCAATATATGCCTCCATCTTCACATGCTCTTCATCCCTGTGTGTCTCCTTAATATCTCTATGTCTCTTTTCTTGTGAGGATACCTGGCTTAGATTCAGAGCCAGGCTCTTCCAGCATAACCTCATCTTAACATACACATTTGCAAATATATTTCCAAATAAAGCCACATTCTGAGGTTTCAAGTATACATGAATATTGAAGGGAGACTATTCAACCCATACAGTGGGCAACTGCTAGATCACACAGGGTCTTGTAACCCATGACATTAAACGTGTTGTTATTGCTGTAGTCTAAATATAATGTTAAATCCTTAGAAGGTTTTAGACAGAAAGAAATAGATAATACCCAATTTATACTTTCTTCCTAATTTGTGAAGAAAGTGTTCAGAAGGAGAGGAAAAAGAGTAGAAAAGCTAATTGGTTGGTTATTGCAATAATCAAGGTGAGTGGTAATTGTGGTTTGAGTTAGTATTGGTATTCATAACTGAGGAGTGTGGACATTTTGGAGAACTCTCTGAAAGATGTAAATAGTACGTGTTACTGATGAATTTAACTTGGGGGTGAGGGAAAAGGAGGGACCCTAGATTTCTCCTTTAAGTAACTGGGTGGAGGATGGTACTATTTACTACAATAGGGAAGATTGCCAGCCAGGGTGGGGATGGATAGTAATCAGAAGTTCCATTTTGGATGTATTACATTTGAGCTGTACATTAGAATTCCAAGTAGAGATAACATAAGGCAGTTGGAGTCTGGAGAGAGGTCAGGACTTGAAAGATAAATTAGAGAGTTATCAGCAAGTTGAGGGTAATTAAAGCCATGCAGGATGAGGTCATCTGGAGTCTGAGTGTAGCGAGAGAGGAGAGCCTGGAAAGCATCCTAGAATACACACTCAGGTTTAGAGGCTAGATAGAGGAAGAGGAAGAACCAACAAGAGAAAATGTTGTAAAAGAGCCATCAAGGTAGGAAAAAGTCCAGGAAAGCATGGTATCAAAATTTCTGCTGTTTCTACCTTATGCATGATAACATGGAAGTCACATGTGGAAGATTGCATTCTTCAAATGTTTACTGCATTTTCTGCCAATCATTGCTCAAGAGTGGCTCTCCCTGTGGGAAGAATATCCTCTATACAACATTTACATAAGACTTGGTCATGTGAACAGCTATGCCCAGTGGATTGTTAGTAGAAATGATGCATTATATATAGCAAAGCAGAATTTTTCAGAGCTGCCGCATGGTTCTACCAGTGCTCTTTGCAATTGGTGACAAGAAAGGCACATCCCAGTAAGGATCAGCAAGTTGAGGGTAATTAAACTTCCTTCATAAACCATAAACAAAGAAGACATGAAGAGTAGATCTATACTCAATGTGTAATGTGAGGAATAATAAACCTTTGTTTCTATAAGCCCCTGAGATTTGAGTATTTCCCATTAACTACAGCATAACCTAGAAAAAGTTGAGGAAAATATGACATTTTCCATAGCATAGTTGTAAATTGAGATGTTGTTTATGACCCTTCAGCCCACAGTTTTGTGGAAAGAATAAGAGCCTTCAAATCAGACTTATCTAAGATCAGACCGCAAATTTACCACTTACTAGCTTTATGAACTTCCCATCTTGAAAAAAAGGTGCCTATCTTATAGGACTATTGTGAGGATTAAATTTGACAATATTTGTAATACACTTAATATAGTTCCAGTCTTCTTCCCCACAAAAGTCTTCCAAAATATATTCATTTCTTCCTTATTTCTTTCGTTATCTCTTAATTAAGGTTTGAAATACAAAGCACAATCAGGTCACTCAAATCATTAGAACAGGGGTGGGTGTAAACTTAGAATATACAGAGGCCAGGCCTGGGGAATGTCCCCTGCTCCTGGGCTGGCTCCTGGGGGACAGCTGGTACCTGAGAAATGAAGGCCATACCACTGTCACGGTTAGCCTTCAGTCACACAATGGTGGGGGCCCCAAGGGATTCAATTCAGAAAATAATTCAGACAGTCCTCAAACACTGGATATCAACTAAATGGATCTCAAAGAGATGATATAATTTGTATGGAAAAGCAAATGGTAGCTCTTCTAGTCTCTTGGCTATGTTTGGGCAAAAGTAAGCTAGAATTCTTAGTGGTTTACTGGTAGAAACTAAGATTAAGGCCAAAGAATCAGGAATTTATATTCACTTGATAGAGGATTAACATCTCATCTCAAACCACATTATCCTTTTGAAATGGGTATACTCATTTTCATTTTACAGATGAAGAAAAGGAGATTGAGAGGTTAGATAATAAAGATGGAAATTGAAGCCAATTTTTCATGCCCCTTCCCAAATCCATATTCTTTCTACTACACACCTGCTTCCTTTAAAAAATAATAAAATAAAAAGGTCCTGCTGGCATGGTTCAATGGTTGAGTGTTGATCCATGAACTAGAAGGTCATAGTTGTATTTCTGTTTGGGGCACATGCCCAGGTTGTGGGCTCCATCCCCAGTGTGGTCCATGCAGGGGTCATCTGATCAATGATTCTCTCTCATCATTGATGTTTCTATCTCTCTCTCCCTCTTCTTTCTCTCTGAAATAAATAAAAATATATTTTTAAGTAGAAAAAGAAAAACCAAGATTAAAAGGCAGGAATCTTGTTCTGTTACTTAAGCAATAAAAGAAAATTGAAAACATACAGTCACACAAAAACTTGTACAAAAAATTGTTCCCCACAGCATTATTTTAGTAGTCAAAAGTGGAAACAATTCAGCTGTTTCCACAGTCCATAGTGGGTGAATGGATAAGTGAATTGTGTTCTTGACATAACAATAGACTATTATTTAGCCTTAAAAAGAAAATCCTGACACATCTTACGACCTGGATGAACTTTGAAAGCATTATGCTGAGTGAAGCCAGGTACAAAGGTTCCATATTGTATAATTCCACTTATATGTAATGTCCAAAAGAGGAAAACCCATCAAAATAAAATGTAGATTAGTGGTTGCCATCAGAAAGGGATAAAATGGAATGGGGGCAGTGGTTATGGTTTTCCTTTTGGGGTGTGAAAATGCTCTAGAACTTCATACTCCAAAACTGTGAATTTTATGATATGCAAACTGGATCTCAATAAAAATAAAAGGGAAGGGGAAAGTTCAGATTTGTAAATGTATTCCTGGTAGCATGCAGTGCTGACATAAACCAGTGCCTTGATTCCCAGTCTAATTATGTACCTCAATCTTAAAAGAGGTTGGAGGAGGCGTTCTTCATTAAAGCCTGCCTTTGACTGACAGGCACCGAGGCAGAGCCTGGAGCTTACCTTCCAGCAGAGCAGCTGCCAGGAGCCAGAGAATAAGGTGGGAGAACATCAAAATGGGACGTGTGTGTTCTCTCAAGGGAAGTTCAGGTCATTTCTCATCAAGTCTCCAAGTGCACTGTGTGAACTGGGAATGCCTGTAACTTTCAACCCCTGGGAGTTATCCCAGGATGTTCTTCTATCTTGAGAATCCTTTGAGGAAAGAAGGAAAATATTAAGTGTAGGAGAGCAAGAAAGAGCACAGCCTCATCTAATTGAGGGCAGGAAAATCTCACTGCAAAAGGCACTCATTGTATCTCATAGGTTCCCCAGGTAAATTTTTTTTTAAAAAGTGTTGCATCTTTATAATTATGAAATGATGGGGGTCATGTGGTTTGTGGATGTGAAAGTAACAAATGATAAAGCTCCCTGGTCTGGGTGGTGGTAATGAGCTGAGAAGAACTAAATTGAAGGAGCCCAGGGCCCTGCCTTCCAGGCATGGTTACTCATTGGCCTCAAGCATCTCCAAGCTGTGAGTTCCTCAGGTGGAAACTGGAAATGCTAAAAACTCCCCTCTTCCTCCTTCTCAGATGAGCTCGGAAAGTGTCTGGGCTTGTGGAGGGAAGGGCACCCTTGGTTCTCCATTTGTAGTCTCTGGAGAAAGGTGTTCACAGGTGTGGTTCATTTGGTTGGAGCATCTTCCCATATACCCAAAGGTGGTGGGTTCAATTCCCAGTTAGGGCACATACCTAAACTGTGGCCTGTGGTCTCTCTCTCTCTCCCCTCCCCCACCACCCCCACTTCTCTTTCAATTTTAAAAAAGTCTTTTAATTTTCATGGTTTCAATAATTGGGGTTTCTGACTGATCATTTTTTATCCTAGCTTTAGCTATACAAACTTCTTAAAAATTCAGGGATGTTTTAACCCCTGTGGAAAATTGCTGTTATCATTTCCCACTGTTGATTACCCCAATCCATTAAAGTTACCTGAATATCCACAAAAATTGAGGTGAAAATTTTTCTTTAAATTTGATCCTCTCTTCTTAACAAAAAAACAAATTAGATTCTATGTGAAATTGCACAACCGTCCTGTTCAGATGCAATGTATTTTGTCAGTGACTCGATATCTTTTAGATTACTGTGCATTACAATGTACCCAGAGAGCCTAAGGGGAAAAAAATAAATGTGTCATTTGTCTTGAACTCATAAAAGGGTCAACAAAAATGAAATTTAATAAAAATTATCACCACCTAAAAGTGATGCCAAAATTTAATTATACATTTTTAACCCTCAAAATAAATGCTCTAAAGCCACTGCAAAGCTGCCTGGCTTTATTATTGCCATACATACAGTATTTTTTTTTCTTGAAGCAGTCTCATTTAATTCATGAATGCATGGCCACCTAGCACTGTAGGTAGGAAAAAAAATCCTCTTTCGTTAAAATAGCCACCATTCTCAAAGGCTCGGGGCAATCCATCACTGTGATCCTCTGGGGTAATTAGGCCCCTTCCGCCTTCCAGGCAGACATTCTGGAGGATGCTGCTGGCTGAATTACAGCAGCGTCCAGGGCTGTATTCTCAGCCGTACAGTTGTCCTCAGTCCCTTTGTGCCATGGCAATTTTTCAGAAGGGAAATGAGTACCCCTGCCAACTCTTATATTTTGTATAAGCCCAGATGTCACACTTTGCTAATGTCATACTAGACTGTAATATTTTTATAACATAGTGTAGAAAACCAAAGTGGAGCCAGATAGACACATTGCTGCCAGATGGTTGACCTTTATTTACTGATAAAAGATTTTTAAAACGTAAAACTTGAACTTATTAGAAATGAGCTGAGTTTTCAAGTTTATGAGTGAGCCCAGTCTCCCCCATTGAGAGCAGGAGGGAAGATGAGCTCAGAGGAGTACCAGGTGTGTAGAAATCCAGACGTCTTCATGGAGCAGGGACGCGGGATGAGGCTTGCTTACAGGGTTCTTAGGTTTCTTTACACATGAACCACTAGACTTGTCCTTCATGAAAGGGACTACGCAAGGCTTGGAGTTTTGCTCAAAACCACCTGCTTTCAAAGCATAAAAGACTGCTTGTTGTCAATCAATGGCTTGTCCCTTCCAAGACTCTAAGCCTGAAGAGGGGATGAAACAGATTGCATGGTTTCCCACTCATGCCTTCAGTATACTCCCCAAAGCCCCCCATTCTCACACAGTAACAGAATCCCTAATTAAATGTAATAGTGTTATTTTTACTTCGAAGAGAGAGAAATTGCCTTTCCCTCACATTTCCCTGTAGATTAAAAAATAATCTTTTCAGACCTGCATTATTCTTTCTTTGTGATAGACACTAAATATGGATTCTATTTTTCTTATTATATTTTAATCATTCTTGTTGGAAGTATTACATATGTCCCTCCTTTTCCCCATTGACCTCTTTTTAGTCCTCCTCTGCCCCTATCTCCCAGCCCCTGGCCCTCAACACCCTATTGTCTGTGTCCATTGGTTATGCATATATGCATACAAGTTCTTTGGTTGATCTCTTCCCACCCATCCATTCTCTCTCACCTTCCCTCTGAGATTCATCAGGCTGTTCATGCTTTTATGTCTCTGGATCTATTTTATCCATCAATTTATTATGTTCAGTAGATTCCATATATGGGTGAGATCATGTGATACGTATCTTTCACTGACTGGCTTATTGCACTTAGCATAATGCTCTCCAGGTCTATCCATGCTGTTTCAAATGGTAAGAATTCCTTCTTTTTTTATTGCAACATAGGATTGCATGGTGTAAATGTACCACATCTTTTTTATCCACTCATCTGCTGATGGGTACTTGGCTACTTCCAAATCTTATATATTGTAAATTGTGCTGCCATGAACATAGAGGTGCATATATCCTTTCTGATTGGTGTTTCTGATTTCTTGGGATATATTCCTAGAAGTGGGATTACTTGGTCCAATGAGAATTCCATTTTTAATTTTTTTGAGGAAACTCCATACTGTTTTCTGCAGTGTCTGCACCAGTCTGCATTCCCACCAGCAGTATACTAGAGTTCCCTTTTCTCCACATCTTCACCAGCACTTGCCATTTGTTAATTTGTTGATGATAGCCACCCTGACATGTATGAGGTGATATCTCATTGTTGTTTTGATTTGCACCTCTAGAATAATTAGTGATTTAAGCATTTTTATATGTCTCTTGGTCTTCCATATGTCCACTTCGGAGAAATGTCTATTTGGGTGTTTGCCCATTTTGTAACTGGATTGTTTATCTTCTTTTTGTTAAGTTGTATGAGTTCCCTATATATTTTGAAATTAACCCCTTATCAAATGTATCATTGGCAAATATGTTCTCCCATGCAGTGGGTTCTCTTTTCATTTTGTTGATGTTTTATTTTGCTTTGCAAAAGTTTTTTAGTTTGATGTAGTCCCATTTGTTTATTTTATCCTTAGTTTTTTTGTGGAGTTTTTTTTGCCCTAGGAGCTGTATCTGTAAAAATATTGCTATGAGAGTTGTCTGAGATTTTGTTGCCTATGTTTTATTCTAAAATTTTTATGGTTTTGCAACTTATGTTTAAGTCTTTTATCCATTTGAGTTTAATCTTATGTATGGAGTAAGTTGGTGGTCTAGTTTCATTTTTTTACATGTACCCTAGCTAGGATTTTAATGATTCCTTTCTCATTCTATTTTTGCTTCTTTAAACAAATTATTCCCCTTATATATTTATTGATATTGAACTCTAAATGTTCTATGTTTTCATAATGATCTTGAAAACAGAAATTTGCCTCATTCTCTGTCATCACTAGTCCAATCATTAGTTATTTTAATGATAATATATTTATTATTCTTGTAACTTCCTTCAGATTTATTACTTTTGTATTTGTTAATAGTTTGTTGCCTCACTTATATAAACTATACCACTTTTTTTATTTTACTGTTTCAGTTAAATAATAATTACATTGACCCATACTTCATAGACTTGTCAGGTAGCTTAACTTTTTATCAAATCAAATTAGTATATGTTTAGAAACCAAACATTCTGCATTGCTGAAAGATTTCCTGATTTGGATATTTTAAGAACTCTATCTACCATGTTATTCCTGTCTTCATTTCCTTTCCAAAATTTAGGGTCTTACAAACTCAGTTTTCATAATTGGTAGTACTCCACAACCACAAAATGATGATCCCAGCTAGCTAACTTGAAATCATCATTCTGGATGAACATCTAAGTGGTTAAGCAAGATTTCTTTTCAGATGAATTATTACTGGGAGGCTTAAAATATGTCAACTTATCAAATAACTTGGGTTCAACTCCAAACTTTACCTATTTCTGTGCATGTGGTTGATGTTAAACATCTCACTTTCATGATCTACACCTCAACAAAATGAGGATGCCAGTAACTGCCTGAAATTATCCAGATTCTTGTGAACACCAAAGAAACTATGTATAAAAATGATTTTCAAACTATATGTCATAAAATATGCTATCAGCATCAATGTGTGTCATCCTTGGCTTATCACAGTTTATTCCGTTACAGAAGGGAAAGCACAAAAAAAATAGGGTACAACTCTGGAAGGGCGGACTAAAACAGGGCGACATGGAAGGTAATCATGGAAGGTGCGCTATGCGCTATAGATGGCTACTCAAAGATGTGAGTAACAAGGGGAAGCATGAAAGAATATAGGAGAACTTTCCAGAAAAGGAAGCCATAAAAGAGAGATGTGGGGGCACCAAACATCAGCTTCTCTTTTGGGGTTTTTCAGTTTCAATAGATCCTTCCTCCATTTTTGCCTGCTCTCACTTTTGTCTGCGTCTCCACCAAAGGACAATCACCAGTTTTATGGTCTGTCAACAGGATAAGAGCCTTTAATGTCTCAATTCATTTTCTCCCATTATAGGTAACAATGAGGTCAGGCTCAGTAAAATGTGCTCACAGTTGTGCTTTGAATAAAGTAAGAGTGCAATCATTGTTGTGGAACTGATGGATGAGAGAAAAGGAAATCTGAATTTTGGACGAATGTCAAGGTAAATGGAGTTACATCACGGCCTATGTGCCTTTTCCCTCAAAACAAAAAGAAAAATGAAGATAAGAAAAAAAAAATATTTCCTCTATTGTGGGTGTGCAGCATATAGCTCACATATCTCACCTTTCTCTCTTTTTACTACCTTTTCATGATAATATTGAAGGTAGAATTACAAAATTCCTACCAGTCTGTTAGTGGGAGAAGAACTTTCTGAGCAATCACCATCTTCAGACAGAACCTGGGTGTGAAGAGATGAGTAAACCCAGGCCCCAAGATTGAGATATGGATCATCATCCTACCCAGATCACACCCACACGTCTTTGGTTTTTCTTTTTGCTTGCAACTGGACACATTTGTTTAAACACATATATAGAAGGAAAGAAAGAAAGAAAGAAAGAAAGAAAGAAAGAAAGAAAGAAAGAAAGAAAGAAAGAAAGAAAGAAGAAGAGAGAGAGAGAAGAAGAGAGAGAGAAGAGAGAGAGAGAGAGAAAGAAAGAAAGAAAGAAAGAAAGAAAGAAAGAAAGAAAGAAAGAAAGAAAGAAAGAAAGAAAGAAAACACTAGCTGTAATTGATTTGGCAAACCCTCAAGTATCTTGTAAAATCAGTTGACCACATATCTCCTTGCAAATTACAATACAAAACATTCCCAGGGACTTAAACACGTGTGTGTGTGTGTGTGTGTGTGTGTGTGTGTGTGTGTGTGTGTGTTTGAGAGAGAGAGAATAAACATCAATGTAATTTAACCTCACAGCCCAAATAAGTGAAGCCAACTCAAAGCCATACTGCCCTTGATCACTCCCATTGAGAGAGAGGGAGAGAGCGCACTCACGCGTGTGATAGCAGGAAGGCCAGCAGCAGTGCAACCTGAGGCATGTCTCTGGGCACCAGCCATTCCTCAGGTTTATCTTCAGCTTCTTTTCCCATTACACTGGTTCTCGAAGGCAGGTTTTTCTCATTTGTTTTTAAATCTGTTATTCAGGTAATTTCTCTTTCTCTTGTGTGTCTATAAAGATATTTTCCCAGTACAAAAGACCTATTTCTTTTCTAAATTGCCTTGCTTTATTTCCCCCTCTTACTGACTTTGCTCTGCCTTTTAAAAATATTTCTCCCATGGAGTATTCTCCTCACCATTTAATCACCTACCCCACCCTTGGGTTTCTTCATTTTTCTTTAGGTTTTCTCCTTTCCAAGGCAGAATGCCACATCTACAAAACTCTTTAATTCTCATGCCATGATATCAACAATTCTTTTCTTGGTGGGGAGTAATAATTCCCCAACTCAGTTTGCTGTGTGTTTTCTCCTGTAAGTGATTTTTTTTTGTGGCATATGGTATGGATATTATCTCTGCCTTCTACAGAAAGACTCTAAATACTTCATGTCATATGTAATTTTTTATTTTGTCAATCCCTGCTGGGGCAGTTTTTTCTATAATGCAGCAAATGTCCCCTCAGAACATTAATTGTGTAGTACCCAGAAATGGAGATAACACTGAGACATATTTCTCATGCGCACGTAGATCTGTGGTATACCACAAACGTCACAGAGCTCACTATGTCTTACTTCTGTTCATGATAATCTTTAAGGGGAAACACAAGTCACACACCAGCCTAGTGGTGGGAAGAAAGATTGTATGTTCATGAGCTGGCCATAGCCAGAGATGCCTGTGGCCTTTATATTACCATGGAATGGGAAAAGCGAGTGGAAAAAAATAAACATCAGTGTGACTTAGCCTTGCAGCCCAAAGAAGTGAAGCCAGCTCAAAGCCTGACTGCCCTTGATCACTCCCATTGACATCATTTCTGTGCTACATCAGTCTAATAACTGGTAAATCTCACCATTCATAGAATTAATAATCCACGCCAGGAACAGTGAGTCCATCGTTAATTGTGCATTTACTCCAATTTACCCTTCTCTGTGGTTCCCATAAAAGTTACACAGATTACTTTCACCGTTCCTAAAACTCAGAGTTCTTAGCACATATTTAGTATCTCCTTAGTCATCTTTACTCTGGTTCAGCTAGCAAGAGAATGAAAATCTCCCTATGATTACTAATCACCTTCAGTCCCTTAACCTGGGCTTTCTTGAGTCAACCATGTGTTTTAACAAGTTATGTAAATCTTGGTGACTTTTCCGGTTTTCTTCTGCTTATCTCACATGTTTAGTTTTTATTTTTCATTAGTTTTCACCATTCTTCTTTATTCCCCCTCCCCAGTCTTTCTCGTGGAATTTATTTATCCATGTTCAATCCCTACAGCAAAGAAATACTGTCTTCATGCCCCAGTGGGGTTATTATTATATCTGAAGATATAAGATATTACCATACAGAATTAAACACAGCTGGCCTTTTTTTGTAAATTCCAAACCTTCAAGATTGTAAACTCTATAATGTTAAGGAGAGCTTTGTAGTGGGATGCTGTAGATGTGGTGCAGAAACCACTGTGGGGTATGGACACGTGTTCAGGGAACATAAATAGGATTGTTCAAGCCTTGTTCAGGGATCAGTTAACACACCAACCGGCTGGGTCCTCGGGACTAGGAGTTTATGTGGGGGACTCCTAAGAAATATGGTGGGAAAGGCAAATTACGCCCTGATTGGGACAAGCCAATTTGTGTATTTGGGACTTTATTTTAGCAGCATTAGAAAGATTTGGAGAATTTTTAGGGGAAAATGGCAGACTCAGAGCAGCGTTTGGGATGTAAAAAAAGAACAGAGTGAGTGGTGTCTGCAGGAGGAGACAGGCATCTGCTGAAGAAGTCAGATATGAAGTGACCAGGAACAGATTTGGGGGAGTCACCATGTGAGGAACCTATGTAATTTTCATGAAATGGCCAAAGCTTGTCTGTTGGATAATAAGTTAGCAGTAAACAAGTGATTGATTGCACCTTTAACTTGCTTTTGCTCTCTCAGCCTTGGAAAGGAGGATAACCACAGCTAGTATTTACTTATTAGATGACCTTAAGCATTTTGTAACCTCTGGCAAACTTTACTTCAACATGAATAATAGGCATTTATTGAACATTAATGTCTATTATTAATTTGAAAATTTCTGGATATTGGCGCTATTCCTTCCATACTTCTCTCTCTTCTAGTTGGCTTCCTGAATGTTCTCTAAATCTTAGTCTGAGTAATAAGCTGATGGAGTAAATCATTCCCCCACCCCCTTTTTAGCACAGAGTTCACAAATTGTTATACAAATTGTTGTATGCTTCTGTGCCCACTTGCCTCCTACCTCCAGCATTGAGGGAAGAAGAAACCCTCATGCTTAAATCTAACACGCGCCTGCATTCATGGCCAATGCATGGCTGCCCAGGTTGTCTACAGGCAATCACATAGATAAGTTGCCAAGTAGATCTTTTATTCTAGTGACCCTAAGCCAAAAATGTTCCCTTATACTTACATACCTTTGTCTACACCTAAGGAAACCCAGTTTAATACTTAGTAGACAATCTTCTGATGCCTTTTCATTATGGGTATATGTCTTCTCTAGCAAGCATTTCACTTGTAAATAATATGTAAGCAGTCTTATCTTGCTGCTGCTTCATGGCAATTTGGTAAAGTTCCAGCAGCAATATTCATTTTCTTCTCCAGAAATTTTCTTCAAAAATAAATCACAGTATGTCCACTCCTAAAAATGACATCACATACTTTCATGCCTGGCATCTCTGACTGCTAAGATCACCCGTGCCATCCTCATTGGCATTCTAATCAAGATTTTTCTGCCCTACCTGGTTTGGCTCAGTAGATGGAGCATTGGCCTGCAGACTGGAGGGTCACAGGTTCATTTCTGGTCAAGGGCATGTACCTTGGTTGCAGTCACATCCCCAGGGGGGGGTGTAGGAGGCAGCTCATCAATGTTACTCTCTCATGGATGTTTCTAACTCTCTGTCCTTCTCCCTTCCTCTCTGTAAAAAAATCAATAAAAATATATTTTAAAATATATATATATTTTCCTGAGAAAAAGTACTTTCAGGATGGTTCTTTACACACATTTGTACCAAACCTTCCTAAAGATCAGTGTTTCTTTAAAAAATAAAAGGAGTTCATTCTTGCTGTAGAGAATTAAAGGTGTCCTACTTTCCTTATCAAGTTTGCAGTTTCCTTTCTTTAAAATTCAAAACTGTTGCTACTCTTGCTTCTTTTCTCAATGCTTTGTCTTACTCTGCTCGCTTTCTGAGTTTAAAAATGAAGACTTTTAAATTTTGATTATAGTTTCTTTTTCCTTTCCTTTATCTCACTGCTGCTGATCTCCCTCATGCCTCAGACTCCCCCTCATACATTCCCCCTCCTTCTCCTCTGTAGCAGGAACATTTACATAATTATGAGAAAGCCCCCTCTCTATTCCCCTTTTGTAGTGCCATACGTTAGTCATGTCTTCCTTCCAGTGATCATTTTTAGTCAGGAAGGGAACTGCTTTGGAGACTACTTTACAGATAATAAAAGTAAAATACAGAACAGTTAATTAATTTTCCTAGATTAAAATTAAATCGAATGTGGAACATAATTCTCTGAGGCTCAAACTCCTCGTTGCTGACTGACTTCACGCTGCCTTGATCATGAGTGGAAAAGGGAGAGATCATCATTGCTCTCTGCAATGTCATATTCCACCTTGAAGTAAACAGACATCTGCAATAATGTAATTTTTCAATAAGAGTATAAAATTTTCTTTATTATAAGTTGTTAATTTATATTTTAAATAACATGAGGGACACTCAAGGTAAACCTAATATTATTCAATCTGTTTTCAACCACACTCAATTCCTGGCCTGTTTGCACTATAAGCTGGCTGGATGGCCATAGGAAGTTATTCAACTCAGATAGGTCTCAATTTCCTAATTCATAAAATAAATGGGCTATATTTTCCCCAAGGTCTCTTCCATGTCTAACTGTTTTTAATCTATGCTGTAAGATAGAAATAGTCACTGCCAAGTTTCTCAGTATTCTAGCTATGTCCCCTGAGATTTCACATGCTGGGAGAATTTTATCTGCAAAATCCTAGACATAAAAGTGTATAAGTGAAATATGAAAGGCTTATTAAACAAGCCATACCATTTTAAACTGAGGTATGACATGTGTGCCTTCACTAATAAAGTGATGCAGCTTCCTAATCCAGGGAGAATACAAACTAAGAGTAGATGTCAGGTATGTTCTGTACTATATCAATACATTTCTATGACACTTTTTAGTTAAAATTACAATTTTTTGACAACCTACATCCTTCTTGCTACAATCAGTGGGAATGATCCCACAGTCTTCTCTCTCCTATTTTTTTTTCAATTTTTAAACAGTTTTTGTAGCACTTTGAGCTCAAATCATCTTAAGTCTGAGGCATTTAATGTCTCTTTTTTGGAGTGGGACAATTTCCTTCAGGAGAAGTGAATTTCTGGAGACAAATAAATCAGAATTTTAATCCATATGAGCACTGTGTATGACTAGGTCAGTTGTGTTGTTGTCAATGCTAAGGTTGAAAGCTGGTTCTAAGATTTAGTCTTTAGAAATCTTTTTAGAAAATATTCATTAAGTGAATGAAACTTTTAAAGCAACGCTTCTTAGTGACTAGGGAGTAGTTAAAATGTAGATTCTGATTCATTGGTTTAGGGGCAGAGACTCAGATTAGGATCACAAACCATTTGGGTTTTCCCAAGACTAAAAAGTTTCTCCACAGAAAGGAACTTCACAGTTAAAACTGGAACATGCTGAGCACAGCACTATGAATTGCTCACTCTACCTGGGCTTCTGTGCCTCTGTCGGGCACCAGGTGGTTCTGCTGATGTTGGTTCTGGAATCAAAGTTTGAGGAGGAAGGGTTGAGCACTAATTTCAGAACATGTGGTCTGGGCAGCTGGTTTAAATTTTTTCTTTCTCCCTTATTACTTGTGTGATCCTGTGCCAGTTTCTTAACTTACCAAGCCTCAAATCCTCAAATGAAAATTAGGACAGTAACAAATACCCACTTCACAGGGCTGTGTGCTTTAGAAAAGGTGAATGGCATGGAGTTCCTGATCAGTTTGGAATTCTCAGCAATTGTTAACTTTTAATATAATAATTACTGTAATTTCTCCTATACCTGGTAAACTAATATCATTGTAATACATAGGTATAAATGAAACTTGATTAGAAATGGTCTTCATACTTGATTGTATTAAAACAATATTTTATTTAACACATATTCAGCTTTTGAGCAACAATCCTATACTAGAGGCCTGGTGCATAAAATTCAAGCACTGAAAGAGGGGTCCCCTCAGCCAGGCCTCTACCCTCTCACAATCCAGGATCCCTCACTCCTTACTGCCCACCTGCTTGCTGTTCCTTATTGCTCAGCATGCTGCATCTGTCGCCTAGTGGGGAGGGACTATGAGAGGGTACCAGGGCATGTCTGCCTCATCTCAATTAGTCCTGATTGGCCAGCCCTGGCAGCAAGATAACCTACCTGTCTGAGCATGTGCCTCCTAGTGGTGACTACACATCATGGCAAGTGGTTGAGCAGCCTTAGCATATCATTAGCATATTATAATTTGATTGATTGAATGGTTGACCAGACAATCGGATACTTAGCACATTAGGCTTTTATTAATATTATATAAAACTAGAGGCCTGATGCACAAAATTTGTGCATGGGGGCAGGGGGTGTCCCTCCACCCAGCCTGCACCCTCTCCTATCTGGGACGCCTCGAGGAATGTCTGACTGCTCATTTAGGCCCGATCCTGGTAGGATCAGACCTAAACAGGCAGTCAGACATCCCTCTCACAATCCAGGACTGTTTGCTCCTAACTGCTTGCCTACCTGCCTTCCAGATTGTCCCTAACCCCTCCCCTGCCAGTCTGATTATTGCCTAACTGCTCCTCTGCCAGCCTGTTTGCCCCCAACTTCCCTCCCCTGCAGGCCTGGTCCCCCCCAACTACTCTCCCCTGCAGGCCCAGTTGCCCCAACTTCCTTCCTTTGCCAGTTTGGTCACCCCTAACTGCCCTCCCCTGCAGGCTTAATTGCCCCCAACTGCCCTCCCTTGCTGGCCATCTTTTGGTGGCCATCTGTGTTCACATGGGGGTAGGATCTTTGACCACATGGGGGCAGCCATCTTGTGTGTTGCAGTGATGGTCAATGTGCATATTACCCTTTTATTAGATAGGATAGAGGCCTGATACATGTGTGGGGGCCAGCTGGTTTGCCATGAAGAGTGTCCTGGATCAGGGTGAGGGTTGCCTTGAGGCATGGGGTGGCCTGAGTGAGGAGCCTGTGGTGGTTTGCAGGCCAGCCACGCCCCCCAGTGACCCAAGCAGAGGCCCTGGTATCTGGGATTAATTTATGTTCTACAACTGAAACTTTGTAGCCTGGAGCAGAGCCAAGCCTCCTTCTCACTTTGTGGCCACAGCCATTTCTCTTGGGATATTTACCTTCTATAATTGAAACTTTGTAGGCTTTAACAGAGGCCAAGGCAGGCCAGAGCTGTGGAAAGCTTGGCTTTCTCCATCACCAGGGGCAACCTTAGTTTCCTCCTCTCTCCAGCTCTGTGGCTGCCACTATTTCTGTTGGGATTATGTACCTTCTATAATTGAAACTTTGTAGCATTGAGTGGAGGCCTGAGCCTGTCAGGGTGTGCAGAAAGCTTGGCTTCCTTCATTGCTGGGGAAGCCCAAGCCTCCCTGCTGCTCTCCGTTGCTGGTGGGTGTGGCTGGTGGTGTAGCAAAGGTATTGTCAATTTGCATATTACTCTTTTATTAGATAGGATAATGAAAGCCTACTATGCAAATTGTCCCCTCAGCCAGGAGTTTGACTGAGAGTTTGACCGGTGATGGGCAGGGACAGCCAACCTACTCCCACAATCCCTCCCTCCAGCCAGGCCTGCCCCTAATTGACCCCCACCCTGATCAACTGCCAGCATCCCCACCCTCCCTACCAGCCCAGCTCCAATCAGCCCAGATTGGGAACAGGCTGGCCAGACCCAACACATGCATGGATTCATGCACCAGGCCTCTAATACCTTGAGAAAGATAAATACATGAGGCAAAAAACGAACAAACAAAAAAACACAAACTACTAAGTAAATAATTCCATGATTTAAAAATTAATGTGCAAATGGTGACAAAGCTGCAACTGCCTCAAGTTCAATGTATCATAATAACTGGCTCACCATTCAATACTGAGTCCAGGCAAGGAAGGGAAATTCCAATTTAACTGTGTTAATAATTCATAAGTATAGTAATTGAAGGTGAATAAAATGTAAATCCTATTTAGTCAATGACTAAGTCAAGCAACACAGTAATCTTCCTTGAAATTCATTTTTAAAAAGCAGCTTTCAGAAGGTAATTCCTCCATTTAAATGTTAAAATCACTTGTCACCTAAGACCATATGGTCCTGATAAAATAAGGTGACATGTTGGTTGAGCCTGAGATGAGAAAGGCTTTAAGCAGAAGACAATAGACTGAAGAGAAAAGCGCAGAAGAGAAGTGAATAAGTCCTGGGATTTAAAATATGACATGATACATAAGAGACTGGGTATGAGTGAAAGGCAACCCCAAGGTTTTAAATTTTATATTCTAAGAATTAAGAAATATAAAAAAGAACTCCAAAACCTCATAAAAAAGTGATGTCAACTGTTAAATATATTAGTATCATTAGTCATATTTTAAACATCCTATTACAATTCACCAGCATTCTAACCTTTAGAAAAGATTTACCTAAATTTGCATATGGAAATAAATTGGAAGCTGGAAACCATTAAGAGGGGTTTTTTTTCCCTCCTTCTGACAACTTCTAGAGACTGTTTTTTCTACCAGATAGTCTAGTATTTGAACTTTACAGCCAGAAATCAAATTGTGAACATATTGGACAGGTTTATGTTTATGAAGCCCTGGGAAATGACCTGAGCCACTGTTTTCTCTCTCACTCCCTGAGCCTCCAGGAGCCATGGCTTTAAGTCATGATTTGGACATGGGCCCACCATCTAATTAATCAGCAAGACAATTGACACAGAAAAATGTATTTCATGTTCATGTCATTCCCCAGCCTGGAGATATGTAACTTTTCATTCATGTTTAACGTATTATTTTTATAAAGAAAATATTAAGTTATGTATTTCAATTTTCATATGACAGGAGAGAAAAATAAGGAAAGCAAGACATTTAAGAGAGGAAGGGCAAGTACTAGAACTTAGTTTGTCTGACCTCTGGTCTTAAACTGTCTCTTGCACCAACATCAATAGAGAATAAAAAAGAAAAATTATATCAATGCTTGATCATCAATCACCTATTTCGTTGTCAGTGCTTTTAAAAGGAATAAATGCTCCATCCTTGCCAAGCCCTTTTGAAGATATTAATTTTTATTTTGTCCTTTATTAATTCAGTTCATATTTTCCCAAACTTCTTAACTTCCTATGAACTTTGTTTACCAATTACGTATTCAAGGACATTCATTAATGTAGTGTAGAATTATCATAGTTTGGGACCCAGAAGAAGAGTGAATACATTACATCACATCACATGAGGCACATTCATGAGGCAAGTGTGATATATAAACTTCTTACATCATATACAAGCAACTTGAATGTGGCCATAGATTAATTGCTGATTTGAATATTTAATTTTCTAGGTTCCTGCATGTCCAGGTTTTTGCAATATATGGTGCACTTATTCTCAAAGCAACACATTCCTTGAATAAACAAAGCAAGTTTATGTGAGTGTGACTTCCTTCAAGGTCCTGTATTCTTCAATAAGCCCCGGGCCACCTACAGGAAGGAACCTTCTGTCTTACAGAACTACTTTTAAAAATCTCTAAGGCTTCCAAAACAACTTCATCTGACCTTTACTTGAAAGCCCACCACCCTCCCTCCTACACCCTACACTTGGCAACTCATTTTCAACTATCTCCCAGGTGGCTAAGTGAGACAAGTTGCACATGTGCACACACAAAATTATATGTTCTTTATCAAAAGCTGGCTGAGAGGGAGAAACTCTGTGGCTGTTATCTACAGATGTTTTATTTGAGCAGATATTATAAATGGATTTTAATTGTGCTTTCAGATATATATAAAAAAAGAAAACAACCACCAAGGCATGGCCCCAATAGAGCTGTAGAAGCTCAATAAAATAAATCAATAGCATGTGTCCTGGAAGAATATTGCACTTTCTAACATTCTGTTCAGTATTGACATTTGACCTACAAAATGTGTCATCTACCGATTTTTTTTAAAGAATTTGCTGATACAGGTGCAACTACATATAAGAAAACATATTAAAGAAAACTTTATTCTGCAAGGCTCTTGCCAACATTTTTCTGACACATCACCATGTTATCGCCTCTTTCTTGCTAATGCAGCTCTTGTTGCAGGAAGTGATAATCATTCTTTGTGTCAGATTTGCATCCTCCTTTGAATCTCAAATACCCACATTGTTCAGTCACCCACCAGGCCAGTATACCAACTCACTGCATGCAAATCTGTGTAAGAGAAGTGTAGAAGGCAGAGATCCAAATCCAAGCTTGCTATAAAATACAACACAATGAGATTCAGCCAAAGCGTTTCCATAGGTCAAGTTCACAGCAGCCCAGAGACTGTGGTGAGTAAAATCAGGTCCCTCACCAGCCCTTGGTCCTAGGAGAGTCATCTGATGTTGACCCTTTTGTCCTTCCTGATTCTGTGCTAGTCTGCCTTTTACTGAAATATATAGACTTCATTGTTGTCAGTTATGACATAAGAGAAAACTAAAATTTTTTGAGAAACAGCAAAAATGCCAAGAAGACTAAGCTAAGATGCAAGGTCACGGGGTAATCTAAAAACTCAAGATTCAGGGTGAAATTTTGCTCAAAAAATTAAAAAAGGAAATGAATAAAATAACAATACTGAGGTCTGTCAGTGCAAACAGTCAAGCATGACAAATTCAAGACAAAAATCATAATATTCAAGAAAAAAGATGGGAAAAGAGAGAGGCAATGGTTGGAATTTTGCACTTAAGTAGGTGTTGTACAGAAGAAAGAAACTAACATTTATTGAAGACTTACTAGGTGAAAAGCCTTCACAACCTGCAAGAGAGTCATTCTCAACCCATTTGGCACTAAGAGAGCTGAGATTTAGAAAGGGCAATTGAATTCTCAGGCCATCAGCTCCTAATTGAAAAAGCTGAGATTCAAACCCAGGCCTGTCTCTTTCTGGCGCCTTCACCAGTTTCCACCATACTATTCTGCTTATCTATTTTATTGACTTATTGGCCAAATCTGAAATACTAAAGTTCATGTTCTCTTGTGCCTTATATTTGTTTTATCAACTTTTACACTATTCTATACTCTATGTTCACATAGAATGTTGATCTGGCTCTCACAATTTCCCTTTTCAAAACCATGCTGCCCCTCGTTTAAGACTCAGCCTCTGTTTCCTGAAAGTTCCCGTAGAGTGGCATTGTGACAAGTTTTCAGAGAATGAAGCAACTGGAAGGAGACTCACACAAAAGCAGAGTGCAAGGCAAGATTTTGGGGGGAATCCTATGTAGTGATAAACAAGTTAAGCAAGAGATTACTAAAATCACAATGTAGTGCCAGCCGGTTTCTTTCAGAACATCGGCCTGTGATCTGATCATCGGTTCAATTCCAGTCGAGGGCATGTACCTAGATTACAGGCTCAATCACAGGCTCCAGTTAGGATGCATGCGGAGGCAGCCAATCAATGTGTCTCTCTCATCCATGTTTCTCTCTCTGTCTCTCCCCATCCCTTCCACTCTCTCTAAAAATCAATGGAGGGAAAAATATCCTTGGGTAAGGATTTAAAAAAGAAGTGGTTACCTTTGGGAAAAGGCAGAAAGATGTGATCAGAAACAAAAGCTTAGGTAGATCCAAGATTTTATATTGCTTTAGAGCAGCTAGTTTCAGTTAGTTTGCCTTGACAACTTTTAAAACTGGCAATACCTGACTCTTTAGAGTCAGGGGCACAGACCTCTTTTCCCTTAGATTGTCAAATTGAAAAATAACAGCAATCAACACAATAGCCATCTGGTGTGAATGAATCAAAATTATACCTGTTTTTTTCATTAGTTCGGCAAAAAATAGATTTGTTTGGTGTGCTGCAGAATTTTAGTAATTAGTTTTTGTGTTCCATGAAAAGAAAAGGTTAAAAATAACTGTTTTGGTGAGTATGTTGGTAGAGAGATGAAAAGCATATAATCTATTAATAATCTTTGCAAATAATATGCATGTTCATATTCTACATTGTATTTCATATATTATCTTAAAAATTTTTAAACAAAAGGAGTTGGTCCAAACTCAGAGCAGCAGGGCAGACTGGACACTCTCCACCCTGCTAAGATCCTCAAAAAGACGCTGTGGCCCCTCTTCTCCTCCGCTGAAGCAAACCAAGGCACAGATGACCCTGTTGTGGGTCCAAAGACATGCTCTAGAGGTGATTACTGAGAACCAAATCTGCGCTTCCCACAAGGGAACAGCACACCATACAGCAACTCTGACTCTCTTATCAATAATTACAGTTCAGGTGCTCCCACCTGGATAAGTGGTGAAAAGCCTTTCCCGCCCTTGTCCGTCTCTGCTCTTTTTTCCTGGCATGAAAATGAAAGCTTTGCCATGTCAGTCAAGGGAGGAATGCCAAGATATTTGACTGGACCTTTGTCAATATAATGCTGAAAAAGAAAATTGTTTCACTGTACCAGCAGGTAACATTTTAAAAAGAAAGTAAAGCAAACAACACTCAGTCCCCCTAATGGCAGAATGTGTTAGTCTTTTCTGCATGCTTTTCTCTCCCAGCACTCTTATAGCACTTGTAACTTTGCATCTATTTGTATGAATGTAAGTGTTATGATATCAGGCTCTCTCAATTCATCAAGGGTTCCCAACACCAAGTATAGAGACTGGCACAATTTAGGCACTTAGGAATAAGTGACATAATGCAGAATAAGCAAATATTTTAGGATAATTAATCGGTATCCTAATAGTCCACTGTTGCAGATAACGTATTTAATTATTACTTTATAAGGAAAAGCTAAGCAATGTTACTAAGTACAATTGTCAGTGTATAAAACATTCACATCCTCTAGCCCACTCTCTTAGTAATATCCCAGACATTGGAAATCACCCATATGATGTGACCTCATAGTCATGTCATGAATATTCATGTTCCTGGTATTGGTGGGCTAATATAATATAGTTATATCTGAAATAAAGTTTCTAGATACTAATGTATAAGAAAATTATTAGTGGGCTCCCCACTCCGATCGGGTTGGGGCCCGCTGGCCAATCTCCAGCAGCACCTGTACCTCCACCAGCCTGGCCCTGACTGACCCCCATCAGTGCTGGTGGCTGGACCCCACCCATGCACAAATTCATGCACCAGGCCTCTAGTCCTATCTAATAAAAGAGTGATATGCAAATTGTCCATACCTTCGTTACACCCACAAACCATGCCCACCAGCCAATCAGAAGCAATTATGCAAATAAACCCAATCAAGCTGGCTGCTGGCCACTGAGAGCAGGAGGGAGACTTGGGTTTCTCTGACAATGGAGGAAGCCAAGCTTTCTGCCTGCCCTTGCCAGTCTAGGCCTCCACTCAATGCTACAAAGTTTCAATTATATAAGATAATGACAGCAGTCAAAGAGCTTGAGAGAGCAGAAGGCTTGAGCTGCACCCAGAGATGGAGGAAGCCCAGGCCTCTGCTTAAGGCTATAAGGTTTCAATTATAGAAGGTGAATAAATTCCAACAGAAATGGCTACTGCCACAAAGGGAACAGAAGCCTTGGCTCCACTCCAGGCTACAAAGTTTCAATTGTAGAAGAAAAATAAATCCTAGATACCAGGGCCTCTGCTTAAGTCACCAGGGGGCATGGACAGCCTGAAAACTACCACAGGCCCCTTTCCCAAGCTGCCCCAGGCCCCAAGGGAGCCTCCACCCTGATCTGGGACACCCTTTAGGGCAAACCAGCTGGCCCCCACCCATGCACCAGATCCTATCTAGTCCTATCTAATAACAGAATAATATGAAAACTGACCATCACTCCAACTCACAAGATGGCTGCCACTATGTGGTCAAAGATCCTGCCCCCATGTGGACACAAGATGCCCACCACAAGATGGCCAGCAGGGGAGGGCAGTTGGGAAGGACCAGGCCTGCAAGGGAGGGCAGTTGTGGGGAATCAGGCCAGCAGGTGAGGGCAGTTGGGAGAGAGCAGGCCTGCAAAAGAGGGAAGTTGGGGGTGTCTGGGCCTGCAGGGAAGGGCAGTTGGGGAGTAGCAGACCTGCAGGGAGGGCAGTTAGGGGGTGATCAGGAAGGCAGGCAGGTGAGTAGTTTGGAGCCAGCAGTCCTGGATTGTGAGAGGGATGTCCTATCGGGATTGAGCCTAAACAGGCAGTCAGACATCCCTCAATGGATCCCAGATTGGAGAGGGTGCAGGCTAGGCTGAGGGACAATCCCCCTACCCCCATGCATGAATTTTGTGCACTGGGCCTCTAGTATAGATATAAACACCTAACACAAAGCAAGACAGTCTAGAGGAAAATAAGTAATTGAGTGACAATTTTAAGTTAGAAACTAATCATAACTAGTTAAAAATAGATAAATTCATTATATATTTATAATTTAAGTAGTATATTGTGGAAATGAGAATATACCACAGGTAGCTACCACAGAATAGGTTTAGGAACTGAGTCAGGAGCCCAAGACCAGGCTGGAATTTTATCTTCTGGAGGATTATTTTAAAAGTTGCTTATATGAAGCATATTCATTTAATAGAATTTAAATAGGTGTTTAATTATTATCTAATTCTACTTGAGATAGTACAAGGAAAGGTGGATTTCAAAATTAAACTTTAGAAAAACATAAAAATAACAGAAATATAAAAATAAATAAGTTAAACTTTGAGTAGGAGATTTAATAGAGGGATTTTAAAATTTAATTTGAAATTCAAGAAAGCCTGTGATAGGATGGTTTGAACATAGCTCTATAAAATGCATAAAGCAATGGTTAATAAAATTGTGTCAATTTGGCGTAGACTATGGTGCCCAGGAGTTTGGTGAAACACCAGTTTACATGTTGCTATGAAGGTAATTTTTAGATGTGATTACCATTTAGATCACTATACTTTGAGTAAAGCTGATTACCTTCGGTAAGGTTGGTGACCTCATCCAATCAGTTGAAGGCCTTAAGAAAAAGTCTGAGGTTAGCAGATGGAGGAGGAATTCTCAAGACTG
This sequence comes from Antrozous pallidus, assembly GCA_027563665.1. Classification (NCBI taxonomy): domain Eukaryota; kingdom Metazoa; phylum Chordata; class Mammalia; order Chiroptera; family Vespertilionidae; genus Antrozous; species Antrozous pallidus. The sequence goes on along the minus strand of CM050519.1, from coordinate 65,053,728 downwards.
CAACAGAGAAGCCCTACCTGATTTTCTGATCTGCTCCCCTGAGGAATTTTGACTCAAGACTGCAATATCAACTCTTTCCCAACTTTCTAGACTGCCAGCTTACCATACAAATTGAACAATCGCCAACTCCAATTGCATGAAATAATTCCATAAAATTCTCTCTCTCTCTCTCTCTCTCTCTCTCTCTCTCTCTCTCTCTCTCTCTCTCTCTCTCTCTCTCTCTTTTCTCTCTCAACATAACAAGCATCAGGGGTTGCTTCTTATTCTTTCCTGATGAAACAACATAATAATCACAGGGAAATGTGGAAACTTCACCCAAACAGATACTAAGACTTTGAATTTTTGAATTTGAATTTCCAAGTCTCAAGCTTAACTGATATCAGCACTAGCCAGGCTAACATTTTACAAGACAGTTGAGAGCAAACACTACAAAGCCTAGACATATGTCTTGTGATTCACTCTGGCCTTTCATTATAAGATAGCACATGTGATTGTCAACCTATACATTGCCGGTGGCAGCTTCTATGCAAGAAGGAGACAGAAAAAAAAATTGAGGCATCTGGGATATTGATACACATCCTACAGCTTAAAAGCACAAAAGAGTTATGTAAGAATGAAAACAAAAGGGGAATTCCCTGGATTCTTCCTGGATTACTATATAAAATATTTAGGATTCTGTAAGCAATTTATTTGCAAAGGAGAACATCTACTATAGTAATTTTACAAGGTCAGTCTTCATTAATTCACTTTATTATTGGGTCAGGATAAGAATTCTACTCACCAATCCCTTGAAAGTATGTCATTGCAGTGCTGTGAGATGGGATTTGTAGAAATTAAGAATCTATGACAACTTCAAGAATAAAAGATGGTTTATTTTTATAAGGCAATCCTGTGCAAATGTTGTTTCTCAAAGCCATGAACATGAAAACAGTAATGAAACAAAAATGAAGAGAAAAAAGCGTTTAGCAGAAGAAACATTATTTAGTTTTAAGCAAAGCAAGGAGAGAATTAGAATGGACACATTCTTAAGAGGAGATAAGAGATAGCTCAGATGAGAATTTCCATTTTTATTTCTATGATTTTGTTTTTCTTTTTCTAAAAGGAGAGGGGCTGGGACTAAGAATTGGGATATCATAAGGAGAGTCACTGATCAAAACCCCTGGAGTGAAGAGGCATTGATTTTCCTCCTCAGTTAACTACACTGCTATTTTTTAGTACTGAGAGGAGGATGCTTGTAATGACAGGTAATGTTCAAGGACAAGGATGATAAAATGACCTTACAGGTCGAAAAAGCTCTCATAGGTTCAGATGGGTTCAGTAATGTCCAGGTCCACTTCACCAAAGCAAGAGCCACCCAATTGACATTTTAAAAAGTGAGCAATGCAATGAGGTCCCCTAAATTTTTTTTTCAAAATACTCAACCACAAGTCACTATTTTACTTGTTCCCATATTTTTTATCCTGTAATTTAAGAGAGGAAAGTGTTTTTCACTTGAGTTTAAAAGTGCAACCAGAGTTATCCTTAGATAGGACTCATTCTATGTGATAACAATAAAAACTAAAATCAAAGCACACAGGCGACCAGTGTTCCTGATTCAGCATCCAAGTTAATCCAAGGCTAATAAAGACATTCTTCTACCAAATCTTTTGTGACAATGATGACAGAAAAAGATATTTGTATGATCTATAAGCAATCTCAAATAATCATATGTGTTTGCATAATAAAATGTTCCACTTATCTATTGCAACATAACAAATCACTCAAAACAATGACTGAAAAATTAAGAATCATGTGTTTTGTTTACAAATGTGTGGCTGACTGAGCTCAACAAGACAGTTAGCTCTCCCTAAAAGTCTGTCAAGCAGTTGGAGTCAGATGGTAGCTGGGCTGGGGTCAACTCAAAGCCTCCTTCACTCACATCCCTGGAGCCTGAGCTAGGCAAACTCAAAACAGCTTAAAGGGGGAACATCTGGGGCTCTGTGACATCATCTTTAGAGGCATGTTTGTATGTATGTTTGCTCATATGTGTTGATGAGTGAGTAGTCTCCCCGTGGGTCCTTCCACAGGTGGCTTCATGACAGACCAGTTATATACAGCTGAAAGCTCCCACAGCCAATATCCCAAGAGGTAATAAAAAAACAATTCATGGCCTTTGCTTAAGTCAAGTAGTGTTGCTTTGGCCTCTTTCTTAGTCTTTGAAACAGTGTTAAAGTCCTATGGAGGTTCAAGCAAGGGGTCACATACTCTTATCTCCCAGAGGGAGAAATGTCAAACAATTTGTGAAAATGTTTTAAAATTATGACATAAAGAAATGAGAATTCAGTTTTTTTTTATATAGTATCTACTATTGGTAGTTGAAGAGGGAAAAAAAAGAAATGGTAGGACATCTTGAACATTTAGACAAGAAAAAAAAGATGAAAAACTAGACTGTGTCATGAAAGAAGATAAAAATAAATGAATAAACTTGAAAAATAGAATTTTTTTTCCATTCAGCTTTAGCAAAGATCAAATTCTTGTTATTTTTCGTATGTCGTAGTCTCCCCAGTTCTCTTATCATCAGTAAAATGTTGCTGCACTAATATAGCCTAGCATTCATGCACTTTATAGCAAGGGTTCTAGGAGCAGGCGTGAAATGATGCTGAAAAGAGTAGTGGCCATAAGAGTCTACAGAATACATTCCTACACATTGGAGGAAAACAACACTATTGCATATACTAACTCAGAAGGGCAAGTGAGACGAACTTTCTTCTTATACTATATACTAGAAGAGGGTGACCCTGAAAAGAAGTGAGGGAAACAAGACTTCACATTGACTCTGGATTGTGGGAATGGTTCCTCAAACTACTTTGTTTGGTGCCAATGTGAAGGATGATGACTTAAGACTATAACTCTGGGAAGAAAGAAGCAAAGTTTCATAAAGATTTCATGTAGGTTGGCACCTTAAAGCTGCTATATTCCCCTTTTCAATTTGACTTCTGCTTTTGGTTACTATTTGGCAGCTCTAAGTGCAACACAATTTTGTTCTTTCATATAAACAATATTTTTAAGTTGTGATTAGTTATAGCAGAAAATATAATTGGAATTATACATTTTTAAAATATATTTTCTAAATATAAAATAAGTAAATGGAGACAGGCACTGAATAAAGTCTTCACCATTGAGCTTGTGTATTTGAAAAATCTAGCGAGGCACTTATTTCTTCAGGGTCGTGAACCTTGACAAACTGCGATATTATGACTCGGCTTTCTGCTGAGAATATTTCAATGTCATCTGCAAATAAACCTTTATTTTGTAATCTAAGAAATGATTTTTAAATTAGAAATAAATTACAAACCTGCAAGGTTAGTGTTTCCATACAGCTGTGCCTTTGTGGCAGATGGAGAAAAAGTTCACTTAAAAAGGAATGACATCACCACCTCCTTCAGGATGGTAGACTAGAAAATACTGCTTTCTGCTTCCCCAGCTAAAAACTCTATCATGACAGAAAGAAATGTTTACAAATAAACACAAAGGAAAATTCATGAGCGTGTTGGGGGAAACAAGGACTATTCTACCAGCATCCCACAAATGTAAACAGTTTTTGAAAGGCGTCAAGCAAATGGGAACAGATTGACGATAGGACATGAGTAATTGAAGAATCTATATAGTCCGTGGAGGAAACAGAAATGTTGTCAAAAAAAATAATTTTTAAAAAAGGCTTTTCTGAGCAAGATCTTGGAATAATCCCAAATCAGGATAATGAAGTACAAGGAGTGGGTAATCAGCAATGAAAAGGTAGTTAATTGAAGGGTGTGACCAAGGAGCCAATACCATCCCTCTTTTTTCTAAGTAAAATGCTGAATTCCAATGCATTAGGGACCTGGCTATAATCTGCAGGGTTGGAAACCACCTTCTCTAGAAAACAAACTGGGAAAAAACTCTACTTGGTCACAAGCCCTACAAATCTCCTGAGTAATCACAAGAAAGAAATGTCTATAATCCAAAGCAGCTTTGACTGTCAGACAAATGTAATTATCATTTAGTCTGAGAAAAGACACTTACCGTAATTAATTTTGTTTAAAGCAGACTTTCTTTAAAACGTGATCAAAACAAGAAAAAAATCTACATAACAGATCTAAAAATTATAACGTAAAGAACAGAAGAAAACTTGAACATGATTATAATTAATATCCTCAGACAAAGATCAAAGGCCATAAAAACCACTGAAAACAGTGAAAAGAACAAACTCAGTGCTACCGGTAATATAAACTACAACTGACAAAATAAAAAATTAATAGAGATGAATAGCAACTCAGACAGAGTTCATGATTAAACAGTAGAAGCAAGATCATAGGGTAAAGAGATGCAAAATATTTTTTAAAAATAAAGAAATATAACAAGAGAATATAAAAAGAGAGATATAATACCCCATGATAGAAAGAAGTGGAAAATCTTTGAGAACTAATTAAATGCTCAAGCCTTGCTAGGTCCAAGGACACACTGAGTTGAAAGAAGCTTTATTTTAACACACAGACACAGGTGAACACATACATACACACTCCACATTTAAACTGCTGCAGGTAAATTGCCAGTGCTCTAAAGAAAAAAGAAAAAAATTCCTTTAAAATGTCACAATTAGACAGGGCAATTAAATAAGAAAAATAAATAAGATGCATTCAGATTGAAATAAAATAAATAAAACTGTATTTGAAGATGATATGACCTTGTTTATAAAGAATCCTAATGAATCCACAAAAATACTATTGAACTTATTACACAAGTTCAGCAGTGCTATAGGATACAAAATCAATGCACAAAAATCAATAACATTATACACAATAACAATAAACAAGCTGGAGATGAAATTTAAAAAACAATTCTATTGCCGAGACCTGTTTGGCTCAGTGGATAGAGCGTTGGACTGCGGACTGAAGGGTCCCGGGTTCGATTCCGGCAAGGGCATGTACCTTGGCTGCGGGCACATCCCCAGTATGGGGTGTGCAAGAGGCAGCTGGTCGATGTCTCTCTCTCATCGATGTTTCTGACTTTCTATCCCTCTCCCTTCTGCTCTGTAAAAAATCAATAAAATATATTTTAAAAAAAACAATTCTATTTACAATAGCTTTTAAATATGTTGGAGTAACTTCAGCAAAACTAAATGGAAATACATCCCAGGCTCATGGATTGAAATATTTATTCATGTTAAAATAGTAACAGTCACCAAATTGACCAGCAGATTCAATGTAATTTCTATCAAAATAACAGCTGCTTCTTTTTTTCATACTTGCCAAGCTGGTTGTAAAATTCATATGAAAATTCCAGGTCAAGGAATCTAGAATAGGTAAAAGAAAATCTTGGGGAAAAAAAGTATAAAGTTAGAGTACTCATACTCTCTGGCTTTAAACCTTAACATAAAAATATATGGTGTTATCTACAACTATGCTATTAATTAAAGATACATTATATGTTTTAACTGTTGAGGAAAAGCTATCTATTTTCTCCTTGGTAAAGCATTTCCATAACAAAAAACACTGACCTAAAGAATTTAAAGTCTCTAAGTCATTACTAACTAAAATAAAAAACACAACAATCTTTAATATCTGCAGGGTTTTTTCCCCCATTAATTTTTTTAAAAAACAGTTGAAAGTAAATACTGTATATTAGAATGTGCTTGTAAAATGAATTATAAAACTGAATGTAAAGTCTCCTAAAAATGTTGGTATAGTAAATGAAAATAAAGTGCATAATTATTTTTTTAAATGTGGTACTGACATAGAATAAATGAAATAAAATTTTGATTTCAGAAATTAATTCTGATATTTATGATCAATTAAGTTTTCAATAAGAGTGCCAAAACAATGGAAGAAGTGTCTTTTATCATATAATGTTTAGACAACTAGTTAGCCACAGGCCAAAGAGTGAAATTGGACTCCTGCCTCACACTATAACCAAAATTAACCCAAAATAGATAAAATATCTAAATTTAAGAGCCAAATTTTTAGAAAAAAAATGGAGGTAAATATCCATGACTTTAGATTCATCAATGATTTATTATATATGACAGCAAAAGTACAAGCAAAGAGAGGAAAAATAGATAAATTTATGCATAAAAATGTATAGTAGTATTTTTATAATAATTAAAATTTTAAACAACCCAAATGTCCATCAGATAATGAATGGATAAATAAAATATAGTAAATCCATACAATGAAGTATTATTTAGGCACCAAAAAGTATGAAGTACTGACATATTGCTATTTCATAGATGAACCTTGATTACATTACGGTAAGTAAAGGAAGCGAGACACAAACATTCACATAGCATATGTTTCCATCACATGACATGCACAGTATAGACAAATCTATAAGGATAGAAAGTACATTGGTGGTTTCCAGGGGCTGGAAGAAGAGGGCAATAGGGAGGGTAGGCCAATGGATATAGAAGGGTTTTTTTTTTTTTTTGGAGAGAAGGAAATATTCTGAAAATAGAGTGGTGAAGATGACATAACCTTCTGAATGTACTAAATATTCTTTAAAAATTCTAAAGATGTTTTATACATATATCACACTTATATATAATAAAAGCACTCAAATACTTAATTGTACATTTTTAAAGGAATTTTATGCTACATGAATTACATCTCATTTTTTTACATTTTAAACTTCTCAACAATAAAAAAATAGTGCCTACAAAAAAGTCAAATTGATATTATAGTTCACATCAGCAATATCAATACTAGAAATAATATTTTCAAACTTCTGAGGAAAAAATATTTTGCACAAAATAGTTGTATACCCAATCAAAGTAGGAAAATATTAAAATATTCTCATGCTTACAAAGACCAGGAAATTTTTCATCCATAACCATTTCTAGAAAATAATACTCCAGGAAAACAAAACAAAACAAAAGTAAATCAAAGCATCCTATATAATAAAAGCCTAATATGCAAATCAACCAAATAGCTGAACGACCTACAGAATTACTGGTTGCTATGACATGCACTGACCACCAGGAGAGATGACTGGCAGCAGTGGCAGCAGGGGGCAGGGCCGGCTAGCAGGCAGCGCCAGGCCAGCCAAGGCAGGTACAAGCTGGGAGTCCCAATCACCCTGTCAGTTACTCCATGGATCAGCCCTGCTGCTTAGGGACCATACCCATGCAAAAATTTTGTGCACTGAGCCTCAAGCAATGTACATAAGAAAAGATTATGAGTAATGTAGGGAGGAATATATGTGTCAACATATAAATATGTCTTGAAGCTTTAAGAAACTTAAAAATAAAAACCTGATTGGGGGGAGGGAGTGGAGTATAATAGTGAAAAAGAAAGATAATATTTTTAAACCAAATGCTATATTATTTCAATAAATTATGAGAAGTAGCAGAAGAATACAAATATATTAAGGAGGAAAGTTTATACTAATTAATTCTAGACCCTCATATACACATATATTTAAATAGTAACCACAAGCTCTATCTCCAATGTTAATAGAAGATGGATCCTCCTTCTAAGAACTGGAAAACTGCACAGAATTTTTTAAAATTTTTCATTTGATAGCATGAGCGAGTTGTAAGGGTAGCCAGGTTATGAGATGCTAAAATCCTGAAGTGTAGAAACTCCCTGCTGTCGGGCTAAGAATCTGAGAATTATCTGTTTCCAGGCAGTGAGGAAACAAATATTGGGGTTTAAGGCAAAGGTGGAAGAGACCTGGAAAACATCCCAATGTTTCAACTAAAATATTATACCTTAGAATTAAAAGCTAACAGGAAATATAACAGATCTTAAAAAATATTGAAAACCAGCCTTAAAACAGATCATTCATGATGTCATTAAAACAATTATATCCTACTATTGCCTGCCTAAAGGAAATCATGAAGCTAAAGGAAACCAGAAGCTAAAGGAAATCATGCATGAAATAGGATAACATCATCCAGAACTTGGACAAGTTTTAAATACATGATTTATACCAATAATAAAACATTATTAATTAAGGCAGAGAACCAAGAAAACCACACCCAGTCTACAATCGACTCCTTTGAGATACATCAGATGGCTGGTCCACAACGGACACCCCCGCTCCATGCCAGATGCCTCAATTTACACTGGATACCCTAGAGTCCACATCAGACACCCAATGTTCGTGACTGACACCCGAATCTATGCCACACACCCTGGGTCCTGCTAGATGTCCCTAGTTCCACTCCAGACATTCTGGTGTTGCTTTCATTGTTAGAAAATGTACAAAAGCACATTGGAACTAGAGAGTCTTTATAAAAGTTACACTTTGGAAAAAAAAAAAAAAAAAAGAAATACAACCAACAGGTTGTATGGCTATTGGAGTTATCAGACATAAACTTTAAAATAACTGTGATTAATATATTCAATAAGATAAAAGGAAAAATGATCATGTTCACTAGGAGTTAAGTATCTGAAAAGAGATCAATGTTTACTTCTATCACTGAAAGTACAGGAATTGAAACTAAAAACCCAGAGTAGAGGGTTCATTTGAAACAGCTACATGGTGGGTTGATAAACTGAATTGTAGGTCAAATGCTAATGGATAAAAGGATATAAAATTCAGAAAAGAATCTTAGAAACAAAGGTTTAAAAAATGTTTTTAAAATGGTAATTGAAGTCAAAGACGAAGAAAAGAGGCAGAAGCAATACTTAAAGAGATAATAAATGAGAATTTTACAGCATTTATGAAAGATTTCAACTCATAGATTCAAGAAACCCAACAAATCTCCAGCACAGTAAATATAAAGAAAACTACACAGACATTTCATCAAAAAATATTTAAAGAGCAAAGATAAATAAAAATATTAAAAAAGCAGGAACAAAAAAGATTATCTTCCAAGGAGGGAAAATCATGAGGAGCCTGAGTTTTGTTCACGGGAAAACAAAGGGGAGATGGAATAATCCAGAAGAAAACTGGAATAATTTACTTGAAATTTCAGGAAAATATTAATGCCTGCTTTTGAAAATATTTGTCAAAAATGAAGGCTATAAATAGGTATTTACAAATAAAATTCAGAAAATATATTCCCAATAAATGACATTAAAATATATACCAAAAAAATTCATGTACTAAGAAAATGATCTTAGAATAAAGCATAATACTAAAAAAAATAAAGATCAATAAAAAATCAAATGTTAAATATGTGGGGAAATCATATAAATATTGATTGTATAAAATTATAATAATATTTGGGGTTTTAATTTTTAGAAATAAAACATATAATAGAAATAACATGAAAAGGATAGGTTTACAATGTTTTAAATTTATATTCATTGTTTGGAAGTGACAAATGTACTAATTTATATTAGTCAACAATGGTCAAGATTATGATCTAGATTAATGTTGTCAGTTCTAGGATAACGACTAAAAGTGGTCAAATAATATGTAACTAAGTTTCTAATCTTAAAAATTGAAATGAAAAAGAAATCTTAATATATAAAGTGAAAATAACAATGTAGAAGATTTGAGAAAACTAAAAAGTAAATAGTAAAATGGTAAATTTAAATGCAAATATATCACGAATCACATTAAACTTTTAAAATTAAAAGTATTGACTATTATCACACTGACACATACAAAAAAATTCAAATATGTACTGCACACACAAAAAAAAAAAACAGGTCTTCAATTTAATATGAAAATTTTTCAGTAAATGGGTAAGACAATATATGCCATGAAAATGTTAAAAACACTTAACATTCTTTAAAACAAAAGAAAGCTGGTGTAGCTGGTTAGCATCAAATTGGACTTTAAGGCAAGAAACATTACTAAAAATAAAGATGAACAAAAAAATTATAAAAATGTGAACTAACCAGGAAGATAAAAAGTTTATTAATGTTTTGCAAATAATAACATAAGTTTAAAATATTTAAGTAAAATAAAAAAATAGAGAAATCCTTTATCATAATGGATATCTATCCTATCTATATTATAAAAGGCCAGTGGCTGTAACACCAGAACGTGGGAACGAACAAATGACCAGTCACCAAGAGGTGCATGGAGCACCTCTCAGTCCCTCCACTCAGCTTGTGAGGAGCAGTACAGCAGGGATTGTGGCATACACAGCGCGGTGGGATTTGCAACTTACACGGCATGGCTGCACTTGCATGGTGAGGCAGGGCTTCTGGCTCTCGGTGAGGTGGGACTCATGGCTTGTGCCATGTGGTAGCTCACGGCAGCAAGCTACTAGCGCATGGCAGGTCTAGGGTGTGGGTCTGGGGTCTCACATGATTTTGCACACTGGGCCTCTAGTATAATATAATCCACATATGCTGTGTCCAGTCAACTGTTCAACCAAATGCTAAAGCCTTTCAACTCCTCACTATGACATGTACTGACCTCCAGAAGGCAGACAGTCTACTGGTCGACCAATCACTATGATGTGCACTGACCACTAGGGGGCAGATATTTGACCTGTAGGTTAGCTTGCTGCTAGGGTCTGGCCAACTGGAACTGAAAGAGATGGGCCAGATACACCCTAGAGCCCTTTCACAGTCCCTCACCAGCTGGCCAAACTCCCGCATCCCTCCCTGGCCCACTGTGCACTGGTGGGGCCCCTCAACCTGGCCTGTGCTCTCTCACAATCTAGGAACCCTGAGGGGATGTCAGAGAGCTGGTTTCAACCCGATCCCACAGACCAGGCCAAGGAACCCCACTGGTGCACAAATTTGTGCAGTGGGCCTCTAGTTCCATCCAATAAATGGGTAGTATGCAAATTGACTGTCACTTCAACACACAAGATGGCTGACCCCATGTGGTCAAAGATGACTGCCCCCTTGTGGACACAAGATGGCCAACATAAGATGACCAGCAGGGGAGAACAGTTGGGAGGGACCAGGTCTGCAAGGGAGGCAGTTGTGGGTGATCAGGCCAGCAGGGGAGGTCAGTTGGAAGGAACCCAGGCCTGCAAGGGAGGGCAGTTGGGAGGGACCAGGTCTGCAGGGGAGGGCAGTTAGGGCAAACAGCCTGGCAGGAGAGCAGTCAGGCATCAATCAGGCTAGAAGGGGAGTGATTAGGGGGTGATCAGGCTGGCAGGTAGAAGCAGATAGGAGCAATCAGGAAGGCAGGCAGGTGAGCAGTTGGGAGCCAGCAGTTCTAGATTGTGAGAGGGATGTCCAACTGCCCGTTTAGGCCCTATCCCACAAGTATTGGGCCTAAACGCAGTCTAACATCCCTCGACGGGTCCCAGATTGGAGAGAGTGTAGGCTGGGCTGAGGGACACCTCAACCCATGCACGAATTTTGTGCATCGGGCCTCTAGTGTGTGTGTGTGTGTGTGTGTGTGTGTGTGTGTATGCCTAAGTGACTCTCTGATGTGAAAAGACCACCAGGGGGCAGATACTCAGTGTAGGAGCTCCTGAGCTGTGGGGACTTGGCAGCTGCAGTTCTCGGGTGATGTACCTGGAACCAAAGAGGAGGGAGCCCAATTCCAGGGAGCATCACCCAAGAACCACCCTCTCGCAATCTGGGACCCATCGGGCGATGTTAGAGAGCCAGTTTCAGCCCAATCCCTGCAGGCCAGGACAAGGAACCCCACTGGTGTGCATATCTGTGCACTGGACCTCTTTTTTTAGCATAATTCTCTAACTGCTAACAACCAAACAAAAATCAACTTCATAAAGAGATAGAATATTTAAACAATATAATGAATCCTGGTCAACTTATATGGAACACTGAAAATAACAAGTGCATTCTACATATAACCTGCAGTTGCAGGAGAAATATATATCAAAATAAAATATATGCAAGGCAATAAAGATAGTCTCAATAACACTTTTAAAACTGAGCTATAATGGAATTAAGCTAGGAATAAATAAAAATAACAACAACAAGTAAAAAAAACACAAATACATTAGAAATTAAGCAATGTCTTTCTAACTAACATATGAATCAAATAATAAATGTCAATAAAAATTAAAATATTTTAAAACTGAATGATACTGAAAAGAATACAGATAATCAGTCAAAGACAGATAAAACTCAGACATAGAAAAAATAAATTTCCATTATCGGGATTTGTTGATTTTTCACAAGGTGACTAATTTTATAAGAAGGAGAAATCTTTACTCTCAACTCTATCTGGTCGTTTTAGTTTTCCTCTGGTTGAGGGGCGCAGGCAAGGTGGACAAGTGTTTGGAAAATAATATTATTACTTAGAAAACACGTTTTGTTGGGTTGTTACTCGGAAGAGGTTTTTTGCTACTTTATGCTTTTTCAGTGATCATTCTAATTTTTGTCATTATGACACCGGGGAAGCAGTCTTATTTGGTTGGTTGGGTTGTGAGGCTTTTGCTTGTCTTTGAGGAATTAGTACTCTTCACTTCACCAGTTTCAGGAAAAGGTGGATCTGACTCAACTTCACTCCTGACGGTGAAAGTGACTGCCCATGAAGATTTCAAACCACCCATTCCCAGGAAGAAATACTCAATGAAGGGGACACGTTTTGCCATTCTCACGGTTTTTCAGAAGAAAAATTCCTAACCTTACTCCTCTTAGATGGCTTTTTCTTGGGTATGGTGCAAGACTTCATCCTTTTCTTGGCACCACAAAAGTGTGTCTTTGAGTGGGAAGAAGCGAAAGCTCCTTTTGAATGCCAAGGTCAGACAGGGTGCAGCCAACTCCTAGGTCTTTTTGCCAGCAAAGACCTGATTTGCTAATCGAAGGAATTTTTTCTTATCTAGAACTCCCCTTTTAGACATTTGTAAATATATGTATCCTCCAGTAGCTACACTTGCGGGTGGAGGGAAAGGACATGGGTTTGATCCAGGGGAGCAGAGGGCAGGAGGCAGAAAGGCTTCCGACCAAACTGGAGCAAAGGACAACTCACCTAACTGTGTTTAAAATATTTTTAGCCATAAAACACTTTGCAAGTCTGAAAAACATTATTTTCTCTGTCCCTGGAGGAAAACTATACACTTGCAATTACAACTTTTACATATAATTTCAAAGCATTTCCAGGAATGCATAGTGTCTGTTTATGAACATTGATTTCAGAACTCTCGTTTTAACACCCACAAAAAAGAAAGAATAAAATTATGAAAATGAAAACCATCATGGGAAAGAATAGAAATACATATTTTTTAACACACCAACCCACTTAAAAGCTCAGATTTTTCAGTATCTTCCTAGACTCAGCACTCAACACCCTAATACCGTGTATTGTTCTCTCTCTACTTAAAGAACTGTCATCAACAATGCCTTTCATTTTTCCAGGTAGCACACCCACTGAAGCAGGACAGTGAAAAGAGAAAAGAAAAAGAGAAATTTCAGCACATTTAGGATCATGCACTTGATAAAACTGTTTTCTTAGCCAGACAAAGTGTGAAATTCTTTTCATGGTTTTTAGGCTAAGTAATTGGATCAGATCACCAGTCAGCACGTCGCCCAGAGCTGTTCCATTATTCTGAGTGCTTCCCTGAAAATGTTTCCTCCCATCCAACTTCGTCTCCACTGATGGAACAAGAAGATTAACGGGATTAGGTGTCTCTATTTTTTTCCATTTTACATGTGACAAGATTCTATTAGCTCACCTATTGGAAAGAGGTCTGTGTTATATTTTTTTTAAATATGTTTTATTTTATTGCTCTACTCTTGATAGGTTCAGGTTTTTTCCTACCCACCACCATCCCTTTATAAAACTCTATAACTCTTGATAATGTGAAATTTATCTTTTAAATTTTCTCCATATCTAACTTGGTTAATGCTCCCCACCCAAAAAAAAAAAAAAATGCCATCTGACTACATTTATTAGCATCTACTTCCACTCCCTAATATGGTAAATAATAGACCAAAGGATTATTACCTCTGAAAGATGTTTTCTTAATTAAGAAAATATAATTTCATCTGGATTTTCCACATCAAGCCCCAAACTAATTATTTCTGTACTGTTCAGGTAAGCTATTGATTTGAAGAGAAGGGAGGAAATAGAGAGGAAAGAAAAACAAAATGTTTATGTACTTTCTATTTCAAGGTACGGAAAATGCCATTTTTTTCTCATTGCATCTTGAAGTCATACCTGTGATAGGATTTGTTAATCCAAATGGCATCTACCCTGACTAGCCTATTAGTAAACTAGTTATTGATGGCATTGTTGGTCAGATTCAGCTGGCTCAGGGTGCAGATAATATAAATACAAAGATATTATCTTTTTCCTCCTTCTGATAAACTCTGTCTTGATTTTTGGCCTCTAGAAAGATTTCTTATTGTATTTATGTGCTTGCAGACTTAGTGAACTTGAATATGCACTTATGTTTCTGCAGTTTATCCAATACTTCTGAATATTCAGTATAAAAAGTATATATAGAACAGTTGGTCTTACCATATTGTCAGAAAGAGGACTCTGAATATATTTGTCACAGGGTCAGTTCTCTATATTATAAAAATTTCCTTTAATCTTCCAGATCTTTTACTTGGGGAATCATCAAGATTCAGATGGGAAGACTTTTAGAGTTAAAATTAAAATCCCTCCCTCATTGTCAGAAATTATGGTCCCTACTCTTTAGTAGAATGCTTTGGAAATAAGAAGATGGCAGATAGTGGATGAATTAATAACTTACTGCCTTTGAGAAGAAAATCAGATAATATCCTGAAGAAAGTAGAGCCTCCAAATTATGAAATGGTCAAAATGCAGTATTTTGTGCAGTTTAATGAACCCTTAATTCAATGCCTTTTCTTCAGCTCCTTCTCATTCTTACTATTTTCTTACTGTTTTGAGTACAACTCCAGGTGAGGAACTCTATCCATAAATGAATGTGCTCACCTCAAATATTTATCTCAGTGGTTTGTCTAGTTTTAGGAAACAAGATTCCCTTTAACCATTTGAAAAAGTTGGTCTGGATGCTGCTTCTTCTTGACATCTCATTTCCATCCATTGACTGATGTAGTTCTTATTTCCATCTATGTATATAAAAAGCTAATATGCAAAGTGTCTCCTCATGAGTTTGACAGGGAGACTGGGTGTTCATCACTCGCTATGATATGCGCTGACCACCAGGGGGTGGCATGAAATGAAGGAAGGCCCCAGCTGGCAGCTAGAAGGCCCCGATTGGCCAGGCCTAGGGACTCTACCCATGCACCGGGCCTCTAGTAATCTAATAATGTAGGTTAGCCAGCACTGGATCGCTTACTTCCAGGTTGAAAGCATGAAATAAATGTTTATTTTTCCTAGATCCTGAATTTTAAGAATGATAGGACACACTGTGTTATATGTACAATGTTATCTATAGTGCTAGCTCAAAGAATAGAGAGATAGCTACAAGTATTTCCAGACTCATTATACCCAGTTCAATGTAATACTGTCATAATATGTGTATAAGTGAGATTTTGATAGCTTTGTAATTCATTTGTGTCTATTTCTAATATTAAATTCTGAGAGGAGAGTATCCATTCATTCTTCAACAGCCCTTCTTGGAATTTTATGAGATAACTATAAATTTTGTAGTTCAGTCCTCCACAAAAATTAGCTTTGCTGTGGAGTAGATAGACCATATTGAGTTTAAAAGGTCAGAGAACTGAGATCACGTACTGAAACATACCATACACCTTAGCAAGGGGAGTATAGGCATTAAGATGAGCCACATCCCACTTGTCAGAAGATGGAATCAAATCTATCAAGAAGTAATTCCTCCCACTTGCACCAGACAGCTCAGGAGAGTCTCCCAAAGGCTAGCAAAGATAAGGGTAAGAAATCTACTTTTACTTCTACTGAAGTAATAGAGTACAAAGAAGAAAAGCAAACAATTCTGAATACATACAAATTTTTGTAACAACATCCTGATTTTTCAAAGGCATTTGTAAAACATTTTTAAAATTTTTACAAGATTATCCAGCCTTATGATCCTTAACTTTGGTGCCTCTTGAGCCAGAAAAGGATACATTTCAGAGTATATTATTTAAACACACACACACACACACACACACACATACACACACACACATACACACACACACACACAAACAAAACAAAAAAAAACTACCAGCTCTGGAAATAGACATCCATTAACTTTGCTGTTAACTGTGTCTTCCAGAAGGTGACATTTACCTTGTGGCACATTTAACATTTTATTGGGCAATTTCTTCTAATCCAAAGTAAGACTTTCCTAAAACATCAAGTGTATCTGCAAATTCTCCGATTCAAGCGACCTAGATGATACGTTGGAGCTAACTTCTAAGATAGTCAAAGGTGAATCTGTAAAACAAGGATAGCAAAAAAGAAAAGACAATGAGGAATTTTTGAACTTCTCTGGGGAACTCATTTGGGCTGAGAACTTTTTGAACTGACTCCTTTGCCTCAAGCATGAATGCTCCTCCCTTTTTCCCCAGCAGCAGATTGAGACTAGTTTATAATCAGCTTTAAATTACAAACACAGACAGAAATTTCCTAACACCTAGTTTGACTTGTTGAGTATTCAGCCAACAAATTTTTAACAAGATTAGTAAGGTGCCATGTAAAACAAAATTTAAAAGTGTCCATCTAAGATCTTTTGAAATTTAAGTTTATTATAAGTTTTTCCAACCCTGAAGGAGACTTCAGCCAAGCTGGTAGGTTCTATAATGAGTACATTTTGGGGGAAATGGTTATTTGATAAATCAATCTGTTGAACTTAGTGGTGGAGGTCTAGAAACCAGTTCTTCAAATAAAGATCAACAGCTACCATTTTTATATGTAGCAATTACTTTAAGGGTGGGGCCTCGTTAGAGTCTGCTATAACATAGATTTAAATATTTTAAGCAGGGAAAAATACTTTGAAAATGTGATTTGCTTCTTCAGGAAACTTGATTAACTCTACAGGCCTGTAGACTCAGCATTTACTTCATTTTTATCTTCAGGAAGGTCAGTCATCTTCTACCCCAGGATTACAGACTGTTATTTCATTGGCTAAATAAATTAGATTTGATATTTGTCCTGCACTAAAACTGCTTCACTCTCAAAATCAAAGATTTAATTGTCTCACTAGTTTTTATCCTTAAAACATACTGTACAGCTTTCCCAGGAAAACAACTTGTAATCATGATGACCTCCAATCCTATTCCATTATTTCCTCCTTTCTTCTCTTTATTTCTTTTCTTCTTCATGTTGGAATTCATGATCATCTGAATTCTTTATATCCACACTCATATGGCTGAGAGTTGTGGAATAAAATCATGCAAAAGGGGATTCATCACAAGCCAAGAGTCCAAATTCATCTCTTAATAAAACCACTTGCCTCTCTCTCTCTCCCTCCCTCTCTCCCTCTCCCTCTCTCTCTCTTCTTCTCTCTTTCTTCCTCTCTCTCCCTTCTCTTAAGTGTGTGTGTGTGTGTGTGTGTGTGTGTGTGTGTGTGTGTGTGTGTGTGAAAGAGATATATCGAGAGAGAGAGAGAGAGAGAGAGAGAGAGAGAGAGAGAGAGAGAGAGAGAGAGAGAGCCTTTTGACACATCCTTGGTATTTAGAAAAGTGTGCATATTTTGTTCCTTCCACTGGTTCCATTTATAAACCTGCTTCAACAACTCTTTCTGTGATGAAACTTACTCCACACTTTGGAAAGACTATCTCATTGTCTTTTTTCTCACTCCTCAAACTCTGTAATTCCTTTTTTCTGCTGAGTACATTACCTACTACTTCACTGAGACAGTCCTTAGATAATATCTGATCTTATTTTCTGCTTTTGAACCCAGACCTCATTTGCTTCCTCTTGTGAAAATAGAGAAGCTACATTTTTTCCTAGCCAATGAAGAATCTTCCCATCTCAGCCTTTCAAAGACTTTCCTGGAGTGACCCCTTCTCTCTCCAGAATAGTTCATCTCTGTTGTTACTGGATCTTTTCCTTCCCATAAATAACCTCCAGTATCTACCATAAATAAAAATAAAAAAGGAGAGAGCTGAAGCCGGTTTGGTTCAGTAGATAGAGCGTCGGCTTGCAGACTGAAAGGTCCCAGGTTCGATTCCGGTCAAGGGCATGTACCGTGGCTGTGGGCACATCCCCAGCAGGGGGATATGCAAGAGGCAGCTGATAGATGTTTCTGACTTTCTATCCCTCTCTCTTCCTCTCTGTGAAAAACCAATAAAATATATTTTAAAAAATAAAATAAAAAGGGAGAAACTCTCTTAACTTTGTTTTTGTCCTCCAGATTCACTCACATTTCTCTGCTCCTACTAAAGGCCAAGCTTTTATGTTGCCTGCTTATTATCTGTAATCTACAATTTCCACTACTTCTCTACTCATTTCAGTCTGCCTTTTCCCCTTACCACTTCACTGAAAGGGACTGTGCCAAGGTCATCAATTACCTACATGTTGTCAAATCCAATAGGCTTTATTCATCCTACTACATGCAAATAGAAGCTGAAATAGCTGACTACTCTTTGCTTCCTCAAAAGCTTTCCTCTTAAGGCTTTGCCTGGCCCTATACCATCTGTTATAGACTTAATATTGCTGTCAACCCAAAATTAATATATTGAAGCCCAAATCCTCAGTATATCTGTGGAGATGGATTCTCTAAGGAAGTAATTAAGGTTAAATGAGGTCATAATTGTGGGGCCTTGATTTGATAGGATTAGTGTCCTTATAAGAAGATATACCACCTCTCTCTCTCTCTCTCTCTCTGTCTCTCTCTCTCTCTCTCTGTCTCTCTCTCTCTCTCTCTCTCTCTCATTCTTTTTCTGTCTGTGTAGGTGTGTGTATGTGTATGTGTGTTGGTGCCAGACAATAGCGGTTAGCAAAATGAACTACATCTCTCTACTTACAGATTTTTGCATTCCAATGAGCTATTTTGTTTTAAAAGCATAATAAAGAAAAATGAATTTCCAACTGTGATAATTGCCACAAATGAGACCTATGTGGTTCCATGACAATGTCTAACAGGTGGGGATAATTGGGATTCTGGTTTAGACATGCGTGAGGTAGACAACATTCTAATAGTCAGTGATAACCTTTATCCAAGGTAGATGTCAAAGGTGAGAAATAATTAATGCTTCATTCAGAGTCTGAAGTTTAAAACTGTATGAAATACCCTATATAATAAGAGAGGAATATGCTAATTAGCCAGGACACCCTCATGGGTAACGTCTGGCAGGAGCAGGTGGGCATGGCTGCATGCGGTAGGACGCAGGGGACGTGAGGCTGCTGTCAAATAAAATAAAATGCGTTCACATGCCCAAAGATGACAGGGTTCAAGGAGGAAGGGCTCCAGTTTTGTTTCTCACACTCAGCTAGGAGGACACCCTGGGGTGGCTCTCCCTTCTGAGCCCTGAGCAAGACAGGCACTCTGCTCCAGCCCAGGAGCCCTGAGGGGAGGCAGAGCAAAGTGCTTTCCCTCTGAGACTCCACTCTCCCTGGGAGTCCAAGCGTGGAGGGCGCTCTCCCTGGAACCCAGAAATCCGCCTCCCAGGGTGACTGCGCAGCAGCGAGGCCGGGCGAGCCACGGAGAAGGCAACCTACCCGGAGGCCACGCAGCTGCCATAGTTGAAGTCACCCTCAATGGAAGAGCAGGGGTAGCAGGGATCAGAGTCGACCATGTCAGCAATGAAACCCCAGCTCCCCACTGAATGACTAGAGCACACAGACCTCAAAGATCCGCAGGCCCCTGCAGAGAGCAAACAGCAGGGCCCTGCTTGCTCCTGGCCACCACAGTGAGGGTCAAGCAGGCCCCTGCAGCAACCAGACAGCTGGGCCCTGTTTGCCCCTGGCCACTGAGGCGAGGGGCAAGGAGGCTCCCACAGGGAGCAGACAGCAGGGCCTGCAGTGGCGTCCAGCAGGCAAGTGGGCAGAAAGCAGAGAAGCATGGGGAGTGGGCCTAAGCCATCAATAGGACATCCCCTGAGGGCTCCCAGATTGGAAAGGGTGCTGGTCGGGCTGAGGGACCCCCCCCCCCGCCCTCCCCCCCCCCCACACACACACACATATACACACACACTGCATGAATGTTGTGCATCAGGCCTCTAGTTTCCTTATAATAAACAAAAACAGTTCCTTTTAGTTTCTAAAAATCTTTCTTTAGAGGCACACACACACAGTTATCCTTTTACTTCAGTGCTGAAAAATCAGTACCCACTTATTATAATAGCTGAAACTGCAGTTTATTGGAATAATGTGAAATCTAAAATGGATAAAGAAGACCTCATGAATGCTCAGCATTCAGTCCAAAGAGTTTTTGTAATGAAAGCTGAAAGCAAGTCCAAATGTATTTTGCTTACTTGCCCAAATATGGTCCTCTCTACCAAAACTCATAAAAGTGGAGGCAGAAGTAAGATACAAACATAAAACACCATTTTAATAACTTTGCTCATGAAAACAAAATTTCTTTGTTCATCAGTGGGTGATAACAGAATTCCTTTTCATTTTCTTTATAGACATCACCAATGAAGATATACATTCCTAAATGACCATTTTAAATGCCTGTTTTAGAAATAAAAGCCAGACACTGCATACAGAAAAATAATCTCCTGCTCCTGAAATCACTTTCATGTTATGACACATTTCAGTATCTGGATTTATGGAACTGTCAAAATTCCCATAATAATTATAGGATAATGAATCCCTTTGGCCAGGTAGCCACAGGCTCTAAAATGGAGTGTTTGTTTTCAGAAGAAAAGAAAGAGTGGACAGAGACACAATGTTAATGGATAGCTTAGTCCATTCCTCGTTTTTCTTTGCTTTTATTAAAATGTTCTGTGATGGTATCGACAGTACAAATAGTTTTTATAACAAGTGGTAAAATTAAAAATAAAAACCACATTTGCATCTCTGCTAAGGAATTTTTGTTATTGAAGAAAGTATAAGCTTTATCTTAAAACTAATCACTTTATAATTTTATAAAACTAAAATGCTTTCATATTACACTGAAACTTGTAAGTGTAATTCACTTTCTGTTTACACAAAGGGAAGGTTTGTATCAAATAAAGCAAGCAAATAGAGCCTCTTTTCAGCCTTCAAAAAACTCACAGTCTTAATAGTAGCCTTATTAGTCTTTGCCTTATTTATTAGTTTATGAGATTTTAATCTTATCTAGATCATTTATTTAAATATATGCAGTCATTCTGTAACAAAATGAAATTTTCTGCTGTTTGCAAATAGCACAAACTAAAACTCTTCTATACAACACTGTTCAATTTCAGAGCTGGATGGAACAGTGAAAATTATTAACCATCTTCATTTTATGTAGAGTAACAATAACAAACACTTATCTAGTGTTTATGATGTATGGGACACACAGGTTAACTCGTGTAAACCTTACCATACACCAATAAGTTGGTATGTCTAGTATATCCATTTTACAGATGGAAAAACTAAATCCTAGAGCCTATAATTAATTGCTATGGGCACATTGTTGGAACCTGGTGGAGAGATCTCAATGAGATTTTGAAAACTCATTTCATGCTGCCATGAAACCACATCAAACAAGTAGCTCCAACCAGCACTTTTTTGGCCTGTTTATTTCTTTAATTATCTGATCTATTCTAACCAAAAAGAGATATCCCAAAAACGTCAGAGAAAAAATATGCTATTCTTTCCTGCCTTCTCCATCTCTGTACAGGTCTGATTTGTTATCATGTACAATACTGCAAAATTATAATTGTGAGAATTAGCTCAGGACTCCAAGTATCTCTGAGGAACTACAGTTCTTTGAATCTTGCCTTAATTGCAAACTTAGTTAAAGAAATTCTTTACATCCTACAAACAGAAAACTTGTCAGAGAACTTAAACATTTCAAAACAATAATTCAAATAGATGTAACTCTATTGTGCCATTACATAGCCATGGTCAAGAAGAAATATATTTCATCCTGAGGTTTATACAAAATCGGTTGTGACTTTATTTTGCTTTTTAGTTCTTCAACTCATAGCCACCTCCATACTGCCCTGTCTGATTGCTGTACCTGAGGTTGATCTGTTTGCCTGGTTTGTTTCATAGCCAACGGCTGCACTGCAATGCAGGCAATTGGCTTCCAAATGTCCTTAGAGAATTTCTCTCCTGCCCTGTTCGCAGTTACCCGGTTCATCTCATAATAGAGCTCTGCCATCTATCCTGGGCACATTTCCAGCTCGCCCGAAACTGAATTACATGAGGTGTAGCCTCCAAGTTGTACTCATTCAATGCTACAAATGGTTCTTGGCTGACATTGATGAAATTCCTCAAATGTCTGATGGGATATTGGTGACAAAGATGAATCTCATAGGCATGTGTGCAGGCAAGCATTTGTGTGAGTTGAGAAAAAGTAGGTAAGTTTGAAACTTTAGCATATAAGTCACCTCTAGATGAACATTTATTTCAACTGCTATCAACATTTAATTCATTTCTGTTTAAATAATGACTGCTGTGTATATTATTTGCTTAAGCAAATGCCAAGTGCCATGATATAATAATTAGTTCACTTAAATGAGATGGTATGTAGAATTTTTTAAAATATTTGTTATGTAAGGGTAACTCCCCTGAAATATTTCAGTCCTTAGTAAAAATGCATTGTAATATAAAATACATAGTAATCATTGACTCATTATCTGTATCCCTCTTTATGTCATAAGTTCTAAAGGACAGGACAAATAAAGAGATAAACAAGTAAATGAATAAATGGACAAATGTATTCTCTCATCCTACTTATGTTAAAGTTTATAAAAAATTACAATTAATATTTGATATTGTTATTCATATTATTATCATTCTTTGTTACTCAAAAACCTAGTCAATTATGAAACTGCTTATTTTACCACCTAATTTTTTAATAAAATCTATTACCTCTTCCCTTCTATACTTCTGAAATCCAAGCCTTTTTCACTTGGATCCTAACTATAATGTTTTCCCTTTAAAATTCAGTTTTCATTAAACCACCAGGCATATTTGTTTTTCCAAAATGCAAATTAAATCATGTCATGCTCCTCCAGGATTTCACCAATGGCTCCCAGATGGTACACAAGACTTCTCCAGCCTGACCTCACCTGTTGGTCCAGCCTCATCTAGCACTCTCCTCATGAGGTAACTGCTAAGAGCAATGTCCACCAAGAACCAGGTGCCATGGTCTTTTGCCATTGTGCTCTCTTCCTCTAACCCTTCATTTCTCAGCTTTAAGGTGCAGCCCAGGTTTCCTCCTCCAGAGAGCACTCCACCCCTCTTTGGGTGCTCTCTCTCTTTTTCAGGAGATACTGCTGTGCTAGTTCGAATTCCCTGACAAAACAATTCCCTTCTCGCGCATAAATATTTCTAATTCACCTTTACCCCCATCACTTCACAAAGTGCCTGACTCACAGGAAATACAGAATGAATGGAGACTAAGCTTAGCGCTTCACAGCATTCAACCTTGTAACAAAGTGCAACTTTCTGTTTATAAACTACAAAAGTAGTGAATCAAATTAATCTCCCTCATGTTGGAGTTGCCTAGTTTTTGTACTAAACAACAAACTGAATGGAGGGCACTGAAACCACCTTCCAGTTCATGAGAGGTCGTTGACTTTTCCTGGAAGTTGTACAGGTAATAATTTCCTAACCAAAGTTGACTATATAATTGGTATGTCTTTGCTTTAGTAGAAAAAAATCAAATAAATTGTTACTTTAAAAGGTTTTTTTCACTCTATTTCAGTTCTCCACACATGTTTAAAATTAAACATATTTATTACCTCATAGCTCAACATATTAATAGTTAAAAAGGAAAATCTACAAAAGCAGAAAATTGGTAACCAGAGTTCTCCTTCCATTTTTGGCCAGCACGTTGATCCCCATAGTCAGAAGGAAAATGCATGTGTATTCTGTCTATTGAGGACCTATCTGCTTCATCCTGGCCTTACTCACAAAGTTTGAGCTGAAATAAAAATTGCATGGCACTTTGATCAGAGTGAAAATGGTAAATTATTGGCTAGAACTTATGCCAAAAGCAGGCTTTCCCCACAAATACGAGAGAAAGTAAAATTCAAACACTCTAGTCTTTTGCATCTCAGATGTAATAGGTATGTATTGTATAGAAATCATCAGCATATCAAATGGACTTTAACCTCTCTACTAGATAAATCCCTATATAGACCCTAAGATTCTATATTAAAGAGAATAACTGAGTATCAAAGATGATTATGAAACTAAAACATAAAATGAGAAATGAGCCCTAGCTAGTTTGGCTTGGTGGCTAGAGCATCCACCTGCGGACTGAAGGGATCCAAGTTCAAATCCAGTCAAGGGCAAATGCCTGGGTTGCGGGATCTGTCCCTAGTAGGGGGCGTGCAGGAGGCAGCCAATCAATGGTTCTCTCTCATCAATGATGTTTCTATCTCTCTCTCCCTCTCCCTTGCTCTCTGAAATCAATAAAAAATATATTTTTAAAAAAAGAAATAACATGAAGTGTCATTTATTAAATCTAAACTAGAAAAATAGGACCACCATACTCATTGAGTGATGAAGGCAATTAGGCCTTTGTGAGAGGCCACTGAGATCTAAAATGAAACTGAGTTATTACTAAATAAAAGGATCTGCTTTCATTGTTAAATTTAGATATTTGAGACAAATTAACTATATTGAGGGTGATATTTGAAGGTCAGAGAATAAAATTGAAGGACTTTGCCTATTGCAAGGACTTTCATTGGCTCTGGGCGGTAGGTACCTCCTGGATTTAGTGGAAGTTGAGCACTTGTTCATGCCAGTATGAAAGTAAACATTCCAAGGAAGTACAGAGAGCCAGATTACATGCATTGGAATTCAGTACTGCTACATCCCACAGCAAACCCACTGCTGCAAACATCTCTAATCCATTACATCCTGCCCCTCAGTGTTTGCCCTGTGTATTAGTCAAGGTTCTCTAGAAAATATATTTTGACATATAAAAATAGGGGATTAGTTCACATAAACTACAGAAGCTGAGAAGTCCCATGTATGCTATCTGTAAATTGGAGACCAGGAAATCCAATGCAGGCCTGAGGACCAAGAGCACAGAAGTGGGAGTCCCACTCCAGGAGCAGGTGAGGACTGATGTCCAGCTCAGCAGGTCAGGCAGAGGACAAGTTCTCCTTTACCCCATCAATAGTTTTGTTCAGGCCGTTAAGGATTGGGGGAGAGCCAACCACATTGAGGAGGGTAATCTGCTCTACCTAATCTACTGATTCAAATGCTAATCTCATCCAGAAACACCATCACAGACACACCCTGAATAATGCTTAACCAAATGGCTAAGTAATTTCTGGCCCTACCAAGCTGACACATGAAATTAAGCTCCACACCATTTAAGCTTTGGGATGTTTTCCCTGGATTGCCTTGGGTATCCCACTGGTGAACCCATGCCTCCTAACACCATTATTACTGCTTCATTTCTCTCTCTGACCAAGCTCTTTCAAATTGTTTTTGTGTTCGTTTAATAACTCTACAAATAAACTATTATCTTTTATTGTGCAAAAGAAAAATAAGACAACATTTATATCTAATAACATATACCAGCCAGAATAGTTGGTTCAGTGCCTCTATTGCACGTGGGAACAGACCATAGAGGGGAAAAAATTGCATCCCACAATTTTTTTTTTCATTTTCACTAACAGCACATGATGCTCCATTCTTTTATGTATAATACTAGAAGTCCAATGCATGAAATTCGTGCAAGGGGCTCAGCCCTCACATCCCCTGCTACTTTGGCCCTCGTGGCCCTGCCCACTGGTCATTCCAGAAGGTCATTCTGCCATCCTGTATAATTAACATATTAGCTCTTTATTAAATATAATAACACAATATATAATATACAATATTTCTTCAACAACCACCAACTTGCTGAATTGGTGTTATAAATGCTTATTTTTCTGTATTTACTTATTTTATGTTTATTTTATGTTTATTATTATATACTTATATCAATTATAGTACACATTACTGCAAATTCAATTACTAAAAAATTGTAAAAGAAAATATATTTTAAAAGTAAAACATGGGTGACCCTGTCACCATCATTATCTACACATAATTTGATATTAGAATGTAGTGAATTAATATGTAGTTTGTTTGTTTGTTTTCTAAATATTTTATTCAAGTTTAAAAAGAGAGGAAGGGAGAGAGATAGAGAGATAGAAACATCAGTGAGAAACATAATTGATTGGCTGCCTCCTGCATGCCCCCTACTAGAGATTAAGCCTGAAACCCAGGCTTGTGCAAGGACCAGGAATCAAACAGGTGAACTCTTGGTTCCTGGGTTGATGCTCAACCACTGAACCACCATGGCCTGACTGAATATGTAGCTTTGTGTGATCACTGAACAACTGACATTGCATCCAACAATGGTTCTAGGTCTCCAAAATTTTTTTCTAAGGATTTCCTTTTTCCCCTTGCACAAATAATTTATTAGAGGCCTGAAAAGGCCTTATCTTTTCACCAGTTTTCATTTAGTTTTTCTGTATTATCATATTATAAATATGATTATAAATGCCTATTCACAGAATGCTCTCCTTTCCTAAATGAAAGATTAATAAAGAAGAAAAAAGTTGAACAAATAAAGTAATTTTAGATGTACGCTTACCAATGCTATCAAATATATCTGATTAATTTTTCCACCTTAACCCTTAATTAGAAAGAAATCTGTTTGAAGTGAATAAATATTGAAAGTTACTTGCTATGTTTTCAACACTGGCCAGATAACATGAGGAAAATCTCTGTTATAGCTTCACCTCTTTGACCACAAATGGCTGGTTGGAAGCATTAATGAGATATATTTTTTCTGATATATCTCCTCAGGCAAGGGAAACAAAAGAAAAAAATAAGCAAATGAGACTACATCAAATTAAAAAGATTTTGCACAGCAAAGGAAACTATAAACAAAATGAAAAGACAATCCAGTGAATAGAAGAACATTATTTGCCAATACATCTGATAGGGGCTTAATATCCAAAATTTATAAAGAAATTATAGAACACAACACAGATATACAAATCTAATTTAAAAAATTAACACTTCTCTAAAGAGGACATATGGATATATGAAAAGATGCTCAATGTCACTAATCATCAGAGAAATGCAAATTAAAAGCACAATGAGACATCACCTCACGCCTGTCAGAATGGCCATCCCCAATATATCAACAAACAAGTGTTGGCGAGTATGTGCACCGTAGGTAGGAATGCTGCCTGGTGCAGCCACTGTGGGAAAGAGTATGGAGTTTCCTCAAAAAAAAAAAAAAATAGAACTGCCCTATGACCCAGGGATTCCACTTCTAGGAATATATCCAAAGATACCCAAAACACTTATTTGAAAAAATATATATGCACCCCTATATTCATAGCAGCGCTATTTACAATAGCTAAGTTCTGGAAACAGCCCAAATGCCCATCAGCAGATGAGTAGATATCAGAGCTGTGGTGCATTTTTACAGAATGGAATGTTACACTGTGGAAGGGGAGGAAATCTTGTCTGCGGAGATGTGGATGGATCTGAAGAGTACTGTGCTGGGTGTGGTGGGCCAGTCAGTGGGGGACAGGTGCCATGTGATTTCACTTACGTGTGGAGTCTGATGAACAGAATAACTAACAAACAAAACAGAAACAACTTACAGCTGTAAGAAGGGTGGGAGTTGGGGACTTGGGTGAAAAAAATAAAGTGATTAACTAAAAAAAAAAAAAAAGAACCCTCATAGACAAAAATATGATCATCACCAGAGGAAAAGGTGTTTGAGGGGGGAGGAGAAAGTGAAGGGGTAGGGGGTAAATGGTGATGGGAAGAGACATGACTTTAAAGCGGTGAACATACAATACAATATACAGATGATGTGTTATAGAATTGTACACCTTCAACCTATATAATTTTACTAACCACTAAAGACCCATTGCAGGAAGATTCCTGCAAGAATAGAGCTTCCTGCAGCCTGAACAAAGCTCCCTCCCTTCTCTGCTGCCTCGCTGCTGTCTCCTGCCTCACTCCCATCTCTGCTGCCTCGTTCTGTCTCCTCTGCCTTGCTCCCTCCCTTCTCCTCCACCGTGCTTGCTTATTTCTCCACAGCTTTGCTCTCTTCTGCAGTGCTTGGCTTCCTTCTATGCCCTCTTCTGAGTGTGAATATGCAAATTAACCGCCATCTTGGTTGGGTTGATTTGCATACTCACTCTGATTGGCTTATGGACATGCTTCTGGTTGTATCAAAGGTATGGTCAATTTGCATATTACTTTTTTATTATTATAGATTGTAATCCCAATAAAATAATAAAACAAAAACCACACATAATCCCTTAAATCTCATGACAGGCAGCTGTCTGGATGGGTTACGTTGCAACAGGCAGCTACTATCACCAGATACAGCTTCCTGGCTTGGCACTATCATGAGAGACAGCCACTCCCTCAAGAGGAAGACACTATCTTGAGAGCAAGAAGTGGCCATTCTTGTGACAGCAGCTACCAGTGGGAGGACTATTTCTAGAGGCAGCTGCAGAGACCGGACTCTTTCATGACAAGCATCTACATAGCCTTTTTCCATGATCTGTAATAATAATAAGAGGGGGGTCGGGATGGAGGAGGCAATGTGGTCTCAAATGGAAAAAAAAAAACAAAACTTAAAACCAGAAGGAAACTCTGGATTCACTGACATTATCTGTGGAGTCCCTGTACTAGAAATACTTTATCATTCGTCTGAAACTATTAAATATCTCATTAAGTTTGGGGCACAGAGTGACAATTTCACTTTCCAAGAACAAGGGGGAAATTTTGTTAACCTTGAGGAATGTAAAACTTTAAAATGTAACTTTCTAAGTTGCATTCTTTTCCTGGTTACACTCACTGAGATTTCCACTTGATTATATAATCCTGAAGGTTTGTGGAGTTGCAATTTTGACCAGTGTTCACATTTGCCCACCATTTTCCATCTTGAGTTGGAGTATGCCTCTCTTTAAATACTGAAGAACACAAAAGCTTTCAGCACTTACTACTTGGCTCTCTTTTCTGTATTCCACAGCACACTCTGTAAGCTGCATTACAGCACATGGCCTGCTGTACCCAGTCCTACTGAAATATGTGTGCGCCACTAACATAGACGCTCCTTACATCAGAGAGTCCTGTTTCTGCTTACAGCTTTAACTCAGCCTCTGGCACTTGTAGGTGCCTGGTAAATATTCCTTGAACGACTAAATGTGCATTCCAGACGGAAATATGGTTTCCTGATGAGACTTCTTCCATTTCTCTCTGACCTATTGACTTAGATAAGACCCATCTATTTGAGAACTGTTTCTTCATTGAAATGTCAACATGCTTGAGTTTTATGTACATTTAATATACTAATTGTGAAGATTTTGTTTATTTGTGTGTGTGTGTGTGTGTGTGTGTGTGTGTGAGCACCCCGATTTTCCTAAAGAGTTTATTTGGGCAGACCAAGGGATGGAGTGACCCTGCATCTAAAAGAAGGTGTTGGGCCTCTTGGTGGTGAAGCGTGGCTTGTGCTGGCGACGAAGGACCCGGTGTGGCCACGGGAACTTGATCTTGGAGTCATGGAACTGCTTGACTGCTTGTCGGCAGCACTTGCTGGCTGCAATCTCCTCCACCTTCATGATCTGGATTGAGTGGGCTCGGGCACAGGGCCGCGCCCCCATATCTCGGTAGCACTGGGTGATGGCACCCGTGGTGGTCAGGTCCTGGTACTCCGGGTACATGTTGTGGGTGCGGCTGCGGGAGTCGTAGCGCAGCCAGATGCCAAAGTTCTTTACCCGAAGAGGGGATTTTTCAAACACCTGCCCACAGTAGACGATTTCCCCGGAAGATTTCTTCATCTTCTTTAGTTGAGACACAAAGTACGAGAAGCGAGAGTTGGCAACAACATGGTTAGGTGCAAATATTCGCATGCGGTAGAGGGGTGGTGTGTGGCACTTGGGGGTGGGCAGGCAGCGCCCCACCACCACCACTTTGTACTCTCGAAGCCTTCTCCCCGCGTTCGCCACCACCCACAAAAGGTAATTGTGAAGATTTTAATCCACATATCTAGTGAGGAGGGAGAATTTATTTTAAAGGGTACTTATTTTGGTCAAAACACCAACAAGGGTCTTGTTAAAATAATGTCTTAATTTTGTATGTAAAGTCCACACTTAACAACAGCCAAAGGACTTTTTTCTCTATTAAGTGGCATAATTATGAATGTTTAGTGACTAAGTTGGAAGCATGGTCTACTTCATCAAAAACATTTCATCAATCAACTTCCAGTCTTCCTTCCACAGCGAAGTCACAGATAACATCATTCTGGGATGTTTCTACAAGCGTCCTTACCTTTTTGACTCCAAAACAACCATTACTATTCACTCTTGGTCACCTGCTTTGAAACAGTTCTGAATGTCCCAGTCCCAGAGCAGTGAGATAACGGCTCTAAACTACCTGTAAATATCAGCTGCCTCATGCCTATAACCAGTCACTCAATATCCTGAAGCTCACCTGGGCAAATGAAGTCCAGATCATACAAGTATTGTGAGAGGAGAAGGTTTAACTTTCTATTTAGCTACTTTATGTCTTTCTTAGGTCAATTTATATCCTTTAATAATTTCTTGCTTTAGTTTTGAAACTATAGCATGGCCTTTTCTCAATTATTTCCTTTGTTTATGTTCTTTATTTTTAAAATATATATTACCAATAAACAATATTCTTCCATAAGAAAAGTCTTTGCATTTAGGGGTGATAAAGCCTAGAGAATTAAGATTAAGTCTATTAGTCTTAGAAAACATGCTCAGCTAACTGCACATGATAAATGTACACGATGCTAATTTCATCCACTCAGAACAGCATTCCCTTCTTCTGGATCATCTGTTTCCCCCTTTCTTTAGCCACCTGTTTTGGTCGGGAGTTGAATTATTAAAAACTCTTTGCTGGAAAGCAGGGGAGTTGGTTGAAATGTCTGTAAGGAGGATTCTCTGAAAGGTCAGGGGCCTCTAAGGGGACCTTGCCGAAGGTGGCAGCCCCTACTTTGACTTTTCCAAACAAGTCCGATCCCTTGGTGTGTTTTGCTAGAATCTAAATGTTTAGTCTTTAAATACCCAATCTTGTAGAAGCATATACTTTCTCAAGGATGCATACCTTGCTGATTGTATCTAAAGGTTAATTTTAGTTCAAGCTGTTATGACAATAAAAGCCAAAAGAGACAGGCGAACAGGGCTACTGGTGGCAATAGCCAAGTAGTTCCTAAGTTCTCTCTTTCACCGAAATGTGTGTTAGAGAAATCTGTTCATCATCACTCAGGGTCTGCCAATCAGCCACAGCACCTCTTTCTCCTGGCTGCTGCAGTTGATTTAAAAATGGGCCACTGGTGCCTCTGAGCTTACTAGTACAACAAAAACCTCACAAAAATTGTTTGATTGCTTTAGGGATGTGCACTTGACCCAACATCAGATAAGCAACCCTTCCCTATGAACTATGAACTTGGAAATAAAAACTATGATTCCCATTCTGTCTGGTGATAGACTTGGAAAATATCCAGTAGCCATATTTCTCTCTAGCACAGAGAAGACCAGTCTGGAAAAAAAAAAAAAGAGGCCAATGTGTAAAGAGCAGCCAAAGGAGAGAAGATGGAAAATAAATCCTCCCAGTGCTCTTGACCACAGTGTCATCTGCCACAAGTTTCAATTCTCAGTCAATACTTCCTTATTTTTGCTTAAGCTAATTCCATTTTGATTTGAAACCAACTTATTGAGTAATTCATTCAATAATGACAACAATGATGCGTATTAGACAAGGACATCCATTAAGTTCTCTTATTTCATTGATCATCTATAACTTCATATTTGTCTGACATTTATGTTTTAACTTCCTTGCAAAGGTATTTACACATCTATCCATCATTAACAACAACAGAAGATTACTTTCTTTTTCTTGGATGAAATTGCAATTTCGAAACAAAAAGAATAGTTATGAAAAGGTATACATATTTTCTTTCTAAATTTTTTATTATGGAGCTATAAGCAGTCTGGCCAGCTTTTTTCTGCTTGTCGGAGTCCCACAATAAATATTCACTTAAGTAACACATTTATAGCAAATATTTATAATCTTAATGTTTTCTATTTGTTTTCTTTTCTACTGGAAGAATAAGTTTACAATCAGTGACCTCAAAGTCTTTCAGAAACTTTAACTTCAACCCCAATGAATCCAACAGTAACTCCATATTTGTGCAATGCTAATTTATTCTACTTTCCCTAAAAACAGAGCCTCTGAGAAGCAAACATATTTTCCCAAGTCAAAAGTTATGCAAAAGAAAAATTGTGTTTTGTCATTAAGAATTTGAAAGGTGATTGATCACCACAAGGTAGAATCTTTTCCCTATCTATGTATATTTCCCCAGAGAGCATTCATTTAAAGTCCTGTAGCCGTGTTTTCAAATTTGCAGTGATTCAAAATGAGTTCTAACAGCATTGACAGAACTTGGCAAAGCTGACTTGATATTTTGCTGCCACTTTGTTAATCTATTACTGGAGAAAGTCAGGACACTACTGAATGTGGCCTCCTTCCTCAGCAAGTATCTCTGCTAAGCAGCATAATGTGTGGGTCTTTGATTTTTGTTCATGCTCAGAAAACAGAGAGAGAAGGCAAGACCTGATTTCCAGAGGAACCTGAAGCTCTCTTTCCTTAGGTTCCTGATCCTTAGTACACTATCAAATAGGAACAACATGCAATGGAACTTTTGTCTCACAGCTGCAAAAAAAAAAAAACATGCAATTAAAGTATGAAAATGAAAGTGCACACTGTAGCCTATTGGAGTTTTCTAGACAATGGCATCTGACCACACAGCAGTGATTTTTCAAATATGTGTGGCACCTTCTTGGCAGTTACCCACCTTACAACACATTTTCATTTTCTTCCCTTCAGTGGTTTTTAAAGAATATGCCGGTAAGTCGCCACTGCCGAAAAAATTTCCAGCTCAAAACCCATGTCTCTTCAAATTTCTCATCTCAGTGTCACTGTGCACATCAGACCAAAGTCTACCTGATAGTTCAGTTGAATTCCAAATAGAATTGAAAATAGATTTTAATGGGCAACTGTTATATGTGTATGTGAGTATCTCAACTGGAAAAAAAATCTATTAAATATTTATAAAAAAACTTTTTTTTAAAATCTCAAACAGCACATTTCAAACTAAACAGCTCTCACAAGAAAGACAGTATCATCACAGGGAACTTCCCACTGCTGCTGATGCTCCCAGGCTCCCTTCAAATGTGCCCTGAACATATGGAAATAGTTCCAGGCCTTTCAGACTCGCCTGCACGGCAAACTTTGCAGCAATCTGTAATGATTTTGGTATTTTCGATAACCTTTTAAATCCTTGCAGAGGAACTTGCTAAATAATGTTTACCAACCGATGGCTTCTCATTTGTAAATACACGATTTTTAAGAATATGCAACATGTTTCAACTGTTAAAAAGTCATAATAACATCAGTTGCATAAGATTGTGCCAATTTGATGTTGTTCTTTTATGTTGACTTACTCTGTTTTAATGATGACCTGCCTTCATGTGAGAAGGACCGAGAATATGACTGCATATGACATTTCTGGAGAAAAATCATGTTTTTCCTTTCAATTAATGCTTTGATTTGTTAATTCTGCCCAAAATAACATGGAAAATTTCAAGTCCTCCCCCTGCTGCTTAATGGAGGAGAATGTTCCCTGCACCAGCTGAGACCTGCATTACTTCCAAATTAAACAGGCTGAGTGAGGGCAGGGACTGGGGTGGGCGGCGCCAGAAGATTGTTGTCTCCTAATTATCAATGGCTGCGATTTGCCTCTGCTTTGTTTTCATGCAGAGTTACAGGAAAGGTCCCCGTTTTGGGTTTAATAAGAAAAAAGAGTCTGATTGTCTTTTTCATGGGAAGAAGCAAGAATTAAACAATTAAAATGGTCCCACCCTATTCTCATGTGGGGAAAAAGAAAGTGACCTGGTGATGGAATGTTGAAGTTTGACTTGGAGAGAAGTGTCTGAATCTGGTTACCTGTTCAATTATTTTTCTTTTGTAGGATACCACTATAAAAAATGACAGGGTACGATTTCCAAAGCCTGTTTTACCTGAGTGGTTCCAGAAATGTTTCAGGACTGTTCACTTATGACCTACAGTTGAGCTGACGTGTCAAAAACCTCTCTCCTGGTGGCACCCCAGGCAGAGGCCGGGACTTATGCTCAATTGTGCTGTCATGAGAAGCCATCGCCGCGGGACTCGGTCAATAGTTACAGGACGGAGAGCAGATGTGGTTCTGCTGCCTAAACAGAAGCAATCTAAGTACATTTTTAGAAAATCTTTCCAAAGGTCACAGCAGTCATTACCAAGAGTATATTTTTCTCTTACGAAGTCACATTTGAACATCCTTTCCTTGGTGATATTCCATAATACATTAAAGGGGGAAATTGTTTTATTACCTTTATTGAAGGCTTGGGGAAAAATTTATACTGACCTGATAATTATTATCTTTTCCCACCCAAATTCTTAGAGGAGAGGAAAACCAAGTGCAAGAATAAAAAGAAATTATTAATTCTACTCACGTCCAATGGCCTGGGTGATAAGAATTAGCTAAGGATCCAAGCCAAAGAAAAAAATATATATGTGGGGAGGGAGTTATGGGGAGATTCACTTACTTTTTTATTAGACAAAATCCTATATAATGAAAACCTAATATGCAAATTGTTCAACCAAGAGTTCAACCTCTCGCTATGATGTGTGCTGACCACCAGGGGGCAGTGTAGAATATGGTCAGCTTCAGTCACACAGTGCAGGCAGAAGGCAGCACTAGAGGCTCTGGTGGCCCTGATGGGCCCCAATGAGAGTGGGACCATGGTGGGATGGTGGAACAGGCAAGTGGGTGGTGCCAGGCCAAGGCAGGTGCAAGCCAGACCCGATTACCCAGCTGACCATCCCGCACACAGCAACCAGCAGCGGCAGCAGGGGGAGGGCTGCCAGCCAGATCCCAGATGCTGAGGGAGCCAGGTGGGGGCCCAGCCCCAAATGATCACCCCACAGGGAGGATGGTGGAGCAGGTGAGTGGGCAGTGACAGGCCAGGGCAGAGTGCCAGGTGGGCTACAGGGCTTCAAGGGACCTCACCCATGCACAAATTTATGCACTGGGCCTCTAGTTGATTATAAAAACATAAAATAAATTTATTCCAGTTACTTATTTCAATTTAATCTAATATACAGGGTGATGTTAATTAGGATGGCAGATACATTTTGATGCAGAGTTACAGGAAAGGTCCCCCTTTTGGGTTTAATAAGAAAAAGAGTCTGATTGTCTTTTGCATGGGAAGGAAAAGTCAAAGTTGCTCCACTTAACATCCCAAACATATGATGAATATTACATTTTCTCACATCTTTCTTCTATTCTCACGGGAGCCCTGGGTATTATAATGAGTGATAGAGCGCCACCTAGCAGACTCTTTATTCACCTAAGGCACATCCTCTGTGTTGACTGTCCAGTGGAAAACAGAGAAGCAGACTGTGTGGTCTGGCTGGACTTTTAACTCTCTGCACTCCCACAAATCCAAGTGATCCCCAATTTTAGTCTTTGAAGTTCTTCACTATATTGAATGAAGTGAATCTCACTGCAAGTCCTGGAATAGCAATGCTGGTTATAGGTGAAAGCTACAGATAAATGATGAAAGTGGTATCCAAGATGATAAACCATGAAAACAAGCCAGCAAGTTTCAAAAGGTAGCACTGCCTTTCCCCATGATCTGTAATTACTAATAAAATTGTAAATATATGAAAAACTAGTAGGCTTCTCCTTAAAAGGCCTTCCGGTACTAAAGAAGAATAGGTAACCCTAATATATAAAAAGCCAGGAGACATCACCACCAAAACAACTGGATGGATGGGGCAAGCATGCGGGTTAGTGAGGGATGACCAAACAACTGAACAGCAGGCTGCATGAGGCAACCATGCCAACAGGGGAGGGGGGGGAGAGGGGGACCAGGCTGGCAGGGGGGGGGGCAGTTTGAGATGACCAGGGAGGCAGGGGGGAGCAGTTGGGGGTGACCAGTTGGCAGGGAGGGGCAGTAAGGGGTGACCAGGATGGCAGGGGTGGGCAGTAAGAGGCAATCAGGCCAGCAGGCAGAGGTGGTTAGGGATGATCAGGCTTGCAGGAGGGGCAGTTAGGGGCAATCAAGCAGTGAGGCAGGTGAGCAGTTAGGAGCCAGTGGTTCCAGATTGTGAGAGGGATGTCCCACTGCCAGTTTAGGCACAATCCTAGGCCAGCAGGGGGGACAATGATGGGTGACCAGGCCAGCAGAGGGGGCCTAAACCAGCAGTAGGATATCCCCCAATGGTCCCGGATCACAGAGGGTGCAGGCTGGGCTGAGGGGACTCCCCCCACCCCCAACGCCCAGTGCACAAATTTTGTGCACCAGGCCTCTAGTATAGTAAAAAAAAAAGTGCAATATGCTCATTAGACCAGACATCCTTCTGGATGACCTTCCAGAAAAACTGAGGCTATGAGGGAAGCCTGAGTCCCAGATGCCAGAGGGAAGCTGGTGCCAGCAGCCAGGGGAAGGAAGGCCTACTCTTGCACAAATTCCATGCATCAGGCCTCTAGTATAACCATAAAATGTTGAAAAACCTTAGAAAACTGAAAGCAATTTGGTGAGCATACCAGATTCAGACCACATTCTAAGGTATGGCTACCCCAGATTCTAGGGTATCTAGAAGAGATATGTGGGGAAGTGGGAGCTTCCTGCTTCCTCCTTCAACTAGCACCTAATGGGTGCCAGAGACACAGGAGGACAGAGTGCATACATAAGTGCAAAGGACATTCCTGAAGCCAGGAGTAGAAACAGTGATATGGTATTAAGCATGTCTTGGTAATCAGAAAACATCAAGACAGAGAAGGGTGGCAGTAAGAAAAGGGTACCAGGAACTAACCATGAGCAGGTTAATAAGCACGTGTCAACCTCCAAATGATCCAGTGCCTGGCCACACACAAACCTGTGTGCTCCAGCCACTGAGGACTTCTTCAACCTCATCTCTTTCCATCCCCCGCACCCCCAAGTGACTCTACTTTATCTTTCTATTTATATAAAGGCCCACCTCATGTTCATTTTAGGCCATATGTACTCACCATTCTTTCTGATTGGAATGTACTCTTTCCTCACATAGACTACAGTATGATATGGTCCCACAATTAATGTTTCTGCATCAGATCTTCAGAAAGGCTTCCCCCGGTCAATATGTTTAACAGCTTCCCAGGACCCACCACTCTCTATTTCCTTACTGTAGTGGGTTAAAAGGAACCCCACCCCCACTCCAAAAAATATATATATCCATATCCTGGGATCTCTAAATAAAATTTTATTTGGGAAAATGGTCTTTGCACATGTAATTAAAAAGTCTGTGTGAGGACAAAGAGATGAGAGTTATGTTGTCACAAACCGAGAATCACCTGGAGCTACAGGCACTGGAAGAGGCAAGGTAGGAGTCTTCCCTAGACCCTTTGGAGAGAGCATGGCCTTGCCTTCATCTTGATTTTGGACTCTGGCCTCCAGAACTGTGAGATAATACATCTGTGTTGCTTTAAGCCACCAAGTTTGTGGTAATTTGCTACAGTGGCTCTGGGAAACTGATAGACTTCCTTTTCTTACTTTTCTTCACAGCAATTAGCACTGTACATCATGAATTGTTTACTTACTCATTAGTCTCCTTTAAAGACTGTGAGTACAGGAGTTTATCTGTTTTGTTCACTCATGTTTTCCAGGGCCCAGAAAAACGTCCAGCAATCACTTAATAAGAATATGCTGAATTATATATGAATATGAGCTTCTTAAGTCACCTCCTATGTGTTTCTTTTTGCGAGAAATTTGGTGGGTGGGCCCTATGTTTTGTTACTATTATTCTTACTCCACAGTATGCTCTGGCTGGCCCAAAATATACTGCTGCTAGCACATTTATCTACATCTCCCTATGACCACCTTGTTATAGGAAACATTATGAGTTCTTCAGAAATCATTTTAAAATTCACCTATTTTGAGATGTTGCCATTCATGAAATACAACTGTGATTCAATATTCCAACTTAGATTATTTCAGCATGAAAAATTATACATGGAAAAAGCTTCCCAAAAGACAGCTCTCACTGTATATTGTTAAAATAAATCCACTGTTCCACATTTTCTAGTTTAATTTTACCATGTTGATTTGGATATAAGCCTGTTTAATTTCTGAGCAGAGCCAGCTTTGCAGAGGCTGAAGGATGCTCTCACAATGGCTACCACTGTGAGAGACACTGTCAAGGTTACCACGTGTTTGCTCACTAGAACTGGAAAGACAGGAAGAGTGATGAGACAGCTGAGGCTGTCAGGTGATAAGCAGAGAGATGGTGTGCAGAAGCACTTGCTCATGTCATCACAGGCTGCCAGGTGTGCGAGAACATGCAGACCTGTCTTAGATAGGAGTTGGAGGAGAGGAGGGGTGAGCCAGCCCAGATTATTCATGGGCTATCCAGGCTCAATTCAGGCATTACTAAGTATAACAGTATATAAGAAACAATCAGGGAAAAGGCAGCTAAAAATATTTCAACTATATAGGTAACTGGGCAGTAGAAGGGGAAATAATTAAAAGCAGAATAGCTCAAGGTAGAACTCAAACTAAGTGTGGGAGAAATAGACATTTTACTTTTGGAAGAAAAAAATGACTCACTATGGGAAGTCAGGCTAAGCATAGGCAAGGAGGGCACAACACTCATGGAATGTGCATGATCTAGGGTGATTTGCGTACCAAGTTTATACTCCTATTTTAGAGGCCAGCATATTGAGATTTAGACATAGAAGTATCTCAAAGGTGTGAATATCCAGTGCACCAAACTGCATACCTACATAAAAGTCCAAGCACGAATTGCTTGGTCTTTGCAACATGGATTGGTTTTATTTTCTAAAATAATTTTAACCTTGTGACTGAGAGATGTAAAATTCACAAATATCCCTTGTTCCTTCATGCATATTATGGTCAACACAAAGAAATAAGCAATCATTCATACACATAGGATCTTGAATACACCCAGAAAGATACCTATGATAGAGTGGAGAAAACATTTGACCCAGAAGTAGGATTCCTGCATTCAAATTTTAACCTTGCCTCTGACCAATTATGTGACTTTGAATAAAACACCATTAAAAGATTCAATTTCTTTTTTTATTGATTTCAGAAAGGAAGGGAGACAGAGAGAGAGAGAAAAACATCACTGATGAGAGAGACTCATTGATCAACTGCCTCGTGTAAGCCCCCTACTGGGGATCGAGCTGCAACCCTGGCATGTGCCCTTGACTAAATTCTATCCACTGAACCAAACCAGCTAGGGCAAGAGATTTTGTTTCTTTATCAAATTGATCAGATTAAAATATGTAATAGTTACTGCACATAAATAAAGTAGTTAGCACATAGCACATACTAGGCATTCAATAATGTCTGTAGCTATTACTATTGTTACACTATCTATATGAATAAAAGGTAGTATGCCAATTAGACCAGGCATCTTCTGGACATCCTTCTGGACAAAACCACGGTAGCAGGAGCTGAGGCAGAGGCAGTTAGGGGCAATCAGGCTGGCAGGGGAGGGCAGTTAGGGGTGATCAGGCCAGCAGGGGAGGGCACTGAAGGGGTGAACAGGCCAGTAAAGAGGGCAGTTAGAGGTGATCAGGCAGGCAGGCAGGTGAGCGATTAGGAAATAGAGGTCCCAGATTGTGAGAGGGATGTCCCCTGTGGAATCAGGCCTAAACCAATAGTTGGACATCCCCTAAGGAATCCAAATTGGAGAGGATGCAAGCCGGGCTGAGGGACACCCCCATCCTGTGGACAAATTGCTTACACTGGGCCTCTAGTTGTATATGAAAAGAAATGGGTCTCCTTCAGTCATGTAGTAAATGTGTGTGTTGCAAGCTCATCAATCTGGATAGTTATAACACATGAAGATACAGGAAGCTCTCAAAATTCAAGATTAGGACAGTCAATGGGAATCATAGGCAGAGCTGAAAAGAATGGCTCAAGTAGCTAAAAACAAAGAATGAAAGAAAAATTGAAGGCAGAAGTTCATTACTGGCTCCTAAGGTCTCAAGCTATGTTGTGTGAGACAATTAAACGCAGACATATCAGAGTTTGATTTGATAGTTGTTAAATATATAAACTCTTTATTTCTTATCAAAGCTTTTGTGTGATAAAGTAAGAGGTGATTTTTAGATTAAAACATTTTAAAAACAGGGTCTTTGAGAGCCATTGAAAAGATGATACCTTTGAATTTATTAAAACTTGGAATATTATTTCTTTTTTTTTTAGAAGGCATGTTTTCAAACTCTTTCTATGAAACCAGCATTACCCTAATCCCCAAACCAGATAAAGACACTACAAAGAAAGAGAATTACAGGCCAATGTTCCTGATGAACATAGACGTTAAAATCCTCAACAAAATTCTAGCAAATTGGATCCAGCATTACATTAAAAAGATCATACATCATGACCAAGTGGGATTTATTTCAGGGATGCAAGCGTGGTACAATATCTACAAATCAATAAATGTTATACATCATATAAAGAAATTGAGAAACAAAAATCACATATCAATCAATGCAGAAAAAGCATTAGGCAAAATCTAACATTCTTTCTTAATTAAAAAATTTTAAGCAAGGTGGGAATAGTGGGATCATACCTCAAATAATAAAAGCCTTAAATGACAAACTTATAGGCATCATCATACTCAATGGCCAAAAATTAAAACCATTTCCCCTAAGAACAGGAACAAAACAGGAATGCCCACTTTCACTACTCCTATTCGGAGTGCTGGAAGTGCTAGCCACAGCAATCAGACAAGAAGAATAAATAAAAGGCATCCAAGTTGGTAAAGAAGAAGGAAAACTGTCATTATTCACAGATGACATGATATTGTACATAGAAAACTCTAAAGACTCCATCAAAAAACTACTGGACTTAATAAGTGAATTTGGCAATGTAGCAGGATACAAAATTAACATCTAGAAATTTATGGCTTTTTATATACCAATAATTAACTCACAGAAAGAGAAATTGAAAAAACAATCACATTTACCATTGCAACAAAAAATTAAGATACCAAGGAATAAACTTAACTAAGAAGGTAAAAATCCTATACTTGGAAAACTAGAGGACATTGACAAAAAGAGATAGAGCAAGATATAAACAAATGGAAGAATATACCATATTCATGGATTGGTAAAATCAACATCATTAAAATGTCCATACTACCCAAAGTAATATATATATATATTTGTTTTTCAAACTCTTTCTATGAAACCAGCATTACCCTAATCCCAAAACCAGATAAAGACACTACAAAGAAAGAGAATTACAGGCCAATGTTCCTGATGAAACTAGACGCTAAAGTCCTCAACAAAATTCTAGCAAATTGGATCCAGCATTACATTAAAAAGATCATACATCATGACCAAGTGGGATTTATTTCAGGGATGCAAGCGTGGTACAATATCTACCAGTTTGAAAAACAAATGCAATCTCCATTAAAATACCAATGGCATATTTTAAAGATCTAGAACCCACCCTCCAAAAATTCACATAGAATAAGAAATAGCCACAGCAATCCTGAAAAGAAGAACAAAGTTGGAGGAATCATAATACCAACTATCAAGCCATATTATAACATTATTAATAAAATTCTTCAATGACACATGCAAAAAATAAACCATTAGCCTCACCTAAAGCACATGAAGTATAGTTTAAGGTTTTTTTTTCTTTTCTTTATGGAAATTTCTTGCTTTTCTTTATTTATGACTGCATTGATTGACTTATCTTCCATGGTACTCAAGTATCATAATCTATGTCATTTTAATTAACTAAATTATCCTTCTTACTCATCTCCACCCCTGAGAGCCCATCACTTTTAACGGGTGTGTGTGTGTGTGTGTGTGTGTGTGTGTGTGTGTGTGTGTGTGTGTGTATGTTTTCCTGATGTTATTTTTCAAATTTATAAATGTAATACACTATTATTTCTACTTAAACATTCTCTATTGACTCCAAATCATGGCGGCTGTGGATTTAGTTAATTGATAAACCTTCTGACATTCATTTTTCTCTCAAGATTTTGAAAGTTGAATTATAAAAATCACAGAAGAATGGGGGAAGGTCATTTCAGTAGTTTTGTCTGCTCTGTCATTGAATATGTCCCCCAACTAAGAACCCATCAACTTAAGCAAGGAAGATGAAGGGATTTTTATCTCTATGCACTTGGATTTCTACAGCTAAGTAGAAAGCAATGCATTTCAGGAGTCAATAAAGAAAGGATGGTCTGAATAAAAATGGGTCTGACCATGGGTTAGCAAAGGTTCTGCAGCACTGGAGAACCTTTGAATGCTTTACTCTTCCTCATTGGGACATTACAATGACATCACACAAGTTAATTATGTAGGGTTGTCTGACATAAGCCTGAAGGGCACATTTTTATGAAAGGCTTTTCATCAGTATAAACAGGCAAGCTGGAAAAACTTAGTCCCACTCCCAGCAAAACTACTTTCTTTACAAAATGTTATTTCTGTCAGATGATGACCTCAGTTTCTTTAGTTGATTTACCAATGAAAGCATGGACTTGCCATTTCTGTTCTCACTCAAGGCACAAGTAGAAAGTGACCAAGCTAGGATGAACTTCTGACACCAGCTGAGACTTGAAGTTTTTCAGGTCAACCAGCTCGGGAGTGAGATTTGCAAGCTCCCCTCACAGCTACGTCCTTATATTCATCTGCCCTCCAGTTGCTGATACCACTGTGGAACTCCGCCTTTTCCAGAAGACGGAAGATGGGGTGATAAAAGGAGTTCAAGCAGTGGCATTTGTTACACCTGGGTTGAAACTGATTTCTACCACATGGAATTTGGCCCTGCTATGTAATTTCTCTGCACTCAAAGACTACAAGAGCAGTTCATAAAGGCTTCCTCATATAGTCATTTTGGGAATTAGATAAAGCAACAAATAAAGCAGCAATTAACATGTAGAAGGCACTTGAGGAATCTTAGTTGTGTTTATTTCTTTAGCAAATACCTGTACCAGGTATTAGAGTAAATTAAAAATTTTATACATATGTATTATATATATTATATGATATAGATTACACATATATCAAATAATAATGTATATATTTATATATATTATATTATAATGTTTAAACAAAACTAAATGAAATAGTTTTATTAATGCACACCTGTGTTATTTTTAAAACTATATACTGACTTCAGTCACACTTGTATCTCTTTTAGCATATATTCTAGAAATTCCTTTCTTTTTCAAATCCCAGCATCATGCAAGTTTGGACACTCAATAAATGCTTTTGATGATAATAGGTTTGCCATTTCAAAGTATGGAGAATTTGAGAGATAGAAAGATTAAATATTAGTAGCTTGTTTGAAACTACCCAATGCTTCCTTTCAACCTCTAAGCCAGGACTCTAAGAGCATTCATCTTTCCTTGCATCTTACGATTTGATCCCTTAGAGATCATTGATAAACAAAGTCACTTCTTTTTTTGAACAAAATATGTGTCTTCCTGGCTAAATTAAAGTGTTGGTAACCCAATTTATTCTCTTAACCCAACGAACAAATAATTGATTTCTTTTTCTTTTTCAATCATGAAAATGTCACATTTCATTCTTGCTCTCTGAATTATTAGATCTCAGTTCTTTCCAAATGCTTTATATGCACAAGACAAGTATAACTGGAGAAATATTAAAATGGATTTGCAATGAAACAGCTCATATCTGGGAAATCTGTCTTATTGCCTCTTAACTCATCTTTTGTTTAATGTGCTTATTTGTATTTTCCCAGGATCACGCTGGTGCTATGTGAGGACATATTTCTGCTGACAGCCTGAACTTTCAGACAGAATCTCTGTGAATCAGGTGAGAGGGAGGCTTTAATTAATGCCCTAAGACTGGGAATGAAAACAAAGAACAGGAAGGTTGTAAGATGGATCTGGCTGTCAAAAGAAAATGAAATAAAAATCCCCAAGTGATCTGCCCCGACCAGCAGCACTGCCTCATACTGCTGGGCTCCTACCCTCACTCATATAGAATCAGGTCTGGGCCAGAACCAGGGGAACACAGAGGAATAATGCTTCATTAGGAAGGATCAATAAAACAACTTTCCACAGAAATTCTCTATCCAAGGCACCCTAGCGCCCCACTCCTATCTCTGCCATTAGAACTGTTTTCAAATCCCTAATGATCTTCAATTCCCCAGAAAGGACTTGAAAACTTACCCAGTAATGATGGCCTTATGAGAAAAATCAAGCTAGAAAAAAATCCCTGAAGTCAGCCTCAGAATTGTGTCTGTTTTTAGAGTTATATGAGAAATTCATGTTAGACTTCAGGAAAAGCTCTTTGGTAAAGTAGCTTGAACGTCACAGCCCAAGGCTAAAATTCTCTT
Source organism: Antrozous pallidus (assembly GCA_027563665.1). Classification (NCBI taxonomy): domain Eukaryota; kingdom Metazoa; phylum Chordata; class Mammalia; order Chiroptera; family Vespertilionidae; genus Antrozous; species Antrozous pallidus. The sequence continues at coordinate 65,009,443 of CM050519.1, read as the reverse complement.
TCTTTGGGAAGTGATATATTTCAGAATCAGAATATAACTTTAAACACAGTCAAATCTAATATCACACAACAGAGAAATGTTAGCACCAGTCCAAGGACATCTGAAGATTTAGTACTTTTCCTCACCTCACTATCTAAAGTGATGCTACCCTTCCCTCTGATAAATTTGTGCTTTTTCTGCAAATGTAAACTAGCCTAAAATTTCATCTACTTAAACAAATTATTTATGGAGCACTTGCAATCAGGCATTGTCTTAGGAGCTGAAGATCCAGGGGTACCTTTAAAAAGCAAAATCCTTGTCTTTTTAAGAGTAAGATTCACCATTTCAATCTCTCAACACCTAATTGCTCCAGTTAAGGTGTACAAAGCACATCCAGATATATATGCAAAAGGAATACACACTGGCCTTTGATCATGTCTCTGCTCATTTCAGGTATGCTTTCCTGTCTCACCCCAACTGTGAATTCCTCAAGTTCAGGACCTCAGCCTCTTTGGATCTCTTTTAAGGCCAAATACAAAGCCAGATCACCATGACTACTCAAACCCATTACAAACATCCCAGGCATTCAGATATTATCTCATCATCCTAAATGACATTCCTGTGACATGCAGAGCGAATGCTATTGGGCTTGTTTCTTATACAGTATTCTTAAAATGAGATTCAGTGTTCTGAAATAGATTAACCAAGAAAAACCAATTGGTCAAGCTGAGACAAGACTGTGACTCTGGTTTTCCATCCAAATTTCTGATCCAAAGAAAAATAAAGGATGGGAGAGGTCCTCTCTCAACCAGCAAAAGTGCTGGGACTAAGCCTGATCTTGTAAGATCTCAAGCAACTTGAAATATTATTGATGATAATAACACCTACACATGATTAATATTTTATACTTTTCATTTAGTCATTCATTCAATGACAAATACCACCACCAGACTCCCCCCAAAATAGTAATGATAAGCAAGATGAATACAATGCCTGCCTTCAGGGATCCGCTATATTTTCCTCTTTGATCCTTTAAGATCTGTTCAAGACATTTTGGCAGCCACTGTGAGCCTCAGCCAGGGTAGCCTATGTTTCAAGCCCCAGGCTCTGGAGTTTAACTACAGGACAGAGAATAACGTAGTTAATTCTTCAATCTTCATTATATTCATGATAGTGTTGAAAATAACCATTTGGGGCTGGCTTGGGGTGGGGGGTGGATAATAGTCATGGTTCAAACTGGAGGTATTTATTACAGGAATTGGCTTATAGCACTGTGGAGGTGGCTAAGTGAATCCAAGTCTCTAGGGTAAGGGTTGGGAAGAAGGAAACCAGTAGGCTGGAACACCGCAGGCAAGAGCTGAAGCAGGCTGTTCACCCACAGGCAGTCATCCAAGGATGATTTGGTAGAGAGGAAAGCAATTATAGACCCAGCAGCTGTTTGCAATCTCTGAGCTCAAGGAAGAAGGCCTATCCCTTCTTTTATTAAAGGCCTTCCAGCTGATGAAGTCAGGCCTAACTAGATGATCTCTCTTTAGATTAGATTCAAATCAACTGATTAGCCACTTTAATCACATCGGCAAAATCCCTTCACTGTACTACCTAGATTGATCTTTGAATAACTACAAGAAAGCATTTGTGTTACATAATAATCCCTCTTTTTTTTTTTTTATTCCCTACAACTCTGGCCCTAATCAGAACACACCAGCAAGGGAATCCTGGGTGAGATAGGATAGAATCCTAGTCAAGGTGACTCCCATCAAAAAGCATCACATAGGGTTATTAATTGTAAAGACTAAGGAAATGATGCACATAGTAAACTGAAATTACCATTTAACAGGTCAGGCTCAGAAAAAAGAAATAAACAAATGAGTGTTGGTGAGGATGCGGAGAAAAGGGAACCCTTGTGCATTGTTGGTGGGAATGCAGTTTGGTGCAGTCACTGTAGAAAGCAGTATGGAGTTTCCTCAAAAAAATTAACAATCTCTGTCTTATGACCCAGGGATTCCACCTCTGGGAATATATATGAAGAAACCCTAAACACGAATTTGAAAGAATATCCACGCCCTTATGTTTACTGCATTGCTACTTACAATAGCCAAGATTTGGAAGCAGGCCAAGTGCCCATTGCTAAATGAGCAAAAAAAAAGCTGTGGTACATTTACACAATGGAATACTATTCAGCCCTAAGAAGAAGGAAATCTTACCTTTTGTGACAGTATGGATGGACCTAGAGGATATTATGTTAAGTGAAATAAGCCAGTTAGAGAAAGACAAATACCATAAGATTTCATTTATATGTAGAATCTAATGAACAAAACAAACAAACAAAATAGAAACAGACTCGTGGATATAGAGAACAGACTGACAGCTGTGGGGTCCGGGTGGGGGGTGGCTGGGTGAAATAGGTGAAGGAATTAAGCCAAACAAACCAACAAAAAACTCATAGACACAGACAACAGTATGGTGATTACCAGAGGGAAGGAAAATGCAGAGAAGAGGTAGAAGAGGGTAAAGGGTAGATAAATGGTGATGGAAGGAGACTAGACTTGGGGTGGCAAACATACAATACAATATACAGATGACGTATTATAAAACTGTATTTGAAACCTATATAATTAACCAATGTAAGCCAATTAAATTCAACAAATATACATACATATACATATGTATAGGAGTGACAATGTAACAATTGGTCTGTAGTGTTAAAATGACAATCTGGTTTTCCTCACTCAGAAACCTTTGTTCTTGCTGTATTGTGGTCACTACCCCATAGTTTGCTTTTCCTGGCTGAGTGAGAACACAGATGCATAAGTCAAAAAGAAAAGTGAGCAAAAACTCTGTGGGAGGATTTGAGGTAAGAAGTTAGCAACTTCCAAGGTTCACAGACAGGTCAGACAAGGCCGAGTGACCCCTGTCCTGGAGCCAAGCATGCGCTCCTAACAGCAGGGAGCCTCTGATGCTCTTGCACTGCAGGCTGCGTGCTCCACAGCCCTCCCTTAACAACCCCCCTCTTCTATGTGAGCTTCTGGGAAAGCTGGCTAGAATGTAAATTTTCATTGTTCTCTCTTAATCATCTCTGTAAACAGGATTTCACTTTGAAAATTCTTTATTATTTCCTTTCAGTTGACTATTTTTAGGCTACAAATTAAAAATTTGTGAAAAGCCTTTCTAAGTTCAAGACCAAATTTTGTTTGGGCACATGGGAGTAATATTTGGGTGGTTAAAAATCAGCAACAAACATTATTCTGAAGTAAATGATAATAGACATGCTAACATACAAAACTTAAGCTGTCAACACAAACTAATTCTCTTTCTATACTTCTGCAGGAAAACAGAAGCAGCAGTTCACCTAGTCTAGGTTCAGCCCCCTCCTAAGACATCCTGGATTGATCTTCTAGAACAGTAGTTCTCAACCGTTTTTAATGCCATGACCCTTTAATACAGTTCCTCATGTTGTGGTGACCGCCAACCATAAAATTATTTTCCTTGCTACTTCATAACTGTAATTTTGCTACTGTTAATGAATTGTAATGTAAATATCTGTGTTTTCCGATGGTCTTAGGCTCTACAGGAACGGTTCTCAATCTGTGGGTCGTGAGAACCACTAGCAGGGTCGCCTAAGACCACAGAAAAACACAGAATTTACTTTATGATTCATTAACAGTAGCAAAATTACAGTTATGAAGTAGCAAAGAAAATAATTTTATGGTCGGCGGTCACCACAACATGAGGAACTGTATTAAAGGGTCGCGGCATTAGAAAGATTGAGAACCACTGCTCTAGAACATCATTGACATTAGCAGGCATCCACTTACCTGATCCCATCACATATTCTCCTGACTCACACAAACCTCATGTGACTGAACTTTAAAATATCTACATTATAAGATGTCAATCCATATGGTACCCCAAGGTTATAAGCTGTTCATTGATGCATTTATATAGACTTCCAATTTTTAAAACTAAATTCAACCATGTTCAAGTCACCAAATTAAGTATTTGTTAAGTCCCTATGATACAACAGAAATTATTTTTTATGATGAGGTTATAGCTAAGAGCTGTCTTATGACCCAGGACAGAGTTCCTGCTCTCATGAGGCTTCTATTCTTTTTCTTTTTAAATATATTTTTATTTATTTCAGAGAGGAAGAGAGATAGAAGCATTAATAATGACAGAGAATCATTGATCAGCTATATCCTGGGGATTGAGCCCGAAATCACGTGCCCTCACCAGGTTGATGCTCAACCACTGAGCAACACCACTGAGGTTTACTTTCTTTTTTTTTTTTTTTCTTTTTTTTTAAATATATTTTATTGATTTTTTTACAGAGCGGAAGGGAGAGGGATAGAAAGTCAGAAACATCGATGAGAGAGAAACATCGATCAGCTGCCTCTTGCACACCCCGTACTGGGGATGTGCCCGCAGCCAAGGTACAGGCCCTTGACCGGAATCGAACCCGGGACCCTTCAGTCCGCAGTCCGACGCTCTATCCACTGAGCCAAACCGGTCTTGGCACTGAGGTTCACTTTCTAAAGAAGCTCCTGAGACATTAAACTAGTAAACAAATGCCAAATAATTTATACTGTAGTGAGTGCTGCCAATGAAAAGGGCCGACATTTAAGAGGGATTGTGACTCCAGGTTGTAACTTAAAAACACTGAGAGAACTTATTATTTAAATAAGCTCTATTATATGTTCTTTGATATAGCAGATAATTTGTCAATGATGTAGCAAAGCTACATATTTGATGCATTTTGTTCTGAAGTTGCATCCAAGTATAACGCCATACTTTTTTTTACCAAAAGAATATAGCGTAAAAGAAATATTAACATTTAAAACAATTATTTAACACACTTCTCTTATAAGAAGAAGTATTTAAATATCAGTATCTTTTTTATTACTTATTTTCATTGTGGAAAGTGTTTTCATTGTGTCCCTTTTGTTTTGTTTTGCTTTTTTCCTATTGACTCTCTTCACCCCACACTAGTCCCTCCCAGGTCTTCTCCACAATATTGTCTGTGTCCTGGGCCATGCATATATGCATATAAATTCCCCAGTTTATCTCTCCCCACCCATCCCCACCCACCTTCTCTCTAAAATTTATCAGTCTGTTCCATGCTTCTATGTCTCTGGATATATTTTGTTCATCAGATTTCACATATGAGTGAGATCGTGTGATACTTACCTTTCTCTGACTGGATTTTTTTGCCCAGTATAATACTCTCCAGGTCCATCCATGCTGTTGAAAATGGTAAGAGTTACTTCTTTTTTCAGCCAAGTAGTACTCCATTGTGTAAATGTACCCAAAGTGTCTATTTTACAATCTTTAAAGAAAGACTAAATATCTGAAAATCAAGAATGAACCCCAGTACGGTGAAAAGTAGAGATGTGTATAGAAAAAATAGAAATAACATGCCTGTGGGTCCTGGTTGATGGAGCCAAAACCAGTTTGGTTCAGTGGATAGAGTGTTGGCCTGTGGACTGAAGGGTCCCCGGCTCAATTCCGGTCAAGGGCAGTACCTTGGTTGCAGGCACATCCCCAGTAGGGGTGTGCAAAAGGCAGCTGATTAATGTTTCATCCTCATTGATGTTTCTAACTCTCTATCCCTCTCCCTTCCTTTCTGTAAAAAATCAATAAAATGTATTTTTTTAATTATCCACATTAGAAAATCTGCAATGTTTTTGCACAGTATTGAGGTCACTCTCTATTTTCTAGTTAGAAAAGGAGGCATTCGCATTGTTTCAGTGGTTGGTGGAAAAGTGCCAAATTTGCAGCAGATAAAGGAGCTAAGTTTTTTTTACTCAAATCTATACAATTCTGACCTACCTTTTGTAGTCTCTGTCCTTAGAAATTGTCCTGTCATTAGCTACATAATTTTCACAGTCAAACCATTTTATAAATAAGCTTGACTAAATTTTTTTCTACTCAGTATTTTAGCCCATTCATCAAAAACATACACAAAAGGCAGCCTTCCTGGGTATATGGAAGACATACAGCAGTGTGATTGCTGCAAAAAGTCAAAATTCAAAAAATTAACTCTCAATTTTATTTGTCTCAATTACACATTTCTCCTCTCTCTCTCTCTCTCTCTCTCTCTCTCTCTCTCTCTATATATATATATATATATATATATATATATATACACTAACCCCTTTACCTCATGTGAAAAATGTTAAGAAAAATAGTCTCCACAGGATTTTCCTCTAGACACATAAATTTATTTTGCTGTGGTAAGATTCTATTTGGGACAGAGGAATGAGCAAGCTCTATAGTAAATGCTTTGTACATCCTTTCTCATTTCATCTTTTCAACAACTCTGTAAAAAATTATTGTCTTCATCATCATCATCATCACCACCATCATCAACATTCCTAAACATTCCTATTCTATAAATTACAAAGGTCAAGTAAATTGTCCAAGTTCAAAGAGCCAATGCAAAGCAGAACAGCAATGTTATCTATTGTCTCTTGCCTCAAAAGTCCTAGTAAAACTCTGACTCACTTACCTAAATCTCATGAATACTTCATCTACCTCTCTAAAACACTTATTTTTTACTTTATATTGGGAATCCTTATATATTTCTCCTATTAGCTCCCTATGAGAAAAATACATGCTTGGTATTTCTTACAGTTATCTGTTTATAGCAGCAACTAAATAACTGCCATATTTTTCTGCCACCATTGTAATCATCATAGACACTGTTTGAGATCTTACCATATACCTTGGGTCATACTAAGTGTTTCAATTTGTTTTAAAATTTAATTCTCCTTGTGATATGGATACCACTACTATTCCCATTTTGTTAAGTGAGAGGACTGAGGCTTGGAAGGTTTCTTTCTAAAATAACAGGAAAAATATATGTATAAATAAATTAATAATAAGCACATCAAACCGAGTTATTTAAAATACATTTGAGCTTCTAAAATATGCCACGTGCTCTTCTAGCTAGTAAGCAATAGAGCAGGCCTGAACTCCAGTGGTAGGGAGACAGAAATGAAGATTTCACAGTGATGATAATTGCCACAGCAGGAAAAATCCAGGAAAGAAGTAACAAAAATATTCATTTTTGTGAAGATTTGATATGCTACAATTTTATAGAGTGCGGTTACAAAGGGAACAATGAGAAGATAACTTTGAGGAAAAACCTGAAGGTTTTGGCTGTTCCAGACTGATAGAAGAGCAGATGCAAAGGATAGGCTTGGTTTATTTAAGGAGATTAAAGAGCCACTATATCTTTGCCAAGGAGGACAAGTGTAAGGAATGCTATCAGAATGAACCACGGGACTGCTATGGTCTTTGTATGACTTTGTAAGGACTTTGGCTTTTATGAGAGAAACTTGCAGGCCATTGGAAAGTTTTGAATGGAGGATTGTTATAGTAGGACTAGTGTTTTTAAATGAATGGCTCTTGATAATATACCATGCTGAGCAAAATGAGTCAGAAAAAGTCAAGAATCATATCAATACATTATGATGTATTACGATGTATCATAGAATTGAATACTTAAAACCTATATAATTTTATTAACCAATGCCACTCCAATAAATATAATAAAAATTTTTTAAAATAAATAAAAAAGTCACTCTGGCAGTATGTTCAAGATAGACTATTGGAAATAGTGCAAAAGAAGGGATGCCACTAAAATAAATTATATTAAATTACACTTTAATAATCTCATGTAGGAAGGAGGGTAGCATAGATCAGGTAATAGGAGTAAGTGTTTAAAGTAGTTAGAGTGTGAATATATTTCCACAGTAAAGTTGATAAAGTTTGATGAAAAAATAAGTGTGAACAAAAGGGATAAAGATACCATTGTGTTTCTATTCTCAGCAACTAGATAGAGTGAGGTAGAAAAGAAAAGTCAAATTAATTTAGTTTAAAAACAAAGTTTGAGTCACCTGTTAGAAAACTGCAGATGTTAGATGGGCAGTTAGTATATGAGTCAGAATTCCTCAGACTGGACCAAAAAAATCAAGGAACCTTCACCACTGGATTATTTAAATCCATAAGACTGAGTGAGTTCAGCCAAAGAATGAGTTTACCTAGTGAAGAAAAAAAACCCAAGGACTGAATACTGAGACATGCCCAATTTAGCGAAAACAGAGATGTGGCAGTCTCAGCAAAGGAGACAAAGAAAGAGCCGGTTGTAGAGGAGGAAAACCAGAAGAGTGAATGTTCCTGGAAGAATGAGCTCCAAAAAGGAGGAAAATGCTGCTGCTGGGGAAAGGCCTGAACTGAGAACTGGCATTGGGTGTCGGTCTGATGCTGACCCCTCCAGCCTCTGTGGACTAGGAAGGAGCACTAACATTTAATGGCCATTTGGGTAACCTGTTCCGTATCACGGGGGCCTCGGATTTTATCCCAGTTATCAATACCACAAATATAGCTGACTTGGGAAAGCTCAATCTTTCTAGTTGCAGAATTGTGTTCTTTATTGGGCAAGTTCCTTTGTTTTTGTTTTTTACTGGACCTTAAAAAAAAAACATTAGAGGTTTATTTTTGTGCTTATGTATGAGTGTGTGTACATGTGTGTGCGTTTTTTTGTTTCCAAACCAGAGCTGCTTTGATCCTAGGAGAGCGAATACTCAACATTCCATCCCGATGAGTACTGCTGCTAAGCCCCATATTTGCTTTTCTCCTCCCCTGCTAGCTTAAATTCTGCAGAGGCCAATTAAACTGCCTACGCCAACATGCACTATCTCAACATGGAGGTGATTATAAACAGCCAACTACACTTTAGCACGGGTACTAAGCTGTGCATGCGGTGTTTTCACTTTCCATGAACTGTCTTTTGAGTAGAAACACATTGTACCTTGCAGTGCAGTCAGGTTCTCGGGAGTATTATTGTTAACTACAGGAAGACACCTGCACCGAGCTTCCTCCTCATAATTAGGGAGGTCAAGTCAGTGCTGTCGTATGTGTTTTTCAGTTCTTGTCCATGTTCTGAGACCCGATGATTAAGTTTGATGTATGACTCACTCACTGAAGTCATTATAAAAAAGTAAATAAAACATTTTAGCAATGTCTGAAAACTCAGAGGAAAGTAATTCCTGTTAGGGGGGAAAAATGAGGCCAGAAAGTTCTTAGGAGTATGAAAATATAAAAGTTTGTATACCTCACAGGAATACTTGTCTCAATCTACCCTGAACAAACATATTGGAAAATTATGTTTTCATTGAAAAATTGCTTCTATGTAAAATGCTGGAGAAAGTTTGTGTGTTAAATAAGAAAACCATATTATTCCCAAGTTACATCTGAATCTACATTACTTTTCTCTTTTCTTATTTAAAAAAAAAAACATTTATGTTAATTTTATAGATATGCAAATATTGGCGAGAAGAAATTCTAAAAGCGATTAAGCTACTAACCAGTAGACAATACAAACAAATGGGGGTAATGTTGCTTACTGTCTTCACCAGGTAATGAATGGGTCATGGTAATGGTGTGCAGCTGGCCCTAAGGAAAGCCCAGTGAAAATTAGGTGATCTGATAAATTAGTAAGAGGAGTTATTGGGTGCTAATGTGTGCTTGGAAGAAGGCTACATGTGATTTCAGACACTCACAGCAGTTCCAGGCTTCTGAGTGCTTTCCCACAGCAGTTTCTTGAAGAATACTCATTCATTCATTGATTCATTGATTTTCTCAACCATCCTCACTGAGCACTGCCATAGGCTAGGGAGCTCTATTTGCCTACAGAGGGATTTCAATGAAGACAATTTCAGAGCAGATGGATGGTAGCTTGATTCCATGAGAGGCCAGGAGAGGGAGACATTTTATCCCCTTCTACTATTTGCCTCACACTATATGGGCACCTAGAAGGATGCATGCACAAAATCTGAAATTTCCCAATTAATTTTTAATTGATTTCAGAAATGAAGGGAGAAAGAGAGAGATCAATGATGAGAATCATTGATAGGCTGCCTCCTGCACACCCCATGTAAGAATTCTAGCCTGCAACCCTGGCATGTGCCCTGACCAGGAATGGAGCAGTGACCTTCTAGTTCACAGGTCTATTCTAAACCACTTAGCCATGCCAATGGGGCAGAAGTTTGACAATTCTTATCTCAAATGTCATTTCTTCCCTAACCCATCTAATCTAAACTGTTTGCCTCATTATGTCTTCTTAGTTCTCCATAGTGATCCTTTATAGCATTATCACAAATTTCAATTTTTATAAAACATTTGTGTGTGAGTTATTTAATAATGTCTCTACTACTACAGGCAACATCCATGAGGACAAAGAGTTCATAGGACTTAGTCACCATTATATATTTATGTAAAGCACAGTCTCTAAACCACATGGGCAATTAACTGGACATTCTTAAAAACTAGAGGCCTGGTGCAAGAATTCATACACAGGTGGGGTCCCTCAGCCTGGCCAGCGATTGGGGCCAATCAAGGCCAATTAGGGCGGCCTGCTGGGTGCAGCAGGCGGGGGACGGGGGAGGGTGGGTTGGGGGTGGCAGCAGGTAGTTGGCCGGCTATGGGAGGTTGGTTTTGGGTGCGCACTGACCACCAGGGGTAAGTTCCTGCATTGAGCATCTGCCCCCTGGTGGTCAGTGTGCATCATAGTGACTGGTTGTAACAGTCACTTAGGCATAGATAGATAGATAGATAGATAGATAGATAGATAGATAGATGATAGATAGATAGATAGATAGATAGATAGATAGATAGATGATAGATTGATAGATGATAGATGATTGATAGATAGATAGATAGATAGATAGATAGATAGAAAGATAGATAATAGATAGATAGATAGATAGATAACAAATACAGCAGAATTCCTTTCTAGGCATCACTCCTTATTTGCAAGAAATTTTTTTTAGTATTTTTTATCCATTTGGTTTTTATTCCAGATCATTTACATTGGCATATATTCTTTTCTCCAGGCCTCCCTTTAAATTGCCAATGTCTTCCTGAATTTAGATGTTCTAGAATTATTTCTTATACTTCTTGTATCCTATTATAGTTTCGGGTACAAACCACTTAAATCCTTTCAATGGAAAAATGGGGGAGAGGTACCTTTATTGAAGCTACCAGTTCTTATAATTTCACACCATAGAACATCAGCCCAAGTCATCTCAGTGGCTCCTACACACCTGGCAGTTTCTCCCTCCGGCCAGTAGCTTCAGGGCCCAGGTTTATTTTGCTTCAGTATCCAACATCCTTTGGTTATCCAAATTTGCTCTGCAAGGTCTTCCACTTTTATACCACTCTCTGTTTTACTTTCTTCTGAAATACACAGCACCCAGTTTTCTTGTTTTCACATTATTTTCATCGGCATATCTCACCTAAAAATTCATACATACTAAACTTAAAAAATCTTGTGACTGAACAGAAAGTATACAGACCTAAATTTCCGTATATTAGAGTTCTATTAATGGAGAAATTGGATTTCCTAACAGTTGATGAGATCTCTAAGCTGTATGTTCACAACCTTTGAGCTAATTTGCTATTTTTTTTAAAAATAGTAGTGTCTTCTTATCACTTATTTTAACTATTTTACCTATTATCATGCTATTAATAAAATATCAACCAGGTGCTAAGCACTATAGCAGACACTTTAGAGTTGATTTATTGACAGACATTGACCTTAAATTTTCATGATACCACACTGTCCTAATTTTCCTCCTTCCCACTCACTGCTGTTCATTTATTTTAATTGACTTCTAAATGTTTAATAGTTAGAGAGCTGTCCTAGGCCCTCTTCCCTATTCTTCTCTTGCCATAGATGATTTCCATCTAGATCCATAATTTTAAATATGACATAGCCCAAAAAGGTATATCTTTTCCCCCCTTTAAATCAGGCTCTTAAATATAACTTCTTAAAATATTATCTCCAACTTAATATCTAGTGGGCATCTCAAAATTATCATGACCAGCCTGGCTGGTGTGGCTCAGTGGTTGAGCTTCCACCCATAAACCAGGAGGAGGTCATAGGTTCAATTCTCTGCCTGGGAACATGCCAGGGTTATAGGCTTGACCCCTGGTGGGGGGCATGCAGGAGGCATCCAATTGATGTTTCTCTCTCATTGATGTTTCTATCTCTCTATCCCTTTCCCTTAATCTCTCTAAAATCAGTAAAAAACTATATAAGCTATCATGACCAAAACTGTTTTTCCTTTAGTATTTATCATATCCCCAAGTTGCAACCAATCAACCAATTACTAAAACCCCAAAACTCCACTCTTCCTTTGATCCCTCCCTTTTCATATCTCACCATTATCAAATTTTATTTCTTTTATTTCAGATCATATCTTTAATCTATGCACCTTCTCTAAATTACATCAATCTACTGTATTTCATCAAGCCTACATCTCACATACACTATTTTAAGGTCCTTGTTTCTACCACTGACCTCCATAATCTATTCTCCATACAATAACTAGACAGATTTTACTTAAAAAGAGAGAGAGAAGCCAAGTCCTCCCCTTGCTCATGACCCTTTGACTACTCTTACAATTAGATCAGAAACACCTCATTAAATTTCATCATGTGCCCTGAGATTTGGTCCTGCCTCCAACCCTCACCTCATCTGCTGCCACTCCCTCCCTACCTCACTGTCCTGCTCCACAGTTTTCCTCCAGATCCCTGGATATGTGGAGATCCATTCTCCCTTCAGGACTGGCAAGATGAGAAAGGTGAACAATTCTGCTTCACAGTAGAATGCCTCTGATATTAAACACACTTCAAGTGGTGTCGAACTTGAGGTTTCATATCCTTATCCTACGTCTAGTAAGTAATTGCTTCTGTGTTTGTCTCTGATACTACTACTTTCTCAAAGTCAGAATTGGGATCTTCTTATTCCCTCTGACTCTAGGGCATCTCAGAAATTTGCTAGATGAATGGATAAATGAGTGAGTAAATACAGAGTACATAAGTGCCCATCCGACAGGACTTTCCTTGCCTTTAAAAGAAAGCTAAGCACAAGTGGCTCTCCTTTCCCCCAACACGTTCCCACTTATTTGAGGTAGTACTGAAATAAGAATAACTAGAACCAGACTCTACCTATCTACATATTAAATTTGTAATCTTAATCAAAGAGCACCTCTCTTGAAGCCTTAATTATGAAATGAAGGATTTGGAATGGATTGGTGGTTTTCCAGCTTTCTAAATGAAACAAAAATTTTAAAACAAAATGATATAATGGGCTGTGATATGTGAATCATTTAAAAATAATGCTGCCTTGTATAATAGACTGGTTTTCTTGGAATCCTGCCTATCAGTAAACTCTTTTGTCCCTGACTCTGGGGACCCAAGGGAGCCCCCCCGTATAGATGCCGAGGGCTCTGCAAAGCTCAGTTCAAAAACCACTGGACTCAAAAGTCTCTGAGGCCCCTGGTAAATCTAACATTTCATGATTCCAACTCTGAAATAAACAACAGATGTTGCCAACTAAAGCCGAATGAAATGTATTCATGCACTCCCTTAAAAATTAAATGGAAGACTTTTTCTCCCCTTTTAAAATCAAGCAAAATTCATTGCTTGGAATTCTGACAGAGTATACAAAGAGTCTTTTAAATGCTAAAGAACATTCATAAATGACTTTGTCACAAAGTGTTATAAGATTTTGCAAAATTGAGCTTATGTAAGTTTTTGCTGACTTGAAGTGTTATTGATTAGAAAATACCTTCTACCCTCCAGGCCATGTGTGCCTCAGAAGGTTTCAGATCCAGGAACTCAAGTCGGCTCACCTATGTACTGGAAAGGTCAACCCACCATGGAAACCCATTAAAACACTCGCGTACATTCACTCAGCTTGGAGGTTGAGAGTGGCAGATCCAATCTCACCCAGAGCCGCATTGCAGCCTCCAGGAGGCTGATGTAATTCTCCTGTGACTTTGTGGTTTAAATGGAATTGATTATTTTTAAAATATTAGATATGGCATTGCTTGCTTTTCCACATTGCATTAAACACCCCCATACATGGAGCTAGAGACTAGTAGACAAATACGTAGAGTTACACATACCATCTCCCTCTCTCATACATATGCATGTACACACACCTGCACATGAGCACACACATGGAATGAGAAGATAACAGTATTAATAGCTTACATATGTGTAGGAATTTACATTTATAAAAGATGTTAAAACATAGCAGTTCATTCAATCCCCCTGACAACTTTGTAAGTTAGGTATATAGGAGCTTCTATGTACCAAAAAAAGAATGCACTAAGTAATTTCCATACACTTACCTTGCTTAATGGTCCCCATATTTCAAATGAGAAGATTGGGGGCTCTAAGAATTCAAGTGGCTTACTGTTTCCCAATGTAAAAAAGAACAGATTAGTGAATAAAAACCCAGACTATGAACTGTGGAGGGCAACTTTACCTTCATATAGATTTAACTAGTCCTAAAGCAAAAGTGGGCTGTCTTTTAGGTGACAGTTGACTCTGTTAGAGCAGCTTTTGGTAAAACAGTTGCTTTGGGTGCCTTTCTAATGTGAGAGCTAGACTTTCTCAAGTCCTTTCATGCCCACTATCCAGGCTCTCCCTTGAGTTGGTTGGCAACATTTTTTATGAGATGGGTAAAGTCAGATCTGCAAACTGGGCCACCTAAGGTTCATCTTAATGATCTTTACCTCATTCTTCCCAGTCCTTGTCCATAGTAAGATGTTTCTGATTAGAGAAGTAACACTGAGGCAATGGTTTGCATCCTCCTCCCTACAATCCATCTTTCCAATAGAATGGTAACTTCAATCCCCTGCTTTCCATTTCCTCTATTGAAGCTGACATATTTTTGCCTTCAATGTGATAAAATATATGATATTCCTTGTCTCCTTAATTTATAGCTGGCAAGATTATCTGACTGGTCTTGTAGGAACAAGAGAAATGTGATTATTAGCTTTAGTGGTTTAGGAACTGTATACTACTGGGTCTCATTAATAGGACATCAGCCAAGAAATTTCATTCACATACAGTTTAAGCCGGTTGTGCAAAATCTCAAGAGCCTGCCATAGCCTGGAAGTTGTGAAAATGATCCTGGATTAAGCTGTTCTGCGAGGAAGGAATGAGAATCGCCCAAGATAAACTACCACTCCTATAACTGAATGGTACAGAGCTTCTTGGGAGGAAGAAAGATGAATGATTTTCTTGATTACAAATCTCTCACTCTTACAGAAAACCTATTCTGCAACTCTGCGACCGTGTCATTGGAAAAGCACCGTCTGCCACTGGCTCAGTTCTAATGAAGAAAGAGTTCAATACAGTAGTGATAGATCCTCTCAGTGGCCCCATTCATCCTGAGGGAAGCTGCTCTGACCACTTCCTGAAGCAGCGTGCCTCTCCCCTGCTGCTTTTTTCTCTGTGGAAGGTGATTTTTCCAAGGAAGTTGGACAAGGGAGGGAAGTCAAAGATGTGGTACTACAGCATAGGCTGGAGTGGCTCAATTAGTCGGGTGTTGTCCCATACACCAAAAGGTTACTGGTTCAATTTCTGGTCAGAGCACATGCCTGGGTTTTCGGCTTTATCACTGGTAAGGGGTGTGCAGGAGGCAGCTGCTCCATATTCCACTCTCATTTCTCTCTCTCTCTCTCTCTCTCTCTCTCTCTCTCTCTCTCTCTCTCTCTCTCTCTCTCTCTCTCTCTCCTTTCCTCACTCCTTGAAAACCAATAAAAAAAAAACTTTAAAAAAATAAAAATATGCGGTGCCACAGTACTGCTGTTAGCCCCACAATCGACCACGTAGATCTTGGCATACCTGACAATTTCTCCAACCCAATTTTTGGCCATCACTTCACTAGACATCAGCAAAGTCCCTCGAGGAGAAAAAGTGCAAAGGCAGAAAATGAGAGGAAGAAGAAGCCAAGGAGAGCAAGATTAAAGGTGCCATGAAAATAGCAAAAACACTTTGAGAAAGGAGAATCATAATTTACTTCTGCTATTGTTCTGGAAACAAGCACACTTAAATTATGGTTTCAGTGAACATATTTTCCATACCAAAAAACTGTTGGGACAAATAATCTCACAAAGAACTCTTGCAACACTTCTGAGGATGAAATATGGTACTAAAAAAAATGAGTGTATAGAACATATCAATAGATTTTGGAGTCAACAGCAAAATAGATTTTAAAAAGGACATTGTCCAGAAAATTCAGATGTATAACTTTACTGAAGTCATACACTCAGTATAAAATTACCATTTTATATCAATGCAGTAATGAGTGGAACTGACTGAAAGACCTTGAACACTCAATCTCGTCAGGCATCAGTTTGTGCAACTCTAAATTGAAGGGGGATATTAGATCATCTTTAAGGTCCCTTTATGAACCAATCGTATCTAATAAAACCCTAATATGCAAACCAACCAAACTGCGGAATGACCAGTCACTATGACACACACTGACGACCAGGCGGTAGACGCTCAATACAGGAGATGCCCCCTGGTGGTCAGTGCGTTCCCATAAGGGGAGTACCACTCAGCCAGAGGCTGGGCTCATGGCTGGTGGCACAGCAGCAGTGGAGGGAGCCTCTCCTGCCTCTGTAACAGTGCTAAGAACCCCAACTTTCTGCTTAGGGGATCAGGCCTAGGGGAGCGGACCTAGAGAAGTGGGCCTAAACCAGCAGTTGGACATCCCCTGAGGGGTCCCGGATTGTGAGAGGGCACAGGCTGGCTGAGGGACCCCTCCCACTCCACGACACAAATGTCGTGCACCAGGCCTCTAGAATTCCATAATCCTACAATTTATTCTCCATGCTATAATGATTTTGCTTCAAAAGCAGAGTGTGACAATGCACACCTACACACATACTCACTAACAAATTTGGCATTTGCCATTGTTAACTTGTATTATAGCAAATACTATCTGTTCTTTTCCCTCATATGTTGGTCTTTTAATCAAAAACATACCTCCAGCCAAAACCAGTTTGGCTCAGTGGATAGAGCATTGGCCTGCGGACTGAAAGATCCAGGGTTCGATTCCGGTCAAGGGCATGTGCCATGGTTGTGGGCTCATCCCCAGTAGGGGGTGTACAGAAGGGAGCTGATGTATGTTTCTCTCTCATCGATGTTTCTGACTTTCTATCCCTCTCTCTTCCTCTCTGTAAAAAATCAATAAAATATATTTTAAAAAAAAAACACATACCTCCAGGTCCTTGTCCAATGAAATAGGATGGTGTCTAAGTATTTGATCAATAACCAGAATGCACATTTCATTGTACCTCAGACATCTTTTGTCATCACAACTCTCCATCTTACATGTAAGTTCCTAACTCCATAATGAAATCACAATAGCCAACCTCAGAGCTCACCAGTGCTTCCAGAAGCTTAGCCAATGCCTGGTTTCATCAGCCTCTCTCCACTTTCTGGTAAAGAAAAGAATAACAATATCACATACTTGAACTGAGAGATTAATGTTTAACAGCCAAGTTGTTCTGTAAGCTTATTCTTTAACTCCCAGTCTCTCTGACTATAAGTGGGTATAAGAATAGTTATCTACCTCATAAAACTATTGTGAGGAATAAATAAAATAATGACTATAAAACACTGTATCTGATATACATTTTTTGTTCTCCAAAGCTATTAAAACCAGCTCTGGACACGGAGAACTATTGATGTTTGTATCAACTTCTCAGACTACTAGCCTCTGGTTTCCCATACTAAAATTAAAGAAAAAAATGGGTACTTTATCCTTATTTTGTGAGAATATGAGTTGTTTTCTTTTAAATATGAGTCACTCCAAAGTCTCTTTCTCACCAGTGTCATAAAGCTCAAAATAATTTAAGTCATCTTGTATCGCTAATGACCTCCTTTCAAACATAACTGCTATATGGTAGCCATTTTTGTTACCAACACCTTAGCAAAAGCATAAATATTCAGTTGTATGAAACTGTACAATAGACTAGTAAATATTGATGAGTAAGGAAATGGTGAAATAATACCTGAGTACAATGACTTTTGAGGGGAAAGTAATTTTAGGAAAGGTGCTGTAGAAGGATGTTCAGGAAAGGATGGCCACAGGAAATCCTAGGAGGCTGCTAGAATAGGAGAAAGAATCAGTGCTGAAAGGAAGATAAAGCTTCAGAATGGCACATATTACATGTAGCTTAGAACCAGCCATACACTGGTGGCAAATGGAATGTGTCCCGGTGACTGATTTCTAGGCAACAGATGCTGGCTTCATTCAAACTATTTTGGTTAGGTTTTCTAAACAGAACAATCCCCAAGACCAATTTGTGGAAATACAAACACTACTTTCAACAGAGCTCTTAAAGGTAAATATTTATTGTTATTGTTGCAAGGCATTAGAGAGTCACATCAATGGTAGAAAATATCTGCCTGAGTTGTAAAAATTCCATAATTCCTCTACAATAATCGAAGTATTTGGGGGTTTTCCTTCTTAGCAAACACTTCTGTGAAAAGCTATGGTTGTCTTTTGTATATCATAAGAATCATAATTCTGGAAGATTATTAAAAAGGATCAAATGATTTGACTTGAGGAATCCTGTTAAAAGATTGCACAGTTCTTTTTAGAATCGAATCAATGCCTCTCCCCAAGCCTCTTTCTAGTACATCAGGCTATCCTTGCACCATGGTCTTAGCCAGTGCAGACCAGCTGCACGCATGGCCTGGTGTTGCACAACTCCCTTTGGCAGTGCTCTTCTGCTCCTGGACTTGCCCATGGAAAGTTTAATTTGCTTTAGCCAATGGAACACAGCAAACTTGATACAAGCAGATTCATACATGTTTGGGGCTTCTCTTTTGCTTTTTGACCTCTATCTTGACTTCACTCCTGGGCTGCCCTATTGAAAGAGAAGACACATGGAGAAGATGTGTGTCTCTGTTGCCCTAGCTGAGGACCAAAACATGTGAAAGAGGCCAGATAAGATCAACAAAGCCATCTACCAACCAATAAAGCAAAAATAAGTGCTTATTGTTGGTTCCTATTGAATCAACTATAATTTTGTTGTTTGTTATGCAGCATCATTGCTGCCTTAGAAAACTAACAAGGACCTTATGCACAGTCTTTCTTTCACCAAAACCAACAAGTGCTGTCTTAGTTCAACAAAATCCTGCTTGCTGCTAGCTAACTTATCTGATTTTTTTTAAATGTGTTCTAAGAGAGGATAAAATTATGCCATTTGGGGTTGCTTTATTAGGAAATTTTACACATTTCCTATTTTTAATGTAGAGATTTAGGACAGACTGCAAGAAACCAAAACTTGGAAGTACTATAACTCTGTCACATGGTGCCTGCTAGGTGGGTGGTAACCCCCAGGCAAAAGCAAGAGGAGTGATCCAATCAGCCTCTGGAGGCAAGTATCAATAAAGAGCCGATGTCAGGGAGGGCAGCCTTTGAAGCAGAGGCATCCTGAGGTGAGCAAGCATTGCATGGTTGATAAGATTCTAGGTGAAAATTTCATCCATAGACCAGAAAGGTGATGGCATTACAAATAATGAAAACAAGTAACAAGATTATGTTTCTAGTAGTACCGGCAGGCAGAATCCCTAGCCTGGAGCAATCGAAGTCAGGGACTTAGTTTTAAGGCAACAAAGAGGGAAACTTAGCCTGAGCTGGCAGATCTTATTGGCAACAAAGCAGAAATCAAGTAATTAGAACCAGTGGAAAGTCACAGCCTGCCCTAGCACAAAATAGGGTTGATTTGATGCTAAGCACTCTGAATGTTGAAATCAGGTGAATATTTTTCTTCAGGGTTGTAGATTTGGAGCAGAGAAAAAAAAAAGTGATGGAAACTGGGTTACTTGCCCTGAACTTAAAAAAGTAAATCAGTATGCCAGTTCAGTATGATTTGAGTAACTTTTTGCATTAAAAAGGATATTGATTTTAAATACCTACATAATTTAATCAATAAAGAAATTTTGAAAAGACATTTTCAAATTGTATGTAATTTGAAATGGTACTTACACAGACGCAGCCGCTAAAACAATTATTCCGGAAACTCAGACTCTTGAAAACCTTTAATGAATGAAAAATAATCTCTGCTTTGGCCTAAATTATTTTGCTTGACTATTTAAATTGATCAAATTCATCAATCATTGCTCAACTTTATACTTCATTTTGCCTTTATACAAACAAAATCCTTCTAATGATTATTCTAATTGTAGGCAATGAGCTCCAACAACCAACTCAAGAGTCATGGCAGCCCAACCTCTATAACTTAATATCTCCACGTCTTCCGAAATTGGAGGCAAAATAAATCTAAAGTAAAAACATAACACTCAGGGTGCCTCAAATACTCTATGTGTTCGTGTGTGTGTGTGTGTGTGTGTGTGTGTGTGTGTGTGTTTGTTGCATGCTTTACTGCAATTTATTGCACTAGGGATGGACAGTATGCCTTACATAAACGTTCCCTAAAAACAGTATATCTGATTAATAATTAGTTTTACTTCATAAGCTGGGCTGTAGATTAATCTAATTACATTGATACATTGGTATATTAGCTTTTATTTGTTTGTGCTTGTTTTACTCTGAAGTCTCAAACACGTTTGTAAGTTTTATCTGCTCACAAATGTGTTTGGACAGGTAGAGCTTGAGGTAATCACTCAGTGGTTTAGAATGCAAGGGAAGACAAGCAAAAGTGTGCTAATGTAGATGAAAGTAACAAAATCAGAAAGTGTCCTCCACTTCATTAGAAGAAATTAATTTGAACTTCCTGTGCACTCTCCAGGTTAGTAATTTTTCTACAAAATTATAGAAAAGTTCAAGAAAAACCTAGATGGTGTGTTCTAAAATGGATTACATGGAATCCAGAGAATCACTTCTTCCTCAGTTAAATTTCCAAATAAAGGATTTTTCCCTTATCGTTCATGTAAGTAGACTGATTATATAGTGATCACACCCCAGAAAATATCAGAGGAGTCAAGTAAATTCAATTGTTCATTAAATATAACCTTCCTGGTGACTCTAAATATTCACATTTAGAGACAGGCAGAATCACGCTCTTCCATGGATGTGTTGTTGATTCAAAACTCACTTGCCCTTTAAGAAACCATGCTTTTGATAAAAGCCCATGCTACAATGATTATTATTGCCCATATGTCCAAAGTTATCCTTGGTCAGCTTCTTCCAGCTAGGACCCTCTCCTTTTTTTATGAAGCGATGCCTACCTGGATACATACTGCATGAGCCAGACTTTTGTTCTTAGCTTTGGATTGCCAACCTCTCAAAGCTTACGCTTGGGCTTTGTTGTTTTTCCTTTCCCATCACTAGCTCTCTTTTTACGATCAGCATGTGTTGCTGTCAGTATCACTTGTGGCTATTGTAAATGCCTCACCACAATCAAAGCTATCAATGTATGGAAACTTGAACAAGACAGAGTTTCAAATAACTCCACACCAGCAAAATATTTACAACAATGAAATCTAGTTTAAGTAGAATGAAGGACAAAAGAAAAGATGTCCCAAATAACAGCATCCTATCCAGGACTGGCAGATATTTTTTCATGAATATTGGGGCAGTACACTGTCATTTCTCTTAGAGCCCATGGCTGTTGGTGCTATTCATGGATGAATCTGAGGACTCTTTACAGCAGTCATCAAACTGATCACATCTCTGAACAACTGAACATATTTGAAGGCATTTATCATTGCCTCTCAGCATCCCGCACAAGGCAACACACAGTAGGTGCTCAACAAATATTTGTTTGAATTAGTCCTTTCCTTTAAAAGACCAACATAATCAACTGACGTACAAAATTTTTCAGTTGGATAGATTTTTTTTTATCAGTTGTTTAAAAATAAAGTCTATGATCATGGTTTTTTATTAGAAACGTAATACCTATTCGTTACAGTACATTTGAAAAATATAAACTTTCAAAGGTACATCTCCCTACATTACTTACTTTTTACTAATATATTGCCAGCATCTTGTCATGTCATTGAATGTTCTTCTACAACACTGTTAATGGCTGCATAGTATTCCATCACATGAGCTATCATTATTCTTTTTATTCAGTTCTCACTAGTTAGCAAGTAGAAGAGTGTGTGGCTCAGAGCAATGGCTTAATATACCCTTTGAATGAATAGATGTTTAGCTTTTCTTCACTATTTTTTTCTATTAAAACTGACACTGCCATGAACATGTTTGTGGTTAAATCTTTGTGCACATTCATATTTCATATTTTGGATAAATTCCTAGAAGTTAAAAGGCTGGTCAAAGAGTACAAATTTGCTGAATTTTAATCTCATCACTATACAATTCTCGAGAACCAGCTAAGGCCTCCCACACAGAAACAATTTGCATTACTCAAAGCTGACAATGATTTGCTTTCCTAAGGGTAGACTTACAACGCAAAAAAAAAAAAAAAAGATTTAGTTTTCTCTCCTCTTGCTCCACAGGAAGAACCTAAACCTAAATGATTAAGACATGTTTGTTACAAAGTTACATAATATATATGTATTAGGTGTGAAATAAAATGGGTCAGGTAGGGAAAACCCTTGTTAGATTCACCAGAGACCAAATAGAAATAATTATGGGGTGTGTAGTACTGCCCCACCACATAAATGACTACAATGGCATATAGGCAGTTGTTTGTTTCAGCAACTGCCACAAACGATGGACTCTAACTGCAAGGTCAGTGTCACCCTACGATCCATAGGCTGCCAAGAACCAGAGAACATCATCTACTTCATCCGCCTGCCTTCCCTGTAAAATGCTCTCCTGCAAGGCACTGTGGGGGACCCTGCAAGGAATTAAAAGATATTATGCAAATCAAGTAACACTTAAGTGCCCTAAATACTATTGAAGCATATTTGTGAACACAACATCTAACTGCAAGCTTTTCCTTTGTATGGCACTCACATATTTAAAAAAGAGAATCCTAAACACCTGGAAATTTTGTTAGCGAAGTGTTTCTCAATACCCTGAAAATCCCTGTTACAAACTAACTCAAACTCAAGTGCATTTCTCATATTTTCATAAAGTCTTTCAAGTGTATATTAGAGCTGTTCCCTCAAATCATTGTTCTCTAAAGTCCGCATGACCACTGAGATTATCCACTTCGATTAGACACAGTTTATAAAATGGTTCCTTTAGTACACACATAAAGCGATCATTTTCAATGTATGTTACTGAGACCGCGCATATAGGCTCACAATATCTAGAACTAGATGTAATTTAACACATTCTCATTCCTTCCCCATTTTTATCATGCTGCTACTTTGTTTTTCATTACAGGACTTTTTTTTTTTTTTTGAGTACAGAAAATCTTAACAACAAAAATAATGACTCTAAAATTACCAAATGCAATTATAGAAACTATTTGATCTTACCATGGGAGAGACACATCAAAGGATGACAGCTCAAGCTTCACAGTGTAGCAACTTCTGGGAACAATTATTTCAGTTGTTTAGAAGGGGAATTGTGGAGGCTGAAAAAAGATGATCTCTGTTTCTCTTTTAATTGGATATCATATATAACAGAATGTATATATTAAAAGGGTTTTTTTTAAGGGTGCCAAAACTTAATGTCTATGGGGTCATTTTATCATTTAATTAATAAGCTGGATATAATAAGTATGGTTTGATTTTTTAAAGTATCTATGGCTATACTAAACCACAAGAAGGTGTTATTGAAATTCGATAAGGTGATAATTATAGACTGCACATTCCATCTAAGAAACAGCAATATTGTCAATGAAAATGTGACCTTTATTTTTTAAATCCTTGAAAATTGCCATCTTTTGAGCTATAAATATATGTCTTCAGATAAACCAGTTCAGAAGACAATATAAAATAAAAAACAAACATATTTATACTAGTTTTCAGATGTTTTTAATAAGCTCAATGAGGAAGGTAGTCAACCATATTTCACATGTGAGAAAACTAAGACATAAAGCAGTCAAATAAATTGCACAAAATGACAGAAAAAGATTTAAGCCTAGATTACTGTATCTCTAAGCAGTGGGCAATAAAATCAAAATCTACTTTTAATATTTGATTGTTTTTCTACTAGCCAATTGCTAAATGAAGTCATTCTTACTAGTGTTGCAGAGATTAAAATTGCCAGTGTGACCTTGAACAAGTCAACTTAGCTCCCTAAGCTTTCATGACTTTATTTTTAAACTAGTAGCCCAGTGCATGGATTCATGCAAATTGAAAGGAAATTAATTAGAAGAAATATTTTAATATCACTATTCACTCTTTCTCTATAATAGAAGTGTCAACCAAATTCCTGATTGACAATGACAGATTAAAACACATGTAAGCGATTGGCACCAGCAAGAGCATTATATGTATCATGCATGCGTGAGTCAATTTAGCCTTCTAGAGATATAGGATAAACTTTCTTAATTAGATCTGCTTTCTGATGTAGCTAAACTTTTTCCAGCCCAGTGAAGCATCCCAACTTCTCTTTAAGGTAATTATCAGCAACACAGCAGTAAATATCAACATGAAGCAGATTATTATTATAGATCATGCAGTGAGAACAAAGAAAAAATATTTAACTGCAGCAGTGTTTGACCATATTCTGTGCAGTGAGAAAACCTGAAATCATTTTCAAGGACCACCATTTCTTCTTTTCAGTCGGGTCAAGTTTCTAAGCTTTCTAAATCTCTGTTTTCCAGCTAATGAAAAGAAAATAGGATTCCATCGAGTCTCCTATGTACCTACTATTGGATTGCTGTGAGGATCAAATGAGATGAGGCACAGGAAAATGCTTCATAAATATTTGCTTAAAGTGTGAAATGTTTGCATTGGCTATGAAGCAAGTCGTCTTCCTAGGCTGAAGAAACTGCAAGGAGGCTAGTCATTGCTAGGGAGAGGAAGCCGGACATTGCTATGTGACGTCATTACCCATTGCCCACAGCAACCATTCTGGGCCGGGCTGGAGTGGGCTGTGGGCCACATTTTGTGCCATGGGGTCTTGGCAGCATCAGTTGCAATTTGGTGGGCTGTCACTCTGGGGTGGTGGCAAGGCTTGTGTCCCATTTGGGGGAAGCCAAGTATGGGTGCTAAGTCCACAGTGCCAGTGGGTGTCATGGCAGCTCCTGTGTTGAGCATCTGCCCCCTGGTGGTCAGTGTGGTCATAGTGAACAGTCAGATGGTTGGACACTTAGCATATTAGCCTGTTATATATATACTAGAGGCCCAGTGCACAAAATTTGTGCATGGGGGCAGGGGCTGTCCCTTAGCCCAGCCTGCACCCTCTCCAATCTGGGACCCCTCGAGGGATGTCTGACTGCCTGGTAGGATCGGGCCTAAACAGGCAATCAAACATCCTTCTCACAATCCAGGACTGCTGGCTCTAAACTGCTCACCTGCCTGCCTCCCTGATTGCCCCTAACCACTTCAGCCAGCCAGCCTGATCACCCCCTAACCACTACCCTGCCAGCCTAATTGATGTCTAACTGCTCCCTTGCCAGCCTGTTTGCCCCCAACTTCCCTCCTCTGCAGGCTTGATCACCCCAACTGCCCTCCCTTGCAGGCCCGGTCCCTCCCAATTACCCTCCCCTGCTGGCCTGATCGTCCACAACTGCTCTCCCTAGCAGGGCCTGGAACCTCCCAATGGCCCTCCCCTGCTGGCCATTCTTGTGGTGGCCATCTTGTATCCACATGGGGGCAGGATCTTTGACCACATGGGGGCAACCCTCTTGTATGTTCAATTTGCAATCCTTTTATTAGATAGGATAGAAGCCTGGTGCATGGGTGGGGGCCAGCTGGTTTGCCCTGAAGAGTGTCCCAGATCAAGGTGGGGTTCCCCTGGGGTGAGGGGCAGCCTGGGCGAGGGGCCTATGGAGGTTTTCAGGCCAGCCACCGCCCCCAGTGACCCAAGCGGAGGCCCTAGGATCTGGGATTAATCTATGTCTACAATTGAAACTTTGTAACCTGGAGCAGAGCCAAGCCTTCTGCTCGCTTGGGGCGGCAGCCATTTCTGTTTGAAACTTTGTAGCCTAGAGTGGAGGCTTAGGCGGGCAATGGCAGGCTGAAAGCTTGGCTTCCTCTGTTGTCAGGGAAACCCAAGCCTCTGTTCTCTCCAGCTCAGTGGCTGCCGCCATTTGTGTGTCTTTTATAATTGAAACTTTGTAACATTGAGTGGAGTCTAGGCAGGCAATGGCAAGCAGAAAGCTTGGCTTCCTCTGTTGCCAGGGAAACCAAAGCCTTCCTCCTGCTCTCAATGGTGGCAGCCATCTTGATTAGGGTTTATTTGCATAATATGCTCCTGATTGGCTGTGGGTGTGGGTGTGGGCATGGCTTGTGGGTGTGGCGAAGTTATGGTTAAATTTGCATATTACTCTTTTATTAGATTGGATAGATAGGGGGGTCTTGATATCAACATGTTAGGACTACCAGATGATCATAAAGATATTTTCCAGGTCTGAAGTTCTTTGGTTTTATAATATTAAAATATATAAATTATTTGAATAGTCATTTTATTCAGCTTAATCCTTGAATCCATTCTACATACTATTGTGTTTCCATTTTCCCCATCACATTGGGCCACGATTTCAAATAATAGAAAGCTTTACAGGTAACCATTATCTGCTGTCACAACAAGGTATTAATATATTTTACAACATTATAAAGGTGCCATATTAAGTCAATAAAATGAATTTGAGTGACAACCAAATGAATCACTAAATACAGATACCCTGAAATACATACAAGTGATTGTAGATTTTGCCAGCAAATTATTTGTTTCAAAGAGAAACCATGGAATTATAAAACTCTGTAAACTCCCTTTAAAATATGATGGAAAGATGTTTTTCTCCAGAATTGTCTTGTGAAAAATATTCTAAGTAAGAGAATTATTGTATTAGACTGATGGAAAGATGTCTTTCTCCAGAATTGTCTTGTGAAAAATATTCTAAGTAAGAGAATTATTGTATTAGACTGTTTTCCCAAAAAGTAGATGAAATTAAGGGCAAATTTGTATCTGTTCCAAAGAGCTGGAGCCTGTTTCGCTACTGGCCCTTCCTGGGGGTGGAAGAGCAAGATTTGTAACCTCTCTAACCCTCAGATACCTCATTTCTAAAAAAGAGTAATTGGAGAGCCCTGGGGGTATTGGTGAAAGGAAAAATTAAGATAACATAAAAGCTAGCATAGTGTCTGGCACATAAGCCATTTATATTAATAAGAAAGTTGCTTAAGATTATAGATTGCCATTGCTGCTCTGGGTCATTGTATGTCTAATTCCTTTTGTGTACACAACAGTGACTTAGGTTAAGGTTTGTCAAGAAAGGCAGCTGCTCACAGTAAGAATGAATGTTGCAGGGCTTGAATTAGCACTAATCTAACATCTGTATTAGCTTCCCAAGGCTGAGATAACAAAGTACCATAAAAGGAGGGGCTGAAAAGAGAATCCCTTCTCTCACAATTCTGAAAGCTAGAATTCTGAAATCAAGATGTCAATCTTTTTTCTTTCTTCTGGCACTGCCAGCCATCCTTGGCTCACAGCTGCCTCACTCCAATCTTTGTCTCCATCACATGGCACTCTACATGTGTCTGTGTCTCTGTGTCTTCCTTCATATTATAAATACACCAGTCATATTGGATCAGAAACCCAGTCCACTCTCCTGTGACCTCATCTCCATACAAATAATTACCAAAAAATCTATTTTTAAATAAAGTCATGCTCTGAAATATTGGGAGTTAGGTCTACAATATGTCTTTTTGGAAAATACAACTAAACCCATAATAATATATCTGACCTGGACTGTTGCAATGATTTCTTTTAAAGGCCTCCCTACTCCACAACCCCTTCCCCTTCCAACACATATAGAAGCACCTATATTCTACTCTAAACCAAACAGCAAGAGAGGGCTCCTAATAGGTATCATAAATCCATTTTTAAGTATATATTTGTATTGCTGATTTCGGAGAGGAAAGGGGAAGGAGAGAGATAGAAACATCAATGATGAGAGAGAATTACTAATTGGCTGCCTCCTGCCTCCTGGGGATCAAGCCCATAACCAAGGCACGTGCCATGACCAGAAATTGAACCACGACTTCCTGACTCATAGATTGATGCTCAATCACTGGGCTACACTGGCCGAGCCACAAATCATTTTTAAATACTATTAATAAGCAGATGAATTTAGTCAGACTATATTCAGAATCTTAGATTTTTCTCTGGGACATGCTGATGAGTTTTTTTGCCCGAGGCCAAAGCATAACAAGCATTTGCATGAAAGTGCAAAAGGGACATTGGAAGGCCAATGGGCCTTGATATTCAGCAGGGCTGAAATTAGCACATGATTGCTCCTGCTGTGATTGCTAAGGCTGGAGGCAATTTCCTGACCTGATAATCCTTACATTGTTTACCAAACTTTACCTTTGATCTGCCTGTATGCATTGCTAAAGGGCAAATGTGTATTCAAAGTGAATATAAGCAGCCAGGACAAGGATTTGGTGTTTCTCTTCATGAAAGAGGTTTCCATCTGGCCCCCAATGCCTTCAAAATTCATATTTCTTGTATAGTATACTCATTGCGTGTCTCAGTTCTCCATCAAGTCATTCTGAACCCACCCCACAGGTCATGGCATTTATTTAACTGTCATTATGTTTTGATTAATTCCTTGGACAATAGGCTCTCATTCAAGTTTAAGGTAAAAAAGATAACAAGCTATGACCAGAAGTTATCCTGGACATATGACCATTTGAAAGGCAAAATATATTCCATAATAAGTTCTTTGCCAATTCTTCTATTTCTAGGACACTTGGAAAATATTTTACTATATTCAAATATTTAAAATTCATAAGAAGAACCAATTATGGGCAACTAAATAAATTCACAGGGCCCTGAAATGGTAGGATATTTTAGTTGAAATATTGTAGCATCTCGAGAATAGGAAATCTTGAAGAACCAAGATGGCGGCATAGGTAAAACACCTATCTTGCCTTCATACTCAACAATTTTAATACTACTACTTAACAAAAGAACAAACACCTTCCAGAATCACCAGAAAGCTCGCCGAGTGAAAATTCCACAAATAAAAGTGAAGATAAGACACTGTGACTCGGATGAGCGGCAGCAGACAGCATTGAAAGATTCCTGCGGAGAGAGGTTTGGAGCACACACCAGCAGAGAGGGGGTGCGGCTGAAAACCAGCCAGTTTTCTCTAACGGGGAGACAAAGATGTCCCACTGGACTGATTCTCCAGCTTTGGGGGAAGTCCAGGGAACTCACTATCACACGGGGTGAAAACTGGACAGTGGGAGGGCACGCCAAAGCTCGGGTGCTGCCGGGTCTCCCGGCTTGTGGAGAAGGCAGCTTGCACGAACAGCTCGGCTTAGTGACCACACAGAGAGCGATCTGCGACTTGCTTTCTCATTCAGAAAACCGTCAGACTGCTTTGTTTTACGACCCTGGGTGAGACATTGGGCGTGCAGAGTCATTTGGGGAGAGTCTGAATTCCCCAGCAGCCGGTGGAGCTTGGCAGCGGCTCTCTCTTAGAGGTGCTGGCAGCCATTGCCCCCAGCACAGAGTCCCTGGGGCTGCACAGGGCGGAGCTAATGCTGTCTGCTTGGCCCGGAGACTCCGCCCATCCAACCTGAGCACAGCTGAGCTTCACAGACAATTGGCCTGGAGGTCAACACCTCCAAGTGCTAACAAGATTAACCTGAGCTTAACTTCAGCAAAACTGTGCAACCCATATCCACCTCAGGTAACTGGGGAGGCTGAGCTACTGTCCCTAGTAGGAAGTCTACCACACAAAGCTAATTGACCAACTCAGGGAAGCAGCCACCATGCAGAGACATGGAAAGAAATCAGATGTGAAAGAAATGGAGGAAAAAAAAACGACTGGACATGGAATTCAAAACCACGGTTATAGGGTTTTTCAAGAGGCTCCAACAAAAGGTTGAGGCCTATAAGGAAATAAGCAAGACCGACAAGGAAATCAATGAGTCCTATAAGGAAATGAATGAGCCCTGCAAGGAAATGATCAAGACCAACATGGAAATGAAGGAGACTCTCAAGGATATAAAGGAGTCTCTCAAGGTTATGAAAAAGGACCAACCAGAAATTAAGCATACACTGACTGAAATAAAAAATATTATACAAAGACCTAAAAGTGCTCTGGAGCACCCCAAGAACCAAGTTCAAGATTTGAAATACAAAGAGGTAAAATCCACTCAGCTGAAAAAGCAAGAAACCAAAAAAATCCAAAAAATTGAAGATAGTGTAAGGGGCCTCTGGGACAACCTCAAGCATGCCAACATCCGAATTATAGGGGTGCCAGAAAAAGAGAGAGAGCAAGACAATGAAAACCTATTTGAACAAATAGTTACCGAAAAGTTCCCACACCTGGTGAAAGAAATTGACTTAGGAGTCCAAGAAGCACACCGAACCCCAATATATAGGAACCCTAAGAGGACCACACCAAGGCACATCATAATTAAAATGCCAAGAGCAAAAGACAAAGAGAGAATATTAAAAGCAGCAAGAGAAAAACAGATGGTTAGCTACCTATAAGGGAGCACCCATACGATTGTCAGCGGATTTCTCAACAGAAATGATGCAGGCCAGGCGGGAGTGGCAAGAAATATTCAAAGTGATGAACAGCAAGAATCTACAACCAAAATTACTCTATCCAGCAAAGCTAACATGCAGAATTGAAGGTCAGATGAAGTGCTTCGCAGATAAGAAAAAGCTAAAGGAGTTCATCACCACCAAACCAATATTATATGAAATGCTGAAAGATATTCTTTAAGAAGAGGAAGAAGAAAAAGATAAAAGTGTAAATTAGGTACAACAAATACACATCTATCAACAAATGAATCTAAAAATCAAGTGAATTAATAAGCTGATGAACAGGATAAACTGGTGAATGTAACAGAATCACGGACATAGAGAGGGAATGGACTGACAACTCTTGGGGAGAAAGGGGGTGTGGGAAGTGCAGCAAGAGACTGGACAAAAATCATGCAACTATGGGAGAGGACAGTGGAGGGGGGTGAGGGCCGAGGGTGGGATGGGTACCAGGTGGAGGGGAACTATAGGGGGAAAAAAAGGGAACAATGTAATTAATATACTGAACAATAAAGATAAAAAAAAGAAATATTGTAGCATCTCTTGCAAATAAACTTTAAAAGGAAACCCTTCAGTAGCACTCTTTTCCCCACAAAATGTTACTTTTATATGAAACTGGAGGCCTGATGCATGAAGATTCGTGCAAGAATGGGCCTTTCTTCCCCTGGCTCCTTCAACTAACTTTTTGCTCCAGCCCTGTAGTCACCTTTCTGCCTTCCCACACTGCCCAGAGGCCCAAAGTGACTGGGGCAGCGCAGAACGCCTGGCCACTAGGTGCCTGCATATGCAAATTAATCCTCCATCTTTGTTAGGTTAATTTATATACTCACTGCTGATTAGCTGATGGTCATCACAAAGTTATGGTCAATTTGCATCTTTCTCTTTTATTAGTGTAGATAACCTAAGAAAGGTCCTAGTGTATGACACTGCTTAACTTTAATCAGAAACCTTAAAGGAACAGCTTCTAAAACAAAGATGCATTAATATTTAGCCAGTAACTCTTTCTTAAAGAATCCATTCAACCTTAAAGCTCCAATACACAGCAGTCAGATACACAGACCAAAAATAGGATGTTATGAACTATGGACTCTGCTCACAGATTCAAGGATGAAGCATGTAAATTCCACAAGAGAAAGGGCTCACCATCTAGGGGTAAAATGCTACTCAAAATCAATGAAAAGGCAGTTTACAAATTGTCATAGTTTCAAATAATATGTCAGTGAAACACAAGGGTCACCTCACATTCAGCAAGTCCAAAGGCCTCCTCATCACAACAAAAATACTCTTAAATGCCTACAAAATTAAGAGTTAGTGCCTTTTAAATTATTTTACCATCAGCTAATTAATAAAGTGGTTATGAAAACCACAATAGGAATTTTAATTTTAATGGGCTTATAGTCCACACTTTTGTGTTGGGATGGATCTACTTCCTGTCTGCATAAAAGCTACCTCATGGAGTCAAACCAAAAATTTATTGGTAATATCAACAATATTCCCACCAAAATAAATATAATATATATTAGGTGCTTAGTATGTGCTAGACAATATTCTAAGGCTTACAGGTATTTATCATTTAATCCTTACAGCAACTTAATGAGGTGGGTACTATTATAATCTTTATTAGAGGCCTGGTGCATGAAATTCATGCATGGGGGTCGGGGGTGTCCCTCATCCTAGCTGGCACCTTCTCCAATCTGGGACCCCTCGGAGGAATGTCTGACTGCCCATTTAGGAATCAGGCCTAAATGGGCAGTTGGACGTTCCTCTCACAATCCAGGACTGCTGACTCCCAACTGCTCACCTGCCTGTCTGATCACCCCCTAACCATTCCCCTGCCAGCCTGATCAATGCCTAACTGCTCCCCTACTGGCTCATTTCCCCTAACTGCTATCCCCTGCCAAACTGCTTGCCTCCTACTACCCTTCTCTTGCAGGCCTGGTCCCCCTCAACTGCCCTCCCCTGCAGGCTTGGTCACCCGCAACAGCCCTCCCCTGCTTGCCTGGTCACCTCAAACTGCCCTCCCTTGCCAGCCTGGTTACTTCCAACTGCCCTCCCCTACAGGCCTGGTCCCCTGAACTTCCCTCCCCTGCAGACATGGGTCTCCCCCAACTGTCCTCCTCTGTAGGCCTGGTCCCTCCAACCTTCCTCCCTTGCTGGCCTAATTTCCCACAACTGCCCTCCCCTGCTGGTCATCTTGTGGTGGCCATCTTGGTTCACATGGAGGCAGCCATCTTTGACTACATGGGAGCAGCAATCTTGTGTACTGGAGTGATGATCAATTTGCATATTACCCCTTTACTATATAGGATTTTATAGATAAGCCATCTGAGCTGCCTGGACCCATGTATTCTTTTTTTTTTTTAAACATATCAGTTATTTAATCGGGTTCCTATGAGAAATTTAAAACACCAGCTTGTGAGGATAAAGCTCATTGGTGAGAGCGAACAGAGAGCGGAGGTAGCCCTGGAGCGGAGGAACAGCTTTGATTTTTGGCAGAATTTGAGAGTCCACAGCTTTCTGGTCTACCTCGTGCTGTTCTGTAATCTCATGTTTCTCTTTCTCTGTATCGATCTCAACCT
The DNA here is from genome assembly GCA_027563665.1 of Antrozous pallidus. Lineage (NCBI taxonomy): Eukaryota > Metazoa > Chordata > Mammalia > Chiroptera > Vespertilionidae > Antrozous > Antrozous pallidus. The sequence goes on along the minus strand of CM050519.1, from coordinate 64,976,446 downwards.
CCTGGTGTCTGGGCTTGCGCAGCTTCTTCTTCTTGAAGTATTCATCAGTGAGCTGTTTGGGGATTTTCACACCACTGATATCAATTTTGGTGGAGGTGGCAATGACAAATTTCTGGTGTGTTCTACGAAGAGGAACTCGATTGAGGGACAAAGGTCCAGTCACAAGTAGCAAGCCACTGCTCAGCTGCTTCAGGAAAACCACCCTCTTGCCTCTGTGGCACCCAGTGAGGATGATCAGAACAGTCCCGGGAGTGATGCTGGCCCGCAATCTCCTCACATGATGACTGAAGGGTTTCTTGCCATGGCTCAACAGCTTTCGAGGCACATCTTCAGTAGGATAATATCTAGGCATTTTGCGGAGTTTAACCACTCGGGTACCACCATTCTTGTCACCACCAACTGGTTTTGTGACAGTAGCAAGAACTTTCTCCTTTTTCTTTTCAATTCTGGATTTAGGGGCCGAATACTTCCTCTTGTACATGGCTTTTCTCGAATACATAGCCAACCGGGAATACCTGCCAATTCCTCTGATGAGGACAGCGTTTCGGCTGCAGTGGGGCTTCCCCTTCTTACGGGTCTTAACCTTGCCGCTGGCATTGGCCTTCTTCTTGGCTTCAGGTTTCTTCTCCCTTTAGTGTCAGGCTTCTTCTCTTTAGTATCCAGCTTCTCACTTTTCTTTTCACCCGCCATCTTACAAAGATGGGAAAGATGGACCCAGGTATTCTTGCTCCAGAGTCTCTAGACCCTTAAACATTACAGTATCTTAACTCTAAGAATCATTTTTTCAGAGCCCTTATACTTTTACTCTATCTATTAGGCATCTTAATTTCAAAATATCTGAGAAACAAGCTTTTAAAACATTCTTCCCACCACCTACTTCTCCCATAATTTTTCTGACCTCTGAGAGTGGTATATAAATCTTTCAGTTGCTCAAGCTAAAAACTTGAGAGTTATACTTGAATCCTCTCTTTTTTTCACATTGTACGTCCAATCTATCAGCATAGCTTGTCAGCTCTACCATCTAGATATATTTCGAATCTCACCATTGTTCCTCAATTTCATTCAGTTTTCTATCATCCTCATTCAAGTCTCTACCATCGTCCACCCAGAACAGTGACCTCTTCAAAAATATTCCTGTTTAATATATTCCTACCCAACACATATACCAGTACACATACTCCAGTGTGAACACTGCAGCAAGAGAGGGCTCTTAAAAACAACAGAGAGAGTGGCCAACCTCAACTCAAGCCAGCAAAGGTTTCACCTTGTAAGGGATGACCAATCTGCACGCTGATTGAGAAACAAACCACCCCCGTGGGTTCCATCTCCCTTCATTCACCCAGAGACTTTGCTTCTGTAATTATCCCCACTCATAGATCTTTGGTTTGTCCCTCTCTTCTGGATCTTTCCCATCAACATTGGGAAAAAAAAAAAAAAAGCTGTTCTAGCCCTAGCCAGTCTGGCTCAGTAGATAGAGTAGCCATCTGTAGACTGAAGGGTTCGATTCTGGTCAAGGGCACATACCTCAGTTGCAGGCTCAATCCCCAGCCCTGATGGGGCTCATGCTACAGGTAACCAATCGAGATATCTTCACTCACTCTAAAGAATCAATGGAAAACTATCCTCAGGTGAGGATTAACGACAACAGCAAAAGACTGTTCTAAGTAGATGGTTAGCTACCAAGTATCTTCTTCTCTCCAGTACACCTTTAAAGTGCTGTGCATACACATTATATTAAATACTGTCCTCTAGTTACTCCCTAACTTCTGACTCTTTTTTTATTCTCATGGAACATATCACTACATGAAATTCAATTATATGCACACTATTTATCAGTTTGCTCACTGCTTGTCTCCTTCTCTAGACTATAGGTATCATAAAACAATTATCTGTGTTGTTCACAGCTACTCTCCAGTGTCTAAGACCAGTGACTTGTGTATAATAGGTGCAGAATAAAGATTTTGGAATAAATTAATGAATGAATATAGTAGATATATATCTATATATGTATATGTATATATCTATATCTATATATGTATATGTATATATATATATGTATATATATATATATATATATATATATATATATGGCTCAGTGCACAAAATTTGTGCATGGGTAGGGTCCCTAGGCCTGGATTAGTGCCCCTTTATTTCTCAGAATACAAAAGCAGTTACATTTGTAAAACTCTATTGCAAAAAACTACTCACAATAAACAGAATGGAATGTAATTCTGAATGACAGGACAGAGTGTTCACAAACATTGATATTCACACAACAAACACCAATTTACAGAGCCCACCAACAGGTTGCAGGACTCTCCCTACAGGATTTACAAGTGCAATTGTAGAGGCTACTGTGGAGCAATAAGGAAAGCCTGTAAAGAGGCCAGGAGAAGGCTCATGATGATAGTATTTAGAGTTATTGCCTTCCAATAAAAATAATCAGACAAAACCATGTTGCCTATATGGCCTAATTCTGGAAAACCTCATGGAGTGTCATTCAGGGAGTGGAGGGAGAGGCCTGCCTTTCTCTCCTGACGTACAGAGAAATGGGGCAAGACTCCTAAGGGAATCTATGTCTATCCATGATCTGTGCAAGATCTACGCAAGAGTAATTGAAAAATATCAGGACAGCAATGCCTCATGTGCAAGGCAAAAGCTTCTTTGGGGTTCCTTATAGGATGAGTAAATTGGAAATGTGCTATACAATATAATGTCTGTTGGTGACAATACTTTGTTGCACTCAAACTTTTGTTAAGAGGCAGATCTCATGTTACGTGATCTTATCACACAAACACAGAGGTAGATAAGAACACTTGATAGATAGATAGATGATAGATAGATAGATAGATAGATAGATAGATGATAGATAATTGATAGATAATAGCTCAATAATAAACTAGTTTCCCACTTGAGTGGGAAACATTGCTTATAAGCCAAAGTTTCTCTCTCTGAAGCATAAAGGTACCCATTCATGGAGCTAGCTAATAAGATTAAAATGCCACTCAAAGTATAATGTGGAAAGTCTAATAGGACACCACCATGGGTGTTCACAAGCAGCCATGAAGATCAGGAATTCTCATCTGTCACTCCCTTAAGGGGCTATTGAACCCCTGAAGATGGATTCAGGCTGCCTACAGCATTGGACTTGCTCGCCTCTCCCTGGAAGTGTTCACATGACTGAAAGTGAGAATTAGTTTCCAGAACAGTTTATCTTTAATTCAGACCATGTATCAGTGCACACTACTATATTTCTAAAGAGGAAAAAACAAGCTCAGTCTTTTTCAAACCAGCTCTCTGAAGTAGTCTGTGGTTGAAATACATTTCTTCAGGGTCCAGATATCAAGGGTTCATGGGCTACTTTATAGGTCCCCTTCGGACAGGAAGTAATTACAGATATAGAGCTCAATATAGTGTCTATAGGTGACAAACCCCTCCCACTGGGCAGCCTCATCTATTAAATATTGGGATTTTTAAAGAACATTTTTTAAATATGCAAAACTTTGTCTAGTGATTTGTGTAGAAAAGAGTAAAATCTTAAAACTCCACTTTGTCCTGATGAAAGTGGCCTCCTTTAGACACACAGAACCTTACTTACCACATGGAGCTCTGTGGAGATGAATATATTTAGATCTAAAGACACTCTGAGGTCTTAAGCAAACAAACAAACAAAAAAAAACAACTATTAGAAATATTTATGCAAGTTTTTGTTACATAAGATATTATATTCTGTATTTTGTTCTCTATGCTACTTATATAGTTAGACTTCAATAAATACAACAAAAATTTTTTGGGATAAAGTGGTTCATCTTAGACATCCTCTTTGTAGAGGAAGGATAAAGGATGTCTGGACTTAAAGCATGTTACCTTTTGGCATGTGGATTACCTGATTATTAAACCAAAAAGACTTGTAAACTCATTTTCAAGCTTGTAAAAGTCAGGTCAACTCTACACTGCAGAGCACTTCCAAGGCCACATTCCTTCCTCTCAGTCCTCCTTCTAGTCAATGTCCAATGCACAGCTGATCACGCCCTCCTGGTGTCTTAGAGAGTGCCCTCTTCTGTTTCTCACCTTACCTGTCTCTCCACTTTTTCAAGCCTCCTCCATTCTCTTCCCTGCCAGCCTTTACAGGATTGGTGCTGTCTTGCCTGGTAGCAAGGGTGGACAAGGTCTAGTTAGAGGCAGGACCTACTTTTATCTGCAGCCACAAACGACTAGGGCCAGAGAAAAAGCACACTGCCTACAGGAAAATGCCAAGACCCAAAGCAGAGACATGGGTCCATATGAGGACCCAGAGGTCTGTCGGTCTTTGAGGCCACCCTAATGAAAGCCCTGAGAGAAGAGCCAGGACATGGACATCTACACAAACAAATGAATAGGGTAAAATCAACCCACAAGCTGCAGGTTGTAGGTTGTTGTCATAACACACATTACCTATTCTAGGAGTCCTACACCAAATATTTGGACTAAGACCGTTAAAAGGCCTGGGATACACAGCACACGTGTGCCCTAAGATTATATACTCATGACTATCTTCCCATTCTTCCTACCTTTTCATCCTATTTGATTCCTTACAATTTAATCCATTCTCGTATTTTAATCTACAGGCTCATATATCCATCTCAATTCTACAACATCTAACATTCTTTTAAATCTCAATAGTCATTAATGTACAGCTTTATTTGTTCTGCTTTTAAAATCCCCAGAAGATGAAATTAATAAGACTTTTTGACCAGTTATCATAGTATCAGGGAGAAGATGCATTTCAAAATCACTGGAGGTTTTAAATATAACAGATTTGGTGAAAAAAAATTAGCAATGTATATGAAGTGGTAGATATACATTTCTAATTTACTATAACATCAATAACTTCCCAGATGTTGCTCAAAGATCTAAAATTGTACTGAAATTTGAAATATTTGAAGATCAAGATTTTTGGAAGAGAGAATGCATGCGAGGACCCTGTGACAGATCGTGGTGAAGATATGCACTAGGTAGATGCACATTACAGTGCTTAGACAGAATAAAGACATGATTAAATGTACAATGCTGAGAATTGTTAGCATATAGATGATAGTTTCAACCCAAAGAGTAGATAAAAGTACCCAGGAAGGAGACATAGAGAGAACCAGAAGAATATAGTCATAAGAACAATCTTGGCAGAACATGTAAGTGCTCTGTTCTTGGTCCCACCATGCACCAGGTCATTTAGTACACAGTGAGATAGTCATGGGACAATGGCTTCCTCCCAAAAATTAGGAAATGTTCAACTGGTCCATATGTCCCTAGAATATGTTCTAAAAGAGGTACTGGGTAAAGGAAAGACAGGAAAAAATAATTCAATGCTTCTTTATCTAAATCCCCCCCCCCCCCCACACCAATGTTTAAGAAAGCTGAATGAAGAGAACTACTGTTTACAGTGGACCTATTTCAAAAGAGTTTTGGCTTATCTAGATATAATGTAACTGGTTAAAGAAAAGTATTTGGTTTTGGGCTCACACAATTAGAATCTATCTATAAATAGCTATGCATACAACATGCATAATAAATGCTAACTGAATGAGAACATTACTATTTTCCCCCCTGGTACTATGGGAATTGATTCAATTCTTTCTTGCATATTTTTGTGACTATATAAAAATGTACCATGTAGTCTTTGAGTAATTTCCATTTAGATTCCTTATTGTGATTTCTTTTTCCCCCCAAGTGAACATTCTTCATTATCACTTATTGTTAATGATAGAGTGTTCACTTTTTTTTTTTCGGTAATGTTCTCTGGGATTAGATGTTAATTTTCAGGAAGTTAATTGCCATAGTTCAAAATTATAGGATGGGAAGTATGTTTTAAAGAAACAAGTGTTTAATGAAAAGTTATTTAAACAGCTTTGTCTATAATTGCTAACCCTATAACTTCTTGACCAACACTCTACATTATTTGTTCCTAAAAGAATTTTCACAATGAGATTGAACAAAAACAAAAAAGATGATTCAATTCATGTTCATCCTCAGCAAAAGCTGATAGATTCAGGATTAAAATTTGAATCTGTACTTGCTCTCAAGTTGGGTCCTAATTCTGCATAATTTTGTAGACTAGCTTCCTCCTACCTTTCAAACTACAAAGTGGAACATTGGCATGCAAAGGTCATCTTGGCCAGCCACTTTTTCAGAAAACATGGCGCAGTGACATTTGAATTCAACCTCATGTCTACTGAACTACTCATTCGACTTATTTTGACAGATCTGAGCATGATGGATGTAGATTTTCATCCAAAAGGTTTGGCTAGGTCTTAGCAGTAATATAACCTTTCTTAAAGGTTATTTTTAACCACTTGCTAAAAATTCCTGGAGGGAAAAAATGAGACGTGCCCTTTAGTAAAATGAATACAATAACATACCTACAATTGATACCACTGCAGTCAATTTTGGCCAATTGCCTGAACCTCCTTCTTAATAGCCTGGGGCTGTCCAGTTCTGGCCCAGCACCTTGAGTAGGGGCCTAAAAATTATGCAGAAACTGTGCCACACTGTAATTCTGAAAAGAAAAGAAAGAAGGGGAAAGGGGACCCTCTAAAGTCGTTCTGATACAACTTTCATTATATTGTCAATTAGCTCTGATATTGTTTTTATGAAGTCAAATCAAATAAATACAATAGATTTATTCACTAGGAATCCCATTGACTCAGTGAAGGTTAATCTAGCAGTTAAATATTATGTGGTCTTACTTTAAAAAGATTTTAATATTATGCCATCTCTGAGAGATAAAGTAGAATTAAGAACTATAGCCATAAGCACATTTACTGGACCAACAAAATTAACAGCACTTCATTTGAGATAATAACCTAAAATTATTTCCCAACTAAGAGTCCATGTACTCTTATAATTTGTTGGTGATTGGTTAAGAAAAAAAGGTTATACAAATATAATTAATCTTCTGGCTCACGAAGTAGGTAATGCAGATTTCATTATGACAGCATCAAAGTTAATATATTGCCATTTTCAATTCACAACTAAAAGTGTATTATTGTAGTGCTCTCTACTTATTAATGTAATAAGAGTAATTAGCAGCAGCGCCATGCTGGCTACACATGATTTGAACTGTATGTGTGTGGGTTTTGGTGAATGGGTGGTATTGATCAAAGCTTTTCTCATGAATCCCTGTTGCCTCGCCACAGGCAGCTATGGATACAGGTAATTCCAGGAGACAACAGCTCTGAGGAAGATGTAAACCTCCTGGGGAGATTCCCCTGACTCCTTCAGAGAAGAAGTAGAAACCCATGGCAATGCTCAGAGTGGAATGTAAACTAACAATGTAAACAAGAGCTGCTGAATGGCATTGCCCTTCTCTGAGATCAGGTAAATGCTTTTGTCTAAATGCCACTTAATAGTTTTTTAATATTTTTACTGAAAAAAAAAAACAAAACTTTCTATTTTATTCTTTTTTGTGTGAAATACTAAGTGTATTTTATCTGTTACTTTACGAAAAGAAAAATATTTCCTCAAGCCCATTTAACTAGTATAAAAAGCTAGAAAGAAAATAAATGCCCATGTTTTGAGATGCTCATCCCTCAAACACACACACACACACACACACACACACACACACACACACAACAAAACAACAACAAAAAACACCTTATTATACTTTTTTGTTTAAGCTAAATATGCAAATGTTAATACTGATTATTGTTTCTTAAAACTCATTTACTGTTGGCCTCTACAAGAACTCTAAGCTTAAGTCTATCTCAGGAAAACAGATACTATAAAATACATGATATGTGAGAACCTAATTAAAATTTCATCTTAAAAATCAGTGTTTCCAGCTTTACTTATTAGACAATGATACCTAAAAGAAAACTATAATGGTAGGAAACCCTCTTTGGAGTTTTGTAAATTAATTTCTTGTCTCATTTTTTAGATGCATAAATTTAAAACATTCAGAGAGAGGGGGTAAAGCAATCCAGGATAGAGTGTCTGATGTATTTTAACATATGGAGATACAGTGTGAGTAAACTGCCCATTTTATGATTTTTCTAAAAAGTCCAGAGCATGTCTTTACATGCATTCAACTCTGTCAACATGACCGTTGTGACATTCTAGTTGGTCCACATACCTTTACTTCTAAGAAGCCTTCTGTGTGTTGAGGGCTCCATGAGAAAGCCCATGTGCATAGCCTCTCCAAAGGGCATAAACACCCCTGACTCCAGACTGTTAAGTTCTAAATGCACAAGGGCTATAACTACCAGATATAAAAATTATTATAGGTGCACAGGCCCCAGGAAGGAAAGAAATGAATTAAGTTCAAATAATATTTCTAATAAGTAACATTTATGCTTAACATCTTCTGGATATAATTTTGTAGCTTTTGATGGAGAATAAAATTTCATACTTTTCACATACATCTAAATTTCTCCAGTTGGCATTAAACTATATAGGATTTATGGCAGACATAGATGGACAGCTGAATGGATCGATGGATAGACCCATATGTGCAAGAGAGGTTATGAGAAAACTGTATTAAGTAAAAAATAAAAAATAAATGCCAGGCCCCTTTTTTCAGAGGTGAGCACTGAAATAACAGCAATTGGATGATCATCTTTTAGATCTTTGATAGAAGAGATCCTTCTTGATCAAGAAATTTAGCTGATTAAGAGTCCCCATCAAAAGCACAGGAGAATGGTACTAAAAACAAAAATGAACTGAGGAAAGGCAGCATATTAATTAGGAGGATGAGGATGGTCTGAATTGTTAAGTCCTTTGTAGAGCTAAATTAAACTTTATAACACAGACAATCTGTGGAAATGGGGGCTTGTGAAGGACAGTCATCTTTGCATTTTAAGAAAGTAATTTTAGTGGTGATACAGAAAAAAAATCTAATATGAAATACATAGAGGAGAGCTATAGGAATAGAGAACAGAGGCCAGACTTAAGGGACATTTCTTAGGCCCTGAAGAATAATTATAAAGGAAGGGGATAGAGGAGGGGAAGGAGTCAGCAAGGACTAGCATTTCCAGTTTGGGGTACTGCATTAAATTAGGTGAAATCATCAACAGTGAATTCAGGAGAAAGAGCAAGTAATTTAGCTGGGGTTGGGACTTAGTATGACTTATAAAATGCTAATATTAAAATAGCTATGAAATAGTCAAGAAAATAAATGTCTTATAAATTCCTGGAAGCATAAGTCTGCCATTTCAGAGAGAGGTTCTGTATGTATTAGGCACCTACAAAGTCAGTAGGGTGAAGAATGGGGAAAGAGAGAAGGGGTCATTAATATATAAAATATTGGTGAAGAAAAAAGATCCAGAAAAGGACAAAAAGAATTATCAGAATCATATAAGAATCAGGATAGCTATTACTCTATTTGAAAATATATTTTTAAATTGATTTCAGAGAGGAATGGAGAGGGAGAGAGAAATAGAAACATACTATCTAATAAAAGAGAAACATGCAAATTACCATACCTTCGCTACGCTACCAACCAATTAGGAGCGGGGGGAGGGGGGGGAGGGGGAGTGTTGGGGGGAGCCTAGGTGGTGCGAGAGACACCGCCAGTGCGGGGTGCCTCCAGGGCCGGGGGGCTGAGCTGAGGAGACCAGGCATGGGGGGGGGGGGGGGGGGGCCCAGCCTGCGCAGGACGGGAGGGGCAGGACGGGAAGGGCTGACCTGCGTGCCACGCGGGACAGGAGCCAAGCAATACATACTCACAGGCCTACAATCACACAGGGCCATTAACTACATCACCTATGCTTCTTTGGACTTCACCCTCCAGCCTGGATCCTCCAAGCCCTGGGGTCACTCAAATTCAGCAAGATTTTGCAATTTGTCCAAGGCACATTGACAGTTTTCTCCTCACTCATTTGTGGGAGTGTGATCTGACTTAAAACTAATGGAATAAACTAGAAAGTCAATTTGGAAATGTGGATCAAAATTCAAGTGAATTAGCTTTGGGCCAGGAGTTCCATGTCTGTGAATGTGTCCTAAGTAAACAGTCAAATAAGCAATTATGTTTACTGTCATTGTTGATGCCAGGGGAAACCAAAAGCAACCTGCCCCACAATAAAGGGTTAGTGAAGTAAACTGTAGTAATGTCAAACAGTCAGGGATAACACTGTAGCCATTAAAAATTATGTCTGTACATCCAATTCGTTGACGTGAAAAGAAGGCCATAGCCAAATAAATGAAGGGCAGGGGAACATCAGAAGAGGGCATGTACACTTATATGTATGTATATTTTATATGTCAGGGAAATAATAGTTTTAAAACCAGCGATTCTTCCTGAACTCTGCAATTGTGTTAGCAAATTGTGTTTTAGGTGTGACAGGTGTCCTTTGGTGTCCCATACACACAGACATCCTTGCATGTGGGACAGCCTGAAACTTTGCCACACCTGCCCCTCTCTGGTGTGGCAACAGCCCAATTAGACATTCCCTCCCCCAATCCAGAGGGGCTTGACAGGGGACTTCAGGCCTCGACCCCTGCCCCGGCACCAGGCCAGGGGACCTGAGGCCACGTCCTCCACCCAGTGGGGCTTGACGGGGGACCTCAAAGTGTACTTCCCATCCTGGTGCTGGGATAGGGGACCTCTGGCTGCTTCCTCTACCCTTCAGGGCTTGACAGGGAACCACAGGCCACTCCCCCCACCTGGCAGGGCTTGGCAGGGAACCTCAAGGTGTGCTTCCCACCCTGGTGCTGGGCTAGGGTACCTCAAGCTGCTTCCCCCACCCCAGCTCCAGGCTGGGGGGACCTCAGGCCATGCCTCCCACCTAGTGTGGCTTGACAGGAGACTGCAGGCCATACTCCCAACCTGGCAGGGCTTGAAAGGGGTCCTCAGGTGTGTTTCCCATCCTGGTGCTGGGTTAGGGGACCTCAGACTGTTCTCTCCACCCGGCAGGGCTTGACAGGGGACCTCAGACCATAGCCTCCACCCCAGCACCAGGCCAAGGAACCTGAGGCTGTGCCCCTCCTGCCTGGCTGGTCTTGACAGGGGACCTCAGGCTGTGCCCCCTACCCAGCAGGGCTTCACAGGGGACCTGAGCCTGCACCCCCGTGACAGCAGGGATTAATAGGGGACCTGAGGCTGCGCCTCCCTCCCAGTGCTGGGCTGGGGGACCTGAGGCTGTGCTCCACTGGCTGGTGGGGCTTGATGGGAGACCTCAGGCCATGCCCCCTACCCAGCGGGGCTTGACAGGGGATCTCAGGTCCTGTCTCCCACCTGGTGGGACTTGATAGGGGACCTCAGGCCATGTCCCCCGTCCTGGTGCTGGGCCAGAAGACCCAAGGATGCCCCCTGCCCTGCGGGGCTTGACAAGGATGGGACTAGCTGGGTCTGGATCTACCCCAATGGGACGGGGGGCGGCTGAATCGGTCTCACGTGACTTTGAGGCACATGTGAGTGAGTAGGGACTTGACTCTGGGTCCTAGGGTGCACTCCAAACTCTGACAGGAGGAAGATTTTCATATACATTTTACTAATTTTCTTTAGTCTCTGATACTTCTATTATTGAGAAAGAGCAAATAGCAATATTAAATTATTTTCTCTAATTAATACCCTTTTAATGTGCATGAATTTCATGAAACAGGCCACTAGTCAATAATAAGAGAGAATCATGGATTGGCTGCCTCCTGTATATCCCCTACTGGGTATGTGCCGTGACTGGGAATTGAACCAAGACCTCCTGATTCATGGGTCAATGCTGAACCTCTGAGCCACACCAGCTAAGCTAGAAGGCAACAGAAAAGTGGGTGTTTGTTTGTTTGTTTGTTTGTTTATTTATTGTGATTTAGATCTTTATAGTTGAAAGTATCACATATGTCCCCCTTCCCCCCTCTCCATTGACCCCTTCTGAAAAGAGTTTTGTTTGTTTGTTTGTTTGTTTGTTTGTTTGTTTTTTTAAATAGGAAGTGATCAATTTGGTCAAATGCTGGGGGGGAGGGGAGGTTTAAGAAGACTGTTATCCAAAGAGTAGCATACAATTTGGCAGATGTGATGTTTATTTTAGTAAGGTAGTTTTTGTATATTGGAGGATCAGAGGGGGTTGACTGTAACATGCTAGATAGTGAATGAAAGTAGTCAAAAAATTACTACTGTTCATTCATTTATTTATTCAGCAATTCCATACATATTTATTGGTCATTTATTATGTGATGTCAAGCACTGTTCAGGACAGTAGGGATATTGCGGTGGACAAATTAAGTCTCCTTTTTCTTATATATCCTTCCAGAAAATTCATCAGAGAAGCAGAAAAGAGAATATGACCATTGCTTGACTAGGGATTCATAATGAAGGGGAAGATTTTTAAGGATGAGAGAAATTTGAGCTTCTCTGTGACCCAAACAAAGAAATTTGGAAAGTAGAGGAGAGAATGTACATAAAGAATTAAAGAATAAACAGGAGCTCAAGTCTTGGATAGTGGCAGGTAATGTCAAACCCCACAATAGAGGTGCATATGGCACCCCCTATAGTTACTGTAAATTCCCAAAGCCA